>CM029596.1:54955839-56184146 GCA_017311375.1 Mytilus coruscus
CAAAATGAAAAAAAAAATGGTTGGATGAAGGAATAGAAGAAAAAAGGCAACATCGCTAGAGAGGGAAAGGTTATAGATTTTCTGAAAAAAAAAAGTACAAACACATTGTTCTCCATCAAAAATAAATTGGAAAGAATGTCGTCAGGTTATCAAAGATGATCTTTCATCCTATTGTAAAATAAATGGTGTCAATTGGAGGTATAAAATATAAAAAAATTGATAAAAAATTGTATCTGATAAAAAAATTACCGGATTATTATTTAAATAAATGTACGAAAAAGGTAGATATTCCCATTTTACATTTCGAAAATATTAAAGATATTTTATACAAATTTTAAGGTTTATAATACGCCCATTTCTAGGATTCGATTGGATGGTTCATATATTAAGATACAATTACTGGAGCTGTAATGTAATTAAGCAGCGCCTGAATACGGTGTATATATCTCAAAGTTGATACGCGATTTCAGAGCTTACATTTCCTATCATGATTTCCTTGATAGAGGGTTACTACTTACAAGGAATCTTTCGAACATAGGGTTCCAAGTGATGAAGTTGAAGTCATCCCAACAAAAATTTTACGAGCGCCATCAAGAGGTATTTGGCCGTTATGAATAGCTGTTTCATAGATGACGACGGATATGTTCCAATTGCGGTAATCACAATCAATGAATTTGTTCTATTATGAACAACACGACGGATGACAAATGTGCACCTAGAATTAACCCTGGTATTTGGACGGGTTCTTCTTGGTTAGTCTTTAGTTTTCTATGCTGTAGAATGTTGTTTGTCTTTCTTTGTCATGACGTTGTCAGTTTGTCTTCGACTTATGGAGTTGAATGTTCCTTTGGTATCTACCGCCTCTCTTTTTAACCCTGTTAATTTTCCTGTTGACAAAATATATGTACAATTTAATAATACTTACTGTTACCTTAATAATAGTTTTGCTTTAAATAATTAATAATTCTCTTATCTATTGCAGAAATTTACACAAAGGAACTGACTTTATATAAATCTAATATAAACAACAATATTTGTCATTAATTTTTCTAGATTTTGATGTTTCAGTTTCTCACGGGAAACTCGATACTGAAATGTTGGCATTGCTCTAGATCACGCTTTTCTAAGATTGTTTATGACGTCTTTACGCCAAATCCTTCCGATGTGCGCTGATTAAAAAGTATTGGAAAACATGGTTTATTTATCAGTTGGAATTGGTTTCGAATAAACTTTCAGTAACCGCGGGTACTCTTAAATTGGTGCCTTGTGTTTTGGTTTACTTAGTGTCGATTTGAGTCGAAACTTTTCCAATACTTTTTGTCAGTTATTCTTATTTAAGGAATGACTGTTATATTTTTTCTGCCTATGAAGAAATAACAAAAATGTAATGCACACTGAATAGCCCGCGTAGCGGGTTATTTTATAGTGTGCACCACATTTTTGAGGTTATTTCGAATAGACAGAAAAAACATTAGTCATTCCTTACAATTTAATTCTAAATTCCATTTTTCAGGAGTAAATCATGAAAAAACGTTGACGACGTCACGGTCACATGACAAAAGTATGTCTATGAGCTGATAGACAAAAAACTTTCAGCAAAGCAGAAGACGTGTATTATCCAAATTGACTTTTGCTGTGTTGTTACACCACTGTACCGGATTAGGTGAGGACAAGATAAATTTTAAACAATAGACATGTATCTATTCATTATATCAAGCTTTAAATCGCCTCGAGTCTATAAAAAACGGGCAGTAACGTCGTCATATCGTCAGACGAGGAGCGTTTAGTACAGTGATTTTTTTCATGATTTGGTCTAGTTGTTCATGGTTGTATTAGGTCACTCCCCCGAACAATTGCCTTAGTTCTCTACAAATAAGCATACAAAAATAAGTAGGAAGTATGATGGAATGTTTTACGTCAAACTTTCAATATTTAAATTGAGGTTGTAGAAAATTAACGCACGAAAAGTATAATATCGAAAATTGTCATGGTTTGGTTAAGTGTTCAAATTTTGTTATGGTTTTTATCACATTTGTCATGGTTTAGATAAAAATTAATACATATTGGTTTCATGAAGATATTGATAGTTAGTTCGAAAGCGTCGTTAACAGAACACCACTACACATTCCAATACAATTCGTTTCAAATTGATGATATTTACCCGAAAGTGCGCGGATGATTGTGAATTGATAATTCGTTTGGAAATTGTTTACTATAAAAGTGGAAACTAAAGAACAATAATTTTCATTTGACGTTGACAAATATTTTAGTTAAAGGGTTAGATTCCACGTTCTACCAGTCTGTAACTAAGGAAAGCCACCATTTTGAATTCCGAATATTTTTTGGTGTGTAATTTCTCAAAAAATTAAAAAAAAAAATCACAATTTGTGCCTCAAAATCTTCTTTTTTTCAATATTTAAACCATTCAAAAGCGTACGAAAAGTATAAATACGTCTAGTGTTTATGTTTGACATCGGGAGTATTTTCTTATATATAATTATGACGTCACATTGTTAAGATGCCAAAGACGATGTAACAGTTTCGCGGACTATTTCATCATTTTTAAGCTAAGATATTTACTAAAATGGAATTTATTTTAATATGTGGCATTAGAATGGAGATAACTGTATTATATTTTAAGCTTGGCCTTCGTAAAACTTGATTTTACTGTCGCAAATATCCGTTTACCTAGCTCCGCTACGCGTCCCTAGGTAAACTCAGTTGGGGACAGTCATATGTACGTTTTACGAAAGCCAAGCTTAAAATACAATGCAGTTATCTCCTAAATGTACCAAATGGTTTATAAGTAACCTTTTTAACTTATTTAATGGGTATAATCAGTGAAACGTACATTAATTGCTTTACTTATAGTTGGTATCCAAAGATATGATAGCTCTGAATAATATTGATATAGGCATACCTCATTTGTGCTGCGATTCAATAGAACCCTTTTTCGCCTAAAACTATCTCCGTATGTTAGTTACGAGTTATGTCAGGGATGTATTTATAGATGAACAACATTAGGAGTAAAACGGTAAACAACGGTAAATGTTGGTTCTTTAATCATGCAAATCCTACGAAAAAATATCTCCACCAAGGCCTCGAGGTGTCTTGCTCCTATTCCCACTTTTTAAAAATCACTATTCCTTCGATTCCCACATGCAAATAACAATAGATGTTTTGATAAATAATTTGTTTTAATAACAATTAAGGTTAATTAGAAATTCAACTAAGATTTACATGTATTCTTTAAAAGAAGAAAAATATATACACTGTTTAAGTATAATATTATTTAAAAAAATTTAATACACAGTTTACTTGTAATATGTTTTTCTATTTCAGATAAATAGAAGTAAGTTTTAAAATCATTAAATTTGTAAACTTAAAATATTGTCTTCGAACAAATAAATTGATGATAGATTATATTATAACAAACTTTCCCATCTTGCAAGATTTCCATGTACAACAAACGCAAGAAGAACCTACCAGTTTGACCAAAAACTCGGTTGATGAAATCAATATAGATGATATTTGGGCACGTACTTCCAAAGGTGATCCATTCCTGCTAACAGACGAAAACTACTGAAACATGAGGAAGCTTTCAAGGCCCTGACCATGATCCAGGATGCAGCGGGTGGGAAGAGAGTGGCCCAAAAACGAAAGTATGTAGAAATCAACAACAGATTAGAAGAGCTTATAATAACGTTAAACACCGCAACCAGGAAGTCACAACAGTACAGTTTGGTGATGCAGCCTCCCACCTTCTTCATGTTGAATAGATTAATAAACTTTAATAGACTTATATACAGAATAAGAATAAGAATTTTATTAGTTTAAAATCCAAACAATAGGATTGTTACTGAAGAAAAACATAAATAATAAAACGATAGACAGAAAACAATACTAACATGTAGCATTGAAAAAATATTAATATTTATTACAATACTCTTTTTGACAACATGCCTCCTCTATAAAGTACTACTTTCAAATATCTTAATGTGTGTGCGACAGTGTGTAATTTGTTTTAGTGCTGTTAACTTGTATTGTTTGTTTCATATTTTAATGCTTGCTTGAATCTACTGTTGAATTTGTGTTTTAAAAGAAATTTATAATTTACTTTCATTTTTTTCCATTTCTTTCATGTTTATTTTAATCAAAAACACAGAATTCATACATATACAAAAATAAACTATTACCTATCCAAAAAAACACTTGTCAATTAAAAGTTGATTAAACAATGTTTATACAGTATAATCGTTTGTTTGCACAAGTTTCCCCCTATTCCCACATGAAATTTTAACTTTTCTTACCAGATTTATAAAATGTGGGAATAGCAGGAATGAACCGGCCTCGAAATGGTTTGTTAACAATTGAGTTTTTAAACCAACACGCCGTATGCAAATAGAAAGATTTGTCATATTTGATCATTTTTATGTGCACACAATACCAACCATGAGCGAAACAAAATTTTATGAAATAGACTAAAAATGCTGAAATTAAGATTTTATCATTGCTATGATGTGTTTTATGTGAACCGTGTACAGAATATTCAATTCGACGGTACTCAGAAGAAAACTGTATAGCCTTTGATTTTTTTTACCTAATTTAAATAGTTTAGGCGCATTTTGGCAACATTTTAGCAATTAAAAATACAAAAACTTCGCTTCACGTCAGCAAACAAATGTCCCCATTTTTTAGATATGCATAGATACATGTACATGCAATGTTATCAAAGATGAGGTGAAATGATTAAAGACAGAGTACTTGACAGAATTCTCTTTCTTACAGTGGGTTAATGAATCCTACCCCTTAAACAGAAGAATAAAAAAACAGTAAAAATTTGATATAGACTATAGGTTCATGGTGATCAGCAATTTTCTTCTGATACAGTTTACTACCTAGTAGCTTATTAATTTACCTATCCCGTTTCTAAAATATCTTGAAAAATACAGTGATGCGCCAGAAATCGTTATTTCGCTTTATGTTAAAATGAAGTAACTATTTACATAGGCGACAATGGTAGCCTTTTTTGGGTCCTGCGTTTTTACTATAAAAGATTCGTTGATAAAACTGTAAAATTCTGAATTATCAACGCCTTTGGGTGTGAATAAAACTACTAAACACATATGGTGCAGCAGCTTTTTTGATAGAAAAATGGCATTTTTTAAGGGTACTCTATGGTTCCTGAATTTTCGAAATAGTATGAATGAAGAACATCCCTTGCTTAATTTTGCACAGAAAATGTTGCTCGTCACAGACAGTTTCCTCCAAATTTCTCGCTATTTCTACACCAAAAGCCAACACTCAATTCTCACTATTTCAGTTTTGTTTTCTAATTAACAGGGCAGCAGAAAATAAATTTACTTCTACCTACTATCTTGGATATAAAAACTAGGTGGCACCAGTCATCTTTAATTACTTCCTTTTAACCGCTAACGACACTGAAACCTGACAGCGAAAATAACAAAAAGACAATAATAAGGCAATTAATAATTTTCAACTGTTACAATAGACATATATAATCTGAACAGCACGTTTAACTCTAAGTCTTCATGAGAAATTAAATAGAAACAATTAAAGATTATTTATTTACTGAAGTATATTTGTTTTGGTTTTTATAGCTGGGACAAAAAGAAAACTACGACTTCCGTTATTTTACCGTGTCTACGCGAAACAAAGAGGTAGTACCAACTTCCCCGAACTATATTTCACAAAATGGCCATTTTCAAACAGTCTTTCAATCTTTTTACTTAAATCATATATTATATCTCGGCATTATATCTGTACTCTAGGGTTCTAACAATATAATAGCTTATTTCTAAACAGATCAACAAATTTGTGATGCCTGAAAATAGCCCAATCTCGCAATTTTTACAGATTTTGGCAAATTTTGAGTATTTATCCCCAAAATGTATAACAAGAACATCGTTAATCAAAAGCAAAATTCACCTGGAAGTAATGTTAAAATTTGTGTTTCTGTTACGATATAATTCATTTTGGTTAGCGCCGTCATTCGATTAAAATTTGTCAAAATGAAAATGCATCGAGAGGCAATATATAGAGCTGAATAGCATTTTGTAATATGAAAAATCGTTAAAAAAACATTTTAAGTACATTATATAGAATCTTTTAACATTCAATTTCCATTTAAAGAAAACTACACCAAATTAAAAAAAAAAAAAAAAAATTGAAAGTCGTCAGTTACTAACAAAATTCCGTATAGTTCATCTTTGAGGCGTTAGACCGATAAAATGATAAAGATCTTCGAACTACTTTATTAGTCGAAGTTGAATCGATTGTGGAAGAATATTTGTTAAAGAAGACAATCTTGCTTTTCTTGGAAAAGCAAAATCTAATTTCGAATAATTCAGATCAAAACAAAATGCTCTGGTTTATGTGCAGGTTGATCCTTGCATCTAACTTCGGATTTCCAAGACCTCTCATGAAGCTTAGAGGTTCAATACTAGGAACTTTTTTTCTATTTATTTATTAATGACTATCCTAAATGTTTAATACACTCTGATGTTACTATTTTTTCAGATGACACATCACAAGATGTGTCTGATATAAATCTATTGATGTCATTGAAAATAACATGAAAGAAGACCTACTTAATTCCCTGCAATGGATGAAATGTAATAAACTGACTACGAATTTGAAGAAGACTCAATGTATAATTGACACGTAACAAAAACTGTCGAAATGTCGAAATTTCTGAACTGAAATAAATGATATTATACTTGAAGTTGTTAATGAGGCTAAACTTCTTGGTGTGCATGTTGTTTGTTATTTGACATGGTCATACCATATTGATATTTTAACCAAAAAATGGTGTAGTTTTTAAGTGCTTCATTAAATGACTCCGGAATATCTCAATATATTTAGATACGTGCATCATGTAAGTTTTAGAACAACTAGAAAAAGTACTTGTAATATGCTTTTTTCCCCAGAAAAGTAGAACTGAAAAATATAAACGCTCCTTGTTGATATCTGGAAGTATCTAAAGGAACATATTGTCTACAAATTTGAAACAATGAAACACAATTGAATTAAATAAATCCATATATTGCATATATTGAAGAATAATTTGTTTAAGCCTAATAACAGTATAATAGTTAAATATTTGTATTAGTATTTTTATTATTGAATTTTATATTTTATGTTGTAATATATGTATATCATACAGGAGCTTATTGTGAACTAGTCTTTGGACTAAATATGTTATTCTGTTGAAATAAGGGAAATTATTATTATTATTATTATTATTATTATTATTATTGTGGAATAATGGAAATCCGATTTGCCAAAACATTTACCTCTGGGTTTTTTTTCAAGACAAAACTGATACGCTTGACTCTGAATACAAACGGACAACATCTAAAAATTAAAAAAAAGATACAAGGTCTGCATTCTTAAATCATAATTTGCTAAATACAAATAGGTCCCTTCTGAACAAACTTTTGTAAATATTTAGCATCTCCTTGGCATATCCAATTTTTTTCTTCTATTTATAGTTATTATGATATGAGGAATGATGTGAAGATGCTGCAATACGTAACCAGTTTTGCCGTTGGTTTTCTCGATTGAATTGTTCCACTTTTTTCCATGTTAGGATCTTTTAAAGTTACTATATGGTATTGCTTCTAGATCATTGTTGTTAAAAGTTAAAGAGTGACCTATAGTTGCTTACATCCACGTCATTTTGAATCTGGTGGATAGTTGTATCATAAGCAATAATACCACATCTTCATATTTTTATATTGTCATCTTTTGTAGTTTATTTGTTTAATCGAGATAAATCGCTCTCCATGGTAAAGTGTTTAATGTGACCCAGAATTGAAAATAAATCCACATTTTTCAACACATAATTTCGACAGCAGAACTTTATTCTTAAATGCAAATTAGTAACATTGCTATATGTAATTTCATTATTTAAGTCTTTGACATTTTCCAAGTGAAAACCACATTATTGAATCTGTTATCCCTAAAGCTTGTCGTCGTTTTATACACGCATTTTCAATAACGATATAGACTTAAATGTTTAGATAATTGTATTTTATGTTTTTTCATTTGTTCATCCATCTCACTAATTTAATTCATATGTTTAGCAAACAGGTATGAATTATAGAACTGAACCATTGCAAACATGGACAAACCAAGACATTATTTAACCAAACCATGACACTGAATTTTCATAAATATTAAATTATTTGCAAACGTGGCGGTTTTTTTTATTAAGGATATTTAACAGAAAGTTGTTAATTATTGCAAATAATATGATGTTACCCGCAGAAAAAGAACATAATTTTTTTGTATGTGTTAAAAACATAAACCCAACTTTTCGTACGCAAGCGTTAAATGTTTCATATTATTACCTATGCAATTCGAAATTTGCATTTACAAACATAATAGCTATAAAAAAAGCTACTTACTAAGCGAAATTTAACTTCATAACTTTTTAAGGAAAAAAATCCAATGTTTACATTTTATCATTGTTTATCATTTAGAAACACTGAACTAAATCATGACCAACTGGACCAAACTATGACAAAATCACTGTACTAAACGCTCCTCGATATGACGACGTGACTACCCATGATTTAGACGTTGTTTCACTCGTGTTAAATGTTTATCGCTCTCTGTAAATGGAGACACGAAATTTGGGGTAATTTTAAATTCCTGGACTGCAAAACATTTTTTTGCTAAGGCATGTTCTTTTTGTATCATAACTTCAGAACCGATGTAATACATTGGTTGTATAAGAATAACACAAAAGACGTATGTTTATTAATCTTTGATTGCCTTATTTTGATACCGAAGACTTAAACTTTGTGTCACATTGTTGAAAAAAAAACTTTGCTAAATACCCATAGAAATAGAAAAATTTCTAAAATAACTTGCTGTTGTGATATGACAAGATCATTGAATAATGCATCGAGCTTTTCTGATTCCAAACTCAAAATATATACATCGCGTCTTTTTTGTCGCCTGGTGTGTCCTTTACCCTCATTTTTGGTAAATGTCTGATAGCTTTTCCCTTGACAAAAAGTAATTTTAGTTTCCCTTTAATAATTTTAATAAAATATATGTAGTTAATTGACATTTTGTATCTTCTAAATAAAGGCAACAGTAGTATATCGCTGTTCAATAGTCATAAATCGATTAAGCGAAAACAAATCCGGGTCACAACCAAAACCGAAGAAAACACATCAACTATAAGAGGAAAACAACGGAACAACAGAAACACTGAACTACTACAAAAACAAACGCAAGCAAACATAGAAACGGACTATTAGATAACAACTGCAATATTCCTTACTTGGTACAGGACATTTTAAGAAAACATGGTTAGCCAAACCTCCCGCTTATATGGCAATGTTAAAAATACCGCTAAAATGACAACATTACGTGACAGGAATACAGTACAAATAAACGCAAGAACACTCAGGACAAAGAAATACATAAATAAATAATATAATAGTATATTACAACATGTAAACCACAGAATAACAACGGACAAACTTCCATTAATTTACGACAGTACTCCAGTACACCACAATAGAATTTTGAACCGTGCGTCTCACGAATGTATCAACGCCACAAAAAGTGACGTCACAGGTAAAAAAAAGTATTTGAATTATAACTTTCATTAAAAAGAAAGGTGGGAAATCCAGTCAAGTAGAACATTTAAACGTATATGTTTTATTTTCAATCTTCTATGTTCTTTTATTTTCTGTGTCTGGCTGTTCAAAGTTTAAGACCAATTAATATCCGTAAAGTTTGAATCATATGGTCATGCATTTGTTTTCAATATCATAAATTCTTTCCAATCGAAAAATGTAGTTGTGTTTGTTTTGTAGACTTTAACGTCAATACCTAGAAAAAGTGCGCATTTTAATTTGTAACTTTACATATAAAGATAGGGAGATATGATATAATTGCCAATGAGACAACTGTCCACCAGAGTTAAAATGACGTGGATATAAGAAATTATAGGTCATTGTACGGCCTTCTACAATGAGAATAAAAACATACCGTATAGTCAGCTAAAGCTCGACTCTTGCGCAACCAATCACCGACGAAAATATGTTCGTAATTGCCGTTTTGATATCAGATTACTTTTGGCAGTTTGTTGAAAACCAAATCATCCGCGGAGATGGACCTACTGCAGTAACATCAAAACTATGATACCTTCTTTCTGGTCCGTAAAAGGATTCGGCTACACACTCATTGTCAATATTAAACATGCTTATTTCGTTTAAGACCGAGGAGTTCGACATCGCATCATTCTGGAACTTAGAATCAATGGGAATCAACTCTAAAGATCTAGATCAAAAGAATGAAGATTACTTGAAAACGTATCAGAACACTTGCATTGAATTTCAAGGCCGTCAATATATTGCTAATTTACCATGAAGACGAGAACACGATCAACTACCGACAAATTTTAGTATTGCAAAGCGAAGAACCGAATATGTTATTAGAAAGCTAGACAGGGAAACAGGTATGTTGAAAAAGTATGACAATATCAGAAAGAACCAAGAGCATAGAGGTTTCAAAAGAATTGATGACGAAGAATATAACGGAAAGACAATATACTACATACCGCACCACAAAGTAAGAAAGGATTCTGTTACCACACCAATTCGTATTGTTTACAATTGTAGTTGTAGACAATCTGATCAGTATCCGAGTTTGAACGTCTTCTTGATGAATACACCGCCTGTTCTTAATGAGTTGACAAAATTGTTATTGCGATTTCGATTAAACACCATCGTAATTTCAACTAACATCGAAAGACATTTTAACACGTAGGATTACACGAACATGACCGAGATGCAACAAGATTTTTGTGGATGTCTGATGTAGAAAACATAAACAGCAAATTGGTAACATATCGTTTTAAGTCTTTTCTTTTTGGCGCTGTATGCTCCCCCATTTATTCTGAGCGCAACTTTACTCAATCGTGTACAGAATCAAGGAAAGAACATTGACAAAGCTAGAATGATTGAGCAGGACATTTGTGTTGATAATATTATATATATCGAGCGTAACAGGACGAGAACAAAGCCGTCCAATACTACAAAGAAGCCAAATTAATGACAAAAGGTGGATTTAATATCCGATCGTGGACATCTAACAGTCAACTCTTACGGACAATAGCATATGCTGATATACTACTTGACAAGGACACCAAACCGAACGTTCTGGGAATGCGTTGAGATGTACACAAAGATGAACTTTTCGCACAACCGGACTTCTCTTAACCGCCGAAACAAAGATCACAAGAGAGATATTAAAGCAATCGCCAAAGATATATGAACCATTAGGCCTCATGAGTCGAATCACAATCAGGGCAAAAATATTTCTCCAGGAATTTTGGCACGAAAACTGCGATTGGAATGAAATATTACCAGCAAAGTTACACAAAACATGGATTGACATCGCCGCAAATATCCAAGAGATGCGAAAGATACCAGAGGGACAGTCAAACTCATAAATCGACAAAGCCATGGCTAAAAAAGAAAAAAGACAGACAAATAATAGTACAAGGGACACAACATAGAAAACTAAAGACTAAGCAACACGAACCCCACCAAAAACTGGGGGTGATCTCAGGTGCTCCGGAAGGGTAAGCAGATCCTGCTCCACATGTTGCATCCGTCGTGTTCAACAGTGTATCAAGACTGATTTGCCAAGACGCTTTTTTACCGGTACACAAAACGAAACCACATCATTTACATTACAAATATTCTCTGATACCAGCTGAAAGCTAACGGCTCAGTCAGTAGCTTATCTTTGCAACAGAAATAAATCCAAATTGGTTATGGCAAAGACAAGAGTAGTTTACATAACACATTTCATCAACGTTTACCAACATTAACAAAGTAAAATTATGGTCTGACAGTCAAATAGTATTGAATTGGCTCGTGTCGAAAAAACATTGACACGATTTATTGCAAACAGAGTAGCTGAAATAAACGCAAACACAATGAGAGATGCACACGAGAGTTTACTACACTCAGGAACTAGTAGTACAATATCACACATACGTAAAAACTTTTGGATACCTTGCAATCGTCAATTGGTAAATAAGATTTTAAGTTAATGTACTGCATGTCTTAAAGTAAATGGGACTTCGTATAAAGCTCCGAATCAGCCGCCTTTATCCAAAGCATGCATACAAGATGCATCACCATTTACTGTGACCGATATCGACTTTACAGGAGCTCTACATATAAGGGAGGAACACAAAAATAAAACTTAAGCATATGTGTGATTATTCACATGTGCGTCAACAAGTGGAGTGCATTTAGAAGTTTTACCGAATTTACCAGAAGAATCTCTTATGCAAGCTTTTCGCCGTTTCACAAGTCGCAAGTCAACACCGAAAGTTGTTATAATAGACATTGCACTGACCATTGTTGCAGTTCAAAGGATATCAAACAAATAACTGATTCGCAAAATGTACAAAGCGAAATCACAGATTTAGGTGTGAAATGGAGATTTATTCTTAATCGTGCTCCCTGGTATGGTGGATTTTGGGAGAAACTTATAGCACTAACGAAAACCATATGAAAAAAGTACTCGGAAAATCATTGGTAGACTTTCAATCTTTGTGCTCTATAGTTACGGATGTAGAAAGTGTAATGAACGACAGACCACTAACTTATACCTCGACAAATATTTACGACAGTGAACCACTTACTCCATCGCACCTGTTATATGGTAGAAGAATAAGATAATAATCTTATCCGTATTTAGAACAGGAATCAAGTGAACCCGTGTTTATGGACTATTCGACAAAGAGAAGTATTAAAACACTTCTGGACAAGATGGACAAAATTACCACTTAACATCATTGAGAGAATATCACAAAGCATATAGAAATGACAAGAAACAAGTTAAAGTTGGTGACGTTGTGCTTGTGCAAGATGAAATAACGAGAATCCATCGGAAAATGGCAATAATGTCTGAACTTATTCGAGGAAACGATGGATTTTTGCGTGCCGCTAAAAATAAGGATGAAGAATACCGAAACTTTAAGGCTGACAGTTAAAATTTATCCACTCGAAATTACACGTAAAACAGAAAAAGATATTACATGTGAACAAAGTGCCGTACCAGACATTCGTCCAAGATTCCACGCAAGTTTGGAAGGTGCTGAAAAAATCCGCAATCCGAAAGAGCAGATTGGTCATCAGAGGCAAAAGAAGGCGAAATTTTATAAATCTTGAAATTTGAAAATATATTTACAATTTCCTCATATTTTGACTACAAATCGTGCTCCAAACCAAATAAATATCACCAAAATACGTCAACTACTTAAATAATCAATTGTCTATTATATTTTTGGTGTTTGTGAACAATTGAAAGAACTTTTGTTTAGCATTTTTGACAATTTTACATGAGGTAAGGGGTATAATTCTATTTCAATTTAGAAACCCTGGGCTTTCATTTGATACCCTATATATGTACTGAACTCTAGGATATTGCCAGACGGTTGAATATACATCTGTTGTATGTTAATACTACTGATTTATACCTGATTATTCTTTAAATTAGTTGAATGATTAAAAATGTTTAATGTATTAAATACATAGTTTTTAGTTGAAATATGTTGTGGTAGCGGTAATATTTTCAATTTTTCAAGGTTTTACCCTAATAAATTTACCCAGCTTTAGTGTTCATTAGAAAGCTTAAATAGTGTTCTATAAAATGATAACCATCAAATTAATGATTCAAATAATATTTGGGTAAACAAATGCAAAATACGGTAAAGATTGGAAAATCTTCAAATCTGAAAGTTACAATCTTCCTCGTATTCCGACTACACAAATTGCTTCCAATAAGGTCAAAGGCAGCAAAATACATTCAGTTAATTACAATAACTATCAGAATACATCAAATTTTCAATTAGTGTTTATATTCTGTGTATTTTAGAACAACAAAAACATGTTTTTTTTTTAGTATTTTGTCGATTTTTCATGGGTTAGGGGGTATATATTTCAATTGTGAGAATAATCGTGAACAATAAGGTAGAAAACCTAATAATATTCAGAAAGCCAATACCCTGGATTTTCATTCGATACCCTACATGAATATGAACTGAACTCGAGCATATTAGTAGACCTCATTAAGTGTATGGTACTGTATTCATAGTATCTTATGTTGGCCATCTTTAATTTTGCGGCCATATTGGACTTTTTTTCGTGGCTCCATATCCAAAAATATTCATAAGCATCATAACTAAAACTGTGTTCAAAGTTTCATACTTTTACCATAAAGTGGTCAATTATTCAGATATCCGCTGGACTACCGAATAACAGTTTGATATTATGGATTTACATGTGATAATTGCTAAAAAAAAATCGTTTAAATATATAACTTAAGCTTTTTGAATTTGATTTGCTGATTTTGACCTCGTGACCGAAACAAAATCTGGGAAATCTGTCATACCTCCACATTATTATTACTCATTTAGTTCTATCGTGAAGACTTTTTATAGAAGTCACATCTTTCATTATTCTCAGATTGTTCTGTTGATTATTTGAATAGGTTCATTAGGCATTATCATTAAGTTTTCACACAACGAAATGTGACCTTTCAATAAATGAAGATAAACAAGTAGTGAAAATACTGTAAAAAATATAAAATCATTAAGAATCTAGATTTATAAAAATCATCTTTTTTTTTTTCTTTGATTAAGATTAGTTTTTAGCTTTAATTTTAGCAGCTTATGGTATCTTTGATAACCATTAATCTTTTATTATCTAAAGCAATGCATTCGTTGAAGGCATTAATTTTTTTCTTGATTTTCTTTTTGTTCAAAGCAAAAATGATCGAACTATTAACTCGTACTTAAAAGATATAATTAATTTGTCATTTTGATAGTAACCAGCATGACATTTTTAATTCGACCAATAACAGTACAAATGACAGGTTATTGGCGCTCCATGGAGTATATAAACCTTGAGGAATATTGGTTTTGAAAACTACAATTCCCTGTGATACGACAGTATTGATGAAGGTAGGTACATTTTTGTGTAATAAAGCAATTTCATATTTTCAAAATAATTTCAGTTAATAAATATAAACATATCTGGTAAAAACGCAGAATTTATAACTCGCATTAGATGAATTAATTTTGTAGCATATACAGACCTGCATCGAAACCGCGAGACTTCTTTTCAACAATCGAACTCATGTAGGAACAAAAAGCACAGCATGGTTGCCTTGCGGTTAAAAAAATTAATTCAGTGTAAAAAAAAGTCACATGTTTTGCTTCAAATTTTCAGTAACTAGCTTACACAAGATTTTCTATATTACATTGGGGGAAATACAATTGGAAATTTATAACAGTGGTTCCTAGTAGCCTTTGCCGTTATTCTAGTATTGTAGCTTAAATTATAATATTAAATATCGGTCATCATTCTTTTTATTGCTAAATCTTCCCTGCATGTTGTTGGGCAAAAAAAATATTTTCATCTTGTCTTGGGTAAGGTTATTTTTGTCAGTTTTTTCCAGACCAGAACATTTATTTCCCATATCATTCTTTCCCAAAAATTGTAATTGGCAGAGCAAACAACATCAAACACAACTAGATACATCCTTTCATTAAAAACTCCTAGTATGAATATGTGTGACGTCAAAAGAAATTTAACTCAAGGATTGACTGTGGTCTTTTTTCCGACCGGAAATAAAACCGTTCCCAAAATGGGGCGTCCGTTTAGCTGTGCGGATTGTATAAATTCACAGCATCTTCCGGTTAGAATGTGGACATTAAATCCGATGCCTAGTGTAGAGAGAGTGACACGATTTTTGCACGTTAAAAACCAATGTAGCAACTTTTTGATGGGTCCGTAGGTGCTTAATTTCAAACGCATTTGTAAATAAACGCTAAACATGTTTATGCATGTTATAGTTTATATGCTAATGCGACATCAATTAACCTGTCCACTCTAAGATATATATCTTTCAGTTTGATCCACGCATTTTCATGAAAATGCGGCAGATTCGTTATTTTAGTATTATTGATATTGTCGAGCTGATGAGTTAAATAAGTATTATAAGATGGATAAAATTCATTGTACTCATTATTATACTATTAGTACCATAGTTGGCATTGGACATGGTATAAGTCATGTATAAGAAGTAATTGTACTAGAAGCTGCAATGAGTACATCGTATTAAAATATACTGTCTTTCCTTTTATATGAATTAGTTTATCAAATCGGATTTTGAGGTCATACTGTTCTCGACGTCAACAATTTAAACAGGACACAAGTGTTGACAACTCTCCTTCTCAATCAAACAAATTGATATTTAAAAAAAAGAGATGGAACGATGATGGATAATACTATAAAGATGTTTTGCTAGAATCAGTACCCAGTGGTAAATATTTTATTTCTATTCAGGACGAGAACAAATTAAAAATAATATATAATTATAATTCCAATATTTAAGTTTTGAAAAGTGGACAGACCGGGATGAAGGAAAGGTGATTTAAACTCGCACTATGGAAAGAGTTTGATAGGAACATGCATTATGTCTTACATCAGGCAACTTTAGAACCCCTCAACAAGTAGACTCAAGGTTTCTTCAACATGCAGACCTTTTCGACCGGACGTTCTTTATATATACCGCATAACCAAACAGACGAACGTCTTGAGCATGTGTTGAGCATGTGTTTTACTGCCTGTTGGGGTAAATCAAGATGTAATATTTCCATATCGCAGTCAACCCTTTGGTATACCTACATATAAGTCTTTTTGTTAGTTTGATAGTTAATTTTAACGAGAATCATAGGTTTGAAAGATTATTTTTAGACAAAACAAAATTGTCACACGATATTTTGTGAAAAAAAATCAACATTTAACTAGTTATGTATCTCTTTGAATTATTATAACTATAATAGAAAAAACAAAGGATGTGGGGTATCCATCCATGACACAAAATCAGTACATACACAGCAAAAAAAAACACACAAAAACAAAGGAACAGCGCTTTATGTTTAAAGTTTTCAGGATATAAATATTTTTAGGTATCTGTATTTAGGTATCATTTCCGTCAAATCCAGTTGAAATAAGTAACGCTCCTTGTATAATAACCCTTATAACCGATTAACAGCAAGACGATTTTATTTCCATTTTTTTTTCATATTCTGTTTATAACTTGAATTCTAAAATTCTCTATTTGTTATAGATCTCTTTGTTTTCAAGTTAATGTGGTTTTTGTTGATCTTGTTAAAGTTGTGTCCTGGAGTTTTAGTTCCGTAAGTCGTTCAACTAATTGATGTACAAAAGTTTTCAAGATATAAATCTTTTCAGGTATCCATTACTTCAAAACAAGTTGAAATAAATAACAATCTTTTCTTAACAACTATAATACCAATGACCGATTAACAGCAAGACAATTTTACTTTCATTTTTTTTTTTTTTTATATTCTTTATATAATTTGAATTCTATAATTCTCTATTTGTTATATCTCTCTTGTTTTTAAATTAATGAGGTATGTTTTGATCTTTTTCAAGTTGTGTCCATGATATTTAGTTCTGTAAGCCTTTCAACTAATTCATGTACAAAAGTTTTCAGGATATACATCTTTTCAGGTATTCATTTCGTCTAAGCAAACTGAAATAACAATCCTTTCATAACAACTATGATGCCAATAATCGATTTACAACACGACGATTTTATTTCCATATTCTGTTTATAATTTAAATTCTAAAATTCTCTATTTGGTATATATTTATTTGTCTTGAAATAAATGACGTTTGTTTTGATCCTTTTTAAGATTTAAGATTAGTTCTGTACGTCATTAAAGCAATTGATGTATGTTTTTACTTAAGGTTTCATGGTATTATTCTTTCAGGTAAATCTTTCAGGTATCCATTCCGTCAAAGCCAGTTGAACTGAGTAACAATCCTTTTAAATCAACCATAATACCAAAGACCGATTAACAGCATGCCGATATAATTTCAATTTTGGTGTTTTCTGTTTTTTTTTTTTTTTTTTTTTATCTAAATTATACAATTATCGTTTATTCTCACAAAACTTAAGAATAATTACACGAAAAAGCTACTGGTCAATGTAAGTAAATTGAATCAACTATTCTGGCTAAAACATGATGATTTAAAATTAACGCATTATTTAATGTTTATACAATAATAGATATATTTTTCATGCAATCCAGTAAAATATTGGATATCAAGACAAATTGTTTCTTTACTGGAATATGTATGCTTTTATGTTTGTTTTTGTTTTTTGTCACAAACTAATTATGTTTATATGACAATAAAAATATTATCACTAATTGATATTCTCTACATGTTTTGTCGAACCAAGAGAGCGTTCTACATCTCGTGTCCTTGGTCATCAGTTAGTTCATTTTTAAATTTTTCCTATGAAACCCTTAAGCCAATAAAATTAGAAGTTCCCGAAATCTTTCTTTTATTTGCAGAATCAGTGATACAGCCAAATTAACAAACACAGCTATAATCGATGTTCTGGTTATTCCTACAAAACAATCAACTGAAGTTTAATAAATACTAGTGATTGTGTTTAAGTAGATTTAAACCATTGATATTACAGCTTATTCATTTACCTTTGTTGCGTTTTCTAGAAACAATACTACTTCAATCTTTACCTGAAATACATTAATTTTTTTAATATTTACTTAATTGTTCACCTTGTTCTGTTGCTTTGATTATGTTTGTATTCTTAATACACTTTTTCAAGAAAGAAAAAAATTTCAGATTAAGATATCCATTCGCACAATACGAGTTGTTTTGAGAAAAAAAAAACATTTATCAGGTACTTGCAAGACTTAAAGTTATGAAAGGTGATTTGAGACAGGTGCTACCCGATGAGCTCCTGATGTTATTGTGTGTTTATCTTACTTTATCATCATGCTGTTCGGTAATCAGATACATGAATTTGTGGTAAATAATATACCCGACAGATACAAAATTGCGGAAAGTCATATATTAAAAACCCGTCAGATACAAAATTGCGGAAAGTCATATATTAAAAACCCGTCAGATACAAAATTGCGGAAAGTCATATATTAAAAACCCGTCAGATACAAAACTGCGGAAAGTCATATATTAAAAACCCGTCAGATACAAAATTGCGGGAAATCGTAAGCTTCTTAAAAGGAACTCGAAAAAAAAAAAACGGCATGAATTATCATTGATATGGTCATAATTATATATTATATTATTATAACTGTCTACAAAAGTTTTGATTTTTTTGAAATACTAAAGATTTTCTACCCCAGGAATAGATTAAGTTCGCTGTGTTTGCCAAAACCTTTCGAAATTTTGTGTCATCAATGCTCTTCAACTTCGTACTTTATTTGGCCTTTTTAAATTTAAATCACTGGTAAGTCTAATAGAGACGAAACGAGCATCTAATGAACATTTTTGTAACCTGCTACAAAATGTAACTATGATGAGTTTATACACTACGTTTATGGTTAACTTCTTAGTAAGGACCAAAAGTCATAAACTCGACAATCAGTTAAACGTAGAACTAAGAGAATTTTCGGAGAGCCTTCGATCTTGCTCTGAAAGTTGCGTTAATTGTATGATACAAAAACGACCCTCCTACCATTAATGTTACCTTCGTGAACATATAAAACGTTTGAGAGCATAGAAATTAACAGGACCAAAATATAACTGTGCAATGTCCAAATTGCCTGAAGGAATTGAGCGTTATATGTGGGATTCCCAGTTTTGCTTTGAATTCCTAGTTCTTTCGTTTGACATTCCAAATAATGTTTTTTTTTATGGCATATAAACTCAATATTATTTAAGGCTTGGTCTGCTGGATTAATAATTTTTTTTAACCGCGTAGAGAGGATAAATCACCCATTACCAGAAAAATCCCGTTGGGTTTTTGAACGGGTTAGAAACCTTTGTGTTTACAATACATGGTAGTTTTTTTTTAAATGCGCTTCTGAATGTATGATCTCTTTAGATAAATTGTCCAGTTTTTGGTTCATTTCTTGCGCCTTACCTATTTACTGGCATAGTCTTCAAATGCACCAATCAGTAACCTGGAGTTCTTCCTCCAGTTGATGGGTTGGGGATTACTATATTCCGGACCTTTGGCTAACAACTCTCTATATAAAAGTTTTTCATTGTCAATATATTCAGTTAATGTATGACCAGCAGAAATATATTTCTACGGGCACTATGAACAACAGCAATCGGTTTGGGCTAAATGAAAAACAATTACGACAGACAGCAAGCAACAACAACCACTTGACTACAGGTTCATGACTTTGGGCAGCCACATAAAAAATATGGCGAGGTTAAATATGTTTAGAAGAGCTTAACCACCCTCCACTTTACCTGGAACAGTGGAATATCATACAATGTAATAAAAACTGCAAAAATCAGTTAGAAAAGGTTTGACTCATCAGACCAGTACTAAGCACAAAATCAAATAACATAAAGACAACATCACAAAGTTACAATCTTAGTGTATTCACAGTAGATGAAAGCGAGTTCAAAGCCCAATTTCGACTAACAAAATAAACATGTTTTCCCAGCTTAAAATATAAATCAGCAAACCTCCATCATCTGCTCAGAATAGTCAGTACTTCTGCGCTGACATGTTTTAAAAAAAACATTTCTTAAACTCTCCGTTAAGAAATTTACACATGTTTCAGAAACTAAGGTAAATTTAGGTGGATTTGGCTATTAGTAAAACGTTTAGTTACGTTTTTATTTTCTGAAACGTAAAACGCATTTAAATCAAATATTATTTCATTATGTCAGGGAAATGTTCTAATAAAATGCCTTTAAAAGTTTTAAAAATATTCAAAACTGAAATCATTATTTTTTTTTTATTTTATCGTAATATTGGAAAAAAAACTATTATTCCAAACCGCTGGTCCAGTAATCAGAGTTTTGGAAGCTTAAGATTTATGTTATTTTTTATTTGAAAGCTTTTTTCTTTTTTGCATTGCTTTGATATTGTTTAATTTATTAGCAATTTGAAGTTATTAATATTTTCATAATAACATTAAAGGTACAAATGTTACTGCACCAGTAAGTTTTTTTGTTTGTTTTACAATTTAATTTTTAGTCAGTTTCAATCACTGTGATAAATCCTTTCAATCTGATAAATGTGCTTCGGGGCAGTTGTAACTCATTTATAAAAAATCGTTGTTTTAATTTATTCATTCATGCGAAGTTACTTAGTAAACGGAAAAAGTATGTACTATGAAAATTAGAAGGCAAATTCAAGCGATTTGATTGGACGAGAAGTTGTAAGTATGTGCTAAACTGTAATTAGCACATACTTACAACTTCTCGTCCAATCAAATTGCTTGAATTTGCCTTCTAATTTTCATAGTACATACTTTTTCCGTGTACTAAGTAACTATGCATGAATGACCACAAGGGTAAGATTTCATTGTATCGTAATCAAGATATTAAAATAAAAATTGCCACTGGCTATTTTGAAATAAAATGCTGTGTTCCAAATTAAACTAAATAGTTTGTAATTAGTTTTCACATTGATTTTAAATATCCTGCTATTAAAATCTTTGGATCTAAAAATGTTTTTGACGACTGTAAGTTTCTTTCATTTAAATAAAGAGAAACACATATGTATACCTTGATTGATTACTGGTTGCTTATTGTCCAGTGGCAAATATCTCGTGCATCTTCAGGACGATATCATGAATTTAATAATGTCTGAAGAGAATGTGCCACCTATATATATATATATATATATATATATATATATATATATATATATATATATATATATATATATATATATATATATATATATATAAGATGGTATTATACGAAGATGTTGTTATTAAATCGTGTTGTCAAATATTTCGGCTTAACAAATAGCCTTCTTCATTTGTATATATATATGTTCTGTGTTCTGATAAATCTTTTAGTTTTACTTTGAAATAAAAAAAAACATAAACCCTAGTATCTTTGATCTAATAGCGTTTTAATGACTATCCGCTAGACTATCTATGGGGACATACCAGGGCGGATCCAGTCATTTTAAAAGGGGTTCAACCCAGGATAAAGGGGATTCCAACCATATGTCCCCATTGAACAGTATTGATCGTCCAAAAAAGGATTTTCTAACACCTCCCCGCCCTTTTGGATCCACCACTGCATACTATCTATATGTTTTAAATTTATTATAGCTTTTGTTTTACTGTAAAATTGAAAAATGTTTTCAAATCACGTAAAGCTTCCACTGCAATTTAATTATCGCCTGTTTTTGGTGAATTTATTTTGTCATCTTACCATGTATTAGAAGTATATGTACTCCATATCCTTTCATTTTCTATAGTAAACCACCGCATTATATCAATAAACATACTTACACCAGCAGCTACCATCTTTTCATTCTGGAGTCAATGGCCTTTTGAAATCACATATTTTAGATGTTGTTATTAAATCGTGTTGTCAAATATTTCGGCTTAACAAATAGCCTTCTTCATTTGTATATATATATGTTCTGTGTTCTGATAAATCTTTTAGTTTTACTTTGAAATAAAAAAAAAACATAAACCCTAGTATCTTTGATCTAATAGCGTTTAATGACTATCCGCTAGACTATCTATGGGGACATACCAGGGGCGGATCCAGTCATTTTTAAAAGGGGTTCCAACCCAGGATAAAGGGGGATTCCAACCATATGTCCCCATTGAACAGTATTGATCGTCCAAAAAAGGGATTTTCTAACACCCCCCCCGCCCTTTTGGATCCACCACTGCATACTATCTATATGTTTTAAATTTATTATAGCTTTTGTTTTACTGTAAAATTGAAAAATGTTTTCAAATCACGTAAAGCTTCCACTGCAATTTAATTATCGCCTGTTTTTGGTGAATTTATTTTGTCATCTTACCATGTATTAGAAGTATATGTACTCCATATCCTTTCATTTTCTATAGTAAACCACCGCATTATATCAATAAACATACTTACACCAGCAGCTACCATCTTTTCATTCTGGAGTCAATGGCCTTTTGAAATCACATATTTTACAATGATACTAGTGAGTAGATTTACAAAACTTCGTTAATGAGGTCCGTTTTACAAACACCAGTGATACAGGTAGTCAGCCAAAATAAACTATCAATAGACCAATTTAAAGATTACTCGAGTTGTAAATATGTGCTAAATTGGATAGTCTATGTATATGTAAGAGAATGATAATCCCTTTCTTCATGATTAAGTACGAGCGTTAGCGAGTACTTATCATGAAGTAAGGGATTATCATTCTCTTATAAGGTGAAATAAAACTCACTAATCTAGATATAAACGTTAGTTATCTCTGTCCAATTTATTACAATTGTACTGTACGAAGCAAGTGTTTCGGTATGTGAAAATACAAGTCATGCACTTTGTAAGTCAGTAATTATATTTACTTTATTAAAGGGGATGTTATGTTTTTCCCCTGGTTTTATGACATTTTTACCGCGAAAAACAAATCATTTTTTCAACAATTTAAAAGGAACTAACTTTTTTTTCTTAAAACATTGAGAATCAGGATAGAATATTATACAATTTTATTTCGCATAATTGTGCGTAAAATCCGTATTCTGTACAAAACCGTAAAGGAATATTTAAGATAGACAATGGCATAAAAAACCCAGATTGACAACAACACACGATTATAATTAAATGATGTTTTAAAAAACTTTAGAATATAGCAAAGTGCTCTCGACCAATGAAATTGTAGGATTTGATGTCTCTTAATTGTGCAGAATGAATGTAAATCATATTCTAAGTAAGGGATTATCCAATTTTTGGGTCTATGTCTAGGTTAGTCTATGAAAAGGTATATACTATGAAATTTAGAGCGAGGGGCTTGCCCCGAGCTCTTAATTTCATAGTATATACCTTTTCATAGACTATCCAATTTAGCACATATTTACAACTCGAGTAATCTTTTAATTGCTCTATTGATACTTTATTTTGGCTGACTACTTGTATCACAGGTGTTGTAAAACGGAGCTCATTAACGAAGTTTTGTAAATCTACTCACTAGTATCATTGTAAATTATGTGATTTTAAAAGGCCCTTGACTTCAGAATGAAAAGATGGTAGCTGCTGGTGTAAGTATGTTTATTGATATAAAGCGGTGTTTTAACATCATGTACGTCTTTACATGGTAAGATGATAAAACAAATTGACCAAAAGCAGGGAATAATTAAATTGCAGTGGAAGCTTTACATGTCTTGAAAACATTTTTCAATTTCACAGTAAAACTAAAGCTATAATAAATTTGAAACATATAGATAGTATGCAGTGGTGGAACCAGGAGTTGGGGGTTGGAAAACCCCCTTTTTAGGACGATCAATGCTTTTAAATGGGACATTTGGTTAGAACCCCCCCCCCCCTCATCCTGGGTTGGAACCCCTTTTAAAAATGGCTGGATCCGCCCCTGGTATGTCCCCATAGAAAGTCTAGCGGATAGTCATTAAAGAGCAATTACCAATAGATCAAATATACTAGGGTTTATGTTTTTGTTTTTTTATTTCAAAGTAAAAACTAAAAGATTTATCAGAACATGTATTTATATATATATAGGTGGCACATTCTCTTCATCACGGTTTTTCAATTCATGACATCGTCCTGAACATGCATGACATATTTGCCACTGGAAATTAAGCAACCAATAATCAATCAATCAATCAATTCATGACAAAATAGATCAAGTTGCCTTAATTTCCCTTCACAAGGTGTCACAGTACACACCTTTTTGTGTACAAAGTAATTGCATGGATGATAAATTATCACAATTTTAAGATGGCGTTGTCACTAATCAAGGTATAAAGAACCATATTTATTACTCATTATTTATTATTAAAATGAAAGAAACTTGCAATCGTCAAGAACATCATTTAAATTCAAAGATTTTAATACCAAGATATTTAAAATCAATGTGAAACTATTTACACCAAATCTACAATAACCTTGACAAATCTCACTATTAGCCTTGTTAATAGTCTGCTCGACTGTCTTCTCTACTACTTGATTCTTTATTATTGTTCTTTGTATACCAATGAATTCTTTAGAAAACTATTTAGTAACGCTTCGAATACCGGGAAATTAGTTTGTTTGGTGTATAAAGCTCATCAATTACTTGATTACTCTTTGTTGCCTAATCTTGTTTGCTAATGGATCACATGTAACTCTGAAGGCATGTTTGTTTCGCGTTGATTTTTTCGTTTGAATTGTTTCACATTTTGTCATGTCTGTGCCTTTTATAACTGACTACAGGGTATCGGGTTCGCTAATAATGTTGTAGGCCATATGATTACATATAATTGCTGTAATCACCTTTATTTTGACTCGGTATGTTAGGGGATGACCACTTGATATTCTGAGGAGGGGTGCAGAATTGTGAAAATTAATTGTCTGGCCTGGTTAGGACTTAAAATAAATAACCTTGCCAAAACAGAATGAAAATGTGTATTTTACCCAGCACAATGCAGTAAATAAAGGTGTACAAAAGTAAAAGTAATGTTTGCACGTCAAAACCGTACAAAGTTGAAAATTAATTTCCTGAGAAATAAATCCACCTTCCCCTTAAAATAGCAACTGGTTGTCCCCTTAGTTTTCTCAATGGCAATCATACCACTTCTCCTTATTCTATATATGTCTTTCAAAGAAACAATGCAACAAATTGAAATATATAAGTATACCATAATCGAAGGGACAAAGGTTATTCTGATCCATGAAAGATACAGTGCATTATGTAAAAAGACGACAATGACGAATGACGGACGTGTACGGGTAGATTCTAAACTATATATGCTAATTTCATATTATTTTATATATGACTTGGCATAAAGATACTAGTATACAGATGTTCATAATGGACTAACATATTCTTTTCATCGATATGGAGTTTTCATCTAGAAATAGACTTTACGGACATTCAACAGTAGGGGAAAAGGCTATAGAGGTACACAAATATGCTTCCAATGCCACCCACACGGAAAACCTCCTTCATGGGCCATTTGGAATTGAATATTTCAATATTTTAGGTGGACCTTCAAATGGATTTCATCTCGTTGACTTTTTTTCTAATGCTTTACATGAATTAGATTGATTTGGAAAATATTGCTTACGTCCGGGGACACTGTTGTCATGAACAATTGTGGCTTTCACCACAGTAGATTCGCCGAAAATACCCTTATATTTATTTTGGGACACCGTCATACAGATTTATCATATCAACCTCTATATCACACAGACTTGAATACATGTGAAGTATGTTTTAAAGTAATGAGACTATTTGCATAGTCATATGAATTACGCACGTGAATTGACTGAGATGGCTATATGTGACGGTCTAGAACAAGTTACAGCGTCGAGGTCTATTTCTATATTTCGTGGATGTGGTTATTAATTTTGTAAAAGACTTGCTGTACTTAGTATATTATACATATCCTTATAATCAATTCAATTAAATTTGTACATGTAATTTTTTGTGAAATGTAAAATTTTTAGGGCAGGGCGATGGTAAAGAGATCTGTTGAAAGTATAATAGGGAAAAGGAACTTCATATGATTGCTTATTTATAAATCTGACATAAGGTGAATACTACTATGCCCCAACCAGTTAGATAAAATAAAATTTAGTCAGAGGCTATTTATGATATAACAATGACTTATCAACTCATTGACGAGTTTATACGGCCAAGCCAACTAATTATCTGGTATTCGAAGCGTTACTAAATAGTTTTCTAAAGAATTCATTGGGGTACAAAGGACAATAATAGACAATCAAGTAGTAGAGAAGACAGTCGAGCAGACTATTAACAAGGCTAGTAGTGAGATTTGTCAAAGTTATTGTAAATTGGGTGTAATTTAATTTGGAACACAGCATTTTATTTCAAAATCGCCAGTGGCAGTTTTTGTTTTAATATTTTGATTACGATACAATGAAATCTTACCCTTGTGGTCATCCATGCGTAGTTACTTAGTACACGGAAAAAGTATGTACTATGAAAATTAGAAGGCAAATTCAAGTAATTTGATTGGACGAGAAGTTGTAAGTATGTGCTAATATATATAATTGAGCGTGGGGCATTGTCATACCTAAACGCATGAGAAAAGAATATCCCACTTTAATGTGATCGGTAAAATTGGGATACAATTTCCTGCAAATCTTTCCAGAAAATAATAATTTTTGACGGTATATTAGTCAGATAATGCTTATTTTAAGGTTTTTCTTGTCGTATAACACACCTAGAAAGACCTTAAAATATGCATTATCTATAACATAATCAGGAATAGTTCGATACATTGAAAATTGTCGACCTTTTTTGTTGTGTCGGCTCACTGTCAAGGGCAAAACCTATTGTTAACAAGTTTTAGCTTTCTTAAAAGCTTAGGAGTGCTTCGCTGTATTATAATGGTTTATGTGGTTGTTTAAGTACGAGAAAGATGTTATTTATCCCTTTGTGCATATACTCATAAGTGTGGCTTTATCAGCCTGTCTTAGATGGGTGTATTGTGGTATTCTGTAGTTTCTCCATGAAAACTTCCTACAAAAACTTAAATTTGCTTTTACCAATGCCCACGAAACTAAAACGGAACATTAGGATTGATAGACGAAAACTTCCTTTTGATCTTAAAATTCTTATGTGTCGTCATTCCAGAGATACCGTTTGATTTTGAAAATTTATGATTTGTCATTCCACAGTTCTGTGAGTTATGATAATATTCTTCATTGCATACTCTAGATCTAGAATGTTTGGATTAACTACATACATTACTCTGTTGTTGGTATTGGCAAATCTAAGACTCGCTTTGGATTTGAAAATTTTATGGTTTGTCGTTCCATAAAGTTATGGGACTTTTAACAGTCAATTTGTCGCAATATTTATTTGCATATGTAAATCCTCATGTAAGTTTTCTTTCACAGCAATGTTACTAAGTTGTTATTAGATGTATAAAAACTTCAGATCTTCTCACAATATTTCTAATGCACAATTCGGAGGTATCATGTGGTCTTAATCATAAAAATATATCGCTCGTTCCATAAATTCTCTGCGCCTGAAAAAATGGCATATTTATAAAATAAAATAAAAACACACAAAATTCGCTTGCTCGCCCCATTTTTTTACATTAAAAAATCCAAAAGAACTAAATATTAAATTGGTGTGGCCTTAACGTTTTTATAAGTTATAGTGCCTTTTTAATCAGTCAGTTTTAGAATTACTTGCCAGGGAATCATACTACGGGGTTTTTCTATCGATTTGATTTCAAATAGGTCTATTCCTTTGGCAACGCTGATAAAATATAGTTTCACGTTTTAACTCATATATTATTAACTCGGATAAATAAAACACATGTCATCCGGTACAAATCAGATCAAAAGGATTTTAATAAAGTTTCATTTTTACTCCCCATTGATCATTATAATAGTCAGAAAATTAATAGCTGAACATTCCAATCAGAAAATTTCTTAATTTTAAACATAAAAATAAGACAACCTTGATATGATACTAAATGGTTAAAATCTCTCAATAGTAAAAGGCAAGATATCTAGCCCAAGTGGCGTTTTCGCTTACATAAAAGTTCTACGGGAACCATATAATTGTCTCTAGGTCGGTGTTTATATTTATTTTAGTAGATTAAACTGCATCAAGTATTTAGACCTTTTCAAACGGTATGCGTTTTAATGTTCTAAGTAATAAATAACTCTCACATATCACATTTTAGTTTACCAAAAACATATGTTAATGCATTGATATATATAACGTGCATAACTAAGCAGGATGCATAACTAAGCAGGATACTATTGCATGTCATTTCAAGACACAATAAATTCAACCAAAACTATATCTTGTATTTTCAATTAGCATATCATCTTATGACTCATGTTGTATAGTTACGCCAATTACTAAATGTTTGTACATTTATTCTTAATAGGTTTGGAATAATCAGAGAATGGGAAAAAAATATTACTGTTTTTGTCCGTAATAATTTCCTTTACTCATCCACCAACACGGAACATATTAGTTGAATGTGTGAACACGACGATTATCTCGAGGAATGAGAGAACAACTGAAGAGTCTACTACGAGTTTCGGAACCAATATATCTGACAATGAAAATATTAAAAGTACAGTTTCTCAAATGACAATAAGTGGCATGTCTACTGGCCATCCTTTAGCACAGACATCATCGTCAAACCTAAAAAGGATTGCTGATGACTTGACAAAAATAGTCTTCTATATAGAACCTTTTGTTTGTGTTGCTGGGTTAGTGATGAATGCTATGGGATTGATTGTTTTCGTTTCACAACACAAGCATGATAACGCGACAAATTTTATCAAATGTTTTTTAATTTCGAATATCTGTTTGCTGGTTTTAAAGCTTTTTAACTACTTTTTATACAGAATGAAGTATAATTACCTAGACACAACTGTAACAGATATAATGAAATGGGTCCTACTTTTTACTGGAGTCTTCCTTCAATATGCATTAAAAGCAGTAACATACGCCATGTACGCTGTGATGTCAGTAAACAGCTTTGTAGCTGTAGCTTTTCCTTTCTACATGAATAGATTTATACTTTCCCAACACCCAAAACGGACAACCCTCATTTTATTATTGATTAACATTATCGTTTTTAGCTTCAACATATTTAGATTTCAGTACAAAGTCGTAACCGATCCGGTTACCGGAAAAGTCAGTTTTATTATACAATACACCGAACTAACGAATCGAAACATGGATATCTTCAATGTGTATGGATTTGTTGGTATCTTTGTGACGTATCTGATTCCTATTCCGACGATAATTGTTTTTTTCATACTTACACTGATATCTCTGAAAAGGTCGTCTGCTTCAAAGGCGGTGTCATCGAACGATAAGTTAAAGGAAGTTAAACAAAATTTTACAAGAAGATTGACAAAAATATTTCTAACAGTTTCTTTCGTTCAGATTGTGGTTGCCTTCCCGTATACAGTTTATCTTATATTTGCTAAGGTTGACTACGAGTTTAAGATTGGAGGAAGCAAAAGTTATGTCGGTATCATACTGTCTTTAATATTTGGGACTTTAGATAATGTGAAGCATGGAGCCTTTCCGGTCTTATTTTTCTCGATGTCGAGTTCCTTTCGTGAAGCATTTTGTGAAAAATATTTTTGCAGAAAATCAGCAAATGATAGGAACATACAAGTTTTAGAAACATCAATGACATATGCGCAATAAACGTTTTGGGGACAAGACACAATTGAATCATAAACAACTTTTAGCTATTTTTTATCGTGATATATATATTGTGTTCTTTCTCTGAAAGTACTTTGTATTTACTCGATCCGACAATTTTTATGCCTTCAGTTAAGAAATTTTGTAAATAGGTAGTGTTTATTTACTTACGGTAAGAGGCAAAGAAACTTTGTCATGCAATATTGCTTTTAAAATACTAACTTTCAAACAATAAACTCTTCTTTGCAAACATAACTGAAACTGTATGAAATAAATTATAATACAAATGTGGAATGCATACACATGTTGGAATTAGTATAAACGGTTTTTAGAAGTCTTTTTCATGTGCTTTGTATTGTGATTTATATATTCTATCTGCTTGTTTGAAGTGACCGATTAAATATGATTTTTATCCATTACAAATTGTCGAGCAGTTATTGGAATACAAAATATATTCCTTATTTTAATTATTTTTATAGGTTTTCACTGAGTTGTCAACAAGAGATACAAAGTGGTTTTGCAATTTCATGAACAAAAAAAAATCAATTCATTTAAAACACACAGAAAATTGGTACATTTGTACATTTGTAACATTACCTTGAAATATAATTAGAAGACTATTTAGTTTCTGTTTTAACCAAAAAAGAGCAAAATGAAACTAAATTCAAAATAAATAATTTGCTACAAAATATTAAGTCATTATAAAGATATGTATTCTGAAAATTTTCCTTGTATAAGTCAATAAACGAAAACAGTTATCCCCCTTTTTTTTCTATATTTCCTAAACTATTTAGATGATTATTTTGTAAGAAATAAATGTATCCCGGAATAACAGCAATATATCAAAATCTTTTGTAGGAGGCCTTAAACGTTTTTTTCTAATTTTTTGTTACGAACAGTGAAGTTGAACACAAATAAAAAAAACTTGATAGTTTGAAAAGGGAAAGTTTGACGACATTTCGTATTCAATTTTTATGTGAAATCCCTTGAAAAGTATATAATTACACCGATTTGCGATGTACGCAGTACAGCAGTAGTAAAAGATACCAAAACTATGTACCATGCACATTTTATGTATTCGTGTGTATATAGTCTCTTAATATAACACTTTTAAAGTTGCTCTTGGTTTTTATGTTATGTGAATTTTTATTTTATTAGAAGTGATACTGAAATAAAATATTTTCTTGTCTTTTCCTTCCTTGAATATGCATTTATGTGTCCTCTTGTTATGTAGTTTGTGCTAGAGTGTATGTGTACAATCATATAAAATCTTGAACAAAGTTATCCTTTTACCATTAATTTGTTCGCAAAATGTATGCATTGAAGGAATGAGCAAATTTTTAGCAAGTGCGAATTAATTTGCAGTATATTTTTTGTAGTTATATAATATAGCATATAGCATTGTTATCCCCTTCAATATGGTGTTTAATTGTTTCGTTTTACTACAATTGACACGCAGAATAATTATTAATTAATGAGCAAGAATATATAAGCAGAGTGTAGAAAAACTACATGGTTTGAACATTTAAAATATTTTTTGACAAAAGTTTGCATGTAACAGCAATTTTATTACGACAGTATACTGACCTATTGTGTGCCAACAAACATCAATACAAATATAAGGAAATGTGTCTATTATATTCAATTTTCATTAAACTGTCTTTGAACATCAGTTGATTAGAAAATTGCTTTTAATAGCTTTTAGTATAGTTGACAAAAAGCGTTTTTAATTAAGTTCATTTTTAATTGAAGAATTACTGCGACTTCTTTAACAACAGGTATTAAAACATGTGAAAATTTCTAACATCACTGACACGATTTGTCATGTTGAGGCCTTTTATAAAGTTGTTATGCGGTGTGGTGGCTTTTGTTTAATATTAATGATCGTAGGATGACCTGTAGTTGCTAACATCTTTGTCATTTGGTCTCTGGTAGATGGCTGTCTCATTGGCAATGATACTACATCATCTTTTATTTTTATATAAAACAATGATTGTCCTAGAGAAACTTGATGACATAGTACTGTATTTACATTCTTACACAAAAAGCAAGATAAGGTACGGTTGACAGTTGACGAGACAAATAATTTACAAAAAATATATACGTCCAGTATCTTAACTCTTTCTGATCAGAAACAGTTTTCAACATACAAAGTCAATGAAAGTCGGAGTTTGGAATTTCACTAGCAGAGTAAGATGTGGTGGTGTAAGTTGTACGTTAAAAATCTCAAACTCTTTCTGCTAAATAAGAGGATTGGTGACAGAAAGGACAATAATATAGGCGCATTGATATCTTAAAGCCTTCGAATGCGCAAATTCATTAAGAATATTCAAAATTACTAAGAACTCAGAGTCTTTTCAGATCGATTCCAATTGGAAATCAAAGTATAAATCAGCGCATAAGAATCGATATAAACTTATAATTAGTTCAAAAACCCATGGTAATGCTATTGATGCTTACAAAAATATATTGTCGAAAAATATAAACTGCATTGAATAAAATTGATTAAACATTTTGAATAAATGACTAAAAAGACAATTATAGTCCGCAAAAACTAAAGATTGGGCATGCGCCCAACCAAAAACTGATGGTGAACTATCATACCACGGAAACGTAAAACATTCAAGTTGCCCCCAAATGTTTACATGTAGCTGATGTTCACCCGATGCTAATGTCGCATTCGGCGAAAGTCATAAAAGAGGAAAGGGTGACGTGATTATGGTCATACACGAGGAAAAGTTAACGTGATTATGGTCATACACGAGGACAAGTTAACGAGGTTATGGTCATACACGAGAAAAAGTTAACGAGATTATGGTCATACACGAGGAAAAGTTAACGTGATTATGGTCATACACGGGGACAAGTTAACGAGATTATGGTCATACACGAGGAAAAGTTAACGTGATTATGGCCAATATTAAAAGAACAAATCCGTGAACAATTCAATTATAAAATTATAAATGATAAGCTAACATGGGATTAAAATTTAAAGAAAAGACTACACAGGCAAATTTTGCTCACGTGAAATTCACCTCAAACGAGCTTATACGTGAAACTCACGTGAAAATTATACAATCTCGCAACTTTACAAAAGCAAATTGGTATTTTCATGATTTTTTTTTATATTAAATTTGAAAACTTGGATGTTATTTGAACGTGAAAAAAATCTATGTGATTTTCACGTGAGTTTCTCATGAGATTCACATGAAACTGACGTTCAAACAGTTCACATGAGTTTAACGTATAAGCTCGTTTGGGGTGATATTCATGTGAGCGAAATTTTCTTGTGTACACCAAATATCAAAAAGAAAAATACAACGCACGCTTATAATGAAAATTAAAAGATTCGGTAACAATAATCCATTAAAATCCCGGGAAATAAATCATGTGCTTTTGTAATATTTTGATGATCATCAACCGGAATACAAACTGAAAATTTGCGATTTCGATTTCTGATTTAATTTTCATTCGCGAATTAGTGTTTTACATCAAGACAGACAATCCCATGTAATTTTGAAAAGAATTAATAGAATATATTTTGGCGGAAAATTGCAGAAAATGAAAATTTCTTCAAGATCAAACCCAGCGACAGTTTTACCAAGAACGTCAAAGTGCTTTAAAAACAAAACGCTAAAATGTTGATAATAATTTGATCTTGGAATGTTTACTTCTATTCTTTTTATAAACAATTTATTCAAATTATAAAATTATCGTTAGAAAAAAAGATATTTTGGTTATCAGTATATAATCATTAAAACATATATATAAGTTTGTGAGACGTGATTTTTTAACTGTCAACTTTTCGATTTTTTTTTATCACAGACTTTAATTATCTTATATTTAAATTGCACATTTCTATTAATAGAAAAGTGATTATTAACGCTTTATACGAACATGGGTTTCTTAGAAAATTCGAAACGTTCTTTGGCATTGCTTCAATATGTCGCTAGACAGAGATGTTCGGCATATTTATATTTGTTGAATTTGGATGTATAAATTTCCAGCAGATTGTCGGCATTTCTATGGGAACCATCTGTGCACCTCTCCTTGCCGACCTTTTCTAATTTTTGTGTGATTCGGATTCCTTCATACATCTGTAAAAACAACAAGACCAAAGAAACTAGATCAGTGACTTTCACATCCAGGTATGTTGATGAGGTTCTTTCCATTGAAAATTTAAAAAATTCTGATAGGGTCCCATTTATATATCTTCCTGAACTATTAAGAATGTCCTTTTTTGTTAAGTGTCGTGGGGTTTGGTTCAAATTTGAATTGTCAATACCTAATTCCGTTATCAAGCAGTTTATGTAATGTGATTAATACACAACAATTTCGTTTGGGGCTGTATCTGCGGCGACAACAACATATTTGTCACAGAGGTAGGAAAAGTGCTTAGCAACATTTGGGTATTTAAAGATCGATGTAGCATGTGTATCCATAGACTCATTCAGTATTTTGTATTCTAATTTGTATCAACGGCTTTATAGTCTTAAGGATAAGATTACTAAATTCTTTCATAGATACAAAGATTTGATTAGTAAATTTGGCTGTACCTGTAGAAAACTGATTAAAAACGGTATCTCACATCCTAAATGTCATGGTAATATTGTACTTAAAGCGCGTAAATCACTATGTGATCCGTGTAAACTCATCGAACCTTTAAACAAACTTATTAGTAAAGGTTATCTTACCAATGTTGTAACAAGATCTTTGAATACAGTTTACATTGGCACTAATATCGATTTTGTCATCAGCAAATTAAAACATAACTAAATTTGTATTCTTTTCAAACGGGATGTATAAAGACACACCCACGTTCATTTTGATCTATAAAGAGATTAACTCCTAACTATCCTACTGCCTGTCGATACATTTATTTTTGACATTGAACTAGTCACTGTCCATGACGTTAAAATACTAAATCCCTGGGATGTGTTTTAGTTGATTTTAGTCTCTGATGCATGATTTTTTTATTATTAATTGTTTTTGGCTTTTAACTAGCTGTCAGTAGCTGCGAGTACTCTCAAATCGTACTTTCTTGTTTATTTGACCTGTTGATACAAATTGTAATGCTTTTTTGTTATTTAATGTTTACTTATTCAGGGTTATAACTGGTCTATATACCAGCTTTGATAAGTGTTTGGTATTACTATGAATTTTCACTTCTTCGTACTATGAACATCAAAATTATTTTGTAAAAATATTACCTTTCTCCATTTGAACTATACACGTATACCTAACAACAAAATTATTTTCATTTACCTGTGTTTAAAGTAATTGCAAATGGCTGATATTTTTGTTCAAGCATATTGTTTTTCTTAAATTGTTTAACATTTCACAGCGGTATAACGTGTTACTTTAATTATTCTTCCCTTAGTTTATTTATTTTGTATTTACATTGTATCATAGATCAAATTTATTTGTTCAGTGTATGTTCACTGGTGTTAATATGTCTTTTGATTGAGTTAAGCCATTTCAAATGATATTTTATAGTGTGTCTATCTATGTTGTGATGTTACACTATTGTTTCAGATAAGGGTGAAGGTTTGGTACCATTAAAACGTTTAAACCCGCTGCAATTGTTTGCACCTGTCCTAAGTCAGGAATCTGATGTTCAGTAGTTGTCGTTTGTTGATGTGGTTCATAAAAGAGGGACGAACGATACTAGATGGACAGTCAAACTCATAGATTGAAAATAAACTGACAACGTCATGGCTAAAAATAAAAAGACAAACAGACAAATAATAGTACAGAAGACACAACATAGAAAAACTAAAGACTAAGCAACACGAACCCCACCAAAAAATGGGGGTGATCTCAGGTGCTCCGGAAGGGTAAGCAGATCTTGCTTCACATGTGGCACCCGTCGTGTTGCTTGTGTTATTACAAATCCGGTAAATAGTCTAATTCGGTAGGTCACATTCGTGAAAAGGGAAGGGTATTGTAGTTACGACATAAGGAACATATCCGATATCATCTGTGAAACGGTTATTCCATAACGGCCAACCAACTCGTGATGGCGTAAGTGTTTCTCGTTTCTCGTTTCTCGTTTTTATATAGATTAGACCGTTGGTTTTCCTGTTTGAATGGTTTTACACTAGTAATTTTTGGGGCACTTTATAGCTAGCTGTTCGGTGTGAGCCAAGGCTCCGTGTTGAAGACCGTACTTTGACCTATATTGGTTTACTTTTATAAATTTTGACTTGGACGGAGAGTTGTCTCATTGGCACTCATACCATATCTTCTTATAACTATTAATCAATTCGGAAAAAGTATGTATGTCTTAATTTTTGCTTTTAGTCCATTGCATGGCATAATCCTCGACTGAACCCATCAGTATTTCGAAGTTGTGCTTCCAATTGATGGATTTTGGCTTACGATATTTCGGGCCTTTGGATAACAGATTTCGCAGAGAAGTGTTATTTGACAATGTTCAGGTTACTAGTTATAACATGGCCAGCCGGATTATATATGTATGGGAAACTAGCACAGTAGCAATCGGGAGGTTAAGACTTGAATTCGTCAATATTGAGATCCTGCAACACGTGTTTGTAATTAAAAATTTTAGTCGCAATTAGTTTGGTATAGATATAAGAAATGATAGCTACGGACTGATCTTTAAAGTAGGGAGGTATTTTTGAGTGTACTGATTTATAACGAAGGATGTTACACAAATTAATGACACCGAGATCTTCCTTAGTTGCAAAGGAAAGATTTAGAAGGAATCTTTGCTCTATTTCATCTTTTCCAATGCCAACCGGTCTGAAAAGTCTGTTACTGGCAATAGATATCAGAGATACATTGTATTTGGTTTAATTGGGAGGTGTAACAGTGGTTTAAAAAATAAGTTGTATAGAGAATGCAATTCTTAACCTGCATCAACACAAAACAAACAATGTAAAATTTGATGTATGTACTGTATCATATGTTTTCATACATATTCCGCAGGAGTCAATGTCTGTACTGTAACATTACTGTCTATTGTTTTGTTAAGGTTTATATTCTGTCATTAGTTTTCGTACATATTCCTCAAAAATAGATATGTGTACTGTGCCATTACTTTTCGTACATATTCCCAAGGAGCCAATGTTTGTACTGTGCCATTACGTTTTGTACATATTCATCAGAAGTCAATGTTTGTACTCTGCCATTTCTTTTCGTACACATTCATCAGGAGTCAATGTTTGTACTGTGCCATTACTTTACGTACATATTCATCAGGAGTCAATGTTTGTACTCTGCCATTACTTTTCGTACATATTCCCAAGGATTCAATGTTTGTACTGTGCCATTACTTTTCGTACATATTCATCAGGAGTCAATGTTCGTACTCCGACATTCTTTTTCGTGCATATTTATCAGGAGTCAATGTTTTTCACTCTGCCATTACTTTTCATACATATTCATCAGGAGTCAATATTTGTAGCCTGCCATTCTTTTTCGTACATATTCATTAGGAGTCAATGTTTTTACTCTGCCATTCTTTTTCGTACATATTCCTTCGGAGTCCATTTTTTTACTCTGCCATTACTTTTTGAACATATTCATTAAAAGTCCATGTTTTTACTATGCCATTACTTTTTTTGTTGCAAATGGTTGTCATTAGTAATTGTTAGTACTGTTATTCTTTGTGCATATTTATTTTACGTAATTGTTTATACTGTGCCTCCAATTTACGTTCGTATTAATCAGGAGTACATTTTTGAACTGTGGCATTCCTTTTTGTACATATATATCCACTCTTTTTACGCTTATTTTAGCTCTATGATATTGTAATTTTCTAATATAATTTTGTGAATTAAGATGAAACAAACGACGTCCGTCCGTGCAATCGAAGATGACACCAACACAACAGCAAATGCTGTTGACTAAAAACATTGACTTTAGTTTGCCTGTTTTGAGATAAAAATACAATGTCTAAATATTGCGACTGCATACGTAATGGGTTTTTTTCTTCAATTTTTTTTAGGTAATTAGGACAGCTTAATATGGTGCAATCATAATTACATAAATCTTATTTGAGTTTGTATTTGTTATTTTGGTGCAAATGGGTTGATAAAAGTTACAGCTGTATCCATATAAATGATAAATAGCTGGTAAATCAAAACTAAAACCAAAGTGATAATATTTGCAGTTTTTATTGTTATAGTAATGTCTTTTCCTTTAACACGAGAGTAGTTGTATCATTCTATATCATCCTATTACACTCCCTCCATCTTCTATTCTGCAAAAGGAGATAAAATCCTGATACTGTAGGAATACAGAAAGTATTTGAGAAAATATAAAATAACAAAACACTTCAATATACTTAAACAAAAAAAAAAAAAAAAAAACAAAAAATAATAATAAAAAGATATCAAAAAAAGCATCCGACTTCATTGTCTTGAAATTTGATTTTTCAAAATTTTTAAAGGTACATGTACAGTTGAACGTTATCGAACTTTATTACATGTAACGAAAATTGTTTTGAGCGTCAAACTTGAGAAAAAAAACATGTAACTTGCAATGGCCCGTACATGTAATCCTATAGTGCAGTGACTAAATAGGTAAATTGCAAACTCTGCCTGGTCGTAAAAACCGTCTAGAAACTCGTTAAAACAGTGTTTTATTGATTTTATAAATTATCAGTTGAAAATTGAAATGTATACTTATTTGCTAATTTCTACCATTTGCTGTGATTATTTTTGACATAAATTTAAAAATTGAGGAGCCAATATGAATATCCTTTTCAAGTGTATGTATCAATTTGGCTGAGGAAAGACAACAGAAATATGACATAATATTGATCGACTGTAAATAATTCTTGTCATATAACTTGTGTACTTACTCCGAAAAATAAGACAAATGAATGTTTTTAACAAAATGGATTGAGCTTTATTCTAGATATATGATTTCAAATTTTAGGTACTATAGTCCTCAATCTGAGTAGATTATCATAATAATTGCCCATTAATTTGTATTACTTTGTTTGGACGACTTTGCAATATTGTTTATTATTCTTTTTTTTTTGTAATAACTTAATTCAAAACTTTCCAAGTATAGAGCAGAGTTTTATCGCAAAACACAGTGTGTCATTTGAAAATCGGGTAGAAAGGCAATTCTTCGTATATGAATAAATATATTGATGCAAAAGACATTTCGACAAAAATCCGCTCGAGGAAGGCCATAGCTTTTCAAAACAGATATTTTCTTGGTATCAAAACCTTCCGTTCTATCTGATAGGACACTTTAATATTTTATAACGTTTCGTAACAGACAATTGAAGAAATGAACAGCTAGACTAAAATAATTTTGGAGATACAATTGAAGTGCTAATAGTATTCTAACATGTAAGGTAACATTTTTCGCACAAAGATTTGTAGCATTTAGTATCCCGCAATGGTGGTAAGTCGTTCACTTAAGGACATTTATTATTTTATTTTTCTGTAGACTTAGCTTTGTTTTTTTATTACTGTGTATTGTCAAGCTTAGTTACTCATAATTGTTTCTCAGTCACTGAATGTACGATGTTGTTCCATACTGGAGCAGCTGACCCGGTTTGTTTACATTCAAATTCTAATGGCTTGAAAACCACGTGACACATTGAATCGATATATCCAATCAAATTGCTCTACCGTCAATAAGGTGATTTTTTTTTAGTACAAGGCAATTATATTATTTGTTTGTATGATATTGCTTTGAAATAGTTTGCAATACATTGGGGGTTTATTCAATAGGAAGCCTCATTATTAGCCATGAAATTTGACATCAATGCAATTTTATATGAATATTTACTTATGGTCTGAATATCGATCTCTTTATATTGAACCAACATTTTTTTTTATGAAAAATATATGTATATTGTTTTTTATTAACATACACTATATTCCTGAACAAAAATATGGCATGATTATCGTTTTTCCCAAAGTTTTTCTTTCAATTTGGATGTTTTTTTCGCGTGAAAATCGCGTAAAGACGTAAGGTGCTTGTCATTTTGAAATTCTTAAAAAAAAACGATTTGCTTGGCCTGTTTGATCTGCCATTAAGATTGATGACGCTAATGGAATGTAAACAAAGCAATGGAGGCCGGAAGGGGGATTTTCGGAAGTTCTGATATGTTTTTAGACATTCGGAAGTCCGGTTTGAAACGGCCATTAGAAAATTGGCATTTTTGTACAATAGTTTAGAATAACAATGAAAACATATCTTAAGAAATGTTTTTTTATTTGGAAGAGTAGAAAAAATGTATTCTGCACTAATTTTGTACGCTGGTATAAGCGTAGTGACGTCAATGCGGAGTTTTCCCGTGTGATAAGTACAATAACAAAATCCGAACGAACCGACATGATGACCGATTATAGACAACGGTAGGATAGTTATATAATAAATACGAAAATAGATACTAGACCGACAAACGGACGTTTAACATCGGTTATTAGCGTTTCAGCAAAGGTTATATATTGATAATAAAATTAAAATTAAAATTGATACCTATTGCACTTAGGAATGGAGGAATTCGTTTCCTTATGATATGCTTAAAAGTTTACCTTGACAGAAAATGGAGATATGTATATGTTAATGGTAAAATTTATTCAGCTTTTATGATCACTTTCATCAAATGAACCCTACGAAAATGCACTACTTTTTCGTGTCATTATCATCTAGGTCTTTTTGTGTCTCGTTTGTAAACGCATAATGCAATCATTCGTTTTGCTGCCTAACAATAAATATAGGTAATGCCGTTCTGTATTTGACTTAAAAATTATGTTAAATCGATTTCATATTTAATTCAAAAACATTCTTAGAATCTTCTCAAAATTGATTCATTGATTCGTTTGTCTTTTTTCGAAGTTCTTCTGCGATTTTACGAAACCCTCTGTAAAGGTTCTTTTGTTGGGTGTATTAACTTGTGCTGATAAAAAGCTTTTTGACATTTTTATTTTTTATAGTTGAATAAATTTCTGGACTGGTTGAATGGATGATACATAACATCAATTTTTATCGGATTAGTTGACTGACCATGCATGTACATAAAACTGCGATGAAAAAGTAATATACATTCTTTGTTCGTTCAGTGTATGTTTACTTGTTTTTGTTTAAATGTCTTTTTGATCGAGTTAAGCCAATTAAATAGATATTTTATAGTGTGTCTTTTTATGTTGTGATGTTACACTACTGTCTCAGGTTAGGGTGAAGGTTGGCGCCTGTTAAAACGTTTAAACCCGCTGCATTTTGATGCACCTGTCCTAAGTCAGAAACCTGTTGTTCCGTGGTTGTCGTTTGTTTGTGTGGTTCATAAGTGTTTCTCGTTTCTCGTTTTTTACATTAGACAGTTGGTGTTCCTGTTTGAATTGTTTTACACTAGTCATTTTGGGGCCCTTTAAAGCATACTGTTCGGTGTGAGCCAAGGCTCCGTGTTGAAGGCCGTACTTTGAACTATAATTGTTAACTTTTTATACATATATGTATGGATGGAGAGTTGTCTCATTGGCACTTATACCACATCTTCTTATTTATATTTGACCAGTTTCTGTACTATCAATGGTTAATCCATAAAAGATTTAGAATTTTAAATATTTTGTCCTTTTACATGCCTGTTGTATAGAATATATGTGTTTGTAAAGAATATATGTGCATTCGCTTGGTTTGTTTACTGGCCATGATATCAATACGTCTTGTTCCACGATCAAAAAGATGCTGTTTTATAATGGTAGGGAACGCGACGTATGTTATGAAGGTATCCTTTTAAACCAATTTTAATCTGCAACGGTCATTTTGATCTGATCAACTCTTAAAAGACTGAACAGCCAATTTGCAGACTTTTCCATTGCCTTAAATTCAGTACTGTTTAAAAAATCGCTTGCTGTTCAGTCTGTGTTCAAATTGTCTAATAGTTGTAATTCACCTGTACTAATCAACATAATAATGAATTGTTTGAAAAGCTACTGAACTGTACTGAATTGACTGCAAGCGAATTGTCTGAATAGTACTGAATTAACCGCATTGGACAAGTCTGAAAAACGACCAAGAGACTGAAGGTGACTGAATACTTTATTGTTCAGACTTTTCAGATGATATTTTTGACTAATAAACTCATCATAGATACCAGGCCTGAAATTCATTTACTAGTGGTATTAATGAAGAAATTACGTTTCCTCGTAGTTTGAATATCCCTTTGGTATCTTTCGCCTCTCTTTTTCCATTGAATATAACACGATCAAGTATACTCTTTTTGACGTTTGTTTATGTATAACGTGATACTTTCAAATTAATGTAAATACTGTATTGCAAATATATATTCATAGCATATTAACTTGATTTGTTTATTTTCTTGAAGTTTCTAAATTATTTAAAACACCGAGGCATATCTTCCCAAATGAATGGATAGACTATTTGTTTTTCAATGCTTTTTAACTACGTAAATGAATTGGCTGTCTTACTGTCTTGATTCGAGCGCCAATGATGTGTCTTGTATTAAACAAACGAGCGTCTAGCGTACTAAATTATAAGCCTCGTATCGTTGATGACATTAACAATCACTTGTTCTATGCTACTTTGGTGGAAGTTTCGATCCGAGTGTATCAACAGCCAAGTAGTCAGCACGCTTCAATAACATTGATATGATAATTTTCTGTAAATTTTACTTGTATTGCTCCTGACACAAAAACTTCCACAACAGACCTATGAGGAAAAAACGACTGAAATTGACGCTCTTTATTTTGTTAATCGAGAATCCGTTGAAATGCTTTTTTTATACTGCAACTGTGCTATCTGTGATATAAAGTCACTGACCGTATATGTCATTGTTTATGACGTTGACAATACGTTTCGTAGAATTTTATTTATGACATCAATATATAGAGAAAACAGGTTTGCAGAACTTTTACGTCGTCAGCTTCAAATTCAAAATTAATTGTTTTTACCCAAAATATTTCATCTGGAACATAAGGATAATAGCCAACATACAAATTTTATACGTGGCAATGAATGAAAGAAATTCAATAAAAAAAAATAATTCTTGATATTAATGTGAAATGTGACAATCGCAGAGAAGGCGCATGAGCGAGTTTTGTATTCATTATTAAGAAACATTTTATATAGAAAAGTGGGTTTATCTGAAATATCTTAAATTCATCTACATACTCTCTTTCACAGATGTAGCCAGCTTTTACATCACAATAATGATCATTCCAATGATAATTGTCAGGTAGAAAAAACATTGCACAATCCTGATGTGACATATAGTTGTCAGGTTGATTAGGTGACCAATCAGTGAATTCCATTTTTTCCAGTGTAGATATCCACATCCATTCATTCTCAAACACGGCGTCAGTTCCACCGATCCAAAAGTGTTCTTCAAAACATTAAGTACAAACACTTTCTCAGTAAAAGAGATTTACAATGAAAATGTCATTAGTTGAGTAGTGCCTAACGCAGCTTTTTGTCGTTTTTTTTTGCAATATCTCTATTGGTTTTTGAAACATGGTTCCTTTGACAAATTAATAAATACAGTTAGCATAATGTGAGTCTAAGCGAAGGTATGAATAGAATACATTTGTATACGTGTCTTTTCTATAATACGAAAAACAACTTACGTGTGTGAGACGTATTATGGAGCAAATAATTTCGTATGAAGTTGTTCTCATCTGCTGATTCTATTTCTACGAGTTTCCCCTGAAGTCGATTGCAAAACGACTGAAAGATATAAATAAATCAAGCTTATTACTTGAACAAAATATGGCTGTTCATATTCAACTTATTATATAAATATAAAAATGTCGAACCAATTATTGAATTTCGAAATGACGGACATCCATGACATTATGTTCCATGCAAATCAAGTAGTAGGATTTTAGTGCCAATAACTTCTAAAATACTTATTTTGCTCATAAAATAATTTGACCATCTCTAATTGCTAGTATTTTTTCTTTTTATTATTTACTGTTTCGGTCTACCGAGTATAGTTTTCCTGATGCAAGCAAAATTATAAAAATGAGCCAAAATTTGCATTTCAGGTTTTAAAATTTCTACAATGCTCTGTCGGACTTCTGTGGTCAAATGACGTTTTTTTTTACTAGATCATTTATGCAAATTTGCACAAATATTCCAAATATGTATATAAACTTTGATGCATATCTTCAATGTGCAAAAAAAAATGCATATACAAACATTTTAGAAATTGGAAGGATCCGGGTTCAAAAATGTTTGAAGAACACACAAAACTAGTAGAATCTTTTCTTTGGATGGACACTACAGCGTGTGTATATGCAGGATTTTTCATAGATATAGGAAGATGTGGTGTGAGTGCCAATGAGAAAACTCTCCATCCAAATAACAATTTATAAAAGTAAACCATTATAGGTCAATGTACGGCCTTCAACACGGAGCCTTGGCTCACACCGAACAACAAGCTATAAAGGGTGTATGTATAAACATATTTTCAAACTCGCCTGCTGCCTATGTTTTGATAACACCTGAGTGAGTGTTCAATTGGCAGTTACGTCTTTCTTTTTGCTATTTCTATACATTCCCTTATTTTATATGACAAATTAAATGAACGTTCTTTAAATTAAGCATGTAATAACAATTCGTAATGTCAGAGTGATTACAGAAACACGAAAATAGCACTGTTTAACGTGTAAATTCGGTGCAGAATTAAGGTCAAATTATTGCTTCCGACCAGTAGGTATATTACATAATGGTAGATTTTTAATAGTTTAAATAATTAACAATTAATGTATATTTGAACTATCAAGCGCTTGACTTTATAAAATTGAGAATGGAAATGGGGAATGTGTCAAAGTGACAACAACCCAACCAAAGAGCAGACAACAGCCGAATGCTACCAATGGGTCTTCAATGCAGCGAGAAACTCCCGCACCCGGAGGCGTGCTTCAGCCGGTCCCTAAACAAAAATGTTTACTAGTTCAGTGATAATGGACGTCATACTAAACTCCGAGATATACATAAGAAACTAAAATTAAAGATCATTCAAGACTAACAAAGGCAAGAGGCTCCTGACTTGGGACAGGCGCAAAAATGCGGCGGGGTTAAACATGTTTTTTGAGATCTCAACCCTCCCCCTATACCTCTAGCCAATGTTGAAAAAAAAACAAACACACAACAATACGCACAGTAGAACTCAGTTTAAAAGAAGTCCGAGTCCGATGTCAGAATAGGTAACAAAAGAAACTAAACAAAATGACAATGATACATAAATTAACAAAGGACTACAAGCAGTTACTGATATGCCAGCTCCAGACCTCAATTAAACTGACTGAAAGATTATGTCTTCATCATATGAATATCAAGTACAATCCCTCACGTTAGGGGTTAAGTATTATACCATCATAAAATATATGAGAAGAACATAACCCGTATCATGCCAACAACTGGTTTTAGAATAAATGTGTTTATTTCCGATGCGAAGACCCTATAAGTGAATCAATATTAAAGCCAAAATATGCAATCTTTAATGACCTGACAACACTATCGTAACTATATCCCTTTTTTATAAGTCTGTTTAAAGGTTTTGTTAGCTTTTGAGGTGAATGCCGACATTTTTGTGCTTTGTAAAGAATATTTCCATAAAAAATTGGATGTGAAATACCTGAACGTATAAGATGTCTGCATGTTGAATTTTATTTAAGAATGATGTCCTTGTACCGATGATAAAATTTAGTAAATACTTTGACTAGTTTGTGATATCGAAAATCCTGGTGTAATAATTTTTCAGTAATACACAAATTTCTCTCGCTAAAATCTAATACGTTGTTACATACACGAGCGAATCTTACAAGTTGAGATATATAAACACCATGAGATGCTGACAAGGGAACGTCACCATCTAAAAATGGATAATTAACAATAGGGAATGAAAAATCATCTCTTTTATCATACATTTTGGTATTGAGTTTCCCGTTAATGATATAGATATCAAGATCGAGGAAAGGGCTGTGTTCATTATTAGTATTAGCTTTATTTAAAGTTAAATAGGATAAATTTCTTTAGTATACATACTGAAGTCGTCATTATTGAGAGCCAATATATCATCCAAATATCTAAAAGTATTGTTAAAGTTTTGTATCAGATGTTGTTTCGATGGGTCTTTGCTGATTTTAGTCATAAATTGTAACTCATAACAATACAGAAACAGATCCGCAATAAGTGGTGCACAGTTAATCCCCATTGGAATTCCGATAACTTGACGGTATACGGAATTTCCAAAGCGAAGAAAAATGTTATCTAATAAACATTCAAGGGCAGTTATAGTATCATAACATGTCCAATTGACATAGTTCTTTTGTTTGTTGTTACGAAAAAATGACCTAAAAGAATTTGAACATATGTATTCGCATTTTATGTCTAGATAAGTTATTTTGCTTTTTGTATAAGACCCTATGTCGACTAGTCAATGTCCATTGTTTTTCTGTTGTGTACTTTTAAGTTGCTGTTTTACGTATATTGCCATATCTTTTTAATCATAAATTGTCTAAAGAATTTTCTACCAGTGAATACAAAAAAAAGTAAAATAACAAAAATACCGAACACCAAGGGAAATCCAAAACGGAAAGTCCTTTATAAAATGGCAAAATCAAAAGCTCAAACACATCATACGAATGGAAAACAACTGTCATATTCCTAACTTGATACAGGCATTTCACTATGTAGAAAATGTTGGATAAAACTTGGTTTTATAGCTAGCTAAACCTCTCACTTATATGACAGTCGCATAGTATTCCATTATATTGACAACAATGTGTGGGCAAAACAAACAGACATAATAGGTAAAAATGTAAAAAATTGGGTTAGAGCAGTCAACATTGTAATATAATCTTAATCACTATAATACATAACTATTTCAACCAAGAAAAACAAAATGGCATATAGACATTCTATAGACACTAATGACAAGGTATATAATCAAAAATGAAAGACAAGAATATAAAATTGACCAAAGCACAATAACACAATGGCGGGATGTATAAGTACCAAGCCACGCAAAAAGTATGTACACGGACAAATAAAAAGACAACTATAACACATAATTAAGATGATAAACAACTTCAGTACCTAAAATCTATACTCCAAGACCATCATGTATTATTTGTGAAGTTGATACGGAATATTTATCAACAAGGTCTTGTTTTCTTCCAATGAACTTTTTAAGAAAAGGGACGAGACGTTCTTTGACATAACCTTGGCTCATCAACTTTCTGCTCAGACACTGGTGACGTTTTATAAAGTATGAGTAGCAGCTGCACGCTCTTGAATACCGAATGAGTTGGGAAATGTATATCCCATATGCAGGTGAAGGTATATTGTTGCTAAGGTTGGGGCAATTTATAATTTCAAAATTAAAATCGTCTTGTTTGTCATAGATTCTGGTACTTAGATGACTGCTTATGTCAAATTCGAGGTATAAGTCTAAACATGAGTCGTTCCCCGACACATTCTCTCCCCGTTCCACAGAAACTCTACCAACATCTCTTCCAATCCCTTTCTAAAGTTGTATCAGAATCTTTCCTAGAAATTTCACGGTTATGCTCATCTCTGATAGATTATTTTTATTTACTGTAACATACACTATAAGTCATTCGTTAAAATACATTGCATTACGATTGCAAAGCACTAAATACAACATTTCCTTGTTTATGATGTTTCATGAATTTACATGTTGTTATGAAACATGCTTTGAAAAATATTCATCCATTTAATATTTTTCTGAGAATTTTCAATAACATTTCAAGTCCAAAAATAAGGTTAAATCACGTTACTTCAGCCCAGATAAATTACATGTGATGTAGATCGTAGTTCGGATTGAGAATTAAGATAGATGAGAATTACGTTTTCTGTGGATAAATTAATTGAGACAAAGGTTCTGTCTCTGTCATCTATGATCGTAATAAAACAGTAAACATCACGACTTCCATTGTTTTATTCTTCAGTAATATTGTGAATCTTTATGTACACGTTGAATGTAAATGTTCATACAATTTGTCGTTAGCAATGAATTAAATCCAAACACATAATACGAAAACGTACTGATAGAGAGAAGTAATTGACCATCACTCACTAAGATGAACAGAATTTGGAATGCATTGAAGTCGCAAGAAGAGTGCGTTAGACGAAAGAATGTCGCACAAATAAATGGAATAAAAAGACTTATAAGCATGCATATACTTATTATGATCAACCTTCCATACATCCACACGATAAATATTTTTGATATGTTTGAATGGAAAGTTATATTCCTATTTTTTTGGTTATGTACCTTTTATGCATTTGAAAAAAAAAAAGAATTGTTGAATTACCCATAACCATATTTGATCTGTATAGCATTTTCACTCAATGCATTTATAAGTAAAAATCGATAATATTTTTTCTTTGGTTTTCATATAAAAAATGGATTAATTTTATTGACTAAATTTTGCATGGATGTAGTTAAATCAAATTAATCAACATATTATTTCTGGTGCACATTCTCAAAACGTCTGGAAAGAATCGGCCGAAGGTCATCCATAACCTTAGGTCATCACAGCAGACAATGTCTACGTCATACGGTTTCCGATTAAATGACAATTCTTCTTTCGTTTTCAATCTCAATATATTGAGATCGCCAGCCAAAGAATAGTATGAACCATATGAAAAAAATGATGATTAGGATACAGCTACCCTCGAATCAGGAATATCCAAATAGATGTTACCTCTGAACATAACTTGTTTAATCGAGGTTAGGGAACGTTTGAAATAAATAGTCTGAAAGTAGTTGAGAATAATTAAAAATCTCTAATATGATACATGTACAAATGTATGCAACAGTAGATTACCGATGTTTGAATCTTAATAAATCGATAACCCGGGTTATCATTCTTTGTATACCAATGAAGAACAAACCGACCAGATGTTAAATACTTTGTTTACTAAATGCAAGAGGGATATTACAAAATGAGTTAGGTCATTTTCCTTTATTGAAATGAATTAGTATAACACAATGACCAGAGGTCATCCGCATTGTACTTCAATGCAGAAGAATATGTCCCTATTTAATCTCCTACGTATAGTACGAGTTTAACAAAATAACCTGAGGTGATTCGACTTGGCTGTATATAATGAGATAACATATTGACATGAGGTTTCGGTCGTCTGCACATGTATAAAAAAAAATAATCAAATATGCCAGGACACGAGACACGCGTTTTGTTTACAAAAGACTTATCAGTGACGCTTGAATATTAGTGTAGGAGACAATTCACAGATTTCATCCCCTTTGTCGTGGATAGTAAGAACAAAATGATCCTAGTTTATCATTCTAGAATTTGTACATATATAAATCTCCTTTGTATATAGATGAATAACATGATGACCCAAAGTCATCTTCCATTAACATATTTCTTTATTTTTGATTGAAAGTCCCTCTTTACTAGAGGGAATAACATGTGATCATTTTGTAAAACTAATCAAATTTGGTTTTGTACATATACTTATCCTAGAAACAATTGATGACCTCTGGTCAATGTGTTCTAGAGTTTAGATACAAATGAGGTGACAAGGATTTTTGTGATCAGCGTTATTATACAAATGGTACTGGGGATAGTTTTATGTGTTTTATACATGTATCATATTAGAGATTTTCATTATTTTACTCAATTCAATCTATTCCTCATCAACCCCCTCCCACTAACCCCGGTTCAAATGGGATAGGTCATGTTATTTTCATTTCCTGATATGAGGGTAGCAGTGACCATAGTCTTAAAACATTTATTCAGATGATGCATGCCACTCTCTGGATGACGATATATTGAATGTGTGACTGTTATATAAAACGAAAAGAGAATTGTCAAGCCTATTTTGTTTGAAGAATCATATATCTATGACGTATATATTTTTGGCGATAATAACCTTTGTAAGGGACGACCTGAGGTCGATTATTTCCGGGCGTTTTTCAGAACGTACGTTCTGACACACAATTATTTTACTTGAATTCATATTCAAATATTGCTTTTCAACTTAATGATAGTACTGTATCATTATATGTAACGTATTTTGAAAATGACAAAGTCTATATATAATATTATAATTCCAGTACCGTTGATTCCGTAAAGTCAATAAGAAGATCCTCTATAAACACATAACAGGATAAGGCATGACTCGTCCATCCATGTGGACACGATACACCGTGTGAATCTACAAACATTACTTCAAAAATATAATACACATTTGGCAATAATTAAAATACGATTTTTTCTATTCGTATGTGTACAGTTTACTTGTTCAATTCTTTAAGATTAAATTCCTATCTAAACCTCATTACAAACAACCTGTGTTTTTATTGATAAAGCTAGCAATGCAGTTCTGAATTTCTCTTTTAAGTAATACAAAATTGCATAAAACATACTGATCTCTAAACAAATATCGTCAATTGCACTTTTTGTTTATACTACAATTGCTGTTCAGATATATTTTATCCAGAATCGATATTAATGCTCATAATTACTGACCCCTTTTTACTGTTTATAATTACAATTTCGACAAATGGAATAAAAGTTTATACATTTCATGCGTCCAAAACACTTTCTGAGATTTATCCCCACCAAGAACGCCCTAAACCAAACACCATTGTTATAGGAAATAACGTCTCAAACATTACACTTTTTTTACAATTTGTAATCAAAATCTGTCTTACAACTTCCATCCACATCTCAAATTTATTAATAAACACATCTTTCATCCTATTGTAAAAAATGGTGTAAACGGGATAAATCTGACAAAAGTCACTTGATTTCTATTTAAATAAATGTCTGAATATTTTTGATTCGCATATCATATTTCGAACAAAAATTTAAAAATAAATTAAAGAGTAAGTAATACGCCCATTTCTAGGATTAAAAACAAAATCCAAGTATTCGCAAAGCGTTTTGTGTTCGTACCGGCCGACAAAGCAGCCAATAATGTGGCGGTGGTATGACGTAAATACAACACGGAAGTCCTTAAGAATGAAATTATGCATTCAACTACATTCAAGGCCGTACGCTCCACAGAGAAGAGTATAGTAAATAATCATGCCACTACTACAGCTCAGCTTAAGGCCTTCTCTGAACATGTGAAGGTCCCCACAATGTATTGGTTACCGAAACTACACAAAAACCCGTAAAATATCGTTTCATCTCGGCCTCTAGTAAGTTTTCTACTACTAATGTTTCGGTGCTTTTAACTACTATCAAAGAACTAATTATTAATTTATGTAATAAAACATGAAAATAGTGGAATATCCATTGTAAAAAATTCTGTCTCATTGGCACTCATACCACATCTTCTTATATCTATTTAGATGTTTTAGATAAATTACATGCTTTTGATGGTTCTATGTATTACTAGTAAAGTATTAAGTCAGGGATTTCGTTACCACAAATTACTTAAATACTTTACAAAATTCTTCCATAGATACAAAGATTTGGTTTGCAAGTTTGGCTGTACCGGTAGAAAACTTATTCAAACGAAATATCACATCTTAAATTTTACGATGATATTGTTAACCAGCCCGGAAATTTAGATATGATCCTGGTAAACATATCAATCCAGTCAAGGTTACCTAATCAACACTGTAATTAAATCTTTGAATATTGTTTTATTGATAAAAATATTGATTTTGTTTTCAGTAAATTAAAACCATACTAAATATTACACATATGTACTTTCAGCGTACTACAATACATTTTCTGTATGTCGATACCTATATTTTTGCATTGCACAAGGTCATGTTTTTCTCTGACTGTTAATGACGTCTTTACACTAAATCCATTTGATGTTGGATGTGTACTGATTGATATTTTAGTCTTAGATACATGATATATTTTATTAGTTGTTATTGACTTTGAACTAGCTGTCAGTAACTGCGAGTTCTCTCAGATCTGGACTTAGTGTCTTTTTTGTTGTTAGGGATGAGGAACTAGTATATACCCTGCAACGTCCTGTCTGTGTTTTTGTTTGATGTTTTTCTGTGTATCGATCTGACGAGTTAAGCCTTTTTCAATTGGTTTGTATATTTTGTTCTTATGTTGTGCTGTAACACCACTGTGCCAGGTTAGGGTGAAGGTTGAGCGCTCACAAACATGTTTAACCCCGCCATATTCTATATGTGCCTGTCCCAAGTCAGGGGCCTGTAGTTCAGTGATTGTCTTTGGTTCATGTCTGTCATATTTGTTTTTCGTATATTGTTTTGTTATGAATTAGGTCGTTAGTTTTCTCAATTGAATGTTTCATATTTTTCATGTCGGGGCCTTATATAGCCGACAATATGGTATGCGTTTTTCTCATTGTTGAAGGCCGTACGATTGCCTATAATTGCTTTATCCACTTCATTTGAACTTTTGTCTCATTGGCGATCATACAACATCTCCTTTGTTTACATTCTCTTTAATTTCTTACTTGTTCTTGTCCTAACTATTCATATAATATCTACCACTGGACGTTGAGTTAAAGACAAATTATTTTATTTGTGTTTATACTACAACTGGGTCGGACCTGTTGCTTATATACTATCGATGGTACCATCAACCAAGTACAAAGTGATTCGGGACTCGCATACATTTCTAATTTATATGAACTATTTTTTCTGCAGAACTGTCAGAATAATCTCGTATAGAACTGTTCTAAACTGTTCAATCTTTAATAATGTCTTTCGTATTACACGAGCTGTTTCATATGTGTCCTTTGCGTTTCTTTAAACATTATGTCACCTTTCTGAACTTAATGTATTAAATAAAAATGCTAAATGATGGTAAAAAATAATGTTGAAATAAAAATCAAGTATATGTAATCAGGAGATAAGTTAAATATAGATTCTACCACTGCATCGAGTGTGATACGATATTTATCCACTCGAGACAGTTAAATTTTCAAATTTAAAACGCGAGGCTTGCCCGAGCGTTTTAAATATTTAAAATTTAACTGTCGAGAGTGGATAAATATCGTATTACACGAGATTTGGTGGTGGAATCTGTTTCTCTAATGATTTTCAAACAATATACAGGCAAACTTATTCCTTCTTTTCGAATGATCTGCAAAAAGATGTGTTCTTTCTATGTGACGTCATCAGGCATGGTCGCCTTTTTTCATGCCGTCACAATAGGAAATTCAGAGGAAAGTAAGAAAATTCGACGTCATAATCGGATTTTAACCAATGATGAACTGAGATCAAACGAACCACACGTTGATTAAATTTTTTTTTATACAATGGGTGCAGAAAGGGATAAATTCACGAAGAATTAGAGAAACTATTATATGTACGGTATGTGTTGTGTTTCAGATATATACTACTAGTAATTCACATTGGTTTGTAATGAAAATTTGATCAAACACATCAAATTTACAATATTGTATTAAAACTACCTTGAATAGCCATGAATAACAATGAGTTTCAGTCAAACGTTTTTTTTATGTTTATGTACAATTGATGAAAATGTATATTATATACATTCTTATATTTAGAAATTTGAATTTGTTTCTTTAATTAATCTACGAGTCATAGAAATACAATAGAAAGTGACTATACCTCTTTCCTATAATAAGCGATTCGACTATTCAGAAAAAAAATGTACATACCCCTGTGTAAAAGAATAAAACAGAAAGTCAGTAATACTTTATACTCCATTGTTAACTTATATGTTTATATCTAAGTTGAAACAGATATGAAAGATAAGAAAATCATGACATTAACATTATCCAAGATCGAGAAGTTTTTGAATTTTCTTAAGACTGGACAAAAGTCGTCTACCGTCATAAATTAACTGGAAGGAATGTCTTTATTATATAATGGTTTTCCTTAAGAGGAAAAACTAATAGCATAACGCTATTTTGATGCAAACATAGATTTTTGGTTCTAAAAAAAACCTTGTGTTTTAAAGAATTTTCTTAACTGGATCAAAAGTCAAACCTTATAACTTCTATAGATATGGCTTTACACACAATATCTTATCAATTGATTCCGGCATATTATTAGTCTGTCAATCTATTTTGTCTAGAAGCCACAACTTCCATATAAATCGTTAAAAACCAAATTTGTACGTATTTTTTGCTATCAATATAACTGAATAATTAACAACAGTCATACAAGTGCAACATCGTTTTTTTTTCTTTCTTTAGGAACACCTGAAACTCTTACCTTCTTGTTAGCTGAAGTCAATATATGAGTTTAACTTTTCAACAACACTTTTTGTAACTTTTGAAGTTTAACATCATTATATCTTCCATAACTGCCTACGCACGTTTCTTCGGTCGGGTAAATTAACTTATCATAGATACCAGGATTGAAATTTAGTATTTGCGCCAGACGCGCGTTTCGTCTACAAAAGACTCATCAGTTACGCTCGAATAAAAAATGTTAATAGGCCAAAAAAAGTACGAAGTATTTTGCTGTTTCGTCACCGTAAACATCAAATCCAAACGCCATCACGTTATTCAACGATTGCCACGTAGATAAGATCCGTCCTTCTCTGTTGTGCTATACTCGTTCATTTTTTCGTTCAGTAATTGAAAAGCATCGAAGTCATTTACATATGCTTCAACATTGTTAGCAGTGGTCAAATGGGCGATGCCATATTTGTTTACATTATGGACGTACTTAGTCTCGGATCGCAAAACTGCTGGTAGGCTTATATGATTTTGACTCTGTTGAAGCTCGGCTAGAATCGGAATCGTAATTCTGTTCATTCTGTGTTTAAGCAGACAACAAGGAACTGATTTGATTAAGCCAAAAATGCCTAAGAACCGAAACAGTTGAAGAGCTATATAACCAAAAAAAGACTCTTAGTGACCATCATCTGCTTGCACATTATCTAGACCGTAATCCAAGTCTTCATTATCATAATCATACAAATCGAAATAGTTAAAGCTCTCATTTAAACTTTCCAAACTAGCATTCATCATGCTCCCTTACGCAAACTTTTCCGTTGTAATATACCCTGAATTGTAAGTAATATCATCGTCAGAAATTATAGTAGGGTATAACGTTCGTTTTAACTTGATCATAAAGTGTATGCTATATACGGTATGTACTATCATCTACAAAAACTTTTTTTATCGGCGTCTTTGTCGATTTATTATCAACTACATACATGTTTGTTTGAATTTTTTAGTCAGTTGTGTTGTATGTCTGTGATGTATGTTTACACAGTTTTGTCTACTGGATCCCAATTATTGCCATTTATATAGATATAAGAAGATGTGGTATGAGTGCCAATGAGACAACTCTCCATCCAAGTCAAAATTTATAAAAGTAAACCATTACAGGTCAAAGTACGGTCTTCAACACGGAGCCTTGGCTCACACCGAACAGTAAGCTATAAAGGGCCCCAAAAATTACTAGTGTAAAACCATTCAAACGGGAAAACCAACGGACTAATCTATAATAAAAACCAGAAACGAGAAACACTTATGAACCACATCAACAAACGACAACTACTGAACATCAGATTCCTGACTTAGGACAGGTGCAAACAAATGCAGCGGGTTTAAACGTTTTAATGGTACCAAACCTTCACCCTTTTTCTGAAACAATAGTGTAACATCACAACATAGAAAGACACACTATAAAATATCAACTGAAATAGCTTAACTCAATCAAAGGACATATTAACACAATTGAACATACACTGAACAAATAAATTTGACCTATGATACAATGTAAATACAAAATAAATAAACTAAGGGAAGAATAATAAAAGTAACATGTTATATCGGTATGAAATGTTAAACAATTTAAGAAAAACAATATGCTCGAACAAAAATATCAGCCATTTGCAATAACTTTAAACACAGGTAAATGAAAATAATTTTGTTGTTAGGTTTACGTGTACAGTTACAATAGAGAAAGGAAATATTTTTACAAAATGAATAATTTTGATGTTCATAGTACTAAGTGGAAATTTATATTAGTACCAAACACTTATCAAAGCTGGTATATAGACCAGATATAACCCTGAATAACATTAAATATAACAAAAAAAGCATTACAATTAGTATCAACAGGTCAAATAAACAAGAAAGTACGATTTGAGAGTACTCGCAGTTACTGACAGCTAGTTAAAAGCCAAAACAATTAATAATAAAAAATCATGCATCAGAGACTAAAATCAACTAAAACACATCCCAGGGATATAGTATTTTAACATCATGGACAGTCAAAGAAGACATGACTTGTGCAATGCCAAAAATAAATGTATCGACAGACAGTAGGATAGTTAGGAGTTTAACCTCTTTATAGATAAAAATGAACGTGGGTGTGTCTTTAAACATCCCGTTTTAATTTGCTGATGACAAAATAGATATTAGTGCCAATGTAAACTATATTCAAAGATCTAATTACAACATTGGTAAGATAACCTGAACTAATAAGTTTATTTAAAGGTTCGATGAGTTTACACGGATCACATAGTGATTTCCGCGCTTTAAGTACAATATTACCGTAAAATTTAGGATGTGAAATACCGTTTTAATCAGTTTTCTACAGGTACAGCCAAATACATAATAATTTACCAGTGATGTATTGATTACGTTCGTTAAAATCTATGACATCACTTCACACACGGGCATAACGAACGAGTTGGGATATATACACACCGTATGATGGAGCCAAAGGAACATCGCCGTCTAAAAAAGGAAAATTAACAATAGGGAATGAAAAATCGTCTCTTTTGTCGTAAATTTTCGTATAGAATTTTCCTTTAGAGATTGAAATGTCCAAGTCCAGAAAAGGACAACTACTGCTGTTTATGTTAGATTTAGTTAAAGTAAGTTCTATTGGTTAAATTTCGGTAGTATATTTAGAGAACTCTGGATTATTTAACGAAAAAATATCATCTAGATAACGGAAGGTATTGTTGAATGTATCAACCAAATGTAACAATGACGTGTCTTTACTGAGTTTGGTCATAAACTGAGATTCATAGCAATACAGGAATAAATCTGCTATTAAAGGGGCGCAGTTAGTGTCCATAGGAATACCTACTACTTGTCGATACACTTTATCGCCGAAACGTACATATATGTTGTCCAGGAGAAAATTTAAAGCTTCAATCATATCTTCACATTTCCAGTAAGTGTGTCTAGCATACTTTCCTTTTCGTTACAGAAAAGGCTTTAAACGAGTTACAGCAAATAAATTTGTAATGAGATTTTCAAAAGACCATTTAATTAAATATGAAAACTTTTTCTTGATAAGATTGTGTGGAAGTGTAGTATAGAGAGAAAAATCATAACTGTCAACAGAATTAAAAGGACCATCAAAAGCATGTATTTTATCTAAAACCTCTAAAGAATTTTAACACTCCAAAATAATTAATACCATTATTTTCATAAGCTTTATTACAAAAGTTAATAACAAGTTCTTTGATAGTAGTAAGGAGGTAGTTAGAAGAACTGATAGATTGGTAGTAGAACACTTACTAGATGCGGAGATGAAACGGAATTTAAATGGTTTTTTGTGCAATTTAGGTAACCAGTACATAGTAGGGACTTTCAAATGTTCGGAAGAGGCTTTAAGCTGGGTAGTGGCAGTGATATGCTTGTTTACAATTTGACTCTCTGTTGAGCGTACGGACCTGAATGTAGATGAATTTGTAATTTCGTTTTGGAGAACTTCCGTGTAGTATATACGTCACACCACCACTACATTATTTGCTGCTTTGTCTGCCGGTACGAACACAAACCGCTTTACGAGTACTTGGAGTTTATTTTTTATTCTGGAAATGGGAATATCATGGACCCTATTACTAATTTCAGAATTGTTTTCAAAATGAGCTATACGAATATTAACAGTATTCATAATTTTATTCAAATAACTGTCTAGAGATTTTTTATCAGATTTTTCACGTTTACACCAATTTTTACAGTAGACAGACAGAGCGTCTTTAATGACCTGACGACACTGTTTCCAGTCTATTTTAGATGGAGGACGATATTTCGGTCCTTTCTTAAGAAAAGTTATGACCTCTAGGTCTTCGACGATGTTGAGGTCTCCTGTAAGGACATGACCATAGGGATTATATCTAAAACTAGATGTTTCACAATCTCAAGTGAAAGGAACATTATTTACTATATTGACGTCTGATGTAACTGACGTATAATTAAAAATCAAACTTCTGCTGGTTTTTTTTTTATAAGAATACGAAATAATAGGTGGTTCTATAGTATCAAAATATAGAGGTATTTGGCTTTGGATGGTAGAGTCATTGAATATACTAGATAAGTTAATAAAATCAATACCTCTATTTATATATTTTAATTTAAGAAAATGCCGTTTATGATTTTCAGGTTTATCGATACTAGGAAATAGCCTGTGATGACAAAAGGCTGTAATAATACGGGTGTATTCATACATTGGGCTAAAAAAAGAAATTGTATCACACTCCAGAAAAATAGCATATAATTTACTTATTGGTATCTGACCCAGTTTGCATAATACTTGATGTCTGCCATTATTTTTTATTATAGATAACAGATCAGCAAGTGTATAATTTATACGATGTTTAATACGTTGATTACGGTTTTTGCGTTTGCCATGAGACCTTTTATTTCTAAGTCGTTTATCGACAATATTAATGACATCGATTGAAGTTTTAGTTATGTTCCCCTGTCCTAATATTTTGTCATTAAGACCGAGAGGATAAGCTGTTATGTATCTTTGGGTTGCTCACCCAATTTTGTCCATATAAAGGAATTATAAACAACTGTCATACAAGTGGGAGGTTTAGCTAGCTGTAAAACCAGATTAAACCCGCCATTTCTTTCGGAAAATGCATGTAACAAGTCAGAAATATGACAGTTGTTTTTCACTCGTTCTGTTGATTGATAACGTTTGATTATGTCAGTTTTGATGGACTTTCCGTTTTTTAATTTACCTTGGAGTTCGGTAATTTTCATACACTTTTTTGAACATATTACATAAACTGCTTAATAATGGAATAAGGTATTGACAATTCTCTTCGAAACTCAAAATATGCGTCCATGATACTTACCAAAAGAGGAAATCCTGAACAATTATAGGTCTGTTCTGTGTTTGAAGTTTCAACCAAAAATGAAGAACTTGATCTTCCATCACTCTTCTGTATGCCACACAAATCTCCTTACAAACAACGTTGTATTGGTGAGTCTTCTGAGTGCTCCACTAGTCCACTTTCCAAACTATTAACATCAATTTTACCAGCAATTAAAGCCGGGCTTCAGCGTTACTGTGAAACGACTTTGACTTTTCTAACCTTTACACTGGTATACCCCATAATAAAAAAACAAATTGAAAGAACTAGTCCAACTTTGTTATATAAAATAAAATGGCCAAAATATATACAAATACCTTGCTTTAGGAAGATATAAATCATACTTTGTAAAAATTACTCTGATTCAAACAAAATATTCTCTGACACTGACATCATTAAGATGCTTGATTTTTTATTGACAATATATTTATTACTTTCCATTATTTAAATATGATAATGGATGGCTACTAATCGCCCAGCGACAAATCAAATGCATATTCAGGACGAGAACATGTTACTGATATATGAATATTAACCCTGCTTAGTACTAGACAGACAAGACACGCTAAACCGGATTTTTAACGTGTTAGTTAAAAAGGTAACAGTCCACAGGAAGACATATCACCATACACGGACACATTATCCTGACTCCGATCCGACCAGTCTTTGCTCTTTCTTTATAATGCAGCGTGCTAAGCAGAGAAGTAGCAATACGAACTCGAGGCGAACACGTTTCCACGTGACCACCGATGCGGTTTTTTTACCCTTCATTTATACGAGACATACATTATACAAGAGAAAGAAAGAACAGAAGTTAGCATTATCCTTTAACTTCACATGCCGCTGTAAAGATGTTGTCCTCTCACTAAATAATCCCAAGTTTGTTGAACATGGTGAACGCATCTATCGAATCAAATTTGAAATAACGGATACCACATATACAATTGACTCTGCCTAAAATTTTGACTTAAATCTAGAAATATACAATCAGATTCGGTTGATCGAAATTAAGAAAAACAGGATGATTTCAGCTTCTAAACTTTCCATTTCTATGCAGAAAATTGAAGCAGCGACTTTACATGGGGTATATATTTCCCAATTGATGCGAAATACCAGAGCTTATGTTTTCTATCATGTTTTCCTTGATAGGAGGTTGCTGCTTACAAGGTAGCTATTGAACCAAGGGTTCAAAGTAGTTAAGGTGAAGTCATCGCTACGAATGTTTCATGGAAGACATCGATAGTTGTTAATCGTTATGGGATATCGGTGTCACAGATGACCACGATTATGTTCCGATTGTCGTAACCACAATCCCATACTATTTTCAACGATTGTGACATCACTTAATTCAGATTTATCACCGGATTTCCACTTGTATGAGTAGCACGACGGGTGTCATGTATAGAGTAGGAACTGATTACCATACCGGAGCACCTGAGTTCACAACAGGTTTTTGTTTGGGTTTGTATTTCTTAGTCTTTAGTTGTTTGTATAATGTTTTTTTGAACTTGTCTTTTCATCGTTTTTCTTCTCTTTTTTTGCCATGGCGTTGTCATTTTGTTTCGACTCGTGAGTTTTGAAGTCTTCTGCCACTTTGTTTTCTAAGCTTTTTTAGGTCAAACATTCGGCTTAAGTTGTGTTAGCTATTATTTTTAAGTCACTTTTGATGATATAGCTTGTCACGTATTTTTACATCCTTGCAGCTCTTCGACAGTACCAACTTGTAAGGTAAAAGTGTATGTTCTTTCTTTATCCGCGATCTGAATTGTCATGAATGCAAATTAAAGCACTGAATCCCTAAATCATGTTTCTGATCATACTACTGAAGATCTTAACGCTGAAGAGAGCTTGATGCATTTAAATGTGAACTAACGACTTCGTGCTAACAGAATTGATTATTGCTACCTTTTTGTACTTTATGCACACACTTAATGTGAAAACACCACTACAGATTAAATAAATAAATTGTAAAGTAATGAGTAAAATTATATAACACCAAGTTCAACAATCAAAATGATTCGAAATGGACTTAAAATGCACATAAATATTTCAGATGAAATAGAATTAAAAAGAGAACAATTTCTGTTGTTGAAGAAATAGAGGTAAAAAATTACGCAGTCCCACTTTCATCAAAGTAGTTTTTATAAAGCTTGCAGATATTAGGACGTATTTATTCTTTGTCAAAATTTAAGATTGATGTAAATGTATAAATGATGTTCATCCAACTCAACTAGCACATTCTAAATCCACCCTTGATATTGATAAATGTACTTTTTTATCATTATTTTGGAACGTATCATTATAATCTTCCTACCAAATTTGTGATTATCAAGTGATATCATAAATTAAGGGCAACATTATTTTACCAATGCTAAATTCTCGAAAATCCATTTAAAATATATAAATCAAGATAAGAAAAAAACAACTTTAGAGAGAATAGCATGAAATCCACGCGAGGCGATTCCGATTGCGTCGACAAGATAAGTGTCTCCAGGTATGCATGCATTACCCACCATTCGATCAAACTCTCGGTTAGAATGTCACAATATGGAATTTGGCTCAGTTGTTAAATTTACAGATCAGAATACTATTCTGGTATCTCAGATCAAAGACATCGAAAACATGCGTTTAAGCGTTGTGAAACTGATGGACCTATATTTTCAGGCCTACAAAATTATTTTATTAATATTTATTCAAAATGAGACTCGAATGATAATTAAAATTTAGATAAGAATTGTGCCTTGGCTATGACGCCATTTAATGTTTCTTATTGCATACGTTTCTCATATATTCTTGCTCTACGGAGTGTTCAATCGGCTGTTCACCTGTTCACCAAGAAAAGTGAAGAAAATTTGTAACTCGTCATGTAGATCTAATCGTGTTACTTATAAAAATTACACCAGTCAATATAGGAAACATTTACAAGTTACGTAAAAGGTTACAGTACTGTAGAAATATGTATTTGAATTTTTAGAAATGGTGAAACCTTTAAACTCTTTTACAATACGTAGCCAAAACAATACACTGTTGTTGAAATTTTTGGCAAAAAGGCACAAACCGTATTCACCAGTTGCCAAGGTATTTTCTATAAACTAAATTCTTAAATGTAAATTTGTTTCCTATATTTCTTGGTTATACTTTTGAATTTATTTGAATATTATGTTTGCTGTTCTAAGCGATTTGTAAACTAGATATTGAACATTGTTCTTTTCACCATATTATCGAAATTATTTAGGAAAAAACTTGAAGTTACTATTGTAATGTTCATTAAAACATTTTAAAAACTTATGATTTACCTTTATTTTTTAGTTTAGTAAATCGATGATTCGTAATGATCAAATTTATGGTAAAAATACAAATATGTTTTGCATCCGGTCGAACAACAAACAATCAATTTTATGTTAAAGGAAGAATGATAAAGCAGTTAAAATATCAAAAGGTCAAATGACAAAACACACTTAAATCAAAAAGGAATATTGATACTGTATTTCATTAATGCAATTCACAAAAGAAAATGAAAGGATATGGAGTAAATGTACATGGGACAAAATCGCACACAATACATTGAAAACATAGAAAATTATCAATGAACAGGGCTTTTATTCCTGTTCTTCATCTTGACAGTTGATGTAGGGTCTTCAACAATGAACAAATCATTCATACCCTACAACAAGGTCAAGACGGCCCCTAGCGTCGACTTAAGCGGTACTATTGATAAAAATAAAGTAATTTTGAAAGACATCGATCGCCGCTAAAATATACCTTGAAGTTACACATGTCGGAGGCGGGTAATGAATTACATAATTTATAATTACGGGCGAGGTTTTTGAACATATATTTGTCATACATTGCCCAACAAAAGACCAACAAAGCCAATCTGAACCATCTATTTTGTAACATATTAATAGAGTTTTAACATTGTTAAAGAGTTACACTGAGTCATCAATCATAGACATTATCGTATTTAACTCTACAGTGTGGATCCGTTTTAACCTTCTTAAATCCTGGCAGAAGAACCGTTCTAGGACAGTCTCTACAACAGATTTCCTGACATCTTTGGAAAATTCTGACGGAAACGGTTATACCCTAGAACCGTTCTTTTGACATTTTAGAAGTTTCTAAAAATGTTTGATGCTTGAACAGTTTTTGGATAGTTCTACTCTAGATCTGATTCTGACATTTCTGCCCTAGAACAGTTTTGGGCAGTTTTACGCTAGAATAGATTCTGACAAAGAGAAAAGATCCTTTCTTAAACTTTCCTTTGCCAACAAAGGTCTCGATGCCATCAACTTGGACAATATCCTTCATCAGAAATCAGTTCACTCGAAAATACCTCCCTATTTTAAAGATCAGTCTGTACCTATCATATTTTATACCTATACCAAACCAATTGCAACTAAAATTTTCAATTACAAACACGTATTGCAGGATCTCAATATTGACGACTTCAAGTCTAAACTTCCTGATTGCACCTGTGCTAGTTTCCCATTCATATATAATCCGGCTGGCCACGTTATTACCGGTGACCTACACATTGTCAACAACACTTCTCTGCGAAATGTGTTATTCAAAGGCCCGAAATGTCGTGAGCCTAAATCCATCAATTCGAAACACAACTTCAAAATACTGATGGATTCAGTCGAGGATTATACCAGGCAATGGGTTAAATGCGAGAAAGAAGACGAAGATACTCTTTGCGAATGGATTAAGGCCGTAAGGTCGTTGATACAAATCGGAAATAAGAAACTGAATGGGTCTATTAATACCAATGCTACATCAATCTTTAAAGACCCAAATGTTGCAAAACACTTGTCCTACCGCCATGACAAATATTTGATGTCCCCGCAGATAAAATCTCAAACAACATCGTTTTTGTGTGTAAATCTCATTACATAAACTGCTTGATGAAGAACTAGATCTTCCATCACTGCATTGGATACCTAAACTACATAAGTGTCCTTACAAACAACGGTATATTGCTGGGTCTTCCAAGTGATCCACGAAACCTCTTTCTATATTATTAACATCAATTTTATCAGCAAACAAAGCCGGTCTTCAAAGTTGTTGTGAAACTACCTATTCTAGAGGTGGCGTGAATCAGATGTGGATACTAAAAAATTCCAAAGATCTTTTAGAGTACATACAATCTAAGACTCTTTCATCTTGCAATAGTATTAAAACATTTGACTTTTCTACACTTTACACAAGTATTCCCCAAAAAGACAAATTGAAAGAGTTGGTCCTGCTTTGTTTCATAAAAGAGAATGGCCAACGTAGATAGTACATATGACAATGTAATTTACACTGTTCAAGCATCACCGCACGTCAAACTTTCTACAACAGAAAAGCTGATTGAACATTAGTGACAATTTGTCACGCCCTCATAAATGGGCGTTTTATCAAAGACCTTCAGTAAGCTTTCATTAAAATTATTTCACACACAAATAACTGTATTTTTCTAAACAAAACAAAAATATTAATTCAATTTATTTTGCATTGAACATGTAATGAAGCCACAGATTCACAACCTTATTCACTAACGGTTGATAAAATGAAGTAAGTCTGAATATAAATATAAAAATTATGTCCAGTACGCATTTAAGGGCGGGCTCTATTCGGACATTTTGAGATGTTTCAGTGATGTACTTGTTTTATGTGTAAATAATTTTAGTGGTCAAATTGACTTTTAATTAGTTGGATTAGATGTGTTGGTTTTCTTCTTTTTTAAAAATTTATATCATTATTCTCTGATATTTCCCTTATCTTCTGAAATTTTGTTTTGAAGATGAATGATTTAACATATTTATACCAAACATTTAAAATTTTACTCTTGGTTTATAAATACCATTGAAAGTATAACATCTAACAAAAGATAAACATTGCTAGAATAAAATGTGCCACCCATTCTCAGGTTGCGTTGAAATATTTTTTTATTGTTCGTTATTTGATTTTATGAAGTAAACAATGGAAACTCCGTGAATATCTTCTCATAACAAGAACGAAAAGTGGCGAAAACTTCCAACTACGAGCGGTGATTTCTAATCATATAATAATCTTGCAATAATTTTGGTAAATGCAATGTTACACTTATCAATTTAGACATTTCTTTTCCCGAATTTCTTTTTTGTTAAAACTATAATACATTATTTCATTGTACACCAACCTGAGAAGTAAAATGAAATATGGTAATTGTTTCATGATATATTTTGGCCATCGTTTGTGACTTTCAACAAGTGGCATTCCCTGTTGATCACTTAAAACACTGCACAATATTCAATTAACATATACGTTTATTCATGAGCTTTGGAATTATCAAAAATTGAAGAAAACAAAAATAAATTGCAAAATGTTAACATTTTGTATTTTATAAGGCTTAATTTTATTTAAATTCTGATTTATATCTAAAAGTTGTGGTTTACTTTAGACTAAGAATAATTCTATTCAGAGTATAATTGAATTAATACTTGTAATTCGGAAAGCAAAGTAAAATTTTAATTTCAGAATGTCAAAAACTACTCAGTTTTCAAGAACCAAAACTTCATTTATAACTTAGCTTTTGACTTTAAGAGGCTCACCTGTTTGCGTATAAATTGAAAAAAGTTGGAAATACAAATTAAGCAGGCCTCAAAGTGTGTCTTTCAGATGAAGAACAGCAATATAAGCACTGTTCCTTTGCTTTTGGTATTGCCAATTGTATGTAGGGATGTTGTGTTGTATTAAATTTATTATTTATACACCATGTTCCTTCTTTTTCAGTCGATAGTTATTCAGATTTGAGGAATAAGATACATGTAAATTGAAGTTTGTTCCTTTTGTTTTACATCGAATAATTCATGTGCTATGGGAGCAGTTTGGGCCATATATTATTGATTAATTTAGCCTGTTAAACATGCATATTTTCTTTCGATTCAAAGAAGAATGGACATGGGGTCTGTATTTTGATTAAATTGTGTTACTGCTAAATAAAGTTATTCGTTCTAATCGAAATTGTCTACACAATTACTCGTACTTCTTTCTGTCATCCATAGAACAAAATTTTTAAAATTAATCAAATTTCAAGATTTGAACAATTTCATAACTTCGGGCATAATATACTTTGTTTTAACTTTAAAGATTTCTAAGAAACTAAACAAAAATCCACTTTGACTGTGTTTTTTTTTTTTTTTTTTTTTCAGCGCAAGCTATTCTGTACTTGCGGTCATTTTTCTAATCGTTGTTTTGTTTTCAACAATAGAGAAAACAGTCATTTTTTTTTTCTTTTAACATCATTTTTTTAAAGAAACTTTGATTACATTTTAAATGAAATTTGGGTAATTCATCAACAAGTCTTTTTAAAATTTTTATTGATGGTCCACTGCCTCATTTACATACATCCTAAATATCTTGATCATGTATAAAGAAAGAGAATTGCATCCGAGATCGCTTTATGTAATAAACTTATTTTATTATAAATTTTTACTGTCCCCATTATTTATAGAAGGGCATTCCACTCCCTTTGAAAATACCAAATCTAATATGAAGTACATGCACGAAGAAGTTTGTCTGACGTGAAATACGATGTCTAATATCTCACGGCTTCATTTACACACACAGTGCACTGATTCTTTATAATATTTTTACGAAATCATTTCAAATCTAGTTTTTCGAAGAAAGACCTATATTACAATATATTACAATAAGCATATTTAAAGTACGTCGACATGCCGCTGTATGATAATTCATCATTTTATGAAGGCTTGTCAATCTGTCAGTAGTATCAGAAGTCCGAGTAATGGACTACTGCTAGTATTCAATCAACTGTTCTATCGCACATGGATTAACGTACGGTGATGCCTGAAACAATGTAACTTATAAAATGACTTTGTTATAGTTTTAGGACACTGTTGTTATCTGTATATGTATTTATATTACCACCAAAGAGTAATGTACTTTATTGTCCAATTGTGGACTACTGATTCAAAGTAATATTGATTTCGACAACGAGCTTTGTAACCGGGGAGAAAATGTTGAGTGTAATAGTCAGTGTTCAGTGATTTGGCTCTAAAGCTATATACAAATGTACGTTGAACAAAATGTATTGCACCAAACGTCCATCTCTATAAAAAAATATTTATCACCTTTTAAAATCCTTTCTTTTTGAAAATCTAAGAGTTCAGAAATTTGATGTGCCCTTTTACATTTAAAATAAAACATGGATCCATTACTGACAATTCTAAATAATGACAGCCATGTAAAATGCTACGAAATTTCAGAAATGAGATATAAAAAAAAACCTCAGAAAATTCGAAATATATCACGTGTTTTTATATTAAAGTAGCTCTAACGATATTAAAATCCCGGTCGTATGACGTCCACTCTTATATCGACTTATATCGACTACCGCCAGCCCTGCATCCCCTATCCACCCCATCTTTATAGATGATATCGCAGAACATTACCCTCCCTTCAGAAAAATCTATATAAAGTGTCCTTACACCATTTGGTCGCACTGGTTGTTGTTTGGTAATGTATTTTTGGAAACGATTTCCTGAAGAAACGTTTTAAATTAATTTCACACTCAGTATTTTAGCTAACCTGGCCCAAAAGGCCATCACTTTGAGTCCGTTGTCTGTGAACTTTTCTTTAAAAAACTACTCTGAAACTGCTAAATGGATTGAAACCAAAGTTTTTGTCTGGTCCGTTTGTAGGATGTCAATTAGACATTTTCGTCCAGGTTGATCAGTTAGCATGACCGCCATGTCTAAAATAGAACAAAGAGGGTCTAACAACAGTGTTGGCTATTATCTCTAAAACTATAACAACAAGAGAAAAACTGAAACGGTAAAAATGGTCAGCATAACTAGTTCTATCTACCCTGAAAAATCATCCACCTGTTTTAGAGTAATGTCCCCTGAAATGTTCCTTTTTTTTTACATTTTTGGCATTTCCTTGCCTCGTTTCACAAACTATAGGAGCTAGACTTAACGTGTAAATTGCAAATATGTTTAGCATGACAAAATGTATCCTCCTTGAAAATTGAAGAGAAACCTTAGTACTCAATCTGTTAGACTGCTTTAGATTTTTTGTCCCTGAAATATACATTTTTTTTGTGCAGTTTTTGGTTATTATAGTGAAAAATATAGGAGCTACGCTAAAAGTGTAAAATTGCAAAAATGATAAGCATGACATGATCTATTAACCTGAAAATGTAACATAAATCTGTCAACCTGTTTTTGAGTTATTGACCCTGATATATACAGTTTTCCAATTACTCGCATTTTTCTACTGTTATTTTGAAAATATAGGAGCCAATTTAAAAGTGTTAACTGCATGCAAAAATTATCAGCATGACAAGATCTATCTACTCTGAAAATTGGACAACTTGTGTTGAGGTTATTGCCACTGAAATGTGGAATTTTACTTTTGCAGTTTTGATGTTTTCTTAAAACTATTAGACCTAGTTTAAAAAGGTAAATTGCAAAAATGATCAGCAACCCAAAGACTGTGGTATGTTCATATAAAAGTCCTGATTAGCAAACTGGCAATTTCTTAACCAGAAATGCGATACAGGTACAGGCGTGACTCATGTTACGGTTCTGTTGTGATCAACTAATGTGTCAGTGGTTTACCTATGTTCAAATCTCTTAAAGGTAACAGTAAAACTGAGGAAATCTCCAAAATAAGTGAGGACTGGTGCACTGACAGGGTATAAACTCATAAAAAACTTTTTCAAATATACGAGGCTTACAATACTGTACTCCAGACGCGCGTTTTATTTTTTCGACATAAGACTCATCATTAGCACTCGAATCAAAACAGTTGCAACACAATATCAAATATTACGAAGTTGAAGAGCATTACTAACCGAAAGTTTTGCCAAATACGGCTACTCTCGGAGCAGAAACGTTCCCCACAGTCCTATTCTGCATGCATCACCAGTCATGAGAATACACAGGTCTAAGATCTGACGACTATACTGGTATCTAAAATCTAAGATCTTGAAAACATGTCGATAGTGAGTTGAGTTGAGACACCGAAATTTCGTAATGTTGACTGTGAAACGAATGTATCGTCGATTTCAGTCGTTCTTACAGCTAACTCTGTTGGATATTTTTGTGTAAGGAGAAACACTCCTGTCAATGAAGTCCGTATAGTGTAAGTGCATAAGTGATATCTTGTGTTTTGTTAACGAATAAACAGTTGCAATTCTTATGTTCATTCGTTTTAAAGAGGCATTAGCTACGAATTACACAAATCTTAAAATATAAATTTATTTGTTTCAAACATTTATTAAAGTTTAATAGAGAAATAAAATTTCGCTATAAACAGTCAGTTTGGTTCAGTGTTGTCAAAATAAGCTGAAAAACATGGCTGATGTATTATTTAATTTGGCTTGCAAGCCAATAAATCACCTCATTGGAATCCGTATTCATGCAACCTTTTCTTTGACTATTAATGAGATGGGTTGGGCATGTGTTTAGTATGCAGTTAAGCAGCAGGATCATTCATTGAACAGAAAAGAATCTCAACATTGAAAAGTGAAACAAAGCAGACACCAGGAATAATCAATTGGTTGATCCGGCTCACAAAAAAATCTTTCTTATACAGGTAAATCGATGATTTACATATATTTTTAACATATAGCATTAAATCAAAAAGAATTGGTAAAATCGTCACTATACGATTGCATGTGCTTATCTGTCTATTTATATTTATATCTATATTTATGCTTATATCGCATTATTTTACCGTCGGCAGTCTTCGGTGGTCATTCGATGGATAATTAGATGACGTCTAGTCTAAAGGGAAAATAGCAGAAGTACATTTTCCAGGCTTTAGGTGTCAATTCAAAACCCCTATAATCAACTTTTTTTTCAATTTTCACAGCTTTCTAAGTATTTTAACTCAAGTTTCACTTCATAGAAACCAGGTATATTCTGAATTGTACATGTATCACCTTTATATGCCAATTTGCAACCAATGTTTAAAGTCTTGCAATAAAACACCACCGTTTGGAGGTCAAGTGCTACTAAAACTAACCCCTGGTTTTCTGGAAATCTTAAATATGTATACTATGGAGCGCATTAATCCTCAATTTTTAATGCGAAATCATGGACAAGTAAATTTTGGTTCAAAATGGTCTATATATATTTCTCTTTCACTAAAAGTTTCGTTTCTGCGTGTGTTAGTTTAAGTAAACACTGACATAAAGGCCCTTTTTTTTGTCAGGGAAGGGCTAATGTTCTAATTTGAAGTGGGTGAATTAGTGGGTTGACACCTATTTAGGTTGGCCTTTGTGTACCCAAAACAGGTGAAGGAAGTTAACTTAGGAGCGCTGTGATTTGATATAAGGATATATGCATATTTTTTTAATTTATTTATGAATAAATGCAGTGTGTATATTTACAACATGAACATTGAAACACATTGAAATATTTTCTTAAGAATTATCCAAATTTTCATAAATTTAATGTAAAATGACGGTCGGCATAGATACCAAAAACAAGCTCTGTTCGAAGATGGTCATCCCACTACTTGACTTCAATTTCCAAAACAGAATAATAAAATACTAATATCACACATAACTGTTTTGTCCAGGTTTTTATCATGTTTATTATAATAAGTGGTAAATTTCACAAAAAATGTTAGTATTGTCGTCTATGGAAGAGTAAGTACTACCATTTTCCCTAAAATACGCACGAAATGCTGATACATTATAGCGAGTCAATGCATTGTAAACTAAATCAATGGCTTTTTTTTAGGACTTTTTAAAATTTGAATATGCGTCTTAATATGTTATAAATACAATATGAGAATTTGGGTCAAATCAATAAACATTTTAACACAGACATCTATGTATATTACGGTATTATTTCAAATAGCTTTTCTTTGGTTTTTGTTTTTGTTTTTTTTTTTTTTTTTTTTTAATATTTAGTAGTTAATTTTGAAATCTGGCACGATGTTACAGTCGTTACTTAAGCTTTTTGGTGATATTTTTATTGTAACATGTCTAAAGTATTTATGCAAATCAAGAGCGTTTTACACTTGTTGTTATTACAATTACTGTTTACCGATGTCTATAGTTTGTGTCATCTTTTTTCCGGGGTTTCCGAAATGTAACTTGATTTTGTTCAATGATATTTAGATATGATTGCCAATCAGATAACTATCCAACAGAGATCAAAATGACGAGCGAGGATGTAAACAACAATAGGTCACCGTGCGGTCTTCAACAATGAACAAAATCCATTTCGAATAGTAAGTTATAAAAAGTTCCGGTATGACAAAATGTGAAAAAATTCAGAGAGTGAAAGCCAACGGCCGTTTTGACAAACAGCAACAAACGACAACCACTGAATTACAGGCTGAAGACTTGGGACACTAACATAAAAAAGTGGCGGGGTTAAGCATGTTTCGAAGCTCTCAACATATCCCCCTAACCTGGGACAGCGGCGTAACACAACGTCATTAGAACAAATTGTAAAAATAAGTCGGAAAGGAATTATCTATGAAAATAGGCATATAGCACACGAACGCCAATTTCAACTAATAAACAAACTAGTTTTTCCCAGAAAAAAATAAATCAGTACACATCTAACCGATTTAGTTTAAAGACGCCACAAAAGTCTACCTGTTTGTGGTGTCTTGAAGAAGAAGAAGAAGAAGAAGAAGAAGAAGAAGAAGAAGAAGAAGAAGAAGAAGAAGAAGAAGAAGAAGACAGATATAGCCAAACTGTTATGCCAAAATCATTGTATTTATTAAAGACTTTGGTATAGGTTTCAAATTTGTTGTAACGAAATCCCTTATTAATGTACCAGTTGAAATTTAAACCGTCACCTGGGATACGGGCATATCAAATAAGTAGGAAATATACACACAGTAAGAAAGGTGACAATAGACCATCGGCGTTAATAAAAGAAGAAAGTAACAATAGTGAACGAAAAATGAACTCTTTTGTCATAAATTTTTGTATAAAGTTTCCATCTAAAACTGAAATATAGAAATCTAAGAAAGGACAGTTATTGCTGTTTATAATAGAGTAGATTATAAAGACTAATCAACACGAACCCAACTAAAACATGAAGGCGATCACAGAGTGCCACTAAAGGGTAGGAAGATCCTGCTCCACTAGCGGAAACCGCCATGTTGCTCATAGGTAGTAAACAATCGATTATAAGTCTTATTTGGTGATGTCACAATCGAGGAAAAGAGAACGGTATTGTGGTTACGACAATTGGAACATATCCGTGCATGGTCAGCTATACAATAATCGTCAACCAACTCGTGATGGCTTCCATAAAACTTAAGCCCTCTACATAACACAGACACAATAGAAATTTCAGAACTATAATAAGAAGATTCTTGATTATGTAAAGCAAATATATCATCAAGGTAATTTTAAGTGCTATTATTTTTTCCCTCTTTTCAATGCAAACTAGACGAATCTTTACCGAGTTTGGCAATTTTGTTATTGATGATTTGTATTGTTATTATTATTGACCTGAACTGTCATGTCTATATTTTATTTGTGATGTTGTTTACCGTTAAGGTAGTAACATACTTTTTTACATATCTACATAAAACTAAAGAAGTGTCGTATGAGTGTCAATGAGACAACTACCTAAGAGAGACCACTGGACGAGAAAGTAAACAACTATAAGATAAGATAAGATAAGATAAGATAAGATAAGGATTTTATTAATCTAATTAAACACCCATAAAGGGCATCATTTTACAACAATATTATGATAAGATAAGAATTTTATTAATCTAATTAAAAACCCATAAAGGGCATCATTTTACAACAATATTATAACTATATGTTACTGTAAAGCCTTCAACAATGACCAACATCTTCGTCAATTTATTTATGTTTTTGTAATGTGATGAATGGTCGTCACAAAAACATGACCTGCATTTCATGTCTGGAAACTGTTCATAAGTCGATTCTAAGACAGGACAAGTTAGAAAAAGATGGACAGTCTTTGGTAATACAGTCAAGAAAATAAAACTTTCTTTGCTGATTAAAAAAAGAAAATTGTAAAAGAAAATGAATTTCGTCCTCAACATCATCAGAGAAACATGTCACATATTTTTCTTTATAAGGCACACTTGGTTTAGTATATCGCCCAGTTTCAACCTTTAACTTAGAGTTTCTTATTCTGAACTTTGTAATGGAATTAATGTGACAGTTGGAACCACGAAATGGTGGTAGCATTTAGGATTCAACTCATACAATAGGACGTCGTATTTTATAGTAATTTATAGTGATTAAGATGATGACACAATGTTGACTGCTGTACCCCTATTTTTGACATTTTTACCTATTGTGTCTGTTTGTTTTGTTCACGCATCGTTGTCAATATAATGGAATTTGATGCGACTGTCATACAAGTGAGAGGTTTAGCTAGCTATAAAACCAGGTTCAATCCACCATTTTCTACATAAGAAAATGCCTGTACCAAGTCAGGAATTTGACAGTTGTAATCCATTCGTTTGATGTGTTTTTTTTTTTTTTTTTTATTTTGCCATTTGATTGGGGACTTTCCTTTTTGAATATTCCTCGGAGTTCAGTATTTTTGTGATTTTACTTTTTTGTATATAGATATAGGAAGATGTGGTGTGAGTGCCAATGAGACAACTCTCCATCCAAATAACAATTTATAAAAATAAACCATTATAGGTCAATGTACGGCCTTCAACACGGAGCCTTGGCTCACACCGAACAACAAGCTATAAAGGGCCCCAAAAGTACTAGTGTAAAACCATTCAAACGGTAAAACCAACGGTCTAGTATATATAAAAAACGAGAAACGAGAAACACGTATAAATTACATAAACAAACGACAACTACTGTACATCAGATTCCTGACTTAGGACAGGTGCAAACATTTGCAGCGGGATTAAACGTTTTAATGGTACCAAACCTTCTCCCTTTTTCTGAAACAATAGTATAACATCACAACATAGAAAACACACGATAAAACATCAATTGGAAGGCTTAACTCAATCAAAACGTAAATTAACACACTATGAACGAATAAATTCGATCTGTGATACCTGAAAGTAAATACATAGTTAATAAAATATTAGGGACAAACATTCAAGGCCAAAAGCAAACAAACAAGTCCAAATAAAGCCATGGCAAAACACTACCGCGAAATATTAAACCCTTAGAAAATAATCACTTTTGAAAAACCGGTTTTCATAATATATACAGGTAAATGAAAATAACTTTGTCGTTTTAGGTATACTTTTCTGTCTATATAAAATCTTCCAATAATTAGGAATACCAAGAAAGGTCTGTCATATAAATACCTAATTTAACACTAGATACATAAGGGTAAATATCAACAATAAAACTTCCCTGTACAGATTAAAGGAGAATAATCTTGATGTTAATACAAATGTAGTACGAAGAAGTGAAAATTAGTAGATATTCCAAATAATCAAAGCTGGTATACAGACAAGATCCATATTAATATAAAATAACAAAAAGTATTAAAAATAGTATCAACAGGTCGAATTAACAAGAAAGTACGATTTGAGAGCACTCGCAGTTACTGACAGCTAGTTAAAAGCCAAAAACAATTAATGATAAAAATCATGCATCAGAGCCTAAAATCAACTAAAACACATCCCAGGGATTTAGTATTTTAACGTCATGAACAGTCAGAGAAGACATGACTTGTGCAATGCCAAAATAAATGTATCGACAGGTAGTAGGATAGTAAGGAGCTACTTCTTAAGAGATAAAAATTAACGTGTGTGTCTCTAAACATCCCGCCTCAAAAAGAAGATACAACTTAGTTATGTTTTAATTTGCTAATGACAAAATCGATATTAGTGCCAATGTAAACTATATTCAGAGATCTAATTACAATATTGGTACGATAACCCTTACTTATAAGTTTGTTTAAAGGTTCGATGAGTTTACACGGATCACAATGTGATTTCCTCGCTTTAAGTACAATATTACTGTAAAATTTAGGATGTGAAATACCATTTTTAATAAGTTTTCTACAGGTACAGCCAAATTTACTAATCAAATCTTTGTATCTATGAAAGAATTTAGTAAAAGTTTTAAGTAATTTATGGTATCGAAATCCCTGACACAATAATTTCCCAGTGATGCATTGATTACGTTCGTTAAAATCTATGACATCAGAACACACACGGGCATACCGAACGAGTTTGGATATATAAACACCGTATGATGGAGCCAAAGGCACATCGCCGTCTAAAATGGAAAATTAACAATAGGAAATGAAAAATCGTCTCTTTTGTCGTAAATTTTAGTATGTAGTTTCCGTTAGAAATTGAAATGTCTAAATCTAGAAAAGGGCAACTGCTGCTGTTTATGTTAGATTTAGTTAAAGTAAGTTCTTTTGGGTAAATTTCGGAAGTTTATTTAGAGAACTCTGGATTATTTAACGAAAAAATATCATCCAGATAACGGTAGGTATTGTTGAATGTATCAACTAAATATAACAATGATGGGTCTTTACTGAGTTTGGTCATAAACTGAGATTCATAGCAATATAGAAATAAATCTGCTATTAAAGGGGCACAGTTAGTGCCCATAGTTTTTTTTTCTTTTTTGAAGTCTTGAATAAAATCCAGATATTTCAAATGAACATTTAAATTTTTAATATGTGTGTAGTTTACCATTTTCGATGATCAACTTATGGCTTGCATCTGCCTATACTTTTTTTGCCAAAATTTGAACAGTATGTTTAAGTTTACTGTTCAATGTGTGGGGCTTATTAAAATCAGATTTTGAAATATCAATATTCACAATATTTGACACATGTATAAAATATGTGTACCAAGTGTGTATAAAAAATTGTTACATGTGATATCAATATCACCATCGATATTGATATCATATGTAACAATTTTTTAAACGAAGCAGAACCAACAGGTCGGAACTGCCCAAATCATGTGCAGTCCATCTTAATAATGCGAAAATCAGGAAATTTTTGGTTGGAACTTCCAAATAAAGAAAATTATGGACCAGAAAATAAAGGAGATAAACATGATACACAAAAAATAGAAATTCATGGGGTGTTACATTGTAAAAGTTAAGTACAAAATGCATACTAAAGACAACATTAAATGGTTGCCTTCTGACTATATTAAAATTGTAAGCTATTTAATCATTAATGTGACAGTTGGAACCACGAAATGGTGGTAGCATTTAGGATTCAACTCATACAATAGGACGTCGTATTCGATTATAGAATAAGGTTCAAAATCTTCTTCTTTAATACAATGTAGAGAGGCGAAAGATACCAAAGGGATATTCAAAGATTTCAAACAAACTGACAATGCCATGGCAAAAAAAAGGAAGAAAATATAAACAACAATACACAAAACACAACATAGAAAAATAAAGACTAAGCAATGCGAACACTGGGGGTGAACTCAGGTGCTCTGCAAGGGTAAATATACAACATATATGTACCATCAAGCAGGCTGATAATAATTACTGCTGCATGCATGGCCTATTTACAAAAATAATAAATAAAGTAAAATAAAACAGTTCACTTATATGCGCCTCAATTAAAGTTTTTTTTTTTCATTCTCAAATCTGCATGTACATCCTGTTCTTGGATAAGACCTCACATCTTTAAAAAAAATTATTTGTAACAAATGAAATAAAAAGTTTATAATTTAAAGGGGCATTAGCTACGAGATATAAACAAAAATAAAGTATTTTATTTTTTGTTCAATCAATAATGAAAGTGAGATAGTGAAATAATAATTCAGGTTAATAATTGAGATTTCATGAAAATCTGCTTACAGTTATACATGTATGTATCCGATATAAGAATGTGAGTTCTTATTATTGTGATACTCATTCAATCGCCTTATTCGCATAAATAAAAACCTTGCAATAATTTCTGAATTTACAGTACTTTCAATTAAGAATTGATATATTATATAAACAGCTGTCTATTATTGAAGACTGTAATCTGTATGTTGACCTTTGTACATAGGAAAAATTGCAACATATGTTTTCATATGTTTAACATATGTTTTGAAAACATATGAAAAACATATGTTGCAATTTTTCCTGTGTAGATATCATTTGGTTATATTTGTTGATTGGTTGCTGTTGCATTGATGTATATACCCACATCTCCTTTTATCCATATAGATATGAAAGTAATAAAGCAATAAGATCAAGTGGGTCAACGTCTTCCACATTATTACATAATTAAATATCAATATAAAAAAGGAGGATGTGGTATGATTGCCAATGAGACAACTCTCCACAAGAGACCAAATAACACAGAAATTAACAACTATAGGTCACCGCACGGCCAAATAAATTGTTGTCTGGGTTTTCATTTATGCATGCATGTTCTATTATTATGTTTTAGTTGATTCTTAGGGGACAAAATGTTGTTTCTTTCCATAATTCAACTAAATCATTATGATTTGTTACATGTATAATAATATACATTGTACATGTACGTAGTGTATATATATGACATGTATAAAAATATTATTTGTGGTGAGCTAAATTGGTCAGAAAATATCCTGTCTTTTTTTTCAGGAGTAAGGAGATTTTTGAATGATATTGATACATGGAACCCAAATCCAATTCATCTTTGGATAAAATGTTCAATTTTTCACTGTTTGTTCTTTTCTAAAAACGACCCATTTTTGTAAAATTTATTTTTTAGCATGCGAAATCCCCATCCAAAATAGATTACTTCTATAATCATGACAATTATAATTCTGCTGATTGGTTGAATTACTGAAACAATCCCAAACAATGAGCCACCACACAATTTTATTTCCTCTGCTTGAATTAATGCTTTAATAAAGTACGCCGACTAGGTATAAACTAATAACAGTTAACCAGTTTACAAAAATATAATATTATAATATTTTTGCCATGATTATTATGTTTGTTTGTATTTTTTCCCCTGAAATATGGTTTATTGAAGTTCTTCCACAATTTTGTTTTTGTAAAGCAATGGTGTGAAGTAAGTCATTCCTGCCAAGTAAATCATGACCATAGTTTATACTTAGACAATTCATTTCAATTATTTCGGTAAGCATTATCTCTTACTAAATTTTATTTTGGTCCCATCTTGCTATTTGCCAATAACTAATTATCCCTTTTTTAAGAAATGCAAATACTGTTTCACTCAAAAAACAGAAATGAGCATGTGTCACGAGAACAAAAAAGATTTGGTAGTAATTACAAAACACATCTACCGAATATATCTTTATTGCAGTACATCTACAGATATATATATATATATGTGGATTATAATTTAATTTCATATCCGTTCTACCATTTCGAGAAAAGAAGATCTTTATATCAATAATGAGCACCTTTCTTGCCACCATGCACAACTCCGCCAACATGTACTAGTCCGGCACCGCGCACAAGTCCGCCACCATTCACAACAATTCCGGCCCCACGCACAAGGCCGCCACCATTCACAAGACGTCCGCCACCATATCCAACGTAGTCTCCTCCATATCCTAAACCTAATCCACCATATCATCCGATATGTCCTAAACCTAATCCACCATATCCTCCGATATGTCTTAAACTTAATCCACCATATCCTCCGCCATATCCACCATATCCTAAACCATATCCGCCATCCCAGCCACCATTCCCATATCCATATCCACAACCCTTACCATGACACGGATAATGTGCATTTGTGCACATGGCTGACAAAAGGAAAAATAGAGCAATGACGACTTTCATTTTAGCTCAACAATATGATAAAAATGATTAGTGAAAGTGATATATAGACAGCAGTAAATCATGACATTTTCTCAGGAACTCGAATTCTATTATAATAGAAACTGCCATGTACAGTAAATTAATTCTTGGTTTATGTGTCGATGCGCGTTCGGTGCATTTTACTGCCCCACGGGTATCATGTTCCTTGAAGGGAGTGTTATAGCATAATTTACTCAATACGTTTGGTTGTTACTGTTCATAAATTTTATAAAAAAAATAGGACCAATAGTCTTCAATCTTTACTTGAATTCATAGCACCACAGCCCAACAAATGTACTTCGGGTCTTTGCATCTGAAATAAACACATTTATTCTAAAACCTATTGTTGGCATGATACGGGTTATGTTCTTCTCATATATTATTTGATGGTATGATACTAAACCCCTAACGGGAGGGATTGTGCTTGATTTTCATATGATGAAGACATAATATTTCTATTAGTTTAATTGAATCATTATATGTTATATTTGCAATTTTTCATCAAGTTTCCATCAATTCAGAAAAAATAGCATTGGATGACATTCTGAATTTACGGATTTATGTAAAATTATGATTCAATATTTTTAGCATATGCTATGGACTCCTTTTTATCCAAAGTCAAGTGGGATTTGAACAGTCTTGTAGATTTTGTCCTTGTGAGTGAAACAAAAATAAAGGAAATTTGAGCGGCCCTTTTACTTTCTTCCTGTAATTGAAGACTGCGTACTTGTTTTGTTGTAATTTGCATACTATCGATGTTTCGGTTTTGTGTCTCGTAGATCAAGTAAAATTCAATGTCTTGTTTTTGGTGGTTCAAACTTTTAGAATCTTTGATATTATTTGTGCTCAAAGGTGACAGAATCTCTGTTATTCTTGTTTTAAGAAATTTATACATATAAACGATCATAGTTTATAATTGTTCTTTTGTAGCATTATCGAATGTTAAAGGATCTTTCAAACTAGATACGTGGTCTAGTTCGAGTGGCAGATCCATAGAGGGCGTACATCCCCTTTCTGATCGCCTTTTTTAAAATATCGTGTTTCTCACGATTTATATAATTTTTAAGCATAAAATCGTCCAAAAAATTTTTCTATCTTACGTTTTTACGAATTACGCCCTCCTTTCAAATTCCTGAATCCGCCCCTAGCTTCTTCAAAATGTTTTACTGTCTTTTTTATTTCATATGCAAAATAATATTGCAAAGGTCTAAATGATTCCTTTCTTGTGTCTTCACCATTATCAAGCGATAGTATGGGGGCCGGTTAAGGCCATTTCGCGTTTTCGCGTTTTCGCGTTTTCGCCTTTCATATTTTACAGGGCGAAAACGCGAAGCCGATTTCGCGTTTTCGACTTCGCGATTTCGCCTTTTCGCGATTTCGCCTTTTCGCGTTTTCGCGATTTCGCGTTTTTGCGATTTCGCGTTTTTGCGTTTTCGCGTTTTCGCGTTTTGGCGATTTCGCCTTTTTACGATATATATGTTATTATAACATAACATTTTAAATATAATTGGAGACAAGACTACAAAGTATAAGTCATTCAAATGATTGTCATATAAATTTCATATCTGTGACGTATTTTAAATATTTTCATAAATTAGACAATTTCTTTACATTCTTTGTTGACATTTACTGAACAAATTTAAAAACATGTCTTATGATCCTCTTAGGACTATCCAAGACCTCGCCTCAAAACTGTCGTAGGTTGATCTTAGCAAAGATATCCTAAACCTGTCGCATGTTCTTTTGATTTAAACAAAAAGTAACCTGGATTTATGGAAAATTCATGTAAATGTAGAATGTGTTTCCCATATATTACTAAACGCATTGATTAATATTTCAAATTTTCAAAGATGGAAATTTGTTCATCTACAGGAGACACCAAGGGACAAGGAATATACTGTTGAATGCGGTAGACAATAACAACAATCCTCCCCGTGTCAGAACCAAATTAACAAAACAAATAGAGAAACTGAATCTGGTCAATTAACAAATATATTTTAAAATGAAATGTCAAAAATATAATTTCAAGCAAATTGTATACTCAAAGGCATTTCATACAAATGCATCTGTTTTAAATTTGTTCAGTAATAATAATAATAATAATAATAATAATAATAATAATAATAATAATATCTTTATTTAAAGAGAGTAACTCATTTGGATTAAACCGATTTTAAATAAGACTCTCTAAATACAATATCAACTACATGACTAAAACATAATTAATCTACTAATATACACATGTAAACAATACATGTATATAAACAAAATATAATGACAACAACAAAACCGCCTATAGTTTACATTGTGGCTTAACTTATAAATTTGACACTTTTAAAAGATAATGACTTGTTAGAGGATTTGAAACAAAGAATGTAAAGGAATTGTCTAATTTATGAAAATATTTAAAGTAAACCACAGATATGAAATTTATATGACAATCATTTGAATGACATACTTTGTAGTCTTGTCTCCAATTATATTTAAAATTTTATGTTATAATAATATGTATATCGTAAAAACGCGAAAAGGCGAAAAGGCGAAATCGCGAAAACGCGAAAACGCGAAAACGCGAAAAGGCGAAGTCGAAAACGCGAAAACGCGAAGTCGAAAACACGAAATCGGTTTCGTGTTTTCGACTTCGCGTTTTCGCGTTTTCGACTTCGCGGTTTCGTGTTTTCGACTTCGCGTTTTCGCGTTTTCGACTTCGCGATTTCGCGTTTTCACGTTTTCGCCATATAGAATATGAAAGGCGAAAACGCGAAAACGCGAAAACGCGAAATGGCCTTAACCGGCCACCATAGATTTATGGCTTATAGAGGTAGATGACAAATTTGGATTGGCAAACAACTCGTTAGCGAATACACCTCCGAAGATTTAATGCTTGGGGATTTTGACAGGTATATAATATGTATGTACAAGGTTTTAGAATTAGTCATTGTGGACAATTAGCAGAAATCGTACGATTTACAACATGGCATCCGCCGTCATACAGAATGGGAACAGAATAATCCACAAGTGCAACTGTTGCGTAAAAAGTTTTGGATTCATTAGTAAACTCTTTTTAATCATAAAAAAGAGTCATCACTATGTACAGAAAAGATCTACATTACATTTTAGCCGATATTTATCATATTGACCTTTCAATCTTCATAATAACTCATCAGGTCGGATTTTTTTTATGTTAAATCCATGCTAATTGTTGACTGAATTGGTCGTTATTTGTCCTTTAATCTTCAACATAAACTTTAGATATGTGATTTCGCTAATACGTATGGTCACGATGGTGTTTTGTGTGGGTAATTTAGTTGCTTATCAAAATGCACTCAAAATCGAAGGCGAAAAGGGACAGACAATAATACCGACACAAGGAAAAAAGGTGAAATGACAAACAACAGTTCACTAGATAGATAACTTAAGACTGAACAGAACAATAAACACTGAAAACCTGTTTAAAAACCAAATGCTCAGAAAGGATAAGAAGTCCCAATGTTAATAGCTCTATTTATGAATATTTTTTGATAGAAAAACTGCACGCAATCCTCAAAAAACAATTTCAATATATTACAAAAGAGTCTAGAGTGAACGTGAAGTGGATAAATAAACCAATAGAACTGAAGTGAAAAGGTCTACGTATAGTCCTCAAAGTCATGTTATGTACTCGTCCCAAATGTCTGGTAAAACGGCACATTTTGAAAATTGATTAATATAAAACCTCTTTAGTTATCTTCCAAGATTTAAAAACTTAGTGTTATTTATTTCTTTATTCTTTAATTTTGAAGCCAGTACTCTCTTCTTTATTTTTTGTCCATTATTCTCTATTCTTTTATTTCCCCCAATTTTTCTCTATTCTTTATATTTTTGCATCCTTTTTCACTTTTCTTTATTTTTTGTCCTACTTTTCCCTATTCTTACTTTTTTAGCCCCGTTTGCTTAACTAAACCATATCATAATTGATTACAATTTTTTTTTTAATAAAAGATTGAGGATAAAACATAGAATCTAAAACAAAATACAAGCTATTTAACTTACCTTTTGAGGCTTTGAATTGTGTAGATGAAGTATTTTTAGTGGCTTATATACTCTAGGATGCACCGCAAGATGGAGATTAATATGTTCAATTCGTCAAATAATAAAAATTTTACATTAAATTTACGATTTCAATTTTTTTTTTTTTTTTTTTTTTTTTTAATACCTTTAATACTTTACAAACATCTAATAAAAATAACCGATCATTAAAACATCATTTATAAAGATGATCTACAATATATTTCCTTGTATGGTATTAGTAAGTATTGGATTCAAGTGCATTGACTGATGACCACGTTGTTATGAAAAAAAGCTTTGTGTTCCAGTGGCGGATCCAGATGAGGGGTTCCGGGGGTTGGAACCCCCCCCTTTTTTTGGACGATCAATGCATTTGAATGGGGACATATAGTTGGAACCCCCCCCTTTATCCTGGGTTGGGACCCCCCTTTTTTAAAATGGCTAGATCCGCCCCTGCTGTTCAATTACTTTTGAGATTTATATGTATACTTCGATGTAATGGTTTGCACTCTTTAGGATGCACACGTTGCTTTGTCAATTTTTTTTTCTTCAAATTTTCTAAAACTGTATATATTGTATACACTTTTTTTATATTTTATAGAGGACTGCAAAGAATTGAAAAGGTGATTACAATTTATCATCAACAGTTATGAATATCACGATCAGTGGGCAAATAAAATGCATATTGAGGACAAGGACATGTTAGTGCGATATGATTTTGCACCCTGGTGTGTACTAGACTCACACGCTGAACCAGATGTTTAACGTGCTAGCTCACAAGGTAACAGTTCGCAAGAAGACATGTCACCCTACATAGACACTTTACTTTGACTTCAAGCCGACCACTGGCAGGCTTTGTTCTTGTTCTAAAGCCGCGTGCTTGGCAGAGAAACACCAATACCAATTATCCAGTCTTTGGTTTGACCCGGCCGGGATTGAACACAAGACCCTCCACAATCGAGGCGAACACCATACCACACGTTGTTGAAAGACACAAAAGGTGAATACTACATATGAATCAAGGATGTCTTTAAGACTAGGGAATATTTGGAAACACCAAACGTCAGTAAGAAAACAAAATTGAACATTTTGACAGCTGTTTACTACATATATCAGTATTACTGTATGGTGCAAATTGCTGCAGGATGATGGAAAGAGATACCAACTGGATATCTAAATTCCATACCACCTGAAAACGGTCCAATACAAAACAGGTAATACTATAATAGCATCAATGTAAGCAGTATTCCTCTTTGCAGGAAATCATGTTGAGAAAAGCAAGCCCTGGAATATCGTATCACATGGGAGATGTATAATGCATATGCAGGTACTGTTAGTTTGTTGCTAGACATAGTTCACAATTGGAACATTGAAATCTTCTCTTTCATCGTAAAGTTTAGTTCTCAACCAGCCCTCATCATCAATTTCTAGATGTAAGTCATTACATGAAACAGTCCTTTCTCGTTTAAATTGTTTTACATTTGTCAAATCGGGGCCTTTTGTAGTTCAATATGCGGTATTGGTTTTGTTCGTTGTTGAAGACCCTCCGATGACCTATAGTTGCTAACCTCTACGCCATTTGATGTCTTATTGGCAATTTCATTTATATTAACGGTATATGTGAAATTCTTTATTTCAAGTTATCTGAGATAGATGCAATCAACATAGTCAACAAACTTCGAAGATACTGGCAAAATAAAACAACTTATTAATGTGAGTTTGATATCTGTCAATTAAAATATTTAAACAACCATGTTGTAGGAGATATTTTTGTTTATATATTGTACCATCTTTTCAAATGATAATTGATACCAATCCTTGCGCAGGCTATTGACTAGTTTGTTTTTTTTTTCACGAAAGAAATACCTTGGGTGACTGTTTGACAAAGGCACAATAGCATAATACGCCACTGAATGGCCATGGTGCGGTATGGGTTTTGCTCATTATCGAAGGCCATACGGTGACCTATAGTTGCTAACTTCTACGTTATTTAATCTCTGGTGGAGAGTTTCTCATTTGGCAATCATACCGCATATTCTTATTTTTATATACAACACATTTACACTTTTTTGTTGGAAGCAAAATTCAAGCTTTTAAAATATAATGGAAAATTAATCATCATGATGCGTCATCACGAATGTTACAAGATTGATTTCAATTAACAATTACATAATATTTCGTAATGATTCAATTTGATGAAAATTATATAAAATTATGTACAATTGTTTTGTGTAGCTTTATCGTGCATACTTATAACTTAATTGTCTTTGTGGTTTGTTTTTCCCGACCTGTCCGTTTCGTCCTTGCTTAGTTTTTACCTATTAAAACGTGTTTTTTTTTAATGATTATTATTTTTGAATGTGTAAAGTTTATGATTAAAAACATACTTGAGGTGACCATCTTCTGAGAGATAAAAAAAATTCAGGTGGAGAGCCACCTTCATCGTGAAAAAAAATCTGATATCAGTTGCGATATGGAACATCAAGGAAAGTCCTGTTCTCTCAAAGTGTAGTTAAATTGTATTTCCGTTTATATATATCTGCATATGATGCAACCTTTGTATATTATACCAAAGTAAAATGTTCATCTAAAACCATTGCTAAGGCATCTCGACTGAACTTGAAATGAGCTTTTGTAGACCTCACTGTATCATTGAGACTAAGAATTGCAATGCAATAAATGTTTGTTTGCTTTGGATTGTATCCTATACCTGTCGGAATTATGTGCCATGAATTCTAATATGAGGGGTCTCGGTGGCCGATTGGTCTGAGTAGTCGAACTACTGTACTCTAGCCTGTCAACACTGAGGTTGTGACGGTTCGAATCCCGCACGTGGCAGGTGTGCCCGACTCTAATCTTAAATGACTAGGAATTTTTTTTCAGTTTTCCTTCCGAAGGTCGGTGGTTTTCTCCGGGCACTTCGGCTTCCTCCACCAACAAAATCTGACCGCCACGAAACAGCACAATAGTGCTGAAAATGGCGTTAAAACACTAATCAATCAATCAAACAATCTAATATGACATCTTCATTTTGCTTTGTAAACAAAATCATGTTCTAATGCCAATAGAGTATGGAGTGCACGTGATTGATGTCACAATTAAAATGGCAACGTCCGTTGTAATTTAATCGACACCGGAGATCTCAACCGGCATGTGCACTTTCAGTACCTAGATAATGTAGTAGTTATGTAGTACTTTCAAACAATTGTACTAATTTAGTACCTTAAGCCTCGGTCACACCTTACCGGATAGCACGAACGGACGCCTAACGGATGAAAATAAAAGTTGTCCGTTGACAAAATTGTTATCCGTTGGAAGTCCGTTGATGTACTGACCGAATAAAACGGACGTGTAACGAATGCATAACGGACACACACCGGATACGCAACGTACGAGAAACGGAAACGTACCGGACAGAACGGATGTCGAACGTACATCCAACGGACGAGTACCGCATAAAACGGACACCTAACGGAAGCGTACCGGATAAAACGGATGAACAAGATATACGGAAAAATTAAACGCGACAATAATAATACATGTAATTCGCATAAATATTCAAAATGTTTCTGTGTAACTGGTTTTGGTTTGTTCTTCAAAATGCCGCCAAAGGGCAGTGTCTGGCCTGAATAAGAGCTGCTTGATTGTGAAGACGTGCCCTTACTCTAAGATCGATTATGAATAATAAGAATTCATGAACCTTAAGAAATCTGACATACCAATAATTGGCATTTCTGACGCGAAATTTTCAATTGGCATTTATCCGTTTCAGATCCGTTCATCATCCGTTTTATCCGTTATACGTCCGGTAAACGTCCGTTTCTCATTCGTTCAACATCCGTTTTACCCGTTAAACGTCCGGTAGAAGTCCGTTGGTGAATTTATCTTCCAGACCTCAAACGGATGTATAACGGACACGTAACGGATACAAAACGGAAACGAAACGGACGAGTACCGTACAAAACGGACGCCTACCGGACGTTCAACGGACATTTCATCCGTTGGACGTCCGTTCAAAGTTTTGAACATGCTCAAAAATTTCCACCGGACAGAACGGACGTCGACGGATAAAACGTACGCTAAACGGACATGCAACGGATATGGACGGACGTCTAACTGATAAGAACGGACGTCTAACGGACATGAACGGATTGAAAAAAAGTTATCCGTTAGGCATCCGTTCGAGCTATCCGTTAAGGTGTGACCGAGGCTTTAATATTACCGTACTAGATTTGTACTACAAATTTTAAGTATCAGTTTTGTATTACCTCCGTAGTGTAGTAATATGGCTTTCTTACATTTTGACGAAAGGTACGAACGAACGTAAATGGAGCATGTATTTCATTTCCACGATAACGCTTAAGAGTCTTTGTTTAATCCAGTAAAACAGCATTCTTTTCTGAATCAAATGTATCTTTAAAAATTTAAGCATTTCGCAAATAAAATACGCTTTTGATATCTGAAAATAAAATATAGTTTCAAATACACGCGTACTTACGTCTCAGATGATTTTCATGGTCTGTTTTTCAACTAATAATATCTTCAGTTAATGCTAGATACGCAACTGATTTGGGATCATTCTTTTTCACGTCGTTCATTTGTTTTAATTGTTTTAAAATAATTGTGGACCAATCAGTGGTGCATTTAGCATTTACAGAAGATGTTATCACGAGCGAACATGTGAAATCCAATGTCAATTCCATGGGAAAGGGGAAGGGGGGGGGGGGGACAATTAACACACACACACACACCGTCACAAACAGCTTTACTAGTAGTTAGATAGTAAGATATAGGTTTAATGTCCACGAGACAACAGCCAACCAACAAATAGATGATCATCAACATCAATGCAAATAAAATTTAATGTAAACGCTACAAAGTTCACATTGTATAACAAGCATTAAATGATAAAAAACTGTCGACGGTTACATAACCCGATATAAAATATAAACATAAACATAATGACGACTTCAGTATGTGCACTAAAGAGATTTATCCTGCCGAACTGACTTTAAATAAAGCTAATACTAACAATGAACACTGCCCTTTCCTGGATCTTGATATCTTTATCTTTAACGGGAAGCTTAATACCAAAATTTATGATAAAAGAGATGATTTTTCATTTCCTATTTTCCTATTGTTAATTATCCATTTTTAGATGGTGACGTTCCCTTGTCGCCATCTTATGGTGTTTATATATCTCAACTTGTTCGATTCGCTCGTGTATGTAACAACGTATTTGATTTCACCGAAAGAAATCTCTGTATTACTGAAAAAGTATTACACCAGGGTTTTCGATATCACAAACTAGTCAAAACGTTTACTAAATTTTATCATCGGTACAAGGACATCATTCGTAAATATAAATCAACATGCAGACAACTTATACGTTCAGGTATTTCACATCCAATATTTTATGGTAATATTCTTTACAAAGCACAAAAATGTCGGCATTCACCTCAAAAGCTAACCAAACCTTTAAACAAACTAATTCGGAAAGGATATAGTTACGATAATGTTGTCAAGTCATTAAGGATTGCATATTTTGGTATTAATATTGATTCACTTATAGGGTCTTTGCATCGAAAATAAACACATTTATTCTAAAACCAGTTGTTGGCATGATATGTGTTATGTTCTTCTCATATATTTTATGATGATATGATACTAAACCCCTAACGGGAGGGATTGTACTTGATTTTCATATGATGAAGACATAATCTTTCAATCAGTTTAATTGAGGTCTGGAGCTGGCATGTCAGTTACTGCTAGTAGTCTTTTGTTCATTTATGTATCATTGTCATTTTGCTTAGTTTCTTTTGTTACCTATTCTGACATCGGACTCGGACTTCTTTTAAACTGAGTTTTACTGTGCGTATTGTTATGTGTTTCTTTATTCTACATTGGCTAGAGGTATAGGGGGAGGGTTGAGATCTCACAAAACATGTTTAACCCCGCCGCATTTTAGCGCCTGTCCCAAGTCAGGAGCCTCTGGCCTTTGTTAGTCTAGTATGTTTTTTAATTTTAGTTCATTTATATGTTTTGGAGTTTAGTGTGACGTCCATTTTCACTGAACTAGCACACAATTTTATTAGGGGCCAGCTGAGGACCACCTCCGGGTGCGGGATTTTCTCGCTGCATTGAAGACCCATTGGTGGCCTTCGGCTGTTGTCTGCTCTTTGGTCCGGTTGTTGTCTCTTTGACATATTCCCCATTTCCATTTTCAATTTTATAAATATAAATAGATAGCGACCACGTGCAATTGGATTTTTCTAGGTCTGTTTGATTTCGCGTTATAGGTTAACAAAATAAGTTAATCATCGTTTTAACCTGTATAAGAATGATTTTTTTGTGGATCGAATCAGTCAACGAAATGGTTCAACTTTGTTTCACTTTCAATGTTGACATTCTTTTCCATTTAATGGCTGAACGCGACTAATGCATGCGTAACCAATCTCTAGCTAAGGGGTTAAATTGAAGGTCACATAAATACGCCGGATTTAATGTGGTCGAATTATTCACCTGCAAGTGAATAATTCATCAGCAATGTTTCTTAGGTCATTTTGACAAAATTGAACTAAACTGGCTGCTAAAAGCGAATTATTATTTCACTATTTCACTTTCGTTAATGATTGAACAAAAAAAAAAATCATATTTTGATTTTTTGTATATCTCGTAACTAATGCCCCTTTAAGAAAATAAAAATTACTTTCAACTTGAAGTACAAATCCAGCACAGTGAAATTATGGTACTGTGATAGTACGTTTTCAGTAATTAAAATTTATAGTACTACAAAAGTACAACATTATTTGGGTACGTTTTCAGTAATTAAAATTTATAGTACTACAAAAGTACATATGCAAAAGTAGCTGTGTAGGTACTACGATGTTTTGTGCCAACCTTCTAGAGCGATTTTTTTATTGGTACACAAGGTCAAATTCTATAACGTCATTTGTGAAATAAAACAAAATGAGGATAATGTTTGTTTCCTACACAAATCATTTGTAGAAGCAAAGGCGAGTCACATTGAACGTTTAATTTTAATAAAACTGACGTGTACGAAATAATACTCCTTGCATTTTATGTAAAATTTCACATAGGGTAATACCATACACCCACTCCTAGTCCTACTTTTGGGAAGCTTCTTCACTAATACTACATAAACAAGTATTAAAATTTCGTGAATTGTAAAATCATCATAGCATTCAATTGCCATCAGTTTTCTGAATTTTCGAAGCAAGTAAAAAAATTTACCTTTAAATAACCATACTTGGTATCTAGTAAAACCTGGTGACGTTTGGACACGAAAAACACCCGCGAACAAAACTTTCCGACCAATCGCGAATGTGTATATATTCTTTGATCATTTAAGAACCCAAACAAATAAGGAAACACATATCCCATCATAAATGAATGATACAAATCAAATCATAATGAAATTTAATTTAATTATTATAAAAACAACCGATAATTCATACAGTAACCCGAATTTTCAAAATTATACGGATCGATTCTAATTTGATTTATCAATGTTCTTAGTTATAAAAAAAAATCGCATTTTTAGACTGTAAGTTTTAATGGTAGATATTTTTTTGTAGTTTAACATTTTATTTTCTATATAAGAATTTTCCAATAATGAGTTCTTAGACTTTTCTATTCGAGCCCAAATAAATGATATTATCGCTATTTTACGAATTTTTCCTTTGATCTTGCTGACTGATAATTTCCGTTCTCAGCGGAGTCGAGTGATATGAAAACGGAGTCGAGTGGTATTAAAATTATCGCTAGAAACAAAGGGAACACGTGCCGTTGTCAAGGAAATTAACAACGTCTTCATAGGTAAAATAGCGATAAAAAGATTATCATTGATCATCTCAACTCGGTTGCTTTTCTCACTTTCGCCGTACCGGCTCAAGCGAGAAAATCAATCTCGTTGATATAACCAACGATAATCTATAATTATTGAATATATCCATACCCAAAGGGTAGCGTCCTAGTTCGCTCATAACAGCAAAAATTCTGTATGATAGTGTGTACCAATTATCAGGTTGTCTGCATATTGATATTGTAAAATATCAGCTACGAGTCACAATATGAAGGCTTCATATTGTATCGAACAGCTGATGTTTTACAATATAGATATGAAGACAGCCAGATAATCGATTTATCGGGTTGTATTTGCGTATTTTGCAGAGAGAAACAAGTGTTTTCTTTGATTCACCAGCAAACCGGAACATGACTTGATAAGTTCGGGTCAAACGTATCAACGTCGGTTCATATATTATGATGTCGGTGATTTGTCCGGGTCAAAGTTATTAAGGCCGGGTCAACGTATTTGACGTCACAAAGCCGTGATATGCAATTTTATTTTAAAAGAACTGAACAGAGTGATACAGACAGAGGGACGACCGATAAGTACATTTATAACGCCTCATAGCCATATGGACATGTTTTGGTCGTATGTGAATCATAGATACGAAGTCAATTTTGACTTGATTTGGAATAATAAATAAGATACATGCTGGGAAGAATGGCTTTCTGAACACTGACGTGGCATGCATTACAACTTCTCTTTTTCAGTGGCGTACATCTGGCTGTGTATTCATCTTAATAAACATACATGTCCAAAAGGAATATATTCAGAGTTCTTTTGGAATTTAAATTACTGTCTAGAAGTGTGAGGTTGATAAGGTTAAAAAACGTTTTCGTCAACTTACACCAAAATCTAAATTTTGGGCCTATTTGGACTGTAAATGTTAACGCTATATACGAAAGGCTCGACAAAAATAGTTATATTTCGCTTTCTAGCATGTCTGTTTATTAACTTGAAAGGCTGTTTATCTTAAAACAATGAACTAATATTCCGCCCAAATATGTCCCTTTCCAAGATCAGACGTCTAACTATTACCGATGAAAAGTCAATATGACCGTGTATGTTTCAATAACTTGTATTATAGTTATATCACTTTTGTCCTAATTCGTATTTTGTGACAAGAATTCTAAATTTAATTTTTATTGTTTGTTTTTAAGTACAGACTAACCATTTCATGCCTGAAAACAGTTTTCAATAAGAGCATCAAAAGCATCTTTCCCATTAATCGTGATTCATGAGTTTTAGTGGATACACCTGAATACATCATTCAAATTTAAACTTTTTCAAAAACACTCATAAAAACCCTAACAATGAAGTACTATAAAGTAAATGCCGTTTTTAAGTGGAAGATGACACATACGTAATTTTTCATAAAAAAAACTAGTATCGCTTAATAGATTTAATATCAGAGTTCAATAAAAGCAATGCTGCTAATGTTTTTGCATTGTTTAATTCACCACTGAAACTGATAGTGTCACAAAAATATTTAACATAATCAATATACTAAATTAACGGAAATATAACTATAAAGTAAAATTTTCAACGTTTTCAATTTATTTTGCTTCGGTATTAGTTACCGTGTTTGCAAAATGATTTTTGTTGTTGGATTTACACTTCTCTTGCTGAAATTCTGCATTAATAATGCCAATACATTAAGTGAGTATTTACACAAAACAGTTATTCTACACAAGAAATTATTTTATGTAAGAACTAAATGCATTGATAAATCCGGCAAAGATATATAACAAACAACGAATACCGACATATAATGATTAATATAGTTTTAAATTCAATAAATTTTTTGGAGGTTGTAACTCTAAATCAGGTTAACGATTTTTAAGTGGGGAGGACACTTCATATGAAAACGACTTAGACGACAATTGTGCGTTCATTTGATCGTAGTTTTCAGTTGTATCTTGTGACACCATAAACATTATATTGCTCTTATATAGTTCCATATACGTTGGAATACAATTGTTTATTATTAAGCAGGGATTTACTTATTTTGTATATCATTTAACAAACAAACGAAAAAACAAAACAAAAATTGAATGAACACAATTGGTTATATATTGCAAGAAATGAATTGTCATACATATCGGTAAACACAAAGGTTCAGTAGGAGACGCCTACCATGTTAAGACACACACCGGTCCGTTTTGAGTTCTTGCCCTATTTTCAATCTTTTTGTCTTCATTTGAATGTTCAAGATTGATTCAAGAAATTTGATTACCATGCAGTAAATTACCGTTGCCTGTCATATTCAAATACTACAGCAATAATAGATATACGCATCTACTAATTGTATATGTTGGTTATAACTAAATATTGTTTTTCTTTTAATTTTAAGTATATACGTCAAAATATGTCGGTTGCATTGAAGATAACCAATATAGAGTATTTCCTTACAATCGTTGGTCATCCGATGACGTAAGCAATGACGCTTGTGTTGATCACTGTGCAGCATTTACAGTTTACAGTTATGCAGGAACTGAGGTATTAACAAACACTTTATAGAAGTAAAAAAAAAAAATAAGGTCTAGACTCTTGAATTTCAAAATTGATGCAAAAACAAGTATTTGTGGTAGGATCGCCAATGACTCCTACCAGAGACCGAATGACGTGGTTGTGAGTAACAGTGTTTTGTGAATACATTAAGAATAGGGTGTATAAAACGACCACATCTGATTTTTAGTCATGTTAATCAAACGAAATTGTTCATGATCCACATTACTAAATATTCACTATTAAATCGTCACCATAGATATACTTTGGAAAAAGAAATTCATTCGAGGTAAACACTTTTGTTGCGGAGTAAACTTGAGAGTTAGCGACAAAAAAATGTGATACAAGAAGTCATTTTGTAACATCTCAAAAGGCAGGGGCGGATCCAGCCATTTTAAAAAGGGGGGGTCCCAGCCCAGGATAAAGGGGGGGTTCCAACTATATGTCCCCATTCAAATGCATTGATAGTCCAAAAAAAGGGGGGGGTTCCAACCCCCGGAACCCCTCTGGATCCGCCACTGAAAGGAGCGGGGAAACAATTTCACAAATCAGTTCATTTGTTAGATTTCAGTAGTCTGTTTTCTCTTCTTTTTTAAAATTACTACATTTATCATATTGCTTGTATATTTATATTTTATCAGATAAGAGCAATACATGGTCAGGAAAACTTGCAACAGCTTCCATGAAGTTTGCATTGTCTATGACTCATAGATAGCAAATTGGAAGACACAAAGTTAAGAGAAAAGGTTAAAACTGAATCATAAAAACATATCAAATCAACTTTAAATTATATATCTTTATATTCTATTTAGATACATGTTTTCATTTCCCTGAAGATTGGGTTTCCGTCGATCTTCTTCCTTCAAGTATATCAATGATGGGGAAAATGTATTCGTTACTCCTAATGGAGAAAAAGCCAGCAGTAAGGGATATTATTTTTTAAAATACATGTAATTTTATTTAGCAAATTGGAATTAGAAAATAGTGTAACAGCTTACTTTTAAACTTACCATGAATTCTACTGATTATATTAAATTATAATGAAACAAAAATGACATTGTGAATTTGTTTATGAAATAAAATTTCCGTACATATTAGACATATTAATCCAAAGCAAAGGAACGTCCCTTTATTGCTATTATTTATATCAAAATCACAGCGATGGCTTCAATGAGGAGAAAAAACTCGCATGTTCCATGCGGTTTGTTAGAACGAGAGTTTTGAAAGGAATTTTTGGTTTAATGTCTATAACTCTACATATGTTCTTTAAAGCGTACAGACGCGGTGTTAATTAAAATATTAGTCTTGGGGAACATGATTTATTTATGAGTTGTAATTAGCTTTGAACAAGCTTTCAATAATTGCCAGTACTCTTATGTCTGTGCTTTGTGTCTATTGTTGTAATGTTAGTTGTTTATATGCTTTGTAACGATCTATTGAGTTAAGCCATTTGCAACTGATTTTCTTAGTTTGTGTGTCACCACTGTCTCAGGTTAGGGGAGTTCAGCGCTCACAAACATGTTTAACCACGCCACATTCTTGATGTGCCTGTCCTTAGTCAGCATGTGACACTAGTTCATGTCTATCATATTTGTTTTAGTAAATTGTTATTTATTAGGCCATTGGTTTTCTCGATTGAATTGTTTCACATTTTTTCATGTCGGACCCTTTTATAGCCGACTTATCGAAACTGGTTTTTTTCTCATTGTTGAAGGCCGTCCGTGACCTATTATTGCTTAAATCTACGCCATTTAAACTATAGTGGATAGTTGTCTCATCGGGAGTCATATCACATCTCCTTATTTTTATATACTTAGTATTAGATAATATAGGTTGAAAAAATGTGAGAAATATGTAAAAAGGAATACACACATTTTCAGGAAGGCATGGATTGTTACTGTGGTGTAAAAGGTGATAAGATGACAGAAGCTAACGAAAACGACTGTAATATGCCTTGTCATGGTAACGACACGCAAATTTGTGGAGGAGATTTTCGACTATCTGTCTATCAGATATTTTTTGGTATGTCAGTATCAAAATTATAATGATATTTTAATAGATAATAAGCCAGACGATACCGCCAAATTTGTTAAAAGGGAAATCAAAATCGAAATCCAAAGAACAATACATGAACGAGATAAATACATGTACAGTACGAATATTGATTTTATCATGTAATTAAACACTTTGCAAAAAAGTCACTTTTTTAATTTTGTATGGAACAAACTTCCGATTAAGCTTTGTATTATTAATTACAATAAATTTTAATTCAAACATACGTACATTTTAAGGATATACTTAGATAAAATTTTATTTTTTTTAGTCATTGGACCAAAACACAAAAGCATAGATATGTAACATCAACTTGACACAAAAAATAGTTTATCAATTCAAAAAGAATGTAGAAGAACTACATTTAAATATTGTTTATTATTATTGCTTGACATGTTCCTATTATCCCAGATGCTTGTTAAAACCCGGCAGTATTTGGCCACAGCCTTTAATATTATTTAAATTTATACATATTGTATATGAGTAATCTCATTATAAATGTATGTATGTGCCACAGATCGCTGGCAGTTTAACTGTCACTGAAATATCTGAAAATATGAGGTTACCAGCATATCCCCGATTATGGCAATCGTACTATCAAATATATATAAATGACTACCACAGATTGTGGTAGCTGAATATAAGTTTAAAACAATTTGGATCACCGTGAGAACACAGGTGATGGATCAAAACCCTTACATTGTTCATCTGTAGTGAATGATACTATTTATAAAATGAAATGTTTTTTGATGCAGCGAATTCTGCAAATCCGAGTACATTTGTAAATCATTCCTAAGGACAGTTTTTTTTACATCAATCGGAATTCTTCATCTGTCCATTTCGCAAAATACATGAAGGCATCCAGAAATGTCAGCTCAAATATAACCTGAAAAGATAACATAAACCAAAGCAGTTTCTCATCCTATTATATTTACAAGACAGAAAAAATTATGATTTTTTTTCATTACATTTTCAGTATCAGTTATTCTGAAGTATTGACGCGTTTTTCCTGCATTAAATTCATATTTCAAAGATTCAATAACATTTATTTTTATCTTTCTCCTTTAAATTTCAGTTTGGTGTAAGGAGTCTTAGGGCATGACAATTAATTATGCAATATATTTGCAGAACAATATCAGTCATAGTAATTTTCAAGTGTTTCTTCTGAGTGATGTCCTTCATTGTTAGTGTGTTGTTTCTTCTTAAGTATCTGTTTCCTATTTCGATGTAAAACAGTGTCCACATTGCAAACCAAACAACACAACAAACTTTTTGATTTAAATGACATGTGCACCTACAAGCACTCTGCAGAATCAATCCTGCACAAGTCATTACAAAAATCGGCCAATCAGATAACACAACTCTGTGTCCACACTTGTTATATTTACAAAATAATCAATTTACTGGGAGGGAGGCCGGGTTTTTTGTTTTATATTTTAGTTCAATTGTCTTCTGCCTTCCTCCTTGGATCCAAATTGAAAAAGGCTCGTTACGTTATTTTTAAAGGTTCAGTAACCACCAATGAGATTATGGTACTATACTTAATTTCACTAATAACCTATATATAACAAAATATATATGGTACAGCGCACCGTGATTACTGAATTAAAGTACAAGACACAAAATATATATGGTACAGCGCACCGTGATTACTGAATTAAAGTACAAGATACAAAATATATATGATACAGCGCACCGTGATTACTGAATTAAAGTACAAGACACAAAATATATATGGTACAGCGCACCGTGATTACTGAATTAAAGTACAAGACTTAATTTCTATCAAATATAGCCACCTGCCACAAACCTACAACAATTTATAAAATATTTAAATCTTACTCGATAAAGTTTAGCTTTTTCAAAACTGATTTTTATTGTATGTTCCACTGTGTACTTCATTTATCTATTTGAACACCGGAAGTTCCGATAAAAATATTAAAATAGTGTTGTTCTTATACTATTTATTTTTCAGATATCTTTGCTCTAAAAATCTTCTTGTCAAAATTATCTTAGACATACTATATCAAGCATTACAGAATTGGAGATATTACGGAATTAGAAAATCTATGGTCTATCTCCAAGTATAGGAAATAATTTCTAAAAAAAACCTTTGTCTTGTTGTGTTGCATCTCCAGAAAACGGGATTCTTTACTTATGTAAGAAGCTTGTAATTTCAAAAATTAATTAAACAAAAAGTTGCTCGTAAAGTTCATCAATTCGATTTCTACTTAACTTTCTGTATCTCAATCAAGTATTTATTATATTCCGCTTTTAAACTTTATATTCAATTTTCCAATTTTTGGAAAAATGGGAGTAATATCATTATAACACTCACACGACGATTTGTAAGAGCTATCTTCTTATATTTTACTTTAAATTTTATCATTTGGTTTACCTTCTATTCTCGTAATTATGCTTTTTTCTTAGTATAATCGATACACAATGTTTCATTTTCACAATCTGTAGCTTGAAAACAACCTCGGTGACTTATCAGTTTTATTATATCTTTGAACATATCACAATATATACTACGTATTGGTAAATTATTATTTTTTTTTATAATTTTTTGTTTATACTCCCGTACTACCATAACATGTAAATACGTGTAACAATTCCTGAGGTCAAAATGCAAAATAACACAATAGCCAATGGAAATATTTAGTAACTTACTATGACGATAGAAGACGGAGAATTTAGTGCAAATTACTGCTTCCGATCTGACCTGCCTTCACAAGAATGACTAGGGAATAGAAATATGATCACTACAGTTCTTTTGACCGACAGTAAAACACTTGCCACAGTGGGGCGTCCGTTTGCTTGTGCGGGATGTACAAGTACGCAGCCACGTCCGGTCAGAATGGGAACGTTAAATCCGATGCCTCGTGTAGAGAGAGTGCAACGATCTCTGCACGTTAAAAACTCCTGCAACAACTCTTTGAGGGGGTCCGTAGGTGGCATGTTGCAAGGCTAAATTTCTGTCCCTATCCAATATACCTCATTTTCCAGTGGCAGTCTAAATAATCCCGACCTACGGCCTCTATTGTAGGACCTACCTATTTTATTTATTGTTAACTTGTTCTCGTCCTGAACATGCATTAAATATTTGCCACTGGACATTAAGCAACCAACAATGAATCAATCTTCTGGAACAAAGATTTCTAATGGTTATATAAAATGGCTCGGCTTAGAATCCGGTTCAATTTAAAATATTTTGCGTTTCCATATTTAAAGAGCGAGAGAAAAGATACGTAGTGTGAATCGAAAATCATATGTCTATTAAAACAGACAACTTCATGGCCACAATATAAAAACGACGAAGAGACGAACAGCAATAACTAAACATTATATAGAAAACTAAAGATTGAGCATGCTTCACATGTGGCACCAGTCGTGTTGCTCAAGCAAGTACAAAATCCGATGATAATACAAAAATAAGGAATTGTGGTATGATTGCCAATGAAACAACTATCCACCAAAGTTTAAATGAATGGAAGTAAGCAATTAGAGGCAACCGTACGGTCTTCAACAAGTCGCTTTTGGAAATGTTACAATTGAGGGAAATAGGACAGGTTTGTGGTTGCGACAAATAGAATGTTTCCGTGATCATCTGTAACACAGATATTCCATAGTTATTAACTGACCGTTATCAGCTTCTAAATATAAGTCAAGATATGAGGCAGACTTATTTGTATATGTGGTATCCTTTATTTCAAGTTCATTGGAATAGTAGAATAGTCAACATAGTAACCAAACGTTGAATTATTTTGTAAAAGGACATCATTTTTTAGCAAAAAGTAAAGTTCTTTTCATTTTTCTTCTGAAGCTTTTGTGTAAAGTCTGACTCATAAGAATAAAGGAATAGGTCAACAAGCGGATGGCCATTGTTGATTCCCATAGGAATACCGATTGTCAGAGCATTTTGATAATGACTTTTTATGTCAGTTTCAGTGAACTTTTCCTAGAATCAGAAACGATTTATTTTCACAAAGAAAAACTATGCATACCTTTCATTTACGCTTATTTGCAAATATGAGTATGATGTGCGTACTCAGAGCGACCGAAGAAACAAAAATCTGTACATTAAAACTTCCCAATTTTTCTCGACCACAGTCTTATGTATAACACACGAAGGTCTTCATAATAAAAAAAAAAACTTTCCGCTCCAAGACAGAAAAATATACACTGAGTAAATAACGAGTCATATCATATTTATAGAGACAATACCATGGTGATAATAAAAATCATAAGTTCAATAAAAACAGACAACACCATGTTCAAAAAGAAAAACACTGAAAATACAAACAACATTAACAAAGCACTATACAGAAAACTAAATATTGATCTACACGAACCCCACCGAAAACCGGAGTGAACCGGCATGTTGGAAACATTCGGAAATTTGGCAGACCAGAATTTCGTTTTTTTTCATGAGACACTTAATATTGCGTGATGTACGTCCATTAACTTTTATAAAAATAAGGAGATGTGGAAGCATTGCCTATGAGACAACTATCCACCAGAGTTTAAATTGCGTAGAAATAAGCTAGTATAGGTCCCCGAAAGGCCATCAACAATGAATGAGAAAACCCATACCGTATAGTCAGCTATAAAAGGCCAATTCAAACTAGAAAATTTGACTGTTCTTGATTTTCACAATAATATATTTTTTTAAAACACCGTTAATTCCAACGTAAATGTCATTTTTGAAACGAGTGATGAATACCATTGATTATTAAACGAAACAAAAGACAAGAAACATGGAAAGTACGCGAAGAATGTAAAATGTGGGAGAGACTAAACTGAAATACGAGTTGAAAGAAAGAAAGTCATATTTATATATAGAAATTAAAAACTTAATAGAATAGGGATGCAAAAATAATGACGGTTAACCATACTTTTACATTATTTACAGTTGATTAGAAAATATCTTATTCATTTCTTTTTTTTTTTTTTTTTAATTTCAAGAAACAATAACATCATCTCCGCATCCTCTGACATCACTTGCTGACACTACAACAGATTTAATGCGTTCGACACGCATGGATTTGTCGTCAATCAAACCATCACATACAGATCACGAAATTCCAGGATATTCCTCACTGCGATCTTCAGTTTCGCCATCGGCTGAATGGACATCTGTAGATTCAGTTTCGTCCAAAACAACGACAGACGCTTGGACCCAAGTTTCCACAGACACTGCAAGTAAATTTGAATGTGTTTGTCCATGCAAATATGTTAGTGTTGTAAATAAGACGAAGGAAGAATTAATTGCCAGAGCAACAAAAGATTTGGATATAGACAAAACGCAAACATCAAGTTATAAAAATTCTAAGAAGTCTGCAGAAGATCACAGACTTTCCAGTAGAAACATTGGCATCGTTGGAGTTTTAGTTATCAGTATAACGGTGGCTTTGTTAGTTTTAGTTGACTGTATTAATGGTCCTTTTCAACACATATGGGTTTGTGTAAAAAGCATAAAAGAAAAACAATACATCACTAACACTGGAAATAGTTCTAGGTTTTTCGATAAAAGGTATATATAAATGCGCCAAATAATGGAAAATATAGCGGCTATGTGCCTTTCCATGTAGGTTTTGGTTTGTAAAATATTCAACAATTTTTACTTGAAAAACTGAGAATATTAGGATATTAAGAGTAGCTGACGATTTTTAAATCCCAAAATTTGGATACTTTTCTCGGCATTTGACTGCTGTCATCTTGTTCATTTTCCAAGATCCTTCTTCTCGACAGTGGGGACCGTCTGCACTGAGAAAATTCATTTTTGCATATTCATTTAAAAAATTTATATCACTTTTAACCAAATAAAGAAATACTTTATGTAACCAGAAATATCCATACACTTTATATGGATTGGGCTTCTTTGTCCATATTTTTCGTATAGTTTTTCTCAATGACTGAACTATATACGAGCAGTTTGAGGATACCATAAACCAACTGGCTATACGTGGCCGAACGGCCGGAGTAATATATAAATCTGTTCTTTCAAATACGAAGAAATGAGAAACTGCAGTTATGTGTTCAAGCCAATATATAAGTGGTTCGTTGCATCGTACAGTTGCATCAACCCAAACACCGCCATATTCTGCTAATAATTCCACTCGTATTATGTCAGATTTTGCCTGAATTGATGAACTATTCCAGACATCGTCTTTGTAATTCTCCTCACGCTTTATTAATTTCTCGGCTGTCAGAAGATTAAGATATTTTGTTTCATACTCTGGATTCTGTATTTCCCACGATCTCATACAAGCCTGTTGCAGCTTTGGTGCCAATTTTGGTCCTTTATCCCAGAATAACCAAATAATACGCGGAACAGTAGCATTTAAGCCATTACAATGTAGGTTCGATTGAAAGTCTGACTTATCATCCATATACAAAGATGTATGAGAAGTTATTTGTAGTAAGAGAAAACATAGTATAACAAGTAATCCGATGAATTTCGATGCTTGTCTTCTTTTCCTCTGTCTGTAAGTTCCAGTACGATTGCTCTTATGTATCATATTAGATTTGTTTGTGAGTGGCAAATCTATTAATACAATTAATACATTTATGAAATTATAACATTGTTGTTTTATTTAAACAAAATACATTTTCAACTTATTTGTGTTTGTTGAACTGGAATAGAAGAAGATTATTTAGGCCCTCCCCTTTCCACCAAAGTCTTGGGTTACATAGAAATAATCCATGTCCGTTTGTCGGTCTATCTGTCTATGTGTGTTTTAAGCAGAACTTCATCTAGCGTGCTGGATGGATATTGGTGAACCTTTACACAATTGTAGAATATATTTAGCATATGAGGATGTGTAAAAATAAATATTATCTTGGTCAGACACGTTAAAGAGTAGATAATCCTCAATATTGCATAATGTGGTAATAGTCTCTCGAAAACGTTACTCCTCCTTAAAGACTTGACGGATATTGATGACACTGTTGTAGAACATTACCCGAGCATGTGCATAAAGGATGATAGTTATGGTCGTACATTTTAAAGTGGAAATAATCGAATTGATTTACCATAATATTAAAATAATCTCTTAAGCTCAACTCTTAAAGCTGGACGGATATATTAATGAAACTTAACACAGTTATAGAACACTACCAAAGGATACTCCTAAAGCTGGACAGATATTAATGAAACTTAACACAGTTGTAGAACACTACACAAAGATACTCCTAAAGCTGGACGGATATTAATGAAACTTAACACAGTTGTAGAACACTACTCAAGGATACTCCTAAAGCTAGACGGATATTAATGAAACTTAATACAGTTATAGAACATACCCAAGGATACTCCTAAAGCTGGACGTATATTAATGAAACTCAACACAATTATAGAACACTACCCAAAGATACTCCTAAAGCTGGACGGATATTAATGAAACTTAACACAGTTATAGAACACTACCCAAGGATACTCCTAAAGCTAGACGGATATTAACGAAACTTAACACAGTTATAAAACACGTCATGGCAAGAAAAAAAAACGAAAGAAAACAAAAGTACAAATAGGTTCACAAAACGCTACTAAAGATTGAGCAACACAAACCCCACCAAAAATTGGAGGTGATCTCGGGTGCTCCGCAATGTTGTTCATGGTAAGGTACAAATTCGGTGATTAACTACTAGTAATGTGGAGATGTCACAATCGAGGAAAAGAGGACGGGATTGTGGTTAAAACAATTGGAAAATATCCGTTGGTATCTGAGACACACATAATCGCAATTTCTTCTATGCAGCTAGAAGGATAATGCTAAAGTTCTACACAGTTGTGGAAAAACTACCTGATTATGTGCATTAAGGAGAATATTCCTGTCCGTCGTGTTAAAAGGGAGATAATATATATGCTATTAGTATTGCGGGGATTCCAACCCTCGGAACACCATGAAACGTTCACGCTATTAAAAAAAATAATAAAAAAATGGGAACCAACCCCCGGAAACCACCCCCTGAATCCGCCAATGCTTGTTGTATGAGTTCAATGTTTTCATATAAAAGATATTTATCAATAATGTAAAAATTATAATCACATCATACTGTTGATAAAATTTGGGAAAAATTACTAAACTGTAATACATATGGACGGACAAGGTGATTCTAAAATAGCTCCTACTCCTAGACTGGAAGTATAATAAAATATTTAATAATGTAAATATTAATAGCTATTAGATGAATATATTTACATAACCGTGTGTCACTTTTTCATACAAAATATTGTTAATTTTTCTTGGTGGGGGTCTTGATTATGAGAAACAAAGTTGAAATACATGTCGATAAATTTACTGATTGTTTTTTTCTAAAAAAAAAAAAAAAAAAAAAAAAAACAGAAAATGGATTGTAAAAGATTTCAAAATTGTCTTATTTTCAAAGGTCCAATAATCTAAAAAAAAATGAAAACAGCACTTGATAAATTTCATACGTCCTAAACGCTTTTCTCGATTTAATCATCACGCTCAAAATATTTTATCCTTAAGAAAAATGCATTACTATGATATCAAATACACATTCAAATATTACGTCTGTAGCTGCAATTTTCTATTGTTATATTTTAAAGAATAGATTCCTTCAATTAGTAAAAGAAATTATAATCAAATGATACGATCTTAAAAAAAGTTTTGTAATATGGTGGTTCTGGTGAGTGGCGCATTTACAACATATTACCAAGTATGTAAAGTAATTTTGGCCAGCTGTTCACAAGAAAAATGTGACAGAAATATTAGTTGGACGAACATACGGACGGACAAGGTTAAAATTTTATAAATTGATTTCGGTATTATCTTGAATATGAGAAACAAAGTTGAAATACATTTTGATAAGTGTACCGACTAGTTAAAAAAATAACATAAATGGATTGTAAAAGATTTTGTTTTCAATGGAACAATTATCTAAATATTTATCCAAAAGAAAAATGCAGATCTGTACTTTTTTAGTGTCTTTTTTGTTGTAAGGGTGTATAAATACTCTGCCACGTCCGGTCGTTCATTTTGTTAGATGTCTTTCTGCTTTGTATCGATTTCAGTGGCGGATCCAGAGGGGGCGTAGAGGGCGTACGCAGTCAGTAATCTCAAGATAGATTAAAAGTGTAAGGTACGGTCCATTTGATTTTCGGGGTTCAATTTTACTAATATTCATAGTATCACAGCACGATCTGTGTCCTTGAAGGTTCTTACAATATTATGATTTGTCTCTGAACAGATAACCTACTTACATACAAATAAAGATTGCTAAAACCTCAATTTTGACAAAATTTTAATTTTTTAGTATTTATCCCACAAATGTATGAAAAGGGCCGTATATCTTGTTTACAACAAGAAATCTCTGAGGATATGCTAACTAACCATACAACAAACGTCAGTCACCATTGCAATTTTTTTGTCTAGCTCCCCTGCAACTTCTGTCGCAAAAAGCGAGACTTAGGGATAGTGATCCGGCGGCTCTTGACTTGAAAGCTTAGTATTTCAAGGAAGAAACCCTGGATGCTTCATACTTTGTATATAGATACCTTATATTACAAACTAACGGTCTGTCAGATGACCATTGTCCTTGGCCTCATTTTTATGGTTCAAAAAAAGGTCCAGCCCTTACACTTCAACTATAAAACATACATGCCCTAGTCAGGAACCGTTTAATTAGTGAATTGTACACTTATTTTATGTTTTTAGCCAAAAAAAGGCCCAAAAATTTTTCGAAAGTTTCTATTCTACGCCTCCCCTTAAAAAAATCCTGGATCCGCCCCTGGATTTAATGAGTTAATATGGCAAGCCGTTCTCGTCAAAACTATGTTTAAACCCTTTTTCGAAAAAATTACACACTGAGAATTAAAAAACCACACTGAGATTTAAAAACCTAAAATAACACACTGAGAAATCGAATTACACACTGAGATATCAAAAAAACACACCGAGATTTAAAAAAATGAAAAACACACACTGAGAATTGAAAATTACACACTGAGATTTTAAAAAGACACACTGAGATGAAATAAATTCACACACTGATAATTGTTAATTACAAAAATACACACTGAGATTAATATGCACATTACTAATGAATATTCATGAGATGAATAGTTCAACACATTAATATCTCGGTCTTCCAAACTCTTGTCATTATAATGAAATGCAGTTCCTTCAACCAACATTCCTGATAAATTTCAAGACTTAACATCGTTTTTTGCTAACTCGTATTCATAAGTGTGTTGCCTATAATTCAGATTATTACTAACAATGTAATTCTTTGTTTTAAAACTGTTCAAGCATGGGTCCCTTTTCAAAAGTTTTTCAACTGTTACCCTGATTTCGCAAGGTAATCTTTTATATTTTTGTTACGTTTATATGCTATAATAGACACTTGGGTAAAAATTTCACTGCATTGTTTGTCTTTTTGCAGATTGTTCCAATGTTTTCTTATAATTCTTATAATTTGATACAGTTTTTCACCATTTGGTTATATTTTGTAATGATAGTAAATGGGTATTTTTTTTGTTCTATTGGTCTTCAATAATGTAGTTTTTCTATACGTTGTATTTCTTATGTTTTTTTATAAAACATTTGGCGCCAAATTGAAAGACTTACGAGTTCTGTCCCCTAGTTGTTTTAAGATTTTAATAGATTCAGATTAAGTATGCTAATTAGATATGTGCGCACAAATCTAAGTGTGTAATTTTAAATTCTCAGTGTGTAATTTCAAATTCTCAGTGTGTGTTTTTCAGTTTATTTCATCTCGGTGTGTCTTTTGAAATCTCAGTGCGTAATTTTAAATTCTCAGTGTGTAAATTTTTCGAAAAATGGTTTAAACATAGTTTTGACGAGAAAAGCCCTTTTCAACAGATTTTTATAGTTTGTTCTTATGTTGTACTGTTACACCACTCTCCCAGGTTAGGAGAAGGGTTTGGCGCCAACAAACTATTTTAACCCCGCCACATTCTGTATTTGCCTGTCCCAAGTCAGGAGCCTGTTATTCTTTAGTTATCGTTTGTTGCTGTATATCATATTTGCTTTTCTTTCATTGTTTTGGACATAAATCAGGCCGTTAGTTTTCTCGTTTTAATTGTTTTACTTTTGTCATTTCGGGGCCCTTTTATACTGACTATGCGGTATGGGTTTTGCTCATTGGCGAAGGCCGTACGGTGACCTATTATTGTTAACTTCTATGTTATTTGGTCTCTGGTGGAGAGTTGTATCATTGGAAATCATACCACATCTTCTTATTTTTATATTATATCAAATGCAGTCATATTCAAATCTTACCTGTGTAGCTGTAATTTTCTATTGTTAATATTTTATAGAATAGTTTCCTCCCATTAGTAAAAGAAATTATTATTAAATGATCATTTGAAAGGTTATATGAAACATCTGTTTTATATTCTCCCTCACTACGTTCGTCCGAATAAAAAGTAATTATATTATATGGCCTTTACAAAGAGCAAAGATATAATGTAGGTGTACTACTTCATATAACCTTTAATTCTATATCTTATGTACCCAATACAGACATTATAACAATAGTAATGCACATTAAATTATCCGTGAATAAACTGTCTCTTCTTTAGGCTATAGCGAGAGTCGATGGTCAGAAAGATGACTGCACGGGTTTTAGGTGCAAACAAATGGTCACATGTCATGAATATTCATGAACGGACAACGAACTAAATTTTATTTATATTCTCCCTCACTACGTTCGTCCGAATATAAAGTAATTATATCCTATGATCTTTACAAAGAACAAAGACCTACTGTAGGTGTGCTACTCGCTATAACCTCGAGACAAAAGGAAAATAGTAGAGTTATATTAAACTTGAGCTGAACAATAACATCAAAAAGAAAGAAACAAAAAATCGTTATATACAAAGATTTGACGAAACTGTAAGTTGCTTTTTAACAGAATCTTTAATATAACCGTCTTTAGCAAAATCGGTACGCCACCTTCCATATTCCTTAATTAAACGATCATGGAAACAAAATTGTTTACAATCAAGACAAAAGGTGTATTGGTAGTTCCTAAGTGGAAGTCTGCTCTGTTTTGGCCTATCGCAGTTAATGTACCCAAAAGTATTCCCTTTGTATAAGATAAAGGACAATTAACTTCTGATAACTTATAAGAATTTTTTTACTTAAAAATATTTTGATCAGAAACTAAAGACAGCTTAGCTAAATTAATGTATGTCAATAACCAGGACAGGTAGACAAACTTGTTCTAGAAATTATAACATTATTTCCCCTTGTATATACATCTGTTTTCCCAGATTCAATATTCAAAGAAACATAAGCGTGAAACATTTTTATATTAGACATCTTTAAATTTGCAATCTCACTGTAGCGTAAAAATCCTGCATAACCAACTAACATCATTGCATAAATTCTAACGTTCGGCAAATGAGAACGATCGTTACCAATTTTGTCTACTATCTTCTGTAAATGATCTGCTGTAATTGGTTCTTTTTCACTATTGGTTTACTAAGAATTTTGTTCGCTGAGGCTCCTTCAATCATCTGAATAAGCTTGTCTTCACCGGATTATACATTAAACTGAAATCATTATTCCACTTTATGCTATAAAAATGAGCTGATAAAACTGATTCAGATACGGATTGCTGTAGAAGACCAATAATATAAACCGCAACGGATGATACACTTGCGGGCAACGGATTAACTTTATAAGTAATACACCACTCTTTAATTTTTTTGAAATACAAATCTTACTTTTTATTTGTAGAAATTGCTTATTGGTTCTTTTTTCACTATTAATTTACTAAGAATTCTGTTCACTGAGGCTCCTTCAATCATCATCTGAATAAGCTTGTCTTCACCAGATTATACATTAAACTGAAATCATGATACCACTGTGGCACCGTTAAAGTCCATAATTCCTCTAAAGTCCACAACACCGCTAAAATCCACAACAAATTTCCGCTAAAGTCCACAACGCCGCTAAAGTCCACAAACTTTCCGCTAAAGTCCACAAAATGACCTCCGCTAAAGTCCACAAGAAAACGCCGTTAAAGTCCACAATAACAAGTTCCGCTAAAGTCCACAAAAAAGCACCGTTAAAGTCCACACATTTTTTTTTTATTATTAAAAAATGAGCTGATAAAACTGATTCAGATACGGATTGCTATAGAAGACCACTAATATAAACCGCAACGGATGATACACTTGCGGGCAACGGATTAACTTTATAAGTAATACACCACTCCTTAATTTTTTTGAAATACACATCTTACTTTTTATTTGTAGAAATTGCTTTACTCTTCTCACAATATTGAAAATGCCTTTTTCACATTGTTGATTCGAGTTCGCAAACTGAGACATTTCCCTCCATGATGCAATTATTATAAAACATAAATAAAACTAAACGCAACAACTTAGTTAACTAAGAAAATATACATCCTAATAACGTTAGAAGTGCATCTTTAACAACTGCACAAGGTGCATTTTTATCCAATAACTGCACAAGGTGCATCTTTATTCAATAACTGCAGAAGGTGCATCTATATCTAACAAATACACAAAGTGCATTTTTATTTTTAAACCGCACAAGGTGCATATTTTATTCTTCAACCGCACAAGATGCATTTTTATTGTTAAACGGCACAAGGCGCATTTTATTTATTCTTAAACCGCACAATGTGCATTTTTATACTTAAACCGCACAAAGTGCATTTTTTATTCTTAAACCGCACAAGGTGCTTCTCAATTATAAAATGCGCAGGGTGTATATCCATTCTATCAATCTATATAACTAATAATGGATACATATGTAAGCGTATGGTACATTCCGTAGTAGCTAGTTTAAAAACAAGGACGTTACTGATGAATGGGGATTGAGCGACGACACTGTCTTTGGCTGAACCTGATAAAAAGAAATGTTTTGGACGATCAAATTCAATAAAATCTGTAGTAAATTCGTAAAATTTATTTTCTGTTTTGTTCCAAACCATAGCCCAAAACAGAGCAGACTTCCACTTAGGAACTACTAATACACCTTTTGCTCTACAAGTTAACAATGATTCGACAAAATAAGCCAACATCCAGTTGTTTTCTTCTGACCAGTCGAAAGCGAAAGCGTCGACTCCTTGAGTTCCTGGAACCCAAAATTTTGAATTAAACCGATCAATCTTATGATTTTTAACCTCTGCAAATCTGTCAATAGTTAATTTCCCCATCTGTTATTAAACATATAAAAACACTGTCGGCCACAGCCCAGTCGTCAAAATCTAAAATTCTACTAACGTAATCTGATCGTACATTTTCAGATCGTTGGATCCACTCAACTTCAATAGTTATATTATTAACTATGTAAATTGTATAAATATTCATAGCAAGTTCATGTAAATCATGCTGCCCACTTGACATATCTGCACAACATTTTGATTGTCTATAAATTTTTACAAGTTTTCCATCTAACTGTGCAAACATACTTTCTATTATGAACTCAACAGATTTCAACTCTCACCAAGTAGAGCTCTTAAGTCTTTCTTGTTCACTAAACATATTATGAGCAATTTGTAAAACATTGCCATCAATAAAACCTGCTCCAGCATACATACTAGCATTGGAAAAAAAAATAATACGTTCTGGAATCTTGTGTTTAGGACATACTAATAAATTTGATATAGATTTATAATTATTTTCCAAAATTCTAGTTCGGTCTTGACTTGAAAGGGAATATCAAAATACGAGTCCCAAGTATCTCTCTGGCATACAGACTTGCATAAATTACGTGTCATCAATAGGCAAATATGACCAAAAGCTGGAATCAAAGATAATCTTCTCGAGAACAGACGCAAATTTCTGCCAGTTGAACGATTATCTGAAAGAATTTTTTCGATTTTAAGTTTTTTTCAATTTTCTTTTTGGAACTTCAATAACACCAGATACTAGATTCCATTTTATGACAAATAAAACTTGTATGATTATACACATATACTTCTCACATAATACATTGACTTGATTATATATCTTTTCTTTATTTTTCTTTTTATTGCAATTAAGACTGTTTTTCCCGATTCTTATCCAATTTTGTTCCTTCAAAATGTGTGAAGATGAGTCTTAATCACGAATCTGTACTATTGTTGTTAAAATGAAGGAAAGTTAATTTGAATGTCATCGGTTCATTTAATTTTTTGGGGCTTCACGAAATGTAGAACGCTTATCCAGCTAAACTCTATCATCTTTTACGCTAGATATTTTAGACAAAAACGTCGAACTCAGCTTCATGAAAATAAACTTTAAGTCGAAAAAATACACACCATAACTTGGCATAAAGAAAAACGACAAAAGACAAACAAGTCTATTAAACACTACAAAAACAATGGCGATTGAGCAACACGTAACCAAAAAATATTCGGGACTGATGCTCCGATGGGTAGGCGGTTTCTGATCCATAAGGGACTCCTTTCGTGTTGCTCAAGGCTAGTGTCACACCACATCTTCCTATATCTAGTAAAATCACTTTAGGTGATGTGTCATTAGAAATAAAGAAGACGGGGTTGTGGCTACGAAGGACAGAACATATACTTGATCATCCGTGAGACAAATATTCAATAACGGTCAACCATAGCAAAATGTCTTCCGTAAAATTTTTTAGATTGGATGGATACACCTTTATAATTTTGGAACACTTGGTTCAATAGCTTCCTTGTTATTAACAACATATTATCTAGAAAATCATGATATGACGCAATCCTTGAAAAATAGTATCAGCTCGGAGCTGCATACATGCTGCTAGAATTTGATACTGATAAATGGTTATAATTGAAAAATAGAAATCGCCTCCATTGTCATTAAGTTTTTTTTTTCAACCAATCGCGTTTGTCAATTTCAAGATTGTAAGATGAGGTAAGAACACAAACTTAACTATCTATGACATCGAATATTTCCATTTCAATGTGATAGATACGATCAACATTGCTATCAAACTTTAAATTATTAATTTGAGGACATCGTGTTTAAAGCAGAACATAGAAGGATGATGTCAGTTTATTTTTCATTCTCAGTGAAAAGTTCCCATATGAAAACTACCTTATACGAACAAGGGAACAGGTCAAAAGAGGAGCGCAAGTGGTTCCAATAAGAATGCCGTTTGAAAAACACGTCCTACAAACAAATATATGGTGTCAATAAAAAAAAAAATAAGCATCTTCAGATAACTTTAGTTTTACAAAACATTTTGGGTTTTTTTTCTACAAAGTACGAATTCAGGGAAGGATGATGACCTTTTGCCTATTCTGTTTAAGTCATATTGCTCCTTACGTTTCTACGTTGTGTTTCCCTCGGTTTTAGTTTGTAACCCGGATTTACCCAAGCGCTTCAGACACACGAAAGTATAAAGTGTTTATTTGATTCCCCTTTTACATGTGTTTGCCATTCCTTTTTTATGAAACAAATTTGAATTAATTCTTTCAATGTGGAAAACTTGTGTAAAGGGTAGAGAAGTCAAATGTTAGATTTAATTGTTGATGAAATAGATTTTAATAACTTTGAAAAAGAACTCATCATAGATGCCTGGTTTAGGTAGAAATTCGTTGAACATAAACAATAGTAATATAATTTTGTTTGAATGGACATTTATGTCATTTTGGTCAGCAAAATTTGTAAAGAAGAGTTTTTGACATTTGGACAGACATTTACATTCCTTTTTTTTATATAAGAATGTTCTTTTTTCTGTTCTTTGAGTTCTCGCCTGTCACAACTTTGATTAATCTGAATTCACACATATTTATACACATAACGTAAAGATAATACGAACCTTTATATTTATTTACGGTTATCTTTTTAAAGTATATTGTCACATGATACAATATTTGTAATATCAATATTATACTATGGATGATATGTCGTCGTTAATCATATTAATATTAATGAGCTGTTGTGTAATTGTGAAAACACAAATACCTCAACATTGTCGAAAGATAACACCGTGTTCCTGTATTGACGAGTGGAATCGGATTGTAAATCTGACAGTATTGGCTAATAAGCTTACACCAAGGTAATTTACATATAATGGCTAAAAGTTTTCACGAATCTATAAAAACAAAAGAACTGACGCTCTATAGAATCATCTGATAGTCTTCTTGTTATCTTATTTTCTTATAAGCAGGACCTGCCATGTTTTGCGAATTACGTCTAATAAAATGTCATCATTTCCTCCTTAAAAAGTACAGTGGAATTTAATAGAACTGATTCTTTTTTCATTGTATCGGATACCTAAACTACACGTGTCCTTACACACAACGTTATATAGCTGGGTCTTCCAAGTGCTCCACGAAACGTCTTTCTAAATTATAACACCAATTTTATCAGCAATCAAAACCGGGGTTCAAAGTTATTGTGAAACTACATATTCTAGAGGTTGCGTGAATCAAATGTGGATACTAAAAAATTCAAAAGATCTTTTAGAGTACATACAATCTAAGACTCTTTCATCTTGCAATAGAATTAAAACATTTGATCTTTCTACACTTTACACAAGTATTCCCCATTCCAAACTAAAAGACAAATTGAAAGAGTTGGTCCTGCTTTGTTTCATTAAAAAGAATGGCCAACGTAGATACAAGTATCTTGTCTTAGGGAGGAATAAATCGTACTTTGTAAAAAATACCCTGATTCAAACCAAAAATTCACTGAAACTTACATTATCAAGATGCTTGATTTCTTGATTGACAAAGTTACACATTTGTAACGTTTGGAGATCATGTTTTTCAACAAACTATCGGCATTCCCATGGAACCAAATGTGCTCCTCTTCTTGCCGACTTGTTCCTTTATTCATATCAGACTGACTTCATACAAGAACTTCTTAAGAAGAAGAAAAAAAAAAGAAGTTAGCAGTATGATCCTTTAACTTCACTTTCCGCTATTTACCAGGTAAATGATGCTCTCTCACTAAATAATTCAAAATTTGGTGTTGAACGCTTCTATCCCATCGAACTTGAGATAAAGGATACAACCGATACAGTTAAGTCGGCCTCATATATTGACTTATATCTAGGAATTGTCACTGAGGGTCGGTTGAAAACAAAACTTTACGACAAAAGAGATTTTTTTTCAGCTTCCTAATTTTGAACTTTCTATATCTATGTAGCAACATTCCAGCAGCGCTGCATACAGAGTATATATCTCCCAGTTGATACGATATCCCATGGGTTCTATTTCCTTTCAGGATTTCCTTGATAGAGGGTTGCTGCTCACAAGGAAGCTATTAAACCAAGAGTTCCAAGTGATGAAGTTAAAAAACACCCCTTCGTAAATTTTACGGACGCCTTCACGAGTTATGGAATTTATGTTTCACAGATGACGATGGATATACTCCAATTGTCTTAACTACAATCCGTCCTTTTATCCCCAAATGTGACCTACCTACTAGACTTATCACCGGGTTTGTCACATGAGCAACACGTCGGGTGCCACATGTGGAACAGGATCTGCTTACCCTTTCGGAGCACCTGAGATCACCCCAGTTTTTTCGTGGGGTTCGTGTTGCTTAGTCTTCAGTTTTCTATGTTGTGTTTTGTGTACTGTTGTTTGTCTGTTGGTCTTTTTCTTTTTTAGCCATGACGTTATCAGTCTATTTTCGACATATGAGTTTGAATGTCCCTTTGGTATCTTTCGCCTCTCTTTTGTAAGCAAATAAATAAAACATGAATCTATGATATTTACTTTTCATATTTATGATGAGTAACAAACATGCTATAAAATATTATTTGCATCCATTTGAGCACACACGTATACAGTAAAAGTCACTTATGAATCAGGAGGAAGAAAAAAAACAGGACAGATGGTAACTGTACCTTTTTATATGGTGGTCTTTGTAAAAAAAGATATATTCACTTGTAACAGGACATTAGGAACATATTGATGTCCATGTGGACGACAAATAACGTTGAACACTGAACTTTAAGATAAAACAGATGACAACATTCCAACAGCGCCTGCATATGGAGTAAACGTATGTATATGTCTGCTACTCAGACTTTATAAAACGTCAACAGTGTCTGAGCAGAAAGTTGATGAACTAGGGTTATGTCAAAGAAAGTCTCGTCCTTTTTTCTAAAAAAAACTTCATCGAAAGATACCAAGACCTTGTTGATAAATATTCCGTATCAACTTCACAAATAGTACATGATGGTCTTGAAGTATAGATTCTAGGTACTGACGTTGTTGATCATCTTAATTACGTGTAAGAGAGTTCTTTTTATTTGTCTTTGTATATTTTTACCTTTACTGTTTAGTCCATTTGTGGTAATTAATATCCTTTTGGCGTGGCTCGGTATTTATACATCCCGCCATTGTGTTATTGTACTATGGTCATTTTTTGTATTCTTGTCTTTCATTTTTGCATATGTTTTTTGTCAATAGAGTGTCTATATGCCATTTTTGTTCTTTTTTATTTTTTTTGTTTTTGTTTTTGTTTTTTGTTTTTGTTTTTGTTTTTGTTTTTGTTTTTTTTTTTTTTTTGGTTTGTTTTTCTGTGTTGAAATAGTTAATTATTTTTATAGTGATTAAGATTTTAATATAATGTTGACTGCTGTACCCCGATTTTGACATTTTTACTTATTATGTCTGATTGTTTTGCTCACACATTATTATTAATATAATAGAATTCTATGCGACTGTCATACTGGTGAGAGGTTTAGCTAGCTATTAAACCAGGCTTTATCCATCATTTTATACATAAGGAAATGCCTTTACCAAGTCAGGAACATGACATTTTTTCCATTCGTTTGATGTATTTGAGCTTTTGATTTTGGCATTTGATAAAGGACTTTCCGTTTTGAATTTTCATTGGAGTTAGGTATTTTTGTTATTTACTTTATGATAATTCATGGTTATTTCCTTGATAGAGGATTATACTGAATAGAAAAGTTGACGTCATGCGCTCGAAAGAATTTAGTCCGTAGTGATGAAACAACGAAAAAAGGTCAACCAGGTATGATTTACCAATACAAAAATAAGGTGATGCTGTATGATGCAAGCATGCATTTGAAAAATGGTAAACTTTCAACAATGTAGACAGGCAATTTCCTCGATTACTTACAACTTACTATAAAAAGAAAAACGATTGAAAGACAGAGACTCTTTTATTTATTTATTTTTGCTACAGATTTAAGGATTATCCAACAGCAGGAGGGGACAATAATAAATATTCATGGAATCCTTGTAATAATTTTGAAGAAGGTCCAGAGAATGGAGGATGCATCAATGTCGGGGTAGGTTAATCATGCTATTTATTCATATGACCTTAGTTTAAATAAATGTTGTCTTCCATTTTATTTCAGCAGATATAGACCTTTTCAGAGAGTCATATTCGACAACCTGAATCAGAATTTAGTATCATGATTTTTCTGATTTACACGGTCAACAATTAAAATGCTACAAAATTATAGTACATGTATGTTTATATGCTTTGGAGTCAATTGATGAGAACTAGTTTTTTAGCAATTACTAATGTATATAATACGGTATGCATGCCTTAAAGGGGCATTATCTGACAAATTAATGCCCACCGAAATTTGATAAAGTAATTCAGAATTACAAAAGTTCAAGAGAAAACAATACACAATGTCAGGAATCGTTATAAAGTATCACCATTTCATGCGTATTTCTAACTAATGCTATCTAATCAATTTATCCAAAAATTATTCGATCTTTGTACATGCATACGCATCTTCTGGTAAAAAAAAACCTGTCTTTTACATCAAAGTATTATTGTTTGTATATTTTTTTTCATAAATGAGAAAGTTGTAAGCATAGAATATATATAAAAGACAAAGTTCCAATGTATCGTTGCCGATATATCTATACAGACCAATGTAATATCAACATCTAAACCATTTTGTTTAGTAAATCAGAGTAACACATTTTACTTTTTTTATAACAATTGAAGGGACCGAAAAGTGTCATTAACATACCTTTTGCAACATCTCTACTTATATATTTTTAATAAAGAAGTATAAAAAGTAAAAAGATAAGAGATTCAGATGATCTAAATGTCGATATCAATTTATTTTAAACTACAGTGTTACTTAAAGACACACGACAGGTAAATACTTCAAAAGAATATGGAAAACAAAAGAAAGATGGAATATTTATAGTAGTAACTAAATTAGAGTATCATTGAAAGATGACATAAATGCTGCCGATAAGTTTGCGGTTTGTAACATTTTTTTCTCATATTTCAGGCATGTAAAATTTCTCCAAATGGTACTTACACAGGACTAGGACAGTCTAATTCAGTAGAATTTTCTCATGATGATAATGGTAACTTGTCTCTGGTAATGACTCAACAAGACGGTGACAAGAAGATGTAAATGATTCAACATAAGTCAAAAACAATGATTAAGGGACTATCTTATAATAGTAATGATAATTTACAAATTTGTGTAAATGTTTTATGCAAAGAATAACAGTATAACATTCAGGTGACTTGGAATTTTTTCCATCAGAAAATGTAGCATATTATACACTTTTAAATTATACCAAAGTTTTTTTATTACCAAGTTCGGCTTTGATCGTTCCTGATGAAGGTAAATCCAGAAAAGCGCTTCGGACGCATTAAATTTATAACGTGTTTGTTTTCTTTTTTTTTCAGTTGGCACGGGCGTTATTTCATCAAATATACCTTGATTGAGCGTTCCTGATAAAGGCAAATCCGAAAATGCTCTTCAGAAGCACCGAATGCATCATGTGTTATTTTCATTTCATATATTTTGATTGATATGCCCAATTTCTTTTCTTTGTTTTGCAGAGAAACACATGTTATTTTATACTGTGACGAGAAAAGGGATGCAGCATTTCGTGTCATAGGACAAGTAACTGATCGAATTTATGTTAGTATTTTACAATTCAAAAACCAATGTACATTCAAATACCTTTAAGTAGCTTTGTAACAGTCTTTGTCCAGTTACATAAACCATATAAAGAATTCTAAATGTGACCTACCTTTCAGAAAACATATACTAATATAATTTGGAAACTATCATGCTTTTTGCTGTACATTATTTTTTTATATTTTTGAATTTTCCATTATTATCGTAATTGTTTTGTCTAATTGAGGAGTATAATCTTAAAATTGAATATGTATTATGTTATTTTTTTAAAATTTTACCCAAATTAATGTATTAATGCAAAATGTTGTAGTGGTTGCAACTCTGGTCTAAGTACAATTGCCCGAGTCTTATGAACTTTGATGATATTGTCACCATGCCAGCACCAGGATCCATTACTGAACGCATGCCTACCATGCCATCGCCAGGCGTTGTTACAATGACATCTTCTCCTTCTCAAGATAAGAGAACTCTTAAAGATATTGAAATCATTCTGTTTTGTATATTGTAAGTTTATGACATTTGTAGTACATAAATTTATAGGATTTTTGATAATTGACTATTATCAAGTTAGATATGATTTATTGTATTTTATTGCAGATAAAAGAATTTTTTACTGTCCAAACAATGTAATCATTATGTGACAATGCAATACTTTATTCATAGAAAATAAACGATAAGTATTCCTTGATGCCTTGACAATGAAACATTATTGTTTAACTGGGTCTGTTTGATTATTTTGACTGGCTACACATTTGATTTTAATTTATTAATTCAATGGGACCAATCTTACAAATTATTAACTCTTGAGTATATTTCTTACGAACACAATCGATGCAAACGGCTAAGCGCGCACGTGTCTGGAGCATTTGTTTCTTACATACTTTTAACATACGTAAGAAGTTTGTAAAAACTTTGACACACTATTCACTCGCTAAAATTGTGATCATGATATATAAATATATATATTCTACTATTTACAATTTTAATTATAAATACATATATATATTATATATCAGTAAAAAGGTTGCATTTAATTTTAATCTCAATTATCAATTATTTACACGTGATTTTGTAATCGCAATCGTCATACCTTAAATAGAAAATGAAAGGATATGGAGTAAATATACATGGGACAAAATCGCACACAATACATAGAAAACATAGAAAATTATCAATGAACAGGGCTTTTATTCCTGTTCTTCATTTTGACAGTTGACGTAGGGTCTTCAACTTAAACAATGTCAAAACATGACCCAATTTTAGGTATTGTCCTCTTTTGTATAATTGTAGCTGGTGTTTTTAATGAAAGTCTCATCATCATTATCTGCAGAAGATACGAATGACGAAGACGAAAAACTGTCAACAAAAATATCTGTGCATCGAAGAGTATGACGATATCGTCAGTGTCGCTCTTCTTTCTTCTTTTGCAGCATTTAACAAACGATAACAAATGAAACAAATGAAACACGTTTATTAACTTTACTTAGAAAGCAATGCACTTCCTATAAATAAAGGAGATGCGTCAATGAGCCTAGACATTAAAAACATACATTTGTACATTGCGTGTCGAAAAACGGTTAAAATAAAAATAAATACTTTTTTCGATCTATTTACTATTATAACATGCTATTTATTTCTGAATGAGTAAACGTTTTACTAGAACACAGTATTCTGATTCCTTTTATGTTGGCTTTATTTATTTGCATGGTAATGTTCACACGCATACTTGTAGTTTTATCTATTTCCAGGGTGATGGTCACACTCATACTTGTGGTTTTATTTGTTTTCAGGGTGATTGTCACACTTATACTTGTGGTTTTATTTGTTTTCAGGGTGATTGTCACACTTATACTTGTGGTTTTATTTGTTTTCAGGGTGATTGTCACTCTCATAATTGTGGTTTTATTTATTTTCAGGGTGATGGTCACACTCATACTTGTGGTTTTATTTATTTTCAGGGTGATGGTCATACTCATACTTGTGGTTTTATTTGTTTTCAGGGTGATGGTCACACTCATACTTGTGGTTTTATTTATTTTCAGGGTGATGGTCACACTCATACTTGTGGTTTTATTTTTTTTCAGGGTGATTGTCACTCTCATACTTGTGGTTTTATTATTTTCAGGGTGATGGTCACACTCATACTTGTGGTTTTATTTATTTTCAGGGTGATGGTCACACTCATACTTGTGGTTTTATTCATTTTCAGGGTGATGGTCACACTCATACTTGTGGTTTTAATTATTTTCAAGGTGATGGTCACACTCATACTTGTGGCTTTATTTAGTTTCAGAGTAATGGTCACACTCATACTTGTGGTTTTATTTATTTTCAGGGTGATGGTCACACTTATACTTGCGGTTTTATTAACACGATATACAATCAAACTCCGAACAAGTAAAGAAGAAACCATTGGATACACTCGACTACCACAATATGACGCTCAATTAATTATACAGGAGTCAAAATGATATATTCTACACCGTGGATTATTGTTAATTGGTGATCCTCAAATAGCTAAGAGATATTTTGTATAAAGAAATGGATTTGTTTGAATTATTTTGCTAATGACTGTATATGCGATATGAAGATCAAAGTTAACTATTCTTCTCTATAGAACGATGATTAGGAAGAACATTGTTACGTTACTGTACATTCTTTCGTTGTTTTAATAGCAATACCCAATTTTTTTGTTGCCAATGTACATTTTATATTTTAATTTGTCAGAATTGCAGTTATATCAAATAAATGACAGGTAGCTTTGTCGTTTGAATATTTCACATTTTTCATGTCGGGGCTTTTTATAGCCGACTATACGGTATGGGTTTTTCTCGTTATTGAACGACGTCCGGTGGCCTATAAATGCTTACATCCACTTCATTTGTACTCTGGTGGATAGATCAGAATACGGATTAAATCAATATACTGTTTACTTATATTTTGGCAATGCACAAGGTCATGCTTTCTCACTGTTTTGACGTCTTTACACTAAATCCGTTGGATGTGTACTGATTGATACTTTAGTCTGGAAGAATATGATTTATTTATTAGTTGTAATTGGCCTTGAACTAGCTTTCAGTACTGAATTGCAAGTACTCTTATTTCGGTGAATTTATGTTAGTTATTTTTATGCCTCGTACCGATCTTTTGAGTCAATAGCAACTGATTTTACGGTTTGTTCTTGTGTTTCTGTCATATTTGTTTTTCGTAAATTGTTTTCTCGTTTGAATTATTTCACATTTTTCATGTTTTTTTCATGTCAGGGCCTTTTATAGCCGACTATATGGTATGTTTTTTTTCTCGTTATTGAACGACGTCCGGTGGCCTATAAATGCTTACATCAACTTTCTTTATACTCTGGTGAATAGTTGGCAATCATACCACATCTCTTTATTTTTATATTGACCTCATTAAGACGTTTTAATTAGTTGATGAGTGTGTATTCAATACTAACATCATTTATCAAAATAATTTTAATTCATTTTTCAACAAATGTTAATATCATAAAAATAGTATTGGTCATCAATAAAATAACAAAAACACTGTCAATACATTCTATTAATATAATCGAATTACTCTTAGGTCAGCACCTCAATTTTTAAATGCTTGTTTTTGAGCCAATCATGTACCAGAAAAAAAGAAGAGAATCAAAGTTACAATCTGAAAAGTGTATATGCATGAAGGAATGTGATTAATCTTATTTGAGTCATGTTTGCCAAAATATGACGGCTTTGACAGTTAATAAAAGTGCAAATCCAGGTAATTGCAGTTCATACGATAATATAACCGCAGTGGAATACAAAATTATTGCAAAATAAGATATTGTGCATATTTTAGAGAATGCTAAAATTTATTTTATTTGAGAATGTATGCAGCATTAAAGTTAAAGGATGGAAATACTTTTTTTACTAGATCTAAAACGGTACTATAATTTGGATCCAGGTTCCATTTGAAGTTTTTAGTTATCTTGTTTAATCAAACGTATATTTTAAAATGTTATTTTTTTTAGTTTGTCAAATGATTGCACTTTAATTATATATGATGTATTTATCGTTCTGCAAACGATAACACCAAGGGAAATCTGTGTTGTAATAAAATGAGGACGCTTTTTATTCGAAAATTTCATTTTCTAGTTACATAACTTGGAATGTTTCACGTTATTCTACGTGGATTCGTATAAAAATTTTCCTTTTTTTTTTAAATTTATTACAGTTTAAGAGAATATTAATAATGCAAAGCACAAACGATCAAAATAATTCAACATTTGTTTTACATACTTGCTACTATTAATAAGACAAAATACCATTCTTTTCATATAAACGTAAAAGATCGTGGAATGTTGAACAAACATACAAAAACATTACTCATTTAAGTAATTATTTTGTTTGATATGTTTTCCTTGTTTATACAAAATTTAGATGATCGTCAAGACATTTGTAATTGAGAAAAACAAATTGTATACAATTTGGTAAACAGTATCATTTCAGACTAGACAATGATATTAGAGTTCTCATATTACGTTAAAAAATGGTTTGCAAATGATGAATTAGTTTTAGTTTAAAGGTTATTCTCCATATCTTCTTCTATATGAATTTGGCATCATAATGATTTTTTAAAGAATGTAAGTCTTTAAGGCATTAGCTGTGATTTAGACAAAAAAGTAAATATGATTTCGTTTTAGTTTCAACAGTTATAAAAACGGAATTATGAAATACGATTTCGCTATTAGCAGTCATTTTGGTTCAATTTGATCAAAATAAGATCGAAAACATCACAAATGTATTATTGAGTTGGAAGTCAATAATGCAACCTCAGTTGAACTCGTATTCATGTTACCCAAACTTGATTTTTAGCTGAAGATGGGTTACAAATGGCCTAAGCGTGTTCAGTAATTAAAAAGAAAAGAATGTCAACATTGAAAAGTGAAACAAGGAGCCACCATAAAACACATGTCTTCCATCAATTCGGCCCACAAGAAATCATTTATAACAAGGTAAAAAGATGATTTATATTTTTGAATCTAGGACATGATATCAAACAGACCTGGAAGAATCGTAAATATACAACCCTACGTGCTTCTCAGCCTATTTATATTTATATTGATGTTTACATCTTTCGAAGTCTCAAAAACGCACGACATGCTGATACATTATAACAAGTGCATGCATTGTTAATTGTTTCTTTTGGAGTTTTTGGAGATTTATATTTATAAGCAAACAGAAGAAACTAAACTGTATGCATTTCAATTACCATTTTCGTATTTTGATAATTACTAATAAGAACAACCCGTTATTATTATTCTCATTTCTAAGAGTACGTTATGTGAACATTTCGTTTCGTGGAGCAACATCTTCACTTAGAATAGATAGTACTTGTTGAGTTCGTTTTACATGGTCAAATTCTGGAATTTCATGTACTACATGATGCCTGATGTGTGCATGGTCTTTTACTCGGACCTTGTTCGTTGAAAACTGACAGGATCTCTTTTTCACCCATACTTTGGCACCAGGTAATGGCGTTACTGGCTCTTCTTTCTGAAAATTTAGAATATCATTTTGTATATAAATTAAACATGCTGTTTCATATGATAGAATGGTTTACAGTTTTTAGTGCAACTTATCTTCTTTGGTAAAATATCAGGATAAGAATATGCTTGTCTCTGCATAATACAAGGTTACAAAAAGTAACACTTTTTATAATTTTTACCACGAAAAGGGAACTAAATAAAATCATGCAATCCTACATGAAAAATATAAGTGTGTTTCTGTCGTTTGCATTAGAGCAATATTTTTTGTGTGTGTGTGGGGGGAAAGGGGGGTAGGTATACAGAAGTGTATGAAGAGGTGACTTCTTAAGTAGTTCTTTAATGATTTGTTTTACTGAAGACATCATTCCCTCGTGCTTACTATTACAGTCGTCTGGATAAGCGTCTGGTATACAATACATATAAGTAATAGTGCATTACGAGGAAAATGGGGACAATGTAAAATGTTAAAGACTCAAATAGCCGGATTGCAATACTTATGCTTTGCTATTGAACAGGAAATTTCAAGGTGTCAAAACAGGGTACCCGCCATCACCAAGTTTGCTAAAATTCGGGTTTAAAAGCTATAGAAGTTTAGTACACACACTAGGTACCCGCAATCCAAAATGCTGTTAAAAATTGACTAAGATTTCATCATATAGAAAATTTGAAAAAATTCTTCAATGTGTACAAAAAGTAAGATGTACATTTCAATCCGTATTCAAACATTAAAAGATGGCTCTGGAAGGAAAACTGAAAGATGATTTGATTATACAGATATTGTATCCTCAATCGAGAATGATGCTGCAATCTGACTAAGTTTCAGCATCCAGAAATTCACTATAAATTATCCAAATGTATACACACATTGAGGTGCATATACAAACGTCGCACAAAGTTTAAAGGCACTGTCTCGATAACTGTAAAAGGAGTTGATTTCCTTACCGTCCGCTCTCTATATTACATATATGACTTCTCTTATCCGGTGAATTTCGGAACAGTGGAGTTGTCTTTCTTTTTACAATGAAAAAGATACCGATTTCAATTACACCATTTCGAAAAACCATATCATCATCAAGGCTCAAGTCACAATTTCAAGAGGCACAAGACACTTCTGTTATTGATTCAAATTCTGTAATGTACAGATTGGTTGCAATAACAGCCTTAGACTCAGTGTCAGAAAAGATTTGAAATTCAACTGTAAGGTTTTCATTTATTGTTATAATACTCAACCAATTGTGCAGAATCGAACTCACAATTATAAAAGCTTTTACAGATACGAATTAGTAAGACAACTCCTCTCATTTTACACTGACGTCAGACAATTTTTTTTATCTTTATGCTAGATAAATTAATTTACTTACCGGAGCATCAAATCTTGCCAATTTAGGTAACTTCATTGTCTTCAGACTCTTTGCTTTCCCGCCATACTTAATATGAAACGCTTGTATTCGACTTTCTAAAAGCCTAAGTGTTGGTTCACTAGATTCGAAATCAAACGTATCTGATACGTTATCTAGTGACGTTGCCGTTAACCTTGACTGAATACGCTTATTTACGAATTTCATTGCGTTACCCCATGTCTCGCTTTCCTCTTCTTCCCTTCTTGGAGTAGTGACTTTTGAAGTTGCTATCTTCTTTTCTTTTACTGGTCGTAACTGAGGAAGAATTAAACGTTTTTCGCCATCTGATTCCTGTTCTAAACTCATAACAGTCTCTACATTTTCTAATCTATTTGAATTAATTTCAAATTCCTCTTTATTTTCAGATGTCTGAGTATTTTCTGTGTTTATATGCGTTTTAATCATTGGTTTGGAATTTACTTCTGCTTTAGGTATAGGACTATACAATAGAATTTCTTCTTCAGTTCTTTCTTCGTGAATAGCTGGTAAATCTAATTCACTACGTTTTAGTTCCGTTATAAGCACTGGTTTCCCCAACTTCTTTTTATTTTCCACAGAAGTGGTTTCCTGTGATTTGTGTAGGCCTGAATCAGAACTTGCAATTGTATCAACTGTAATTTTTATAGGTGTGGTTGGTTTTTGTGTTGACGACTGCTCCGCAATATCGTTGTTATTACTATCTGATTGACTGGCAGGTTCTGCCTTGCTATTTGCTATGCTACCATTCTTTTTCTTAAGCTTTGTTTTCTTTCCTTTGACGCTATCAGCAATGCTTGATGCAGATTCGTTTGTTGAATCAATTAGATGCTGTTCATTGTCGACAGAATATTTCGATCCCGTTTTCTTTTTCATGCGTTTAAATTTCTGTTTAGATTTCTTATTTTCCATTGTAATTACTTCCGCTTCCATCATTTGTTGAAGGGATTCTCGAATTGCCATTAAACTCCTCGGTTGTTTTCGAGGACTTCTCTTCATAGCCCTGAGATTAGCCGTAGTGCTTTCGTCGGTTCGTCTACTTAATTCACGTGCTTTAGCTTTTTCCAACATTAGTTCCTTGTAATAATGGACCCCAGGAACAACTGGGTCAACTAAAACAGCCTTGCCTTCTTTAAAAAGATTCAGTAAATGTTTTGTTTGATATTCTTTGTTAGGAAGATGTTTTGAATTTTTAAGGGGCGGAAGTGGTTTCTCCACTGGAAGTGTTAACGCTGTTAATTTGAAATGCAAGTATGGAAGCAATGGCACTAAAGGTCCATTTTTCATTTCCATCCTTGTTTTGAGCTTCGATTTTACATATTCCTGATTATATCTGTAGTATTTGTATTTTTCTTTCCTACCAATCTTTCAAAGTTTTTCGTATCTAAAATAAACACTTCCGTATTTGCTGTGCATTTTACTGTATAAAGGTATGTATTGAGATTCATTAGAATCTCAGTGTCACCAATTACTTCTCCAGAGGTGACACTACAAAGATCAATATGGCGTTCCTTCATTCTGCGTTCTATTGCGGCATATCCCTCGGTTCTCCGTATAACAACATCTTCGGACTTTGTTTCCCACACTGACGGATCTTCGTATTTTCTAAGTATAGCTTGTCGCCTAGGTTCCCTGCATGATAAAGACAACTGTATCATATATAAATCGAAATCATTCTTGAATTAATCTGATTTGTTTTCCCCATATTATAATCAAAGAACTTGTCGCAATTGCATTTATACTTAAAACTATTTATCATATTATTGATTATATTTCTTATTTATATTATTTAAATTTTCGTCGCTTACACAAATACATGCAACATATTGAGTTTTCAAAGTTTAGGCTTCAACGTCCTAAGAACTTGCACAAAATATGGCGTCTATAATGCACGGAAGACCTAAAAACATGCGTTTACCTTTTTTGATTGAACCTATGAATGCATTTCTAGATTTTGGTTAGTCAATTTTCAAATGTCTTTTACTCTTAAACCATCCGGGATAAATCTTTGTATAAGTGATTACTTATTCTGCACACACTTTTAAAATATATCCTAATCGTGTCCCATTGTATCCTATTAGAAATGATTTTTTCATGATTTTAAGAAATGTCAGAATGTACTATTTTTTTCCTTATAATTAAATTCTAAATTCCATTTTTAAGGAGTAAATCACGAAAAAACGTTGATGACGTCATGGTCACATGACAAAATTATGTCTATGAGCTGATAGACAAAAACTTTCAGCCTATCAATAGACGTGTTACATCCAAAATTAAATTATATAATTATGAAGGTCGTTTCTTAAAATGTCTCATTTCTGTCATTTGAAGAAAACCAAAGTCACCAGAAGCAATTATTAATTCTGATTGGTGAATTTTCATTTTTGTTATTTTGAACTACACATTCAAAATCTTTTCAAAATATGTTATATCAATAATGATTAAAACTCTCTTGGAAGATTCATAAGTTCGTTCTGATTGGATGGTTTATCGGTCTTCCCACTGTCTGTATCACTCTGCTCAGCTCTTAACAGAAATGCATATAACGGCTTTGAGACGACAAATACGTTGACCCGGCCTTAATAACTTTGACCCGGACATATCACCGACGTCATAATGAATGAACTGACGTTAATACGTTTGACCGGAACTTATCAAGTTATCTTTCGGTTTGCTGGTGAAACAAAGAAAACATTTGTTTCTATCATGAAAAATACGCAAATACAACCGATAAATAGATTATCCGGTTGTCTGCATACTTATATTGTAAAATATCAGCTGCTCTACACAATATGAAGACTTTTTGAACTCGTTCCGTGCATTCACTCGACAAAAAGCTTCATATTCTGACTCGCACCTGCTTTTTTTTTAACTATTAATATGCAGACAACTTGATAATCGGTGCAAAAAAAGCAATAGCGGTCCCGTTTGATGTTTACGTTATGATTATTTCATAGAAAGAGTAAATTCTACCCACGCATGTTCGATTAAATAATATCCCTTATTGTTTATTTCGGTTCAGACTATGATTCAAAAAATTACCAACGTGAGCAATTTATGCTCTGTGGTGCCAATAATTTACGTGTTTTCAAGTTATCTAGTTTATTTTGCATACTAAATAATACATTTGCTTGTATTGTAAATAATATATCAACTAAACTACTATAGTAACCATTAGATATCAAATGAAATAGAAACAAATATATGGCCTGCATCTACCTTATATAAACAAATATGGAAAAGGGGTCTAACTATGGTAATGTCTGATAAAGTAGTAAAATAAAAACAAAATAAAAATTTCATAAACTATATTAACAAAATAATAAAATTAAAATTGCCACTACTGTGTCCCTTTTTTACTTACTTTTGCAGCTTCTTTTTCCTTTGTGAAAGGCAATTTATATATAAAAAAAGTTTATTATGTATGCAATAATCAATGCTACATTGAATAGAATGAAATGATTTTAATAGTATTACTTTACTTGCAACAGTTGATTCTATATCACTAGTCTTACATTTTTCAAAACGATTACTAAATGCTACCGAACTTTTTTGGGGGAGCATAAAAATGTCAAAGAAATCCAAACAAATGACGAGAATGAGTTCGATAAATAGATTATAGTGTTTTCTACGTATAGATATCGTATAATATCAGTCGCTCGTGAAGCTTTTTGGAACGTTCGCTCCAGTACGTACGATATTCCAAGGCTTGCGATCCTCTGATAGTAGATTTCTGATTATAAAACGCTATTGAAAACAAAAGATTTTAAATGGTATATCCGAAAGTTTCAGAGACGCTTTTACAGGATGCCTTAACGCCGGTTGTTATTGTTTTTAACAACATTGTTCACTTAAGTATTTAACCTGTTGAAAATAATAAAAATAACAATATATTACCTTAAATACTCAAATTCAATGGAATATATATCTATTCCTGCTTCAAATGGCCACAGCTGTGGATATTGTTTTGGATGTTTGTGTGGTTCTACGGTTATGTTGGCCTGTCCACTGTAAATATACATATTGATTACTGTTTAAAGTCTTCAAATTTGACTCGATCACCGATATTTTTTACTTCCTAATAAGTTCAATAATTAGTTTTACCTGTTTGCTTTGTCAAATAAACTAAAAAAGCATGCTCAACCAAATGTTCAACAAAATGTGTAGCTTTATCATTAAAACACCAATAGTGAATAAGTTATTTAAAAAATAAAACTGTGTTTAAAAAAACATTAAGACAAGTGGTATGGTTGCCAAATAGATATGTTTTAAACTTCGACCATGAGACGAGGATGTAAACAACTACAGGTCACCGTACTTCCTTCAAAAATGAGCAAAACCCATTCTGTATAGTTAGCTTAAAAGGCACCTCACAGCAAAATATAAAATATTAAAAGGAGCTAAAAACAATATTCGTTAAAAATATGGCATACAGCAACCAACAACAACTGCTTGATTAAAGGCTAGGTAAAACTAATTATTGAACTTATTAGGAAGTAAACAACTGCTTGATTAAAGGCTCCTGACTTGAGTCTGGCACTTGCATAATGTGGTGAAACATGTTTGGGAACGTAATGTAATATTATTGTAATTATAACATATATATATTACATTCAACTTACCTATTAAGGAACATCATACCAAATACTGGATCGCCTTGTCGGATTAAAATGGAGTCAAAGATAAAGCTCTCTTTCCTAAGACTCATCTCCAGCAGTTTCTTGAGTTTGGCTGGCATCTCACAGAAAAATGGATGAGTATCTATAAATCGGGAAATAGACGCAAACTCCTCTTCCTTTGAGGCCTATAATAAATGGCATATTGTATTTTATTCCTGGAGTTTTCACTGTTCTTATTATATGGAAATGAGTGTACAAGATGTCATATATATGAAAGTAAACGTAACATTAACATTATTCAAGGTACGTTGCATTAGTATCTTGGTATTTGCACATTTTCACTTGGTAGTTCATTTATATTCACTTAAATTAAAAGCAGTCTTTTAAGAATTACATCTTATACTTTGCTATTCTTGCATCGCTCCAAATATTTATGATTCAAAATGTTAAAATCATGTAATTATCGAGTTTTATTCGTACATTCAAATAAGTGATAAGTAGTCAATTATGAATAAAAAAATTAGATATGTGACACACACACACACACACACACATTACAAAAAAAATCCCATCTAAGGGTCATTACAGTTTTAAAGATATTTAACAGTAGACAAATATCTATACCGTCTATATAATGTCAATATCTACCTCTGTTGGTGCACTGTTAGTCCCCGAGAATATCACCAGCCTAATGGCTCAGTACTAAAGTAATGGCATGAAAATGGATTTTGTTTTATTTTCGGATTTGCTGTTATAAAAATGAGGAAATAGTTTGACATTAAGGAATGTTTCACACATGTGCATTGCTCAAATGCATTGCCAGGATTTGACTGTACTATTGTTCCTTTTTTATAACCATCTCGTCAACACTTTTATTAGGTGTTGGATTTTCAAATATTTTGCCCTCAAGCAACGCTGAATAGACATTAATTGTAAAAATGCGCATCAGGTGAAATAAGATTCGTAACGTTGAATGTTTTACTACACCCACAACCACCCCCCCCATCATCTTTAGACGAGTCATAAATAAATTTACTCGACACAACCAAAGATTTTAACAAGTTTTTAGGTTTTACTGGTTTAATACATTTTTTAATTAAAATCAGTGAAAAGGCAAAAGATATCCTACTTTGTATTGTTATGCTAACATGTCTGTAAGAAGTCATACCTTTAATGATCTCTCATACAAATCTTCTCCAATTAACATAAGGTCACAATCTTCATCAGCAATGATAGTAGCATTTCTATAGGCGTCACGTTTTATCAATGCAACTTCCCCAAATGACTCTCCCTGTCCTATTTTAAAAGATTATAGGAAGCACAAATCAATAGACGTTTACCTCGGTGCGATTGAAATCACAAAGAAAAGTTATGAACTTGGAAAAACGGTCCTAAAAATAGTGCTCTCTACTGCTCACCAAGTTTGTTAATTGAGATATGTTTCAATTTCAAAACCATTGTTAAACTGGCTGAAAATATAAACAGGTTTAAAGGGCAACTTACCTTCAGCTTTTATATATAACTTGATATTTATGATGGAGACTATTTATCAGACCCAATTTTACTTCTGTCCATCTTTAGTTTGTTGCTGTAATGCTGTATTTTATTAGTGAGTTTTAGCTGCGTCTGACAGTTTAGATATGAGAAAATGGCAGACTATTGCTTTAAATATAGCGGTATATTGATGAATAAACATCAATTTGAAAAAAACATTACTTGTATTGGTTTTTGACTTAAAACACCTATTTAACTTCCTGGCCACTTATTAACGTTCTGCAACCATTTAAGTGTAATGTTTATTTTAAATTGCGATTAATCCCTCAAAGCAAACATGGAAGTCATAATAGTCTTTATTATGGTATTTTCATATCATCTGCCCAGAGAGGTTTGGTATTTTCCATATCATCTGCCCAGAGAGGTTTGGTATTTTCATATCATCTGCCCAGAGAGGTTTGGTATTTGAATCGAAATAAACAAAACATATATATAATAAATATCCGTACCATATTGAACAATCATTTTGCCAAACTTTGATCTGTCAAGTTCTTTGATTCTCTTTGGTTGTTTCTGTTGTTCTGTGATCCTCTTCTCTTCTTCCCCTGCTGTGTTTTCTTTGTCATCTTCTTCTGTTGTAACTTCTTTCTTCTCTCCTTCTCCCTCCTGTTTTTTATTTTTGTCTTCTTTGGTTTCAGATTTGGCAGATATTTTCCTAGCTGAGGTAGGTTTGTGTGTTGCTCCATAATCTTCCTCTCCAGTCATCCTTGGGTCTATATATACGGAAACTGTTCCACTCAGTATGATATAAAAACTGTAACACATGGAAACCTCAACTGTTATATAATTCAGTAGGTCTTGAACTAGTGCATTAAATAAACCCTATACAATGTTATCGAAGGTAATTTATTTGCTATGACATAAAAACTTTCTGCTTCAAAAATAAACATTTAACATGAAATTATATCCGTGAGAGTTTTTACATATTTTGTAACTTTAGATTTTTGTCACATGTAAATTGCAAAATCACAAATTATATAAAACCGATATAAAATCCGATACTTAAGATGAACATATGTGAGTTTTTATGCTTGAGTGAAATTTTGAAAGTTTATTTTTTCGTCTGATACGTTAATTGATTGAATATATGGATCCTTTTACTTAGTTTAATGTAACTTTTTTTCCTCTTTACATCACATTGAAAAGGTTTGTATATATAGCTCCATTCTAAGATGGAATGCATGCGAATAAAAAGGAATTAACAGATATTAACTATGTTATGCTATAAGAAAATTCTTTATTTGGTATCAAAATGAAATGTTGCGTGAAAATCAGTATGAAATTTATATTTCTTTTTTAAAGCCCATCAATCAAATTGTGGCATATTGATAAAGGATGTTGTTTTTCAAATGTCGGACAGTTTGAATATTAAAACATATTGAATATCAAAACATATATGGAAGCTGAAAGAACATGTCTAAAAAACATAAACTGAACAAATAACAAATGTTAGAATAAAACACAAACAAATAAATACATCATAGATAAATTCAAATTGTATATAAATTGTTGCATTGATTTACTATATTATAATTTTCTTTTTGATTTTATGAAAACCACGATTTATTCTTGACAAAATTAAAGGTATAGAATAAACAAGAATAAAGAAAATGTCGTGACAAATTAACAAATATGCAAGATAACGGTATGCTATAATACTTTGAGGGCTTAATAAAATTTATTGCTGCAAACGGTATTTAAATATATTGAGAGAGGCTTGACTTGTAGTATTACAATGATATACAAAAATCGTTGACAGAAAATAAAAACCGGAGTTCTTTACATATATTTACACAAAAAACACAAAAGTTAGAACATCGCATATTTGTATGTTAAGGTTAATGTTTAATTCATAAAATATGCAACAGGAAATTAAGCAAACTACAATCAATGATCAGATGCATGAGGATGTGTATAACTTCCATACATTTCGATATGAAGAGGAAAAAAACATGCACCCCCTTTTAAAGTCACAAAAATATAGTTGCATGTTCAACCGTCATTTTGCTCTAATCAGCAAGTTGGTAACATATATCCGTTGCTTTATTGCTGTTCAAAATATAATACATTTATTTTGTGAGACTTGATACCAAAAATAAACGCCGCAGATTGTTTAAATTCTTGAATAATTATTTGGTTTTGCTGAATTCAATAAAATAAATACCAGTTAAATAGCAGATCGGCATCTGAATATAATAATTACTCTTAAAGCAAATTACAAAATCAATCGTCATTTAAATTTACCAATACCGATATAAATAGCAATAACAACAAAACATGCAAAAACATATCTGTTAATCTTCTCCCTAAAGACGCTACCGATTTCATAAACTGTATTCATAAAATTTCTTCTCATCGAAAAGATTTTTTAACAAAGATGAAAATAAAATGATGATATGTATAATCACCGATTATGCAAGAGGTGTAAATTTTTATACAATATTTAAAAAATCTTGTATGTTACATATGAAACATTTGTAAATGCGACTTAAATTTGTATGAATATTTCATGCATTAAAAATCCACACATCAAAGCCTAAATTTCTGTAAAGTTTAGCAACGTATCGTCTGTCAACTGTATACCTACCGTGGCTCTATATCAGGATTCCTATAATAAATAGTCAATTCTTCAGTAATTGGTTTTGTAACATACACCCATAAGACTTAAGTAGTCCCTTCTGATCGGACATTTCTTTCTCTCCAAGAATTCCATATGTTTTAATGCTTAGAAATATACGTGTACATGTTGAAAGCTATGCCCAATGAAGCACTGGCAAATAAAGTAAAATTAAACGATAACCGGAAGTTTGCCGGTTGGAGTTTCATTACATGTATGATACAAGGGAGTTCTCATATTAAACGTTTAAAATTTCTAATTAAAATGTTAAATGTCATAATTGAGTAGCAATGCTTTTAAAATGCAAATTTGTTATGAACTATTGTAGATTGTTTTGGTTTTTTTTTTACAGATGTTGTATTTATATTCTAGCTCTTACAATTTGTGCAGGTTTAACAACCCTTTCTTTTGATATCGAAATGGATCCAATAGAGAATCATGAGTTTTGATAACACAGTATAAGAGTCATAAGTACTATGTTGACTTAAAATCCTTTAAAATTGACAGCTTAATTGGTCTCCTTAAAATGTGTTTATTTGAATTATTCAATACTTCTATTTAAACCAAATACTTGTTATATGGGACCCATTAACTTATCAATCTGATGAATTTGAGATTATTTATTTAGATTTAAAATACCTATGACTGGTTACGTATATTATTGTTGTAACTAATTGTACTCTGTAGAAAACTTCTACCTTATACTACAATATTGTAGAGTTTTGAGAACTTGTGACCTTGCTTTTCAAAGGTCGAGTGCTAATATCGACGTCTTCAGTTCTATATGTTTAATAAACGGCTTTATGTTTAAAATAGTTTGTAATTTAATTCAAATTAGATTTTGTAAATTACAGACAAAACTATTTATTTTGACATGCATATTTTTTATAATTTGGTATATTGAGTAACTCTAGCATAATATCAAATTGCGTATAAATTGTCAATATTAAAGGGTACAATACCGCTATTTCGTGCTTAGTATTTGATTTTCCACCCATGTATTATTCAAAGCTGTCGCCTGTTAATTGTACTAGAAAATTGTGTAAGAATTCAACACAGTAATTTCTGATGGTATAAACATAAGTAAATACAGCATACTGTAATTGAGTTTATCGCTTCTTTAAATATCGTACATATACATGTTAATTTCCTGTAATATACTGTCTGGTGGTTGTCATTATCAAACATGTTGGTTAATTTTTTATCATGGAAATCAATCCTTTACCAAAACTGCCTTCCATCACCACTCGGGTGTTCGCTGTTTTTTTTTTTTTTTTTTTAGAATTACTTAATTCACAAGGTTTTCTATCGTACTTGATACAAGCTATCGTTTGAAAGTCAACTTGATTAGATTGCTCCTTTTTAGCTTACATGTTATTTTATAAATGTTCAGTTTGATTTGAATCAAATCTTCTTGTCCATAAACATCACTCAAACTTAATATGAACTATATTGAAAAAGGTGTAAAGCCAGTCTAAACCCGCTGTAACTGCTTTCTAATAGGAAAGGGAAAAGCACATAGTTATATGAAAATAAAAGCAACTATTAATTTTACTTTTAACATCTTTGATCATAAACAGATCAGTAAATTAAAGTGACCTGCTTTTATCTGTATAAGGAAACCAAATGAAGCAACTTCAAAATTTATAGGAAAGGTATTGCAACAGTTCTAACCGTTTTCCGCTCAACTTATATTAAGCATTTACTTGAAAGCCTAAGGTTTCAGATCTTTATTCCGTCACCAATACCTATACCAACTCATATATACTTACAAACTTGATAGGTCACTGTCTCCCCATGGTAACAGTGGCAACCTAATATTTTCAAATTTAATGGCACAAGAAATTTATTCAGATTGCATTGAGAATTTTTTACTATAAAAAAGCTTATAACAATAAAACAAAATAAATGTAATTGCTCGCAGGTTTTCAGGTTGAAACAGGAATTATATTACAAAAGAAATTAAATTTCTAAAATAAAATGTTCATGCAATTTGCAATAGAATCATATATGTAAAGTTACAAACAAAACAGACATACCCACACGGGGAAATATGTTATAAAAGTTCAATGTATATGTACACCATAACTTTTCAGCCAAAGAGCAATATACAACATATATAATGTACAATTCTAATTGTTAAAACAAAATCTTTATAACATCAGATAGGATATCAACTTAATAAGGTTAAAACAAGTGATCGTGCAACTGCACAATGGATGTGTTATCATCGTGATGTTCGTAACTCGATTAGAAAACAATGCTTTTGATAGCTAAATAAAATAATACATTACAGCATTTTTACACTGAAAAAAAAAGACAAATCAACATGACTAAAGCGTTTACAGCAACATCAAATCATCCCACATCCTGAATATACGTACCAGTCTTCATCGGAAGAATATCTGTCAGACAAAGAATACGAGTTTAAACAAGAGGATCTATACATATGGGGATGGAATGTCACAAAGGGTAAGCATATCTATTAAAACACGCACAGTAATAGAACAAAATAGTCGAGTACAAACGCTTACTCTAGGAAAGACCTTCACGAACAAACATAACATAGTTACAAACAATTAACATAACACAATTTTGTACTAAACATGAACACTTTTCGGCACTTCAAACAAATATAAAATACACTTAGTTGATGACTTGATGATAAAGATATTAATTGTATGACAAAACGATGTCAAGGTTTGTCCTACAAACAACTTTGATTTTTTTAAGAAAAACAAGGACTTTTTCGATGGCAATGATGTTAAGGTCATTTTGTAGTTTATGGCAAAATGAATTAGCTTGTACAGTAATTTAGGGAAGATATGGTAATGTATTGGTAGTCTAATATTTGTTAGAATTTTCAACAAACAGACAGGTCATGAAAAAAATAATACCGGAATGTATAGAGTTTGGAACAGAAAACTTGTGTAAATATATATCGCATACTGAATTCCCATGTCAAGTAGTATCTACTAATTACGGTTATTCATTATTCAAAGATGGTGTTGTTAAATACTTTTGATATTTTGCCGAAAATTATCAAAATATTTACTTTATGTTATCGTCAAGGGTTCGTATAATGATTTAAACTGAGGTTTTCCTTTTAACAAAAAATGTCCGACGTTTCTTATTAGTAAAAGAGCATCAACTGAATAAAATTCTCATAATAAAAACATAATGTTTATTGTAGTAATCAAGTGTATTGGAAAACGCGTAAACTTCACAAACAAAGTTTAATTAACTCTAAACAGATATATCATCCACTTAAAAGTAAACTCATTGCAGCTGAATTGAATTTAACAAACAGTAACATATAGTATAATGAAATATTACCACTGATGGAAAAGTATCAATGCCCCTTTCAATACGTCCTTTGGCATGATAGATTTTTTTTAAAGTACTTACAACTTTGTACAACATGCGTATCAATAGATTTGTATGCAATAAATCTTCATTACTTTACCATCAAATCGGCGCAAGATTAAGTATTTTATGAAATTCACGACAGGTACAAAATGCATGATAAATTAAATCAATAACATATTAGACAACTTCATGTATAGAAGTAAATTTCTATTAATATGACATTTAGAAAATGAAGGTCACTCTTATTGCAATATTTAATGAAGAACTCATCTAGAGAAAAAACCGAAACGACACGTGCATTCATCTGAAGATACTGCAAATTCCACCAGTACTGTGATTATTGGAATACGTACTGTTATTTTAAAGATTTTTAAATAATATTTTTTATAAAAGTGTAATTGTTCAATAGGTTGTCTAAAAATATTTTATTTTAAGTATTGTATGCCTCTTTTTGTAGTTTGTTGGAATGTAAAAGCGTTGAAGGAATGGCATTTTGTATGAAGCACGAAAGCGGTTCATACTAAAACTCAAAATTTACGCGAGCTAAACGCATTTACATCCCTATAAAAGAGGCTTAAAGTGGTAGGGTCAATTTACCCAGGATTTATTTTATCACGGAGTGCCATTTTCAAATCAGTATTTCAATTTTTACTAATATTCATAGTATCACAGCACGATCTGTGTCCTTGAAGGTTCTTACAATATTATGATTTGTCTCTGAACAGATAACCTACTTACATACAAATAAAGATTGCTAAAAACCTCAATTTTGAATTTTGACAAAATTTTAATTTTTTTTAGTATTTATCCCACAAATGTATGAAAAGGGCATCGTCACCAAAACCAAAATTATATTGGAACTTGAGCTTTGCATAATTGTCTTTCGGATACAAATTAATTCATTTTTGAAAGCGGCTTTGTATGATACAGAATTTGACAAAGCATGCAAAATTTTCCCTCGTGACCAAAAGGAATGCCGGCCTTTATCTGGTACCCTTGTGAGCAAAAGGAATACCATTTATCAGGTACTCTCGTGACCAAAGGGAATAAATACCCTTCATCTGGTACCCTCAAGACCAAAAATTCAGAAAGCCAAAACTACCAAACGAGAGCATAAAACCAGAAGGTTCTAGAAAGAACAGCTAAAACCGTCTGGGGTCAATTTTGTTTCAACCTTAGTTTTATAAAAATTGTATAATTTTATGAAATGAAAATTTATCAACGAAATGTATACATTTCATTTATGCGAATATAGAAGCACTTGGTACTCAATGAATTGTACCAGCTGGAACTGATTGTCAACAAGAAGGGTATACCAACCTATAGATAGTTAAACAAACACGTATGATATTATGCCTTTTGCGCACATTACGTTTTTTTTTTAAAATAACTTTCAAGTAGGAGAGAGACCAAAAGCAAAAAAAAAAAAGCTACACATTTAAAACTTGAAGTTGTTTCTGAATCATTTGAGGACTAATACAACTCTTATGAAACCTTTTATATAAATAGTGAGAACGGTAATTTACGGGAAATAATCAAATAACAACTGCAGTGTATAAAATCATTCATCAAAACAATTTCTAAACGATAAAATTGCATATTACAATAAAAAAATGACAAAACTCTAGCCCAAAGTTTTAACCGGGATTAAAAAGGTCAACTACTTTTCATTAGACATAATTTACAGTACTTTTGAAAACCTTATACTATCCTTACCTTGAATAACATGTTAGGCCATGATGAATCCCTTTAAATGTGTCGAAACTTCCTTTTTATCTAATTTTTAAACAACTAAATTGATGTATGAATTTACGTATCTAATAAATTCTCCGAGTGACTCTAGCGTATTTCAGGTCGAAGTTATCAGAAGTTTGTTTAAATAAGATTTTAAGGTTTGTTAAACACGTTACTGTAAACGTTCGATTTATATTTTGTTTCCATTGATCGTGTCTGCAGATCTATAGTATTGGTTAGTTATGATAAGATAGGGACAGAATTGGTAAATTCAAGCTGACAAAAGCTTAGTCAGTCTTATACAGAGGTTTATTGGTATAAAATTAAGGTCTGAATAAATCTTACAATAGCGTATCTCTTGTACTTATGTGATAGTAATCCCCTATGTAGAAAGTAGTTTCTTTTGATAACTGCAAAAATGTTGATACGAATAATACAAGATACATGTATTATAAATGTATTAAATTAATGTATTAGTAACCATGGAAACAATTACAAAATTTAATACGATACTAAAGTTTTTCGGTACACATGTACAATATAAACCAGTCACACTACAGATTTGAAGCACTGTAAATATGGTAAAACTGTACTTAGTCTAGTATAATAATAGTACTAGAACAATTATTATCAAAGTGAAAAGCTAAACAAATTTTAGTAACAAGTATATTAGGAAGCATCCAGTGGCGGATCCAGAGGGGGCGTAGAGGGCGTACCCTTTGCTTGCACTTTTTTTTTTTTTTTTTTTGTAAAATGATTAATCAGACTAGACTTCGTGAACTTTGCCATTTCCCGTGTATTTATTTTTTATGCAACAATTCTTTACTTATAAAGATATTTTTCGCTCGTATTTACTGTAATATATTATTGATTATGTCAAAATCATGTGATTCGCTACGGTGGAGTTGACCAGTGCGTCGAAAAAATGTCACTCAGTCATTTTGAAATTCAAATTACAGTAACACATTGCTTAGGCTGAGGATGAAAAGCATGACACATTCAAAGCGACAAAGGATTGAGCAAGAACGTATTGACTTCTATTTCACAATTCCATCAAACAGAAAGTAATACTCTATTACACTCTCATGAAAAAAAAAGTTCCACAGCAATATTATTTACCTACGAAAGCATGTTTAACCCAACACGCCCCAGCCTATTAATAACATAACTGAATAATGATCCCCAGTCGGTAGCTCTAGATAGATTTAAAGTCTAAGGTACGGACCATTTGATTTGAAAGGGCAGTCTGAGATATTTGAGAGAAAACATTCTGACCCTGATTTTTGCCTTAAACAAAAATTCTAGCCGTATCTGGATTGAAAACAATAATCTTGTCCACTTTTTAAAAAATTTCAAACAGAATTATTTAGCATTTAAATGAACATGATGAATAAAAAACGGTGTTAATTTTTTTTTTTGAGCCGGGGGTTTGCATGTAATTCCCATATCTGACCGGAATGTCTGTTTCGCCGAACTGATATATTGAATACTTTTTTCAAGGCCCGACTGCAACCTGCCTGCTGGACCTTTATGTCTCCATTTGTCGACCGTCGTTCCTAAATTCGTTGCCATTTTAGACTCATTTGTAGCCTTTGGTTGATTTGGAACCCCTCACTTCCCTTGTTGGGTGAAACATTTCAACCAAACATTTGGATAACAATTGCTTGTTTGTCTTTCTTAACTCGTGTCGGTCGTATTGTAAATTTCAATGAATAGCCCGGCGTATATCTTGTTTACAACAAGAAATTTGTGAGGATATGCTAACTAAACATACAACAAACGAGAATTTTCCATGTCCATTTTTTACTGACAAGTTCCAAATCAAATATATTTGTAAATAGCTTTGGATCCATCTAATCATTTTAATATAATGGGGAGAATACGGCATCAAAAATGTTCAATCCTTACACTTTAACTATAAAATATACATGCTCCACGTCAGGAACCGTTAAAAAGTGTAATTTATGTTTTTTTAGCCAAAAAAAGGTCCAAAAAAAAATTTTCGCATCGCTCCGCTCGGCGAATTTTACATACTTCGCCCCCTTTCAAAAATCCTGGATCAGCCCCTGGTATCTTCTATAACTCAGATGTAATAACCGTACACATTGTGAAAATGCCTTTTTCTAACTTGATATTATAGAAATGTAAATTTATTTCAGGTTGGTATTTGATGAATTAATAATTATTGATGCATACATAGGACTAGGAATATATTATTTCTTTACGAAATATTATTTCTGTGAGTACATCCTCCGATTTATCTGTGTTTTGTTCTAAATGTTTAAATATCACATGAATTCACTGATAACTTTTAATCCTTTATCAATGAAATTTAAACATAAATCTTGTCGATGTAATCTGTTTGAACTTACTACAGAACAAAACTTAACTGTAAGTTCAAATTGACAACCGTGAGATCCCCTTTCAAACTTATTTGTAATAAAATCAAAACGCGATTAGCTCAATTTACATAGCACAGATGTCAGTTGTTACATTTATTTTTTGATACTATGGGTATGGTGATGAGGATCTTTAAATGTGAAGTCCACGTATTAATATTGCTAAAAATAAATTCAAATTAGAATACACTATAAATAAAAACTACAGTACATAGAAAAGCCCGTAAGTTCAATACAACATGAACATAAGGAGATTTGTGAAGAAGGACAGACATCACACAAGTCCGCTTACAACCCAGTCCCCCAAGATAAAGAAAGAAAATGAGATATTCGTTTACTGATACTGTATATGTGTGTAGAATACAAAATCGTATTATACTCCGATTATATAAGTGAAATAAATATGAACTACATGTTACACGAATTTCTGAGTAAAAAGTAAAAAATATTACCTGTCTCCACGTTCTCCTTGGCGTATAATGACGTCATCACGTTCATTTACTTGATGTTCACAGTGCTTCACTATATCCGTAAGGACAGCTGAAATAAAATGTGTCATGTCAGAAGGTTACTTGAAATATGACAGATATTCTTCTCAAAACATTTGAACATTACAAAGGGAGGCTAAATGAAGACAATTTTAGTGAATATTGAGAGCACATGAAGAGGGGTAGTTTCAAACAAATGTCTTTTCTACAATTTACGAAAAGTTGAAGGTGAATCTGTATTACACTACACTGCTACCCGGCCGTTATTCAACAAATTAGAAAATATTTGTATATTTCGAAGGCATACCTAATATTTTACGGAGGAAACCATTTATAGAATTCCTATATTTTGGCATTTCACAAGGTAATGATTTTTTCCAAACACTTTGTGATCACTTTATACTAAATCCGTAGGAGGTGTCCTGATTGATGATTTAGTCTGGGATAACATGGTTTATCTACATGTATTAGTTTAAATTGAGATTTGAATAGCATTAAGTTACAGCTGCGAATACTCTTCGATCGGTACTTTGTGACTTTAAAATTTGTCTGTTTGTGCCTTTAGTACCTATCTGATGAGTCAATCCCTTTCCAGCTATTTTTTACAGTTTGATCTTATATTGTTACACCAATGTCCCAGGTTAAGGGAGGGTTGACCACTCACAAACCGGTTTAACCCTGCCTTATTCTTAGTATGCATGCACAAAGCCAGGAACAGGTTATCTAATAGTTGTCATTGATCGCTGTCCGTCAAATTTATATTCGTTTGTTCATATTCAAACGAAGTCGTTTGTTTTTATTTGGAATTTTATTTTATTAAAATATCTAAAATTTTGTCATGCCGGAGACTTTAATAGCTCATTCTCCTGTATGAGATTTGTTCATGATAGTTGAAGGCCGTTCAGTGAACTGTTATTGTTCACACCTTGTGGATTTTAAATCCGACTCATCTGAAACAAAAAAAAAAAACAGACAAACAACAACGAACAAAAAGTGGAGCAGACAGGTATGCTTCATGAATGACCTCAATAAAATGCAATTATACTAACCATTTTTTTTAATTTTTCTTAACTAAAATTGCTTCTGTGGTAGCTCTGTTAGCTAGATACCGACTCAATATCAAATACATGGTAACAATATTAAATGGCCCATAAACTTTAGTTTTCAATGTTACATACAGTATATGAATTAGGAAGTGTGAAGGAAACTATTCACAGATGCGAACAATTACAGGTCACCGTATGACCTGTACTAGGATAACAGGGAGCTGCACTGGAGCTCGAGTTACAAACATGAAACACGATATTATTAATTTAACCACCTCTTTCACAAATGTAAAAGGCGAAAGATACCAAAAGGATATTCAAACTCATAAGTCAAACTGACTACTCCTTGACGAAAAACAACCATAAGACAAACTGACTACTCCTTGACGAAAAACAACCATAAGACAAATTGACTACTCCTTGACGAAAAACAACCATAAGACAAAAAAAAACAAACTGACTACTCCTTGACGAAAAACAACCATAAGACAAACTGACTACTCCTTGACGAAAAACAACCATAAGACAAACTGACTACTCCTTGACGAAAAACAACCATAAGACAAACTGACTACTCCTTGACGAAAAACGACCATAAGACAAAAAGCAAACTGACTACTCCTTGACGAAAAACAACCATAAGACAAACTGACTACTCCTTGACGAAAAACAACCATAAGACAAACTGACTACTCCTTGACGAAAAACAACCATAAGACAAAAAACAAACTGACTACTCCTTGACGAAAAACAACCATAAGACAAAAAACAAAAGGTTTTTTTACAAGTCTATGTATAAGATTCCACAGAAATAGATCTTGGTAAAAAAAATATCAGTATATATCTAATCGATATTTCTTAAGTGATTTCTTGGAAATTTTTGCAACTGGGCATCATAAACACACTCTTTTTTCTGTACCGCTCAAGGAACAGTCCTTCAACATTCGTTATACAAAAAATGTAACTAGCTAAACGGTTTCCAAAAGGAAGATTTTTAAAAGTAAATAGAAATAATGCAGTTAAAAATTCTTACGTGTCACAAGTCATTAAAATCTTGAAAGAAAACCTTGTAATTTAACTGTTATTTAGGATAAGTTTCATTTGTATCCTGAATTATAACCGACATGATAAACATTACATAATATATGATAGTGACAAACGTTTTTGAAAATAATTGAAAACCTTTATTAAGTATTAAACTGGAGAAATGGATAATTGTTTACTACATGACAAACACTAAATTTACGTTTCAATGTTTCCTGTAAGTACAGAAATATTCTATGTATCATGACACAGAGATCAGGTATTCAAGAGGAGATGTAACAAAGGGGTTGTTTACAATGCAACTGCACTTTTCATTAGCCTTAGCCACTACAATAGGACGAGATTGTGAATTCGTAAATCTTGAACAGTCAGTTGTTCTTTCCAACGTAGCTTCTGTTTTATAATGTCGTTCATGCATAAACATTTTTATCAGAAAGTTTAGAAAAGTCCAAGTGGCAAAATATAAATCACAAGCTATTATGTCGTCTTGGATTACTTTCAGATTGACGCAACGTCTTTTTTCTACACGAAAGACTAAGCAAGAAGTATCTAGACTCTGCAAAATCAAATTTCAATAGATCGTTCAGTATCAATATTTAAATTCTCAAATTTAAATTATTTTACTTCATGCACTTAAAAAGTCTGGAAATTTTATACTATTTAAAAACCTGTGAGAACCTTAAATGATAAAGGCAGATGCGACGCACCTTTTTTTTCATACTTTACTATACAATTATTGTTTTACGCGAAAGTGATCGGTTTATTAAAAGGTTACTGTTTATATATTTTACAATACTTATTTCTTAGTCTAAAGTCCATAGCTTTTTATGTCTGATATGAAGTCCTTGTGTAAAGAATTCAGATAATTAAAAATGCCAAAATATATCAACAAGATTTCTTCTAGTATTTATTAAGTTTGACACCAATAATTTAAATGAATACATTAAAATATATGTTTATAAAAGTCTTTCCTCTGTCAATAAACACCGTAGGCATCTTGACAATTTTAAATTAAATTTTGAACTTTAAACCTTGTCTTTCATTAAATTTTGCATAAGAACTTGATAGAAATAGCAACACTTACAACTTAAATTAATTAAATTCAGTTCACGCTGATGAATACATTTCCTAAACACATTTTCTTTAACATAGTATGCGTATCAAATTTCTTTTAAAGTCAAAAAATGTTCAATATATCAAACAGGAACACGGATGTCCTCTTAACAGCAGCGATGAGTGTTGATCTTTTAAAATTGTTCAACTAACTTTTTCGAAAATGTATGGGTTGTGTTTAGCCTAAAATAATTTTCCAAATAATTTTCCAGGGGAAAATCGTGCATGATTCCTTTGAAATTAATAACTTAACCTCATATGCTTTCTTTGTAGTGATAATGTCTGTTTCGATTTTAACAATGATGGCATTCATAACTTAGAATATAAAAAAAAAAACTAATCAACAACTGACTGTGTCCTCTGCCTTTTTTGGATTAACCTTCATCAGGTTGTATGTTCATGAAAAAAAGTCGATGTATGAAAAAATGTTGGACATAAAAATGACTTAAAGAGATTGTTATAACATTACTTAGTGGGTAATCATCAACACTACTAACTGATATCAAACCACGTCAAATTAGTTCCAATATAAAGTAAGGAGATTGTCCTGGTGGAAATTGTTTACATTGTTTCTCTTGTGTGTATTGTGTAAATAGTATGATACCCAATATTAGGTATGTATATCTACTACAGGTCTACATAAAAACAGTACCGAGTTTTGTTTCAGGACCAGTCGGTTAACATTTATTTAGATCTTCTAATATCGAACTCCGAGACTGTAAATAGTTTTTTAAATACAAAATTTCTTTAAAAAATCAATATAATCATGAAGTAAAATTATAAAGGAGTAAAGTACATAATGCGGCCTTTTTATTTAAGATGTTTAGAATCGAAGAAACATGCTGATTTTTGTTTTTAAATTTCAATAATTAAAATCAATTAAAATGTCAATTCTAGGAATTAGCAAAGAAATGAGTTTGATAGTGGTTACTATCAATATATATGACATAATAAACTGCTAACTGTTTCTAAAACTATTTACCACAGCTGAGCAAATATTTTCAGATTTCAATCAGTTTTAAGGAGATTTAAATGGATGACCATTATAATTGATCATAGGCCTATTTTGTACAATGTCCTAATTATAACAGTACGTGTATATGATCAACAAAATTTGTTATTATCATAATTATCGAGTTTTCTGTAGGTTATGTGAGAGTCGATTCTGTTACTTATAAAATATATAAAATAGTATCATCAGGTTTTGAACACCCATTATAATTAACAAATGTTAAGTTTTAGGTTGTTTTTTGTTATTGTTATCATCATGACTAAATATGTTTTGTGTATCAAAGTTCAAGTATAAGAAGCCACATATAACTTCAATTGGGTTATGTTTGCCCCCTTCATTCCTTCCCGAAAAAACGAAGATTCACAAACACAGGGGTACCTTTTTAAATTCAAATTATGAATTTCGTAATTAAAGGGCCCAATATACTTTTAGATGTGTAAAACAAAAACAAAACAAATACAATAACACTATGATAGTATTAATACATCTATTCACAATGACTACTATTAATAAGGAGTCGGTCTTGTAGCGTGTAAAGAGGGGTAACTCCATCGCGTATCTAGAGATCATTTTCTTAGCTTAGAAAAAATGTACATATACATACCATCATTCTGTGAAGATAACATTTTACTCCTCTTTCTAAGCCATGGAATGACAGAAGATATTTCTGATTCATTTCGTTTTGTTGGATGTTCCTGAATCAGGTAGATTAAATTTTCAACAACTGAAGCCATACTTTAAAAACTAGTTACTCTCACAAATGATTAATCCTGAATATTTTTATTTCACTTTTATCGTTCAAAAAATCCTTGTTATACCATTCACTTTCTTCAATGTAGAGAAATATATTTGTATTTATATATCATCAAATTGTTGCCTCCTGAAACAAAACAATATTTATTACATTTTGATTTCTTATATACATTGTAGCATGTACGAAACAGAAAAGGGCTCAGAATTCTATTGTTACAGTCGTCATTTCAGATTAACATCGAAATCTCAGATTCTTGTCGTCTTATTTGCTTTACATCTGTTTGGTCCCACCCCCCCGTTCTGGTACGTTTATTACATGTCTACTTGTGACATACGTTCTAAAATTATTTATTAATGTTTCAATAAAAGTTGCCAGAGTTTGATAAATACACCTTGAAAAAATTGAAATCTCTTTTCTACAAGCAATCTCAAATAGGTAAACTCTTACTAATTTACCAGCCGGGCGAAGATAAATATGAGACATTCGGTATCACAGAAGTAAAAGCGTCAAATAGTTCGATTTCCTAAGAACTATTTATATTTATTTCATGTTTATCATTAGCTGAGAATCATCATGCAATTTGAGTGACGGAAAAGTGATTGACATTTTTTTTCTCGTGGAAGGGCCGGACAATGGCTGTGCTAAATATGACATTTTTACTAATTGCTCATCCGATAAGTGGAGTGATCCGACGTATACGGGAGTACATACCTGTACAGAAAAGAATGGAGGGGTAGAACAATCAATTGTGCTAAATAATTATTCTACGGTAAACGGTCGTAATTACATATAATTTTAAGGTACGATTATTTTTGTGAAAATGTCTTTTCGTAAATGTCAGATACTTTGTTTAAAAATTTAATTCTGGATTTCTTAATCAAATACAATAACACTAGGATAGTTCACAATGCTTACATACATAGTCACTCATGAATATCAGTAAGGAGTCGGTCTTCTTGTAGCATGTAAAGAGCGATAACTCTATCAGTAAATTTTGTTTCAATACTGTTTTGATACAGTTATATCCTAAAGCTGATTGATATTGGAGTCATATTCATAATTGAAAAGTAAAGGTACTTTAAAATGTTCACAAAACACTCGAAGTTACTTTATTGAAAAATGGTATACGGATAAAAATTATCTCAGATTATGTATTGCGACATTGATGATAAAAACCAATAGGTGATAACACTGAACTTTTGAAAGTTTTAGAACGAAAGCCGAAAAAGCAAATGATTGTATTGAAGCGTTCAAATTTGAATAAAAACTGCTACCAGAAAAAAAAAGGGGGAATAACTGGGAGAAATTGATAATTGCAGATGTTTGTCTATGATCAATTCAATAACTATTACTGGAGAATGCGGGATTTGATATAAAATACTAAAATTACTAGTCGAAACTTTTAAGGTCCAACATTTCCAAATTTTGGAAAAAAAATCTCTTACTGTAGTTAATGACATTTTGTATTCAGATTTTATTGCTTTGGAATGGTCAATCCTGTTTTGTTAACTTTTCAAGTATCCTTTTCAATGCTTTTTAAAGAGATACGTTGTACGGCTGTTCGACACTGAAATTCATCCAGCATAAAAAATCATTTTATTAATCATAAATCGCTATTTTTAAACTTCTGAATTAAGGCTATAAAAATGTAAAAATCATTTAAAATCACACTACATCAAAAAGGTCTTACATATTTGAATAAAAGGTCTAACACTGAAATGAAATAAATACCCGTAAACGATCAGTGCGTAATGCCCGACAGATAATTCAACGTATTAAAGGAATTAAAAACTTAGTCAGCAAAGAGTACAATCTGGGACCACTTTATTCCTATATCAAAGGCCAAAAAAACATTACGACAAGGTTTAAATTAAGCAATAAACACTTTAAAATTACACAATAATGGATAATGAATAACAATAAATGGCGACAAATGGACTTATTAATTAGGGTTAAACACATTTCTATTACATTTTGTATGGATACCTCCTTAAATACGTTCCTTATTTTTCAAGGATTATCTTGATTATTAAGTTAATCCAATATATACAAATATGTCCTGTACCATGACATTTAAAGATTGATAATAAAGCAAAAGGAGTAGATCGAATGAAAACTAAATTAAATATATGAACTGCATTTAACAAGTTGGTTATCACTGATCTTCAAGTGGTCAAATCACCACAGTTTTTTCTTCCTTTTTCTCTCTCAATTTTTTCCCCAGAATACTACCCAGGTAGTATTTACAAGTAATTCGGTTTGTGGATGTCTGGGTTTTTTCTATATTGCTGTGTTGTAGCCTCATTGATGGTACATTGCATCTTCAATTATTCCCATAAATTTTAAGAAAATATCTTTTATTGTTCAACGGATAGAAAATTTAATTGGCATGTCAGTTAATTACACGACAGCTTTTTCTCACATTAAAAACAAATCAATTATGAATTAGAGAACTATATAAGAGTCATGTTAATAATCGGTAGTAAATGAAAATAAACAACGGCAATCAATGAATTTGATTTAGATATTAGAATGACATATTTAAAAGTTTCAAGATTCTAGATTTCAAGATTTAGCCATTGATTTGACCTCCCTTTTATTCATAACCTATAAATATAATCATATTTATCAAATCAATATCCGATAAACATAAAGTTGAAAGCAGGACACCATATCAAAATCCAAACAGTGAACGGGAAACTTATCAAACGAGATATTATAGTGATTTAATCAACAATGAAAATATATGGACAAAGAGCTAGAAAAAACGAATATAGAAAGTTCTAAAATAAAACAGCTAAGAAGACAACAACAAAGTAGATTGAAAAAACAAAACAAATACAAAAAAAAAAGATAGAATTTAATTTACGAAAACTTTATCAACAAATTGTATGTCACGGTTAAGCAACAATTGGTTATATTAGTAACATTTATTAAATAACTATGTTAAGCCTTTGAAATAGGTATTTGCTACACCAGTCATTTACATTTATGTAGGAGCTGGAGTAAAGGTTGGTCTTCCCGGAGCAAACTGCTACCTTTTGGATGCAGCTTATTGTATCTATCTAGTATAGTCTATATTCACGCGACTTTAACATATTCTAGTCCAGAAACGTTAGTAAGCGAAATATTTTCTCATTCACAAATATAAACTTAAATACACGTATACTAGTAATTAAATGAATTGTTGAAGTTTGCTACACGATCAGAGTTTTTGTAATGTCACACATTCAATTTCAAGCATTTACAGGCCTGTCTAAAATCGAATTTGGAAAGTGTTTAGGGTCTTTTGGATTGAATAGCTTTGCCGTGTTTTGAACTTCTGCCTCGGAATCATTGATAATGAGGAGTTTTAAATGACATACAAAGTGGGAGCGTTTCTGGGCCAATATACCTGGGGGACTTGCGAGATTAATACTTTTGTATTTTCTGCTTCTTCTAATTTTAACAATTATAATTTGAACTTCAGATTTTTTATTTGTCTTTTGACCTTGGAAATACTGTTATTATAAGGCTTAGAAATGCCATGTCTATGACAAGTTAAGTAATCTGACAAAAACTGCTTTTAAAAATTAATACCAATATACAGCATGCAGAAAGTACATTTTTGGATGATTTGTTTCTTGTCTGACCTTATGTATATTGCAATATCTTTTTAACACGGTTATATGACAACGGTAACTTAATATTGTTAAAAATTGAACGAGGAACTTTAATGCACTTGCTGAAACAAACCTGCTCACATAAAAAAATGGTCTCAGTATAAGATACACTGATTTTTTTCTTCAGAATGAATCAGAAGTATTTAGAAGAAAATATTGCATGTAGTACGGATCACTACGATAGAAGCCACTTAGACGTTAATGATATTCATTATGTATCATAACTGCCATCCCTAAAACTCGTTGTAATCATACAAAGGAAAAGAGTATAGAAACATCGTCATTTGATTAAAAAGAGCACTACATGTATCTTATTAAATTGCATATCATGAGAAATCTATCAAAGTTACTTATGAAAACTCGTAATCACATTACATGTATTATCCAAATAGGATTCTTTTCTCGTAATTAAGAAACTGCAGCGGTATTTGCGAACAATCGTTCTTTTCCAGCAGCAGACTATATATGTATTAGTATTACACTACTTACGATTAAAGAGATATCCTGTTTATTACTAGTCTACATTTTAAACTATAAATCCTTTTCACTTCACAACTAAGTTATTAAATGCACATAATTATAAAACTTTATGGAGCAATTGAAATCATTAAAAGGGAAATATATTTCATTCCAGTGTTCAGCTTACCGATGCCTTCTAGAAATCATGACTTTTAAATTTCACACAAAACAATAACCATGCAGATCTAATAACTACACGGGATTTTAAAGGTACACTACTGTCGTATGTCGATAAATTCTTTCGTATACAAGAAAAAATATTGTCAGTGCACTTAAGATTTCTTTCGTGGCTTAATAAACTCCCAAAGAGTGTTACGACTTATAAAGGACAACAGCACGAAGCATATTTTAAATTTCATTTAGAATTAATCCTAAAAATACAATTTTGTTTCACAATTTGATAAAGAATATGTATTCCTATAATTCATTGAAGTCATCATCATGCGACGTCTAAAATAGATCGAACAGTATATTATAATGAACCTTTTCCATTTTATGATTACTGGTTTAAAAGAACTGTATGTTTACTTTTAAAATCAAAAGTCTTCTTAATTCATGTTTATTATAACACAAAGACAAACTAAATATTTATACGAATGTATTTTTATAAAATTATGATTTCACGGTTTCACTGTTTACTCGACTATATTTACCCTTCGGTAAATCCAAATAAAAATTTCACTGGACTTAAGTTCACATCCCACCCAACAATTTTAGTAAAACCTAGCAATGGTTGATCCTCTATTAGACAAATATACTTATGAACTGTTTAAATAAAGCGCTACAACATACAAGGTTAAGTCTTTTAGAAGGTCTTTTATATATGTATATCGTTTAAAATGGTCTAAGTACATGCCGGAATAACTAAGTAAACTTCAATCTTCATTATTGTAAAATAAATCTAGATTTTTAATAAAAGAATTGAAACTGTCAACATGACGGTATTTAATATTGTATATTGATGTTCACTTTTATTACCACAATCTACGTTTTATCTGATATCAATATCATAATTGGAGGTCTCAGACGAAAAATTCGATTTCAGGCGAACTGAAATGATAAATATGACGGTAGACCCTTGTTGTAATGTTAGATTCGTCATTAATTATAAAGAAGTATACCTTTAAAACACAGTGTACATATTGCATGCGGTTTTATATACAAAGATAAAGTGCGTAAGTAACGGTGCTAACGAATGACAGAAAACACAGTTAGGCCGAGTAAAAACGAATATATAAATTCCGAAGTGCATTAAACGACTGTCACTATCTATAGCCAATAAAACACAACACGTATGTTCCCTTTATTGTACAGAGTCGAAACTGAAGCAACGACAATAGTATTGTGCTAATTTTTCTTTCAATAAAAAAAAAAAATGCCAATATATCATACATTTACTAAAAGCATACATAACTTTCCCTTGCGCATCTCATTATAAACTTTAGCTTGCTTTCCAAAACTGCAAGGATTCTTCAAGCAGTTATGTAAAGTCGTTACTACCCAGACTACTAAATATATGACTATGACTTTAAAGCATATATAAATAAATTCTATTTTCTACAAAATGAAAATAAGCAGTTGTGTTATGAGCGTCAATCGGTCATCAACAATGAGCATAACCCATACCGTATAGTCAGCTACAAAAGGCCCCGACATAACAAAATGTGAAAAGAAAACACCAACAGCCTGCTTTATTACAAAACAATAAAGGATACTATTATGACAGACAGCATCTAACGACAACCACTGAATTACAGGCTTCTGACTTGAGACAGGCACATGCTTTTACAAGTTTTAGAGTTCTCAATCTGCCCCTAACCTGGGACAGTAATGAAACAGCACATATTAAGAACAAACTGTAAATATCAGTTGAAAAGGTTTGGTACCATTAAAACGTTTAAACCCGCTGCATTTGTTTGCACCTGTCCTAAGTCAGGAATCTGATGTTCAGTAGTTGTCGTTTGTTGATGTGGTTCATAAGTGTTTCTAGTTTCTCGTTTTTATATAGATTAGACCGTTGGTTTTCCCGTTTGAATGGTTTTACACTAGTAATTTTTGGGGCCCTTTATAGCTTACTGTTCGGTGTGAGCCTAGGCTCCGTGTTGAAGACCGTACTTTGACCTATAATGGTTTACATTTATAAATTTTGACTTGGATGGAGAGTTGTCTCATTGGCACTCATACCACATCTTCTTATATCTATTGATTCATCAGATCGACACAAAGTACCGATTAAAGAGTACTCACAGTTACTTGAGGCTAGTTCAAAGTCAATTACAACTAATAAATAAATCATGTTTCCCAGACTAAAATACCAATCAGCGCATAGTCAACGGATTTAGTGTAAAGACGCCATAAAAAGTCTGAGAAAAATACGACATTGTCTGAAGTTATCTCTTAATGTATAATTCGATACGAATTAATTAATCCATTCCCGTCTAGTAATACGTGTTAGCTTTTATAAATCCTGTTAATTATGCTAATTTAATTGATAAATGAATAGTTTGATCGCTTAGTGAACAAATGTTATACTAGTATGTGATGTCACTATGACTTTATAAAGATGCCAAATCTGACATAAAATTATTAGACCTAATGGCTAATCTAAAATAGTTTTTGGTCATATCAAATATGAACATCATCTTTTGCAAAAAGATATCTCACTCTCATCAACATCGTTTTAAAAACAGCACATGCACAACAAATAGGTGAGTGTTTAACGATCTTGACTACCAATGAGGGTATCCACGGTCGTTAGCACATGCAGATCAAAATATTTTTTTATATACCCGTACAAGTACCTAAATACGAATGACACGTTCTCAAAATAAGACTAACTTTAATACTGTCGTTTTCCACCAGTTTTCTATGCTTTAATTATATAAGAAAGAAAGCTTGAAGCAAATATGTTGCATGAAATACAAAATGTGACTACGGATATCTGACATCTGATATCTTATGAAAATCTGAAGGATTTATATGACTTAATTGATATTCTTAAGAATGGATTAAAAAGGTGGCCTCACTAAAACTTTTCCAACATATAGAACCAGAAAACCACATAGAAGTATATATGACATATCTGCTTTCCGCCATTGTTATTATTTGTAAATCTTTTGTCTTTGAATTTTGTTTTTAAATTTTTTAAAGTACATATAAAATTTGATAAAATAATTGCTTGTTTTAAAAATATCTGCACATGTTTTCGTTATACTAGTATGATATCAGTATTACTTCTGAATAAGTAAAAACTTACCACGATTTAAAGCAGACATTTTCGTTTGTATATATCCATATTTTGATGGTAATTCAAAAATACATGTTTTTAATGTGTCATCAAAATTAATTAAACTAAATCAAAGAATACAATGCCTCCTATGGTTGTCGTGTGGTAATAGTAATCTGAGACCTATTTTCCAGATAAACACGGTTAAAAATAAAAGATTGTATACATAATATGCAAATTTGATCAAAGATAAAACTTAAAGACTATAATTATTTTTAATCGGATAGACTTATGTTTTGAATAATAAGGTTTGAAGGACAATGGTCCTGTAAAGATTTAAGTTCGATCGATGAGATAGCGCGGAGGATTTATTCAGTTGTTTTTTTTTATTTATCTGATGCCGTTCTCATCGATCTTTTCTCATTAAATAGTATCCAATTCTATATCCTTGTCATCTTGTAAAAAGACACGTGGAATTTTAATTCTAATTTTACAATTTATGTAAATAAAGAGACTTATAACAATTTAAATGATTAAAATCTCACAATGACACATTTAGAAAAAAATATCAAGTTATTAAATATTTCGTAAACAATAATGCCGTTGAGATAAATATACTGGTACTCAGTTAGTTTATATGTCGAGAAAACACTTCAAATTTTCTCTGTTGCTATTTGATCGTTATTATGTTCATTGACAATAGCTAAACATAATTAAACAAGCTATTCTTAACCCACATGAATTGTCGAGATTAAGCAAATATTATTGTAATCCGGAGAAAAGTAAATTTTATTTTCTTTTGACTCCATTGATTACTTGTGTATGATTCATCTGCACGATGAGCTCTTAAATTTTAAGAAACTGCTTGAAACTCGGCATACTATTGTTTCAGAAAAAGGGAGAAGGTTTGGTACCATTAAAACGTTTAATCCCGCTGCAAATGTTTGCACCTGTCCTAAGTCAGGAATCTGATGTACAGTAGTTGTCGTTTGTTTATGTAATTTATACGTGTTTCTCGTTTCTCGTTTTTTATATAGACTAGACCGTTGGTTTTACCGTTTGAATGGTTTTACACTAGTACTTTTGGGGCCCTTTATAGCTTGTTGTTCGGTGTGAGCCAAGGCTCCGTGTTGAAGGCCGTACATTGACCTATAATGGTTTACTTTTATAAATTGTTATTTGGATGGAGAGTTGTCTCATTGGCACTCACACCACATCTTCCTATATCTATCAACTCAGTTGTATGATTTCCAACCGATACGTCCTAAATTGCGGCTTATCAGTTGAATAACTCAAAATGAAAAAATGACGTTTGATGGTAATACCGGCGTCACACATCAGCGTATAGCACCGACGTACGCCGGGCGTTGTCAAAAACCATTGACGCTGCTTATACGCTAGTAATTTTTGACGCATTCAACTTGTCAGTCATATCTGCGTCGTGTGCACAACGAGCTTTCAGTGTGTTTAGGGCGTACGAGAATCGTACATAAGCGTCTATCGGGCGTTGAAGTAACTTATGTTGGCGTATGTCTGGCGTTTGTCTAAGTTAACGTAGATGAAATGCACGCCACGAAGGAAAAACGTATCTTCAACGTATTTGAGACGCGTCCCGGTCGTACCTGCGACGATTATCCGTGCTATCGGCGTGTCTGGGACGTGTAATTATGGGGTGTACTACTTCCGTTTAATGCAATTTTAGTTGATTTATTTGATGAATTCTTACATTCTTACTTGGTAGCATTTATTTTTATTAAATGTAGATGTACAAACCTTACTGTCATTTCGATTTAGTGTATGTTTGCTATTTTTCAAATTGGAATAATGTGACTTTGATTTTGCCCAACGACGGGACATCATACACACAGCCATCAATCGCACAAAATCATATTCTATTCTTGCATTTTTTAAGGAAGATTTTTTTAAATGGTACTCCTGCTCATATCCGGAAGTCGTCATCGGAATGTGTTTGCATATATATGGATTTGCATGATCAGTTTATGCGATTGGTAGCTTTGTGTAGCAATATGACTTTGGATGGCCTTTTGATTTATTGACTTTCCGCTTAATCAATTTTGGAGTGTTGTCATAATCCTTACATATATCATGGATTGGATTCCCAGTTTGATTTATGTCTCGCGAGACATATTTATAGCTTTACCGGTGGCGAAGGCGGCGGCGTAAACAAGTTGGTGAAAGCTTTATAACTCAGAAGGAAGAAGACCTAGACCATCCATATTTCATCCATAGATGCCTTATGTTACAAGCTGACCGTCCGTCACATGTCAGATATCCTTGACCCCATTTTCATGGTTGTATGACTTTGTTTATTCTGCGACCAGTTTTCGTGATTAGGTAGTTTCTCAGTACATAGAATACCTAGAGTTATGATAATTGGTCTATAGTCTCCTCAGTAGGTGCATATGTCAGACTGACATATGTCACTAAACCTTTACCTTGTTTTCATGCTCCAATGATCAATTAATAATTTTATATTCCGACATGCCAGTAAGTAGGCGAGCATTTTAGCTTGTCCACTCTTATGTAGACTTTGCACTGCAGACTTTCTTCTTTCACCATATATCGCAATATTGATGTGCATGAAGTCATACTGTTCCTGTGTACATGGGTGAATTATAAGTATGAAAGAATGTTTTCAGTTATAACCAAGACAAGTGAGTGTAAACATAACTTATTAAATCATTTTACAGATGTGATCAATTTATTTTTCAATTATTATTCATGTCTCATATCATTCTGTCCTGCCAGGCAGCTGATCCATAGGAGAGTTTATCCAGTGCTTGATAAGGTTCTTCTGCATTTCCCCTTTCTTACTGTCAATATTAGCTGCTGTAACATTCTGGGTATCCTGTAGATTCGGTCCCTGCCTCCAAGCTCCAAGAATTAAATTCCTGTTGATGGGGTGTTCTCAATCTAGTTGTTGGTCCTAAAGCCCAGGATAGCGAATCTTCATCAGATTGTGTAGAATAATGCATGTCTTCACTATCAGATGAACTGTTGATTGGGAATAACCAATTGTTGAGAGGAGAATTCTGAATCTGTTGACCAAATTACCAAACGCGTTCTTCACAACACGCCTTGCTTGCGATAGCCTATAACTGAATATACAATCTTCTCTGTCCATTGTCCTATGATAGCAGGGTTTCATCATCGTCGTTCTTAGGGCAAATGCGTCATCTCCAATGAAATAGTAGGGACGTCTTCGGTATCATTTTGAAGAGGCGCGGCATTTGGGGAGCCTATGCTTCCATCTTTCGCTGCTTCTCTTAATTCGGACTCATCATACATCTGAGCATCAGAACAGGCACCGTTTCCTAAAATGTAGGGATAATATAAAATTATCGCAAAAGGTTTCATATATGAAGAAATATGAAATCTTATGACAACTATTTACAAATGTATACATGCATATGATAATTCTAGAGTGACTTACATGTATGCGAAAATAAATGTCATCAAAGATACCGAGGTTAACTAATTTTTCCACGAATGACACGTGTTTCGACTCTCGAGTTTTCGTCAGATTCGTTCACAATAAATATATACACGAGGATCTGTTGCTTCGTTTGTGTTGCTCTTTGATTTCCCTTTGTTTTATGGATTAGACGCTTTGCTTATTTGCGAAGTTGTTATATTAGATTCTGAAACAGAATTACAAGCAATAAAATTTGTAAGTTTTTTCTAACGTTTTAAAGAATTTTTACATAAAATTATATAAATATCTTACCTCTAACATCTGCCCATATAAACCTGTAATCACCATCAACCAAAGCTAGCATCCCTTATAGTTGTGGTATAATGAATCTGATCGAGTCGGTTTCTTTATAGCAATATGCTTTCCATCCAATGCTCCACAGCAATGTGGAAAATGCTATCTGCGCATAAATTGATCATTAATTGCGTTCCATTCCCTTGGATCATTTGAAGGAGTCATGACCTCATTTGTATATTCATCAATAATTGCATTGCATACTTCCCTGACAACTACAGACAAGGTGTTACCAGGAACTCTCCAGGATAATTTCATATTGGCATATGTCGATCCAGCAGCAAGATGTCGAAGAATTGCGGCTAGTTTTACCCCAGGCTCTATCTGTTCTCTTTGAATATACAAAACAGGAGTTAAACTTAAAATTATAAATATTTACATTCAATATGTAATACCATTTTATTTATTTTTTTTACTTTTCTAGATTCAATATTGTGTACTTGGTCTCTTATATTTAATTACAGCTTGCAATTGCTTATTGATAATTTAAGGACGTGACTCGATCATCAGAAAGTCGGATGCTACTATTGCATACTGATTATTTTACTGTATTCGTAATGGCAGAAAATGGAAAGTGTTTTAAGCCATAACAAAAAAACTACAGGAACCATGTATATTGTTTGGAAACCCGATGCTGGATCCTCTGAAGAATTTCATCGTACATCTCTACGGGCATTTTCATAAAATTCCTGAAACTGCTCTGATCTTCTTGTCTAAGTTCAATTAATAGTTGGTCATGCAATCCGAACTGCTTTCTCCTTGATACCCACGGCTGCTGCCATAGACGTCTTCGCTGCCGTCTTTGATGCCTTTTAATTTTGGTGCATGTTTAGGTGAATTTGGTCTACATGTTGTAGAGCCATGGCTAGAAGATATGCCCTCCTGACTCTCTCCAGGCAATCTATTATAGCAAGTGCCAAACTGAACACTACCCAACCTTTTATACCATTTTATACATGCACTTGGATATGCATATTAGTATAACGGACATATGCCACTATAAATGTCAGAACAAGTTTCGTTGAATGTCAGAATACGTTTTTGATGCGCCATGGGTGAGTTTTATACGTTCACTTAGCGCTGTAACTACGCCAGGCGTAGGTTACAAACACGCCCCGCATACCAAGTAAAAGTTGAACGATCTTGAGGCGTATACAACGTGCCCTAAACGTGTCTCAAACTTAACTGTAGCGTTTTTCAACGCGCTTGTAACGCATGTGTTACGTGCGTGTAGCGAACAGGTATACGCTTGACAAACGCTAGAGCAAGATGAAAATTTGTATGCTGCATAAACATTTCCTAGAGATGTAGAGTTCATCAAGCGTATACCTTTGCATTTCGACGTACTCCAAACTTATGCAACGCGCGTCTAACGATTGCTTAGCGTTCCTCTTGTGTGCACTTAACGTATATGGATTTAGTCAATTTTCTCTGTACGTCTTGTGCACATCGGTCTATACGCCAATATGTGACGCCGGCAATATATAAGAGATTGGTGGGTTAGTGTTTTAAAATATCAAACGAATTTTTTTGCAAAAGTCATGCATATTAGAACGAGGACATGTTGACGTGAAATGAACATAAACCCTTGCTTTGTTCGCTGAGATAGTTTTTTTAACGTGCTAGTTCACACAGTACAATGTAATAGTCCACAAAAAGACTTTTTCGTGTAGTCTTAACATGACACATAATTCTGACCCTGAGTCGAACAGTATTTGCTTCTAATGAAAAATGTTAAGTGATTAGTGGGTGAGGAGCAAATACAAATGTTCTCAAGTCTCGAGTTTGACCCGTTCGAGGATCCTTAATCCAGCAACCTAGACGAACACACTAACACGAGTCCACCAAAGCTGTGAGAGCATATGTCAATGAATCAAAAACATTTGAAAGCCAACAAAATGGTGTAAATATTCATGCATTGATAACAGAAAATTACATGGAATTAGATGTTTAATGACGACACAACAGGTACTAAGTATTTTAAGGTATTATGTACGACTTTGCCCCCCAGCAGAGCGATAGAAAAACAGCACAATAACGGGTGTTACACGGACACTTTTTTATGAAGTTACACGGACACTTTTTATGAATAGAGTCACTCGTGCATTCAGTGAGTTCATAGGCACTTTATCGTACACCTTGTGACCCAATTACATTGTTTTATAAATATAAATTATAATCATAAAAAAGCTAACTATGTCCCAAAATGCTGAAATTAAATTAAGTATCTACGAAGTTACTGACTGCAAGAGTAACTGCAACCATAAAATGTCTCTATGTACAAACCTCTCGTGGGTTTGCTTAGCTGTTAAGCTGAAATCTTTTAAATCGTCTAAATCGAAGTATACGAAGGATTTCCCTTTTTCTCTTCATGTTCAAGGAATTTGCTTAAGTCGAATCAGGTAGCGCAAAACGTAAACGTAAACGTCCAAACCACAGGCGCTTGGGTATATGATACAGATATTTTTTTTGGATTTTTGTTGTTGTTGATTAAAATATTCAATTTTCTATATTTATACTACATATCTATCACTACTATGCATGTCTCACCTAGTTTCGAGTAATTTTACCAACTCTTGAGACAACCCCATTTTTACTATCCACACTTTGTTTCTTACACTACAAGCCATTAAAAGTCTGAAATGGCCTATATTTGTACTCGACTGAACTGATTTTTACTCGACCAGTCTGAATTGGTCTGAAATTTACTTGATATTACTCGACTGTAGTCTGAACCATACTAAACAGTCTGAACTTGTACTCTACCTTTACTCGATCAGTACTTAACCATTTTATATGAGTCTGAACCATACTCGACATAGTCTTAACCATTCTCGACTAAGTCTGAACCATGCTCGACCTAGTCTGAACCATACTCGACCATGCAACTCTTAACCGACCTAGACCTATTTTTTGTATCTATCTATTGTATTTCATCAATTTAGGAACTGTTATACATACATATAAGTCTGAACCATGCTCGACCTAGTCTGAACCATACTCGACCTAGTCTGAACCATACTCGACCATGCAACTCTTAACCGACCTAGACCTATTTTTTTGTATCTATCTATTGTATTTCATCAATTTAGGAACTGTTATACATACATATATATATATATAAACTGTATATCACATTTAAAATTAAAATTAAACAAGGTGATCAAATTTCTGGTTGGATTAAAAATTGTCATGTAATAAATTAAGTTCATTAAATGAATTTTTATATACATGATATCATGTTCACATTGATTTATGCACATCAAAAATACTAGAACTTTCAACCATTATTCAAATATCTTAAATGTTATTCAATTTTTTTTTTTCGTTTTGTCAAAATTAAAGACATGACATACAAGAAGCACTTTAAAAGGTTTAATGGTTTAATTACCTCAGTACAGGTGTGTTTTACAGGTAAAAAGAAAACCATATTTTTCTTAAACTCGTGTATTACTTATCTAGTGAATTCAAAAGGCCTTGTTATTTATGTTTTACAGGATGTTGTAATTTTCAATGGATGTTATTTAAAATTTGTTACTCTCTGACCAGGTGTGATCTTTTTAATCAGTGTTCCCCAAGCAGGATGTATTACTTTATAGTTTACCACAATCAGAAGAAAAATTTTATTTATTTCTTTAATTTCTTATCCCTTTTTAAATTATATATATATCCCAAATTATAAATAGGAATAGATATATTTCTGATATAAGGTTAAACATTGTCAGTGATTTTGTTGGCTGTTGTTACCTCATTAAAAAGATAGTTATATAACTAGTGTATGTAACCATGAAACCTAAGTACAGAAAGTCACAGGACAAAAAGTCACAGGACAGAAAGTCACAAATTTGATAGGACAAAAAATCACAAATAATTTGTATACAATTGTTTGAATATTTATGAGAAAGATCTTGAAATGTTTACTTTTTATTACATATATTCATTTTACAGTTTAGGAAATTGTTCATAAGACTTGGTAATTTAAGATTTATAAAGTTTTAATCATGCAAAGGATATATTTCTTGCACAATGAAGCCGTTTAGGTACCAAGACACTGTAACATTTTGTTTTCTTTTCAATTATTTGATCATTATTGATATTGTTTCAAGAAAAATACAAAAATGTTTTTTTAAAAATAAGTTCATATGGTTCAAAGAAAAATAATCTCAAAACTGAATTGTGACTTTTTGTCCTGTGACTTTCTGTCCTACATTCGTTTTTATTTAGGAATTTAGGAAAATCAAGTTTTGTTTAAAAAAAAACACATGCCAAACAAAAAGCACTTTATTTTTAATAAGGTTTTATTACCCTCAGTATAGGTGTGGTTTTCAGGTAAAAAGTCTTTTATTTAACAAGACTCAGACTTTAAAATTAGATAATTTACCCAAGTCAAAGTGAACTGCCTATTTAAGCAGTTCATTGGCAGTTTTATAGCAGTTTCTTGAATTTTTAGCGGTTTTGGAGCAGTTTAAAGCAGTTTTGATTTAGGCAGTTTAAAATAACTGCCTACTAGTAAAAGATAACTGTTAATTTAAGCAGTTTAAAATATTTCAAAGCAGTTTGATGTTGGCAGTTATTTTTATATAGCAGTTTGATTTGTAAATTATATCTTGTCAGTTGCATCAAACGGAATTAATGTGATTTAGATAAAAGTGGTCTTGTAGAAATGTGCCATCTGTTTACAATTGACCTCTCTGTGGTGGCAGGAAGTACTATCTACACAGAAATTGAGGACACATGCAGGAAAACTTAAAATATTGGTCTGCAATTACTATCACTTTTAGTAGAAATATCATATTTAAACAAAAATGGATATTGTTTTCTTAATATTATATATCACATTTTAAAGATTTAGGTAATTAATTGCTAGTAATCTTCTAGGGAACACTTCAACAGAATCATACAACTTTTTAAACATTCCCATGTATTGCAATATAATAAAATTTGAATTTGGAATAAAGAGGAAGACAACAAGAAAAGATGTGTCTTCTTACATGAACAAAATGAAAATTTTACATGGAATTAATTAATATACTTGGAAATAGTTCTTTTCACATTGAATACTGAAGATGGGCCTTGTCTCAATGGTTATTTTGGAAGATTATAATCATATTAATTGTGTGATTTTTGGATTACATCTTAATTCTGGTAAGTGCAAAAAATTGGATTCTACTATTTTGATTTTTTGCAATTGTACTTCCAACATAACAAAACAATAATGACAATGATATATATATATATATTTAGCTTAATTCTTATTTTTGCTCCTCATTGTGACAGTCCAGCTTGTTTACGTGTCATGTATTTAAGATTATATCAGAATAAAACTGATTCAGCTTACAAATATACTTAATCATATTAATATTTTACTAATCAGGTAATATAGAAAATAATTAATTTCAAGTATATCATTGTATGTAAGATTGCATGAATATCTTGATTTCCATTTCCCTTATTTCAGATGACTTAAAACTGAAATTACATGTTGCACCCTGTATTTCTGACATCAATATTTGTAATACATAAAAGCTATACATGTACATATTAACCATGAAGTTGGATAACAACAATAAATTTGTAAAGAAGATATATTTTTGTTTTGATAATTATATCATGTTATTATCTTACTTTTTTAACAGCTACTAGTATGAATAATGCATAAGATCATGACCATATTAGCATTTCCTTAGCAGTTATTTCCCAGTTTTATATGAATATTAATTAACCTGAAGCAGTTAAATATGAATATTCATGAATTGAAAGCAGTTTTTTTGTACCTAATTTAAATATTTCGTAAAAAAAAAAAATGCTAAAGAACTGCCTAAAACAGCTAAGGAACTGCTATGAACTGCCAGAATAACTGTGCAGGTTTAAAAAACTGCTAATTTTTGTATATGAAGTAACTGGTTAATTTTGGAAGGTTTACAACTGCCAAGCATCAGAAACTGCTATATCTCTGAACTGGGAAAGCTAAATAACTGCAAAGAAACTGCCTTTAACTTTGACTTGGGTAACTATCTGGATTTGACAAATCTAAGAGAATCAAGTATTATTAAAAAGGATGTAAAAATCTGTTTTTAATTGTGGCTGTTGTCATGTCAGTTAAAAAGAAAGTTATTTTAACAATCAAAATTATAAAGAAGAGGTTATTTGGTCAAGTATGGTTCAGACTGGTCGAGTATTGTTCAGACCTTTGGTCGAGTATGGTTCAGACTGAAAAATAGGTCGAGAGCCGGTCAAGTATTGGTCGAGTACAGGTCAGGACTGGGTTAAGACTGTTTCAGACTGGTGGAGTAATAGTTGAGACTATTTTCAATAGCAAAGATAAGGGTCAAGTACAAATCAGTACAGTCGAGTATGGTTGAGACTGGGTCGAGTAATATTAAGTAAAATTCAGACCTATTCAGACTGGTCGAGTAAAAATCAGTACCGTCGAGTACAGATATAGGCCATTTCAGACTTTTACTGGTTTGTAGTGTTAGTGTGGATAGTAAAAATGTGGGTTGTCTAAAGAGTTGGTAAAATCACTCGAAACTAGATGAGACATACTCAGTAGTGATAGATATGTAGTATAAATATAGAAAATTGAATATTTTAATCAACAACAAAAAAAATCCCCCAAAAATATCTGTATCATATACCCAAGCGCCTGTAGTCCATCCATTTTTGATATAGGGATGGAAAATGAAAAAAATATTGTGTCACGTGATCAATACTTGGGTCTACTCGAATATCATCTTGCTGTAATGAGCATGAAATTAAACCCAAACAAAAATTGATTTCCTTAATAAGTGGATAAAACAATTTAAAACGAGACAAAATAAATTATTTTTGATTGAATGTTATTCCCCATAAAACAGAGAAACAGCTTTTTTCTATATTTCCATATTTTGTTCTTTATTTTATTGATTTTAACAATATTTATACATGTTGTATTTACGTTTGTCTAATTACTCTTTCTTATTTCATTTGCATACGTCGTTAAATTTTTAAATTCTTAAATCCGTTATTCATATTTTTGGGTTTTTTTTTTGGAAAAAGGGGGGAGGGGTATGAGCCGGGGAAGGGGGCAACCCCCCCTCCCACTTTCAAAATAGGAGATGGAGGAGGCACAACATAGTCCTTTGTTTGTTTCTACGTATGTATGCTTTTTTCTTGGTATGGAGGGGTATATATAAATGCAGGGGTGTAGGAGCCGGGAAAGGAGACCATAACTGCATAACATACTTACAAAGGCGAGGGGGAAAATTCTAATACCCCCTCTTTGGCAATTTATTTTGTTATTAAAATATAAAGTGCCTTCGAAAGAATACATCACCTTATTTCTAGACTATTAGACTATTATGATAGAAAATATAGATTAATGGTCTTTTTTTTTTTGCTTGTCACTTTAAGAAGTGCCCCTACTCCTACTTCACTGATATGTATCAAAGGAATAAGCAATAATTTTACTCGCACACAGCTGATAGAATTGAGAAGCGCTAGTGTTCACGCAAAATCCCTAGTTTATTAAAGACTAAACAGTGGGATATCTAGTGACAAAATATTATCTCCCCTGTAAACACTGAACACTAGATCTTTTCAATGTTTGTCCCATTTTAGCAAGGACGTTATCAATTATAAATTCACGGGAAAACGTTCTGGTAAATAGTAAAAATTTTAATATATTGAAATAAAAACAAAACTTCCATTTAGTGTTACAATTTCCCTCCTTAAATAGGAAACGACGAGTACAGCAGACTAAAGGAGCTTGGTGTAAAATTGGTTTAAAATGTTGCTATGCGAATAAATTCCTGGAGTACCAAATTCAGTTTGTTTTTTTACTGGCTGTATACCTCTCTGGAACATGCTAATTATCCGTATGTATATGCAGCTAGAATAGAGAAAGTCAGGGAAAAAATCCAAAGGAATCGATTGATATGCAGCAAAGATTGGCACTTTTGAAATTAAGTTACTAAGCAAATTCAAACGGACCTTATCCCGATGTAAACATTGAATGCTAATAGATCGAGAAGACCGCAAATACATGTACAAAAATCGAGACGACCTTTTCTTAAAATTGTATAAAAAATAGTAAAAAGATGCCTACTTTATAAGAATATTTATCTTTAATTTTTTTAACCTGCACAGACAGACTTTTATATTTTGATATTCACGAAAAGACGATATTTCTATATTTGAATTTTCATTTGAAAAGAGCAGACCGGTGTACTCGAAAACTTAGAATGTGAATAATAAGTATATTTTGGGAAATTGTAAAATGCTAAGGACTTTGTGGAACACTCCAAAAATTGGTGACCTGAAAGATCTCTAGATTTTGTATGTGCATGATTTTTTCCATTTTTTTTTTTTTTTTTTTTATCAATATGCAGCAAAGATTGGCATTTTTTAGATTTCAGTTTCACAAGCTTCTAATGCAATTATCTCGATAAATACTGAACATAAGACATCGTGTATTTGTATGTATATTTCTAGGAACACAGTTTAACAAATAATTTCTTTAAAATGTACAATTGTTATTTAGAAATAACTTTTGATCAGTGTCGTCACGGCATTGTTTTATTATGGATTTTCTCGACTCTATCAAAAGAAGAGGAAATTTTCTTGTGTTCTTTTTCACTAGATTTCCCACTGTAAATATCTCCAAACATCGTGGTATATATAACGGTATGCAAATTTTTTATGTTCAATCTTTTTAATTATGCAATCGTCTTAAATGCAAAATGTATTACTTTCTAATTAAAAACGTCGTACAAGTCAGATACAAAACAAAGGTAATAAAAAAAACAGGATGGTAACAACCAGTGTGTAGTTTTTCTGCACTTGTAGTCAGGTCAAGGTCCTCGGCTATCGCCTCGGACTTGACCTGACTTCTCGTGCAGAAAAACTATACGACAACGGTTGTTACCGGCCTGTTTTTTTTTGTTACCTTTGTTCTGTATCTAATACATAAATATAGTTTTTTTCAAGTCCTGAAAGTGACAAGTCATGCATGAAGGATTCCGTTGATGATCTTTTTCAATTACTAGGGCATAATTTTCACTCAGTTCTCCCGGACAAGCTTATTATAAAACATCATATTCTGTTGTTTCTTAATCTCATATGTTACACGCATAAAGTAATGGTTATAATACCTTATATATAAGCTTAAATTCCACTTGTGGGAAGACACTGTTCGTAGTTGATTATCCATTTTTGTGTCAGCTACTTAAATTAAGGCTTGTACTAAAAATCGAAAAATAATAAGTTTGCTAAAATTTTTTCTGACTGGTTGAAAATTTTCAAAAAAGATACAGATTTTTATAAAATGCACTTTAAGTCAGTGATATTGTTTCCAGAATTATCCTTTAATTATCATTCCTGCAACACCAGTCTATACAATTTTCTTAGAAACAGATAGCTTATTTCAATAGAAATTCCCATTTGAAAGGTTAACATAATCACAGGGTCACAGAATTTGTTTTAGTGTAAAAATCGTTTACAGTGGAGATTTAAGTGTGAAAATAACCCCCAAAACCTCGAAAATAGGGAAAGTTTGTATCACTACAAAGCCGTAATGCGTTGTTTCCCCAGAGATTTCACTACAACCATACGAAAAAACTACACGAGTCATCGGATTCAACCACCAAGATATATCAATATATTGAAAATGAAGCAGACCTGACAAAGAGAACGATGATACTTTTTACGGGTACCTGAAAAACAGTCATAATACAATAGTTTCGGGTTAGTTGCCGCTTTATACGTTATACCATGGCTGGTGTGTGAAAAAACATGAACAAAAAAGAAAACGTTTAAAAGAGTATCTATTGTAGATAACATGGGGTAACCCAGGTTAAGTTAAAACAATTTTTTTTAAAGTAGACCCAAACAGAAGACAAGGCAGTATATTCTATGTTGTCAAATGCACCTCAAAAACTGAAAGAAATAAACCGTTTAATGACTCTGGGACTCACCCGGCTTACCATTTTTGCATGTGTTTGACTGTTTTTAGAAAGAAAATATTGCTACAAATATTGCTTTTCAACTACTATCAGAGGTTATTTTCTATGTCTAATATGATTTATGATTATCTAACACTATCATTCTGAAGAACATCTCGAAGAGTATTCATAGGAAAAGACATAATTTATCAAGGTTTTGGATTTTTACATATTTTGGTCTCGAACGTCTTGAAAGAAACATTAATAGTTGAAATGCGCATCTCGTGCAGTAAAATTGATACCGTTTATGTTATTATAAGAATGAAAGTATAAGAAATGAAAAAAAAGTGCTCTTACGTCAAGTTGAGTGCAAATGCTCTGTGCATTGGACCCAATTCTTGCTATGGGAATTGTCACTATACTGGACGCTAAAAAGCCAGATAATTTTCTCAAGATGTTTCTAGAACAATTTTCAGAACAAATTCAAAGGTAGAAAGCTAACGATAGAAGTGAAAAATGATTTCGAGTTCGGTTATATAGGAAATAAAGATTTAGTCGGAATGACCATGCACCAATGTTATCCAAGAGAAAAGAAGAGGACCAACGAAGAAACAGAAAGAATTGATATCACTAAGTCGTTGTTGGTTACACAATCGTTGTTGGTAGAATTCATGAATTTAAAAAATTGATAATGAAACATAAAAATTATCAAGATAGGATTTCTAAAATCGATAAGCAAAATGAGCCATAGTGAATAAAAACTTAGGAAATGTTTTAGTGAAACCTTAATTGCAGATAGAAAATCTGTTGAAACTTGTAGAAAACCAGCAAAGTGGACAATGCAATTACATGGAGGCAAACCTGTCTTAGTCATTCTCAAAGTATAATAAAGGCCTTGCCTTGCTGCACCGAAAGACTAGGGTATGCGTTTTTTTTTGGTATTAATGGCACAGATAAAAATAACATCATTGGATTCTTGTTTACAGTGAGACTAGTTTTCTGACTTTCGAAAGTTATATTGAAGAACTAAAGCAAACCAGTATATTCAAAATTCATTTTATACGCTTATCTTTGAGAAGCCATAAATTCCAACGACCAGGTTCATAGATTTTGATGAATTGAGCTTTAACGTAAGAATATCCCCTTTTTGGCTTTGTCGACCTTCAGCATAATTTCTTTTTTTTTTTTTAATCTTGAACATAAAACTATTAAAGTAGCTACTAGTCGTTTAGAATTGAACTCATTGAATACTAATATCCACCAAATGCAATTATCTTCCATAATAAATGAAATGCTGGTAACTTAAAAACAGAGGCAACGGCAGTTTACCGATGTTCAAATAGTCTCCTGCTATGCATAACCCGCAATGCAAATCCATTACTTTTGTGCGGACTTATTCACATATTTGAACAAACCCTTATGGCGAATTTGTTATTATAGATACCTGGTTCAATCGACACATTGTTCTAGTAACCATTTGTATTTGCAACTTAGTGAAAAGATTTCTGGAATACTGTTCACTTGTCTGGGCTTGGCAATACTTTTGGTCCTTTCCGATAATATCAGCTCTTCAACGTTTCTTTTATGTTTTGACTTTCGGTATTATGTCCTCGAGGTTCACTGAAGAGATATTACTTGTCGAAATTCGCACCCGGTGATGTAAAATTGATACCGTTGAATATGGTGACCCATGGGAAAATCCAAGTTATTTCTTTATTTTATGCCAGGCTTATAATATCATAGACAGGTACTTAAAAAAGTTTGGAAGAACTTGCTATCAATTTAGTTGTACAAAACATTCTTTATGGTATTAGATTTATGGATTATAAACAAAATACCTGTTCAATATAAAAAAGAAGATGTGGTATGATTGCCAATGAGACAACTGTCCACAAGAGACCAAAATGACACAGAAATTAACAACTATAGGTCACCGTACGGCCTTCAACAATGAGCAAAGCCCATACCGCAAAGTCAGCTATAAAAGGCCCCGAAATGACAATGTAAAACAATTCAAACGAAAAAACTAACGGCCTCATTTATGTACAAAAAATGAACGAAAAACAAATATGTAACACATAAACAAACGACAACCATTGAACTACAGGCTCCTGACTTGGGACAGGCACATACATACATAATGTGGCGGGGTTAAACATGTTAGCGGGATCCCAACCTCCCCTAACCTGGGACAGTGATATAACAGTACAACATAAGAACGAACTATAAAAATCAGTTGAAAAGGCTTAACTCATCAGATGGACAAAATACAAGTGGACGTGGCAGGGTACTTGTACATCCAAACAACAAAAGACACTAGGAACAGATCTGAGAGTACTCGCAGTTATCTGACAGCTAGTTCAAAGCCACTAACAACTAATAAAAAATCATGCATCTAAGACTAAATTATCAATCCGTACACATCCAACATCCAATGGATTTAGTGTAAAGACGTCATAAAAAGTCAGAGAAAAACATGACCTTGTGCAATGCCAACCTATTTAAAGATTTTTTTTACAGAATAAAAAAAAATACTGCAATATGTATATTACAGCAGATAATCACTCTTATTGAAAAGCCTTCTTATATATATTCTTATCATGTTTATTTGTATTCATTTTCACTAATATACTGTTTTTATGAAAATCAGATAATACCTCAATATTGCACAAACAAGGTAATTGGAATGTGAAATATTGTAAATCTCAAATGGTTAGATTTGTTAAACCCTGTTTAAGGAAGTAACAAATATACAATTTTACAATAGTAACAGTATTCATCAACAGATTTTATATCTCTCACACCTTACAATTGCTATTTTATATATACTTTTACAGGATTCCTATCCGTTTTCGTCATAATTTTCGCCATAACACATGTATTATCCATCATTATTATATTTTGACCATTTAGTAGGGTGCCCAGTCAACAAATTTGATTGATTTGGGTTAACGGAATAACACACGGCTGTATTTGATATCTTTGGAAAGAGGAGAACAAGCCTCGTCGAAATATTGATGTCGTCGTTGTCTACAGTGGTCACGATTTTCTTAAATTTGGGTCAAAGGTCAAAGCTAAAATTTCAAGGAAAACGCAGAGTCATGTTTAGACAGCTGGTTGCGCCAACATATTATATATGCGTTATAGCAAAATAAATTCGACGAATTCAAAGGATTATAACTATAGTTTTCATATTTAGGACTAATTTGATATTTGTGTTGCTAAATATGGTTCGAGATTGACATTTGTACTTATGCGGTATCGTTGCTTTATAGTAATAAGAAAGACTGAAAACGGTGAAAAATGGAGAGGGTTTGTTTTAAAATATATAAGAAAACAAAATAACAACTAGAAACATGTTAATCACTCCATCTTAGACACGTATATGCCTTATTGAGCATAAATTGGCCTACAATTGACGTGAAGTTAAAGATTATCTACAAAAAGAGGGTTGTAAACAACATCAATCTAATTAAAATATAGATCTCTGATTTCGTTATCCTCAGATGAGCTGATGTATACGAGCACGCGAGTTAATATAGATCAGAATTTCAATCAAATTGAAACAACGTAGAAAATATAGCCGGAGTTAGTAGTAGCTATTACTTGTCATTATCTATATATTGTTAAGTTGAAAGCCATCGACCAGGTTTAGGTTAGAGAGCTAGTTTCAGTTGTTCTTTTTTAAATCGTATTCGAAGCAAGTCGCAGAATGCGAGGTATACATCATACAATCTGATGGTAGCGGCGGCAACACCGTAAACTATTTGTATATCTTTCTTTATATTTCATATTCAGAGGGTAGAGGAATCGGATGATTCATACTTTGTATATAGATCATTTGTGTTACGAAGTTCCCGTCTGTCATATAAACATTGTCCTTGATCCATTTTCATGGTTTAGTGACTGCTAAAAAACTGTATAGCTTTTTTTCGTCATATGAATGTCTCACTTGTGAGTTTGAATGTCCCTTGGTATCATTCGCATCTCTTTTATCGTGAGTTCTAGGATAACTACTAGTATATTTGGTTACTAATATATGGTATCCTTGCAAGGTCTACATGTCGGTCATACATGGTTCACCTGACCTCGACCTCATTTCATGGATCAGTGAACAAGGTTAAGTTTCAGTGGTCAAGTCCTTATCTCAGATACTATAAGTGGTGGGTCAAATATTTTTGGTGTATGGAATGGTAGCAAAGTGTACATGTCTTTATGGCAGAGTTCATCTGACCTTACCTCACATGGAACATGATAATGTTAATTTTATGTAATTCTTGTATAATATAAAAATAAGGAGATGTGGAAGTAAGCAGTTATAGGCAACCATACGGCCTTCAACAATGAGAAAAATCTATACCGTATGGTCGGTTATAAAAGGCCCGGATATAAAAAATTGAAACATATTGAAATGAATATTTTAGAAAAACTAACGGTTGATTTATAACAAAACAATTTCCCAAAACAATTTGACAGACATGAACAAACGACAACCACTCAAATACCGGCTCGATCCGGACTTAGGACAGGCATATGAAGAATGTATAATCCTTTTCTTTAAGAATTTCAACATATTTCAGTCAGTTAGTAAAACATGCTGTACCAGTAGAATCCTAGTTTTACAGTAATGATGTTTATGATCATACTTTTCTCAGACTATAAACTGATGACGTCCTTTCGTTAGTTTTCCGTAAGGGACGACCGTTTGATTCCAAAAGAAGGGAGGGGAGGAGGATTTTGAAAATCAATAACTTGGACTGTTATAAACTGAAAATAAATGACTTTCCACAAGACCGGATGAAAATGAATACTCTGCAAAATGAAATGCAGATAGATCAGGATATAAATGTGTACAAAATTGAAAATAAATTTTCACGCAGCAAAGCAACGGAAAGAATTAAGCATATGCGTAGCAACAGATGAAAAAAATGGTAAATCCGGAATTTTTTTTTCCTGCTGCCAGCTTGGCACATATATGTCATTGGCTTCAGTGGTTTGCTCGGACAAACCTATTGCCAATTCAGCTTTGAAATTATTGCAGTTGTATCTGCTGGTGTATAATTTATACACGAACGGTGATACATTTTTGCTGTCATTCACACTGAGGGGGATTTAGGTCAAAAACATCATGCAAGACCATAACAAAGACTTGATGTGCCATATTCCGGGTGTGAAACGGAACCGACCGATTTGATTCCTATACTACAATTGTAACAAAAATATCTATCCCAAAAAAAAGTTTGAAGTAATGAAAAACAGACACAGAACATATGCCTCCGAAGAAAATAACAATTTACAAAGTTAGCTGGCTATTCAAAACAAATAAATCAACCACACAACAAGCAAAAGTGAGAAATGTATTAAGTGACCATTGTCCTTGTTAAAGACCTAATAGTGTAAGCAACAAAATAATGAATGTCACGGGATAATCCGTGTTTAATCAATGCCAAAATGTTGACTTAATTTGTGTTTTTAATTGCTAATTTCTCCAAAACTTTTTTTGTTTCACACATGAAACTTGGCACACACATGCACCGTGTCTTATTGCTTTAATAAGAGTAAAAAAGATACACGTAATAATTTTGTTTTTGATGAAAATGTGGTAAATTTCGGGTAAAATTTTAGTCTTACTAAAATGCTGAAATAATTATTCGAAAATCAGATAAATACTTTCCGCTTTTAATATATGATATATTTAATGTATAAACTATATTATAAGTACTATTTTAACCACCAACAAAGAGCGTAATAATTTTATTTTTCATGCTAAAGATTCCACATACAATACGGTATCTGAAGGTACCCTGTAAAAACACGAAATTTAGAAAATCGTGACCATGTCGTCAGTAAAATGCAAAACCCCGTGTTATTTAGAGGACCCTTATGACTTAACTGCGTCACAGATTACAACGGATGTGTTTCCAACCCTTCTTGTTTGTAACATCATCGAATGTAACTTGTCACTGGATTTTTCCTTGTCGGCGAGGTTCCACTAATAAATCAGTAAATCCGTACCTAGTCATAGCACTGGAGTTCACCACTGGTTTTTGCGGTGTTCATTGTCACATGTGGAGCAGGATCTGCTTACTCTTCCGGAGCACATGAGATCACACCCCAGTTTTTGGTGGGGTTCGTGTTGCTCAGTCTTTGGTTTTCTATGTTGTGTTTTGTGTACTGTTGTTTTTCTGTTTGTCTTTTTCTTTTTTAGCCATGATGTTGTCATTTTGTTTTCAACTTATCAGTTTGAATGTTCCTTTGGTATCCTGCACCTCTCTTTTAATGTTGACAGTGAATATGTATCTTTTCATGTTTCTCAAAAGTATGATATTTGTTTGCTCAAAGAATTACTTTTCCAAATTACTCCATTATATGAGTATTATGTGTAAAATCATGATATGAGAGACATTCTCATTAAATCAAGCTTAAAGTTTAGTGATATTTTTAGGTTAATTAGTATGTTGGAAATACCACTTGGTATTCCCTTATATGATACATTTTTACAATATAAAACATTACTTTGACTGAACTATGTATGTATTTATCATAAAGCGTAAATTATACAGGTATATTTTAAGTTAAAAAAAAGTATTTTCAATTATTTTTAAATGCATTGAAATAATTGCTATCATAAGTTATCCCGGCACCCCAGCTTGACCAAAAGGTTTCAATTCACCTACAAAATAAAAAAATGTACAAAGAATCTTCTGTTAAATCATTTACATTTTACATTAACAAATAAGCTCTTATTTGATAAAAGACTGACAGATATTGAAGCATTTATTTGTATGTTTCTGCACCAGAAATATTTATCTGTAATGTTAATCAATAGTTGCTATAATCGTGATTTCCATCAATCAGTTTTAAAATTTACGGTCTTTTTCGGATGTCCTACTTATTCAAATTTTATTCAGCCAATCATTTTGAGTCACACGCTGGCACTTTGATTACAATTTTCACCTGTAAACGTACTTGATTACCGCAATTAGATAAAACCAATTGCCGTTTCAATGAATAAATGTTTTATCAACTTATGATTTATTATATAAAAATTGAATAAAACATGATACTTGACTTTTTTTGCTAAAAATATGATGGGTGTTCACAATGAGGTCGGTGCATAAAATCGAAACCACATCAGGAAATTATAACAGCTAGAACATCGAATTTCTGGACGATAATCGGAAATATGTCTTAGTTTACCCATAACTATGGAACTACACTTGTAGTATGTCTTCAGTTCTTGCACGTCGCGATAAACTGTTCTGATGGACCAGAGTGAAAGATCGGACTTTAATCAGATTGTTAATATCTGGATTGAAAACATATTTGTTATATACAGTAACATAAACTGTAGAGTGTGGTAAACGTCTATGAGAAAGCAACTAAACGACGACACAAAATACAAGAAAATCTAAAGGTTGACTGGTCTTCAAAAATATATCTACTGAACGTAATTTTTACAAACACAAACAAAAAAATCAATCGATTAAAGATACCATCTATACAGCTAGTTTGTTTCATGACTTATGCGTAGCAATTGCTATTTTGGTTGGATAAAAACGTAACTATGTAACAAAAATGAAACAAAATTTGACTAATTCTTTCAGACTGCCTGTACTAAAAACTGTGATTTCAACCGTTGACTGAATGTTTTAGATTTGCGCTAATGCCAACGCTAGAGTCTGCTTTTGGCATCATTTTCATTTTTATTGTTGAAGAGCATTTGTAACTGACCTCTAAATATCGTTTTAATTGTGTTGTTGTGATCTTGTCTCTTTGACGTTTAATGCACATTTTCATTCAAGTATATTGGTTAATGTCAAATGACCATCTACTGGTTATTTTCCGGAACATTTTGCCTCGTGGACCACTGATGAAGTTGGGAATCGATAGAATGGATTTAGACTTACAAACTACATTAACATTCCTGGTGAGAAACGGACATCTTTGTAATAGCGAAATCTAAAATAGTTTACTTTCATCATAATTTAGGAAAGAGTCATTAAGTAAACCTGTAGCTGTTTGTTTGTGACTATTTTATATAGTTTTTTTTTCTTTTGACCACTGTGCTGTTTTTATTTGATTACCATCCCTTTTTTAAGATATAAATGATTTGTTTGCAATAATTTCTAACTAAATATTTAATACGTACGCTTTAGTCGTTCTGATCCTGCAAAATAATTATCCAAGAATAGTGCAAACGCATTAGGAGACAATCAAACAGTTCAACAACTGCATTATGTATACCATGTTTGTTTATATAACAATTTATGTAGCAAACAAAATATCAATACCGTCTTTTTAACCAAAAAAGAAATGTATATCAACTTAGCATCTGGCGTATTTAGATATAAATACGAACTTTTGAAATAAAGACGTGCACGGATAAGGTCTAACATATAATTTTCAACCGTACAATTGTATCTTACAATTCCTCAAGGTAAGTGTTAAGTAAATAAAAAAGTAAAGTTATATCCCCTTACATTTTAGATACATATATACAAGATATCAAGCTAATATGTAAATATAAATATAAATGAAAACATAATGATATATCCTCTTACTTTTGATGTTAATCTATACTATTAAACGAGAAGACCTCATTTTGTGTGTCGCTTCTCTTCCTTCCATAATAAATTTATCATCATGCCTCTGTGTCCTATAGGTACGATGCATAGTCGCATTTGTCATCCTCGCTTATGATTATTCCGTTTGGGTTATTTTGGGAGGAAAAGGAAAATAAAGGCGTCCGGATATTGTTTCCGTCATCGGACGGACTTTTAAGTCGTAGATAGGACTTCCGTTTAGGACTTTAGAAATTACGTAAATTTACAGACAACCCTTAATTCCAAACTTGATTACAAACAATGTTTTGGGTACCTGGGTTACAGGAACCGGTATCAAACATTCTTCGTTTCCTGGAAGCGATAAAGATCCGATTTCTTGGGACCCCTGGAATCGGTGTATAGTCATGTTTCATTAGGAAATAAGTCATACAAGTCATTGATTTGTTGAAAATTTTCACATGGCCCGGGTCTATATATATTGGAATTTTATCCCGAGCGATAGCAAGGGATAAAAATTTACGAATATTACGTCCCAGGCCATGTGAAAATGTAAACAAATCTATGGATATAGTAAAGTTTCCACAGAAAAGTCTGACAGCATTTCAGTAAAATATGACGTTTTTGTGCACCTGACGTCGTCGATTTATAGTCTGTGATTGTGGGTTCTTGACCATTTTATATTGGCTCTATTAATATGACGTAATAAGCACCCCATATTAGAATCAATTTGCTTTAAAAGTCAACACCTTATTTAGACTGACATCATTTCCAGATTTCAGTAAAATATGACGATTTTGTGCTCAAATTGCATTGTTTTTGATTATTTGATTATGTCTATTATTAATAATAATAATCTGATTTCATTAGTGGAATCCGTTTCGAGTGACTGAAATTGAAAAGGTTAGCATATCGATTATTCTGTCTTCTGCACAAAAAGCATGGTGAAAAAGCAACTCAGCTCCTAAAAATTGGACCACGCTCTAAATGCCCGCGATTTCGCGGGTGTGTTCTAGTATTATTATAAATGCAGATAAAACTGCAGATAAAACTACGACAGAGTATCTACAGATATAAATTTTCCGTAAATTTGAGACAAACAATATAAAAAAAAAAAAAAAATAACAGTCGTTTTTCTGCGCAGGTCCAAACTTTGCTGAAGTCAGTAAATCCATAACAAGGACGTTTCCAGTCATATCATATCAAAATCGCATGAATTACAAGTATTTTTAATCCTGGGACTAATACATTGAAAAGTAATTATTAAAAGTTATTGAATATTTATATGAAATTTATTTTCTGATACAAAACCAAATTAATAAAAATATTAACTTATCAACTGAAAAGAATTTGCGTCTTATACATGTGGAGGATTAAGCTCTACATAACAATAGTACACCCATCTACAAGTTGAATATCTACATTCAAAACAGAATTTATCACCTTTGAGACAAACAGATTAAAACGTCCTTGAAATTTAATGCATATACTTTCCGTGTAGTATAGATTTGAAAATGGAGACATTACCTGGAGATGTGCAAGAAAGTGCGCTGATCGCGAATGTAAAGAGTTGCTTACTGGAGCAAATAAGCACTATTATGAAAGTGATTTCAAAATATTTGAAAAGCCTATCATAGTCCTTTTACAAAAAGCGAGGAGTTATGCTTTCCTACAAAAAAAAAACAAGCCAGGCATACATGACTGCTTTAAGTATTTGAAAATGCAGACAGACAAAGGTAAAATGATAAAATTGAAAGATAGACATTTTTAAACAAATCAACAACATGTATTTTTAAAAACAAACACAATGAAAATTACCCACCCCCTTTTTTCATACAAAATGAAAGCGCGTATTAAACAAAGACATATGAGTAAGATATATCAAATCCCAGCCATGAAAATGTTTGAGAAATACTCTGACAAGGTCTTATTGAGTTGATATCTCACTAATATAGTTTCAAAACACAATAATTAGTAATTTGGCTATTGAGAAAGAAATAACTAGCGAAATTGTATCGGATATATCTTATCCCAGAAAATACTATCTTTAATGATTCATTAACTAAATCCATGTTTATAATCATTTCACTTGCAATCTATATAAAAAGGCATTTGGCTTAATAAAATGATGGGGTTTTTTTTCATATTATTTAAGATGAAACATTTCTTCAGTACAATAAATCTGATGATTGGATCGTCATTTTCACATCTATTTCAAATTCTACAATTTTATGCGACTCGATTGATGATTGTTTTATGGCGCATTCAAGTAGTGTCCAAATTTCTTTCAACTATTGCATACTATCCATGGATCAGGAATAGAAAATATCTTCCTTTTTCTTTGTCTTTGTTAAAGTAAGAAATGTAAACCACAAACATTCATTTTCGAACAGGATTTAAAAACTTACATACAGAAATCTAGTATTTAAACTTTCATCATTAGCCGTTGATTTGGAATTTTCAATGCATAGTGTGGTTTGTAAAATGTACCTAAATGCTGTCGTCAAATTCACTTTTTTTTTCATATTGGACAGGCCTGGTTTAAAAATCCAAACTTCAGGCTGAGCTTATGAGTAAAAAATTAGTCAACCCAAACAGAAAAGTTGTTTTCCCATACATTTGGATTGTCATGTCTTCCAGTGGACGAAATTGAGGACAGTTTTATAGATGAAAGCAGTGCAAGATGCTTTTAAAAATGAAAGTTACTACAAATTTGCCGTAAACATAGTGAAAAATTACGTCACCAGTTAGTCCAAATTTCAGTCAATAATGTAGATGGCTGTTCATAATCAAAGCAATCACCGAACAAATATGGGCAAGAGTCATTTCACAGCCATGACAACGATAAGTTTTATTCAATTCATCCCATTATCTACGCCTTTATTGATATTAACAGCAAGTTCAGTACATTAAATTACACGGAATAGCGATGCCCCAGCATTGTGAAAGGCACAGACAAGGACAAAATTTAGTTTACCTTCAACAATATTTGAAATATCAAACTGGTGAAATTTGACGCCAATGTTGTTTCAAATTGCCGAGCTAAAATGACTAGACAAAGACTGACTGAGCATTACAGAAGAGACATTAATTGTCGAAATGTGAATCTGGTGCAATAAATTATTGCCATAAGTATATCGAAAATCAGTAAACTACTGTATCCTTAATTTATAGATTGCTCCTGTTGAAACATACTATGTGTTTTAAAAGTTAATATAAACGAATAGAGACTTCTGTGATTATACATTTGTCAATATAGTTAACTTTTATTCCCTTGATTAGGACACAGATAAAAACTCAGACAATTAAAAGTTTATTCATGTAAACAATATACCTGATAAAATTCAAATCAGCACAAATATAGGTAGCACTTTATTTAGTTGTTTAAGTGGTTTTTCTCGAAATCAAAGGATAAAATATACTTGTAAAAAAAGTTAATCTGACTCAAACAAAACATTCCCATTATTGGTAATATCGGAACATTTCTTGTCTGAATCAAACACAGAGTTTGAGTTTGATGTTCAAACTACTTATCTTTTATTGAAAAAAAAACATGTAGTTGGTGTAGTTAATTTACGAGGTTCTGTTATATCGTTTCGTTTGCCAATCTTTTAATTACATTATTTATCATTGACAGATGGACCTCGATTAAATAAACTAACCATTGATACCCGTGGTTAAATTCAGGAGTACTATAATATATATATATATAGCAGGGTTTAAGAACATTTGTTGTTCGACCTGTTAGTCAAATGCTTTTGTTAAAATATACTTTTCACTTTTTGGTCTTTTGGAAAATGTTGTTTGTGCTGTATTTAGACCCTCTAACAAGAAATTTGTTTTGCATGCACATGTATAAAATTGCGGTTTTATCCAACGCAATCATAGGTTTGAACGTTGTTTTCAATTTAGACTTGTTTATATATATATATATATATATATATATATATATGCATATAAAGTTAAACAACAAAAATATCGAACTCCAAGGAAAATTCAAAACGGAAAGTCCTTAATCAAATGGCAAAATCAAAAGCTCAAACACATCAAACAAATCGAAAACTACTGTAATACTCCTGACTTATGGTGGATTAAACCTGGATTTAGAGCTAGCTAAACCTCTCACTTGTATGACAGTCGAATAGAATTATATTATATTGACAACACTATATGTGTTACGTTTTCCCTCACAAACTTGATGTATATGTCAGTCGTTTGTCCGTTTGACATTTAGAAAATGGTGAGTTGCTCTAATGACAAATGAAATGGTAGGATTTCAGTTTCTTACATGTGAAGAATGTACGTAAAACTTGTTCTTTGTAATGCATTCTAGCCAGCTACTTACAAACATAAGGCGACGTATTAACTGGTGAAAGAAAGATAATTCGAACGGTTTAAGAGTCTTGTCTTCCATTACAAATGTGTTATAGGTTGTCACGTACGTTTTATATCATAATCAGAATATAGAGTTCAGTTAGACATTTCTTCTATCGGAAAATTTTCTCTTCGATCTAGCACGTTAAGAATCCGACAAACCACGTATAAATAAACTCATCAAAGATACAAGGCTGATGAATTTGTAAGCAAGAAGCTCATTTCAGCTGCACAGAACTCATCAGTGGCGCTCGAATCACAAGGGTTGAAGACCAAATAAATTAGAAATTTAAAAGCATTGAAAACCAAAAACAAATGGTGCCAAATCAAGCTTAGGTCAGCTATGCTTGGGGATAAAAACCTTTAGTAGTTCGATCTTTTTAAATTTAATGAATAATAATTTTGCTCGCGTAAATTTCACGTCAACACAGGACTTCTGACTACTGCGCTAGTGATACACTGGGAGGGGGCGACACATCCACCAGCAGTGGCATCTTTCCAGTTGTTTTGAAACTCATCAGTGTTCTTAGGCTAAAATTGTGAACGCCAAATGCGCACCTCGTCTACACAAGAATAATTGTTGGAGCTCGAATCAAGACAGTTAAAAGACAATAAAGTTGGAGAATATTGAAGACAAGCAATTTTAAAACTTGTGCCAAATCTGACTAAGGACAACTATGCCTGGGGACAGAAAAATCTCAGTTTTCGAATGATTTTTAAGTTTTATGATTAGTAAATTTGCGAAAATCACACAGGAATATGTTTATCTGACTTATTTATATTATTTTTCTGAAATATTGCATATATTTGTCTACATCTGTACGTTAAACGCCCATCGTGTAATTATTGAATAGTTTACATTATATAGATATAGGTGGATGTGGTGTGAGTGCCAATGAGACAACTCTCCATCCAAATAACAATTTATAAAAGTAAACCATTATAGGTCAATGTACGGCCTTCAATACGGAGCCTTGGCTCACACCGAACAACAAGCTATAAAGGGCCCCAAAAGAACTAGTGTAAAACCATTCAAACGGTAAAACCAACGGTCTAGTCTATATAAAAAACGAGAAACGAGAAACACGTATAAATTACATAAACAAACGACAACTACTGTACATCAGATTCCTGACTTAGGACATTATATGTATATCGTGTATGTTATTATTGACTGAAAATTGTTTAACTGAAATTGCTGTGTTTGGTATAACAAACTTCTCAAAGAGAAGAAGATACCAAAGGGTAGTTAAAACACGTACGTAGAAAAAAAAGATAACACTATGGCCGAAAGAAAAGTAGACGAAAAGAAAACAACACACCACAAGATTTAAAACATTACACAGAACCTTCAGTGATCAATTTGTCATACATTGAAATATTTTTTCAAAATTTACTTTTCTTAGTTAGATCACCGTACCTAATCAAACGAAAAAAGCCGATTTTTCTATTAACCAGTTGATACTTCATTTTTGTGGTAGGCAATGTTTAACGTCCATAAATAATCGCACGTGAAAGGAACAATATCAATGTGAAATTTTTCGATTCAGAATTAAACACATCGTAACTTTTTCAAATGTTTAAGATAATGAAAACGATCGAATTACAGATGTATTAGTGCTTATTATAAAGACACAATAAAGTTTATAGTCATTCTCTAAATAAAACAGTTCAAAGTCACAAAACTTTGATTATTAAACTTGCATTTGGGTTAGCTGGTCACTCGAGCCCTAGCAAAAGATTTAACTATAACGATGAAAATGATTCAATACATGGCCAAATTATTATTCATATAATAGATGGACTTGCAGGAACTGATGTTGAAATTTGATTTTTCTTCATTAAATGATGAGAGCGGAAAATAAGCAATCCATCATTCTCCCCTTAAAACAAAAATACCTGATCCACGTATTTATAGAAACAAGGAGATGAAGTATGATTACCAATGAGAAAACTCTGCACCATAAACAAAATGACACATAATGTTAACAACTATAAGTTACCGTACGGCCTTCAACAATGAGCAAAACCCATACCGAATAGTCCGCTATGAAAGGCCCCGAAATGGCAAATGTGGAGCAATTCAAACGAGAAAACTAACGGCTTGATTTACGACAAAACAATGAAAAAGATGAAATACAGCAACAAACGACAACCCCTGAATTACAGGCTCCTGACTTTGGACAGGCACATACAGAATGTGACGGGGTTAAACTAGTTTGCTGGCGACAAACCCTCCCCTAACCTTGGACAATGGTGTAACAGTACAACATAAGAACAATCTATGTAACCAGCAGACAACATCAATAACTGCTAATTTGAACTTTGATATATACGAATCCCTACATTAATCATTGAGGTTTAGCATATGCATCTGTAGATTTTAGCAAATTAAGATCTGCTTGTCTAACTAAGCAAGGTGGGAATAGTAAGACAATACCAATGTCACATAAAAGAACATAAAAGGAAAATATGCACAACACAATGGCCGAAAAAAGAAAGACTAAATGAAGGGCGAAAGATACCGCCGAGATTCAAAGCTCATACGTCAAAGAGAAACCGGCAACGACCGGTACAAAAATCGAAAGAAGACGATTAGTCAAACAAGTCCATAAACATTACAAAGAAAACTTAAAATTGATAAAACAACACAAAAAACTGAAGATTGGGCAATACGATTGTTCAGTATTACTTTCTCCATTACACCTGTCGTAATGCTTATGACAATAAAAAAATCCCATGACAAATAACTTTCGATGATGTTTTAAACGAGGAATCGAGACTAGAACATTTTCGTTTGGCATCTGTGACACAAATTATTCAACAGGATCTAACAAATAACCCTCGGTGTTGCATTTCATTGCAAATTATTACAACAGTTACAGCTTTATTTACCTGTGATAATATAAACGTCACAAAAAAAAATACGTCACTTTTTGTGACGTTGATCCATTTATGTGTCGCGTAGTTTATATTACATTTGTGGTGTCCAGGCGTGCAGTCGTAAATTCATGGGAGGTGTCCGTTGTTATTCAACGGTTTACATGTTGTAATGTAATACTGAGTGTTCTTGCGTTTGTTTGTACTGTATTCCTGTAACGTAATGTTGTCAGTTTAGCGGTATTTTTAACATTGCCATATAAGCGGGAGGTTTTGCTAGCCATAAAACCAGGTTCAACCAACCATTTTTTCTTAAAATGTCCTATACCAAGTCAATTGTTATCTACAGTCCGTTTCCATGTATGTTGGCGTATGCTTTTGTTGTAGTTCAGTGTTTCTGTTGTTCCGTTGTTTTCCTCTTATAGTTGATGTGTTTACCTTGGTTTTAGTTTGTTATACGGATTTAATTTGCTTAATCGAGCTATGACTATTGAACAGCGTTATACTACTGTTGCCTTTATTTATAAATTAGTGTCGAAAAAAAGGATCATAGGTTGTATCCGAGTCAACAATTTTAAAGGAACCAAAAATTAACAAATTAAGTTTTCCCTGTTTTCGGGTCTTCTGCAATCAGTATTTTAAATATATTTCCACGTTGATTGTCTGATTAAAAATCTTTCTGTAAAATCATGTATTAGTTTAGATACAAAGCAAACAGGTTTTCAATTAGAAACGTATTAAATTTTAGGAAGCATTTTTCATTTTTGTCCCATTTACAGTAAAAGAGCCTTCTTAATTTTTTGTATTGAGCTTTGTGTACTACTATAAATGTCAATATACAAATAACTGACGTACTTTAATAATTTTTAATCTAAGTATAATATGTTGTTTATTTTGACTTTCCAAAAATGAACATTCCTTTGTTCTAAGTCGATGATATATGCTAATTTTAAGGTAAAATTCATTGTTAGTAAAGTATTAAGTGAGTTATCAAACAACAAGATTAAGGAATGACAGGTTAAGATGAATTTATTGAATGAAATTATTTCAGTTCCTATGCCAACAGGTTTCGATTACTGATATAAAATAAACTTTACATTCATTATCAGACTTACAAAGACTTTATATTCTTAATCAATATATCAATATATTAAGTCAGGAAACACTTAAAACATCTGAACATGAACAAGCTAGGTGTTATAATAAGTATCTCCTGCTTTGCATTTATTATATGAAACAATTTTAAAGCCGTATCCATTAGCAAGTTTATTGCTGAAATTTCAAATGTTAAAATATATGTGGTCCAATATGTCGCAAGACCATTTTATTTGACGATAACATTTCTGTTTACTCACCTTCATATGGTTATATCGTGGAGGAAAATTTTAAATGCCAGCAAAAAGAAACTGGCCGGCAGCTTTTCAAATTCCTAAAGAATATTTACATTGAAGAGACAGTTATTACCCCATATCATACAAATGATTTTGAATAAGTGTTATTATCCTAGCCAGCGGAAGAAAAAAAAAGTGTAGCATATATTTAATATGCTTTATGTTGCCTAACTTGAGTTTTACATTACAAAGAAATGATCGTTTAAGACTTTTCCAACATGACTACCAGAGAGATAGACGATATTATGAGGACAAAGTCCTCAATAATTGTAGGAAAATCAATTAAACGACTTTTTTTGCAAACGTTGCTCTTGAGCATTACCCTGTTTCTGTTCTGTTGACGGAAAAAGACATGTTGTAAATAATACGATTTTCCACAAATTTGTATAACTAATTACCAAAAAAAAATAATAAGGACGAACATTTTGAATTAATTCTGTTTGTGTACGTAATAAATTGAGTCTAATGCTTATCTAATGCAACATACGATTTTATAGCAAACAAAATGAGTTCTCGAGGTAAACTCAACTCAGATCATTCAGGCAGATTTTTGTATCTGTACAAATAATAGTAAAAACCCGACTTTGTATATTAGTTGTTTTTAGATATAAATTATTGTGTTTTTAATTAAATTATACTTTAAAACGAGAAAAAAATCACTATCTGAAGATAGGGTTTCTTTGTTTACATTGAAAATGACGTTATATATAAAATTCCTAACAATAAGACCGACATAGGATACGTTTTCGTAATTCAATTTTTTCACCAGAAATTATACTTGGGACTTGTGTTTGCAATTTGTAAAAGACTTGTTAATTGTTCAGCCTCCAGTCGTGAAATCAATTGTGTAGGGTATCTCAAAAGTTACTGGTTGTTTTAAATGATAGTGATTTTTTGTTTTAACTGTAATAATTTGTAAAATATGTGAATAAATGGTGGCATTTGTAATAAGGAGGGGTGGACAGGTGAAAGGGAAGATGAGAATGATGGGGGAAGCAGGGTCAGGGGTGGGAAACAGAAGATGGGAAGTAAACATAGGGATTTTCTGAGGGGGGGGATTTAACCGATTTTCATGTTGAAGTAATATGGTAGGGAAGTGGGAGTAGGAAAGAAGGAATCAGGAGAAGGGGAGAGAAGTGGAAGTTTGGGGGTAGGAAAATGGGAATCAGGGACCCCTTGTCAACCCCTTAATAAGATAAAGCAACTTTTCCTCTTTCACAGGTAACACCTGCCTCATATTAAGGATAATTTTGAAAAGACACAGTTATATACGTTTTAAGGTAAACGACACACATCAGATAGAAATTCCCGGCTCAAACGGGAACCTGAACGTGTTGAATGTAAAGTAATCAAATTCGGAAATTGTAATTAAATTCAACATATACTTGTCAATTTTCTATTTGTAAAGTCTTATTTTCAACATACAGAACTTTGATTTTAGATTCATTTGGGATTTTTTTTTTTGCTGAAATAACGTATGTATGGTGTATATTCAGATATTCAAAAAAATATGAATGATAGTTACCTTGTTTCTCATCGCCATCATTCCATTGACTGTTACTGATGTGTAGATCATCTACTGCAAACATATTATTAAAATTAACTTATTTGATTGTGTTGTTAAGTGCCAATCTGCCTAAGAATCAGGCAGTGGTGAAAACATGACAAACAAAAACCCGCTCAGCTTTACATTAATTCAAATTTAGAATGTATAATGGTGCATGAATATAACATTCGTTTCCTCTCCCTGTTCTGGTAATTCAAGATATAATTTGGTTAAAATGCACTAGAAATTAACAATTAAGGGGAGATAACTCTGTAATTTGCTATCATTCTAACCAAAATTTATCTAGATATTTCTCGAATTACCAGACACACAGAAACGAAAGACCTACCATTTTTAACTCAGGATGAGGGTACCTTCAAATTAGGGTGGTTAGGTCGGTTGGTTTTTTTTTTTCGGCCATGTTTTGAAATTTTCTTAACTGCCTGATTCTTACAAAGACTGGCACTTAAAGGCATAAAAAATGTAATTTGTATTTTCTATTTTTGGTGGAAACAAACATTTCGATAACGTTAACTAGTGACGCTTTCCCCACCATACTCGTCATGTGATGAATTAACCATTTTCTTTATCAAAGTGTTGTGTTGCTTCTATGAGCGTGTACAGATAGGAACAATGTGTACTAATGGAAGTTAAATGTATGTCCAGGTACAAACAGACAAACATGGGAGTAAATACCACAGGACTTCCAATGGTAATGAGAGCAAAGCTTATCTTGAAAGTGTCAAAATCAGGGAATGATACAAACGGTAATAGAGTCAGATGAACGGTAGAGACATGTGGTATTTATGAAATTGTTGAATTGTCAATAGACATTTCACAACCTTTGACACTGCAAAGCTTAAGCAAGTCAGGTAGATTATATGGAAATTAATTAAATTTCATATAAATAAATATTTAAATGGAATAATTATTTCAGTCGTATATTTCCATAGCGCTATTCATGCTTGAAAGTTGTTTTTAGTTTTTAGAATACCTCTACAATCGCCATAAGAGATTAAGGGCTTTTCATATATATAGTATTGACACCTTGCAATTGTTTAAGGCATTTTGGTCTCTTAATCTCTTCAGTTCTGTTTTATCGTTGCGTTGTCTCCCGTTTACTTGCAACCCATCTTTATCAATAAATTATTATGTTCAAGCATATTCCAAATGACAGGTTACTGCTCGGGAATATTGATTTAACAATATGACATCTGAAATGTTGGCATTTAATTTTGTCATTTATCTTAATTGATCTAGAAATGAGCCAGATATTTTTTTCCCTGAAAAAAACTTTAATTTTAAGTTCATTTGTATTTATATATGACATGAAAAACTCAAGAATTATGGAACGCCACAGCAGTCTTATGTGGTAATCTGATATTACGTTATGTTGTTTTGTTATTGCTTGGTGATATTTTGTCTTTACATAATATGGTTTTGACATTACGAAATGATGTTTTGATATAACTCAATATGGAATAGTCATTACTTTATGATATTTCGATATTACATGATATGTTTTCGTATTGACTTGATATAGTTTTGTCATTACTCGATGTGGTTTCACCATTATTTAACATGGTTGTGTCATTAGGCAATGTGGTTTTAACATTATTTGATGTGTATGTGGCTTACCGTAATGTAGTTGTTTCATTACATGATATTGTTTTGTTATTTCGTAATGATGATTTGCCAATTCTTTATATGGCGTTAACATAACATAATGATGTTTCAAAATTGACGATTTTACACTACATAATGTGTTCGTTCAAGTAATTGATGTGGTTCTGTCATTCTTTGATGTGGTTGTCACGTTACTTGATGAGGTAAAACCACGTGACCATTTGGGAAAAACTAGTTCTATTTTTAAAACCGATTTCCATGTTTTATGGGCCTCGGATGAGTGTGGCCAGCCATCGAGTTATAGTTCAAATTAAAGTTCGTGTAACTGTACGTGTTAAACTTCGAGTTAGTCTTCGATTTCGAGCTAGAATTCAAGTCATAATTAGAATTAAAGATCGAGCTAGCATTGTGTTTCGAGTTTAACTTCGAGTTTGGGTCACAACTAAATGTCGAGTTCGAGTTACAATTCGACTTCAACTTTGAATTTGAGTCACCTTTTGAGGTAGAATTCGAGTTATCTAATATGAGTTCGTATTGAAATTTTCTATCGCGGATCAAGGGCGTTTGCTCGGACTTCCTTAAAGAGGGCTTAGGGGTATGCGTGCAAAAGATAACCAATGTTATAGTATACAAAACACAACAGAAATTTGAATAAAGTTAGGAGATGTGGTTAGATTGCCAATGAGACAACTATCAAACAGAGTTGAAATTCAGTGGATGAAAGCAATTAAAGGTAACCGTGCGGCCTTCAACACACCGTATAGTCGGCTATAAAAGGCCACCAAGTGAAAATGTGAAACAATTCAAACGAGAAAACGAACGGCCTAATTTATAACAAAACAATGTACGAAAAACAAATATGACACACATGAACCAACGATAACCATTGAACAACAGGCTCCTTACTTGGGACAGGCACATAAAGAATATGGCGAAGCTAAACATGTCTGTGAGCGCTCAACCCTACCATAACCTGGGACAGTGTAACAGCACAACATAAGGAAAAACTGTAAAAATCAGTTGCAATTGGCTTATTTCAATAGATCGGTATGACTGGGCAATATAAATCCATCAAAATCCGGGGGTGAAGGGTAAGCAGATCCTGCTCAACGTGAGGCACCCGTAGTGTTATTTGTGAAAGTACTGACCCAGTGATTTGGTCTAATTTGGAAGGTCACACTCGAGGAAAAGAAGACGGGATTGTGGTTACGACAATTGGAACATATCCGTCGTAACTTGTGAAACAGATATTCCAAAAAGTTTTTTTTTTTCAATTTAGTGCAATGTATATCAGAGAATGCAATTTATGAAAATTAAAGATTGATATTCGTATATGTTCAAATGATCATACACGCTAAAAACATTCGGAGAATTCTTATTTTATAGAATTGATGCTTTGTCGCTTAGTCCGATTTCGCCGTTTCCCTGTATCTTTAGTGTGAGTTGATTAAAAGTGTCTCATTTGTAGGCAATAAAGTACATTTCATTAGATTTGTGTCGAGCCTGCGACATTAATGTCGCGGAAGTGAGACACAGCAAACCTATATTCCGTCGGCAGTAGCGTCGGCGTCTTCATCATTTAGATCGTTAGGTTTCTCATTTGAATTGTTTTACATTTGTCAATTCGGGAACTTTTATAGTTTACTATGCGGTATGGGTTTTGCTCATTGTTGAAGACCATACAGTGACATATAGTTGTTAATTTCTACGTCATTTGGTGTGTGGTGGAGAGTTTTCTCATTGGCAATCATGCCACATCGTCTTATTTTTATATTAGTTTTTTTGCAGCAAATATTACCGAATTAAACTGTTTTGTCATGATAAATTTGTAAATCTCCATGAATTGTTATGAAACTTGTATAGGAATTAATCTTCAAGATCAAGATAAAGCATCTACAGAAAAATAAATTTTGTTTCTTACCGATAAATGGACTTTTTATAGACAACATTAAACTTTTACACTGACAGCAGCAATCTCAGGCTGGACACAGGGTTCCGTGAAATCCTTCACGAATTTATCATAATACTGCTTCCATTTGAAAACTAAGGATAAAAACGGCCGGACCAAGTGGTTTTGGGATACCCCCCTGATGTCCGATATATTGTTAATTTTTTATCACTTTTTTCTTATTTTTGTCTGCCGTTCCCCTTTTTCATACCAAATAACTCTGAACAACAACTCTAACTTTAATTTGAACATTAACTCAATGGATACCGACACTCATCCGAAGTACATTAAACAAACGACATATGGAAATCGGTTTATAAATAGAACTATTTTTTTCCAAAATGGTCATGTGGTTTTACCTCATCAAGTAATGTGATAACCACATCAAAGAATGACAGGACCACATCAAATACTGTAACGAACTCATTATGAAGTGTGAAATCGTCAAATTTTGAAATATCATTATGTAATGTTAAAGTCATATAAAAATTGGCAAATCATTATTACGAAATAACAAAACCACATCATGTAATGAAACACCTACATTACGTTAAGCCACATACATATCAAGTAATGTTAAAACCACATTGCCTAATGACACAACCACATTAAATCATGAAGAAACCACATCGAGTAATGACAAAACCATATTAAGTAATATCAAAACATCATTAAGTAATGTCAAAACCATATTAGGTAAAGACAAAATATCATCAAGGAATAATTAAACCATATAACGTAATATCAGATACCACATAAGACAGCTCTGGCGTTCCATAAAGAATGGTTGAGGAAACCATTTATATATCTGAAATAAAACTAAACATTTAGTTGTAGTATTTCTGGGTTTGTTTTTTTTTTTCAGGTTTTTTTTTAATAAATTCTGCTTCAAAAGAGAAACAAGGGTGCACAATTAGTATCAATAAAATATCAATCAGCGAAAAAGAAAACTATCTTGTCGAACATAAATCATATCATATTTGATGTGCTTTTATAATTCTTTTATACATTGTATATTTACTAACCATTTGAATAAATAAAGTTTTCATGTACAGAAATAGATTTATTTCCGTTTGAATAGTTTATAGTAATTTTGGGGCCCTTTATTTACTGTTCGTGTGTCGTATTTGACCTAATGAAACTGTTCAATGTATTAATGTTTTATTGTCAACAAAACATTAATAAAATCAAAATTGATATTGAGAAATACTGTAATAGCACCCCTTATCAAGACCTAAAATCACACTTTGCGCTGGTCATACTCTCTTGAAATGTTTTTAATTTAATGATAGGTATTCGCCGCATTTCTAATATGGTATAATAGACAACTTTCGACTTCGATGCATTTACGTAAAAAACTTTTGTTTTAGTGAACATCATTCGTGCGTTTAGGGGCATCGTCACTTCCGTTCCAATGTTGAGCGAGTGGTTGGAAAACTATGATGCTATATTGCACGAATTATTCGGCAGATTAAATTCTCATAATTGACAATCAGCACTGCTGTTATTAGGGGATTGTGATTAAGTATCTACAGAACAAACATTATTTCTAGTTTATCCTGCACAATGATGATCACTAAGACGCTTGATGAACGTTAATAGTGCATGGATACAGGCGATCCCTCTATCTGGTGAAGGACGTCATAATTGACGAGTTTTTCCGGTGAAGGACAAACTCGAAAGTGGTCTATTGAATATGATTTTATATCATTTATACACATGAACACTGTAATAACAGTCAAGGATGACTGCTTCATATTATAAGCCTATTTATAGTAAAGAAATCGTGCAACATTTCCTTAACAACAAATAAAAGAGAATTTATTGATTGGGATGATTTTCATTCTTTTATTCAATAAATATTTAAGCCTTAACAAAATTTATTTACAGAATATCTGAAATACAATTTCTATTCAAAACATACGTAATTAATATTCTGAAAATCGGTTGAAGAGGCAGAGTTGTATCATGTTTTATTGAAAGTGTGCATGCTTTATTTTTCATGTTCATCACTCATAAGCCATAGAACGAAACATTTCTGAAATGTTGTAGGATAAGGATTAATTCAATCTTGTTCTTTGGCCTAGATTCGACAGAAAATTCCTCGTACGAATGTGTGACGACCAGGCAATAAAAAAGTATATAAGATGCAATATGTGACGACCAGGTAATAAAAAAGTACGTAAGATGTAATCATAAAATGATATATGATATATCTTCGTGTAAGATGGACATGCACTAAAACTAAAATTATATGTCTTATGTCAATTTTATTGATTTAATTTTATGTTAGTTAGTAATGGTAACATTTACATTATATTTTTTCAATTTTATTCTGATAGAAAATTGACGGATCATAACATAATGCTGAAAAAATAAAATAAGTGACCTTAACTGTTAAATTATCTCCTTTTATTTTGAACACCGTAAAGACTACAATGTTTTCAGTGAAACAGTAATACCTTTCAATTGTATTTGAAAGCCCATGTCGCATAAATTTCAACTTTTAACTATTCCGCTTTTAAACAACACTTTATATTAGCCTTATCTAATAATAAAAAGGAAATGGTGACTTACATGATAAATTTGTAAATCTCAATGAATTGTTATGAAACTTGTATAGGAATTAATCTTCAAGATCAAGATAAAGCATCTACAGAAAAACAAATTTTGTTTTTACCGATAAATGGACTTTTTATAGACAACATTAAACTTTTACATTGACAGCAGCAATCTCAGGCTGGACACAGGGTTCCGTGAAATCCTTCACGAATTTATCATAATACTGCTTCCATTTGAAAACTAAGGATAAAAACGGCCGGACCAAGTGGTTTTGGGATACCCCCCTGATGTCCGATATATTGTTAATTTTTTATCACTTTTTTCTTATTTTTGTCTGCCGTTCCCCTTTTTCATACCAAATAACTCTGAACAACAACTCTAACTTTAATTTGAACATTAACTCAATGGATACCGACACTCATCCGAAGTACATTAAACAAACGACATATGGAAATCGGTTTATAAATAGAACTATTTTTTTCCAAAATGGTCATGTGGTTTTACCTCATCAAGTAATGTGATAACCACATCAAAGAATGACAGGACCACATCAAATACTGTAACGAACACATTATGAAGTGTGAAATCGTCAAATTTTGAAAAATCATTATGTAATGTTAAAGTCATATAAAGAATTGGCAAATCATTATTACGAAATAACAAAACCACATCATGTAATGAAACACCTACATTACGTTAAGCCACATACATATCAAGTAATGCTAAAACCACATTGCCTAATGACACAACCACATTAAATTATGAAGAAACCACATCGAGTAATGACAAAACCATATTAAGTAATGACAAAACCATATTAAGTAATATCAAAACATCATTAAGTAATGTCAAAACCATATTAGGTAAAGACAAAATATCATCAAGGAATAATTAAACCATATAACGTAATATCAGATACCACATAAGACAGCTCTGGCGTTCCATAAAGAATGGTTGAGGAAACCATTTATATATCTGAAATAAAACTAAACATTTAGTTGTAGTATTTCTGGGTTTTTTTTTTTTTAAGTTTTTTTTTAATAAATTCTGCTTCAAAAGAGAAACAAGGGTGCACAATTAGTATCAATAAAATATCAATCAGTGAAAAGAAAACTATCTTGTCGAACATAAATCATATCATATTTGATGTGCTTTTATAGTTCTTTTATACATTGTATATTTACTAACCATTTGAATAAATAAAGTTTTCATGTACAGAAATAATAGAATTTTTATAATTTTTGGGGCCCTTAAATTACTGTTCGGTGTGAGCCAAGGCTATGTTTACTTTGACCTATAATGGTTTACTTTTATATTGTCTTGATGGAGAGTTGTCTCATTGGCACTCATACCACATCTTCTGATATCTATTATGTTAAATTTATATTTTACTGTTATTTGTTGTCGTTTTTGACCTAATGAAACCTTCAATGTATTAATGTTTTATTGTCAACAAAACATTAATAAAATCAAAAATTGATATTGAGAAATACTGTAATAGCACCCCTTATCAAGAACTAAAATCACACTTTGCGCTGGTCATACTCTCTTGAAATGTTTTTAATTTAATGATAGGTATTCACCGCTTTTCTAATATGGTATAATAGACAACTTTCGACTTCGATGCATTTACGTAAAAAACTTTTGTTTTAGTGAACATCATTCGTGCGTTTAGGGGCATCGTCACTTCCGTTCCAATGTTGAGCGAGTGGTTGGAAAACTATGATGCTATATTGCACGAATTATTCGGCAGATTAAATTCTCATAATTGACAATCAGCACTGCTGTTATTAGGGGATTGTGATTAAGTACCTACAGAACAAACGTTATTTCTAGTTTATCCTGCACAATGACGATCACTAAGACGCTTGATGAACGTTAATAGTGCATGGATACAGGCGATCCCCTCTATCTGGTGAATGACGTCATAAAGGCGCGCATAATTGACGAGTTTTTTCCGGTGAAGCACAAACTCGAAAGTGGTCTATTGAATATGATTTTATATCATTTATACACATGAACACTGTAATAACAGTCAAAGATGACTGCTTCATATTATAAGCCTATTTAAAGTAAAGAAATCGTGCAACATTTCCTTAACAACAAATAAAAGAGAATTTATTGATTGTGATGATTTTCATTCTTTTATTCAATAAACATTTAAGCCTTAACAAAATTTTTTTTACAGAATATCTGAAATACAATTTCTATTCAAAACATACGTAATTAATATTCTGAAAATCGGCTGAAGAGGCAGAGTTGTATCATTTTTTATTGAAAGTGTGCATGCTTTATTTTTCATGTTCATCACTCATAAGCCATAGAACGAAAAATTTCTGAAATTTTGTAGGATAAGGATTAATTCAATCTTGTTCTTTGGCCTAGATTCGACAGAAAATTCCTCGTACGAATGTGTGACGACCAGGCAATAAAAGTATATAAGATGCAATATGTGACGACCAGGTAATAAAAAAGTACGTAAGATGTAATCATAAAATGATATATGATATATCTTCGTGTAAGACGGACATGCACTAAAACTAAAATTATATGTCTTATGTCAATTTTATTGATTTAATTTTATGTTAGGTAGTAATGGTAACATTTACATTATATTTTTTCTATTTTATTCTGATGGAAAATTGACGGATCAAAACATAATGCTGAAAAAATAAAATAAGTGACCTTAACTGTTAAATTATCTCCTTTTATTTTGAACACCGTAAAGACTACAATGTTTTTCAGTGAAACAGTAATACCTTTCAATTGTATTTGAAAGCCCATGTCGCATAAATTTCAACTTTTAACTATTCCGCTTTTAAACAACACTTTATATTAGCCTTATCTAATAATAAAAAAGGAAATGGTGACTTACATCTAAAAATGTCCTCAGATAATGCAGCGATGATGAACACGCAAATAAGACCGATTGCTCTTCTCATGTTTAGTATAGCTAAGATTTTGGCAAGAAGTTACATTCTTTGACAGTATAACATGTGAATATATCTATGTATGAAATATATATGCATATCTCTCTATTTAAACGAAAGGTTGGCATTAATAGCTTGAAAATAAACATAATATTATGGCTATTGTTATGTTGATTTCGTGTTAACAAGCTGTTGCTTGTGACATGTATCACTGTCTTGTATTTGTAACATGGTAAGCATTCACACAAGCTGGATATATAATTACCAGTTTCGAACCAGCCTTCGGTATTCAAGCTGCCGTTTATTTTTCACAAGGTTACAACGAACGCATTTATTACATTCTATTTGAATTACATATAGCACATACTGTTGTTTTTTGTGTTCGTAGTTCATTGTTTATTTCAATATATGTCTCACTGCTTTTGATTGTCTTTTCTTTTTTACCCTTAGATTTGGATTTTTATATAAATATAAAGGGTTAATTTTGCTTTTTCGTCTTTTTGAGGATTTCAGAGCCAGTCTTTGTAAGAATCGGGCAATTTAGAAGAATATAAAAACATGGCCGAAAAAAACCCGCCGACCTAACTATTTTATTTTTGAAGTTACCCTCATCCTGGGTAGGAAATGGTAGGTTTTTCGTTTCTAAGTGTCTGGTAATTCTAAAAATCTCTCAATAACTTTTGATTAGAATGATAGCAAACTGAGGAGTTAGCTCACCTTAACTGTAAATTTGTAGTGTATTTCAACCAAATTATATCTTGAAATACCAGAACAGGAAAAGAAAACGGGGTTATATTCATGGACCATTATACATTTTGAACTTAAAATTAATGTAAACTTGAGTGGGTTTTGTTTGTCATGTTTTTACCACTGCCCGATTCTTACGTAGATTGGCACTTAAACGTGTGCAGTTATTTTATTATCGTATCCTAGATGTATATTAGCATAGATGGGTTTATACACTATGGCTCTACTGACGAGGAAACGTTAAGAATAAAAACTATCATAATCAGTCGAGAGTTGAACAACCTGATGACCGAGTTAATTGAATCTCTCTCAATGTCGCCTCGCATTCCGCTTCAATGTTTACTATAATATATTTTCTGATGCAAATATAAATTTGCAATTATAGTACATTATTAAGATGTATTATTATCCAACATATGTTGACTTTGGATTCACTTGATTAACTTTGTTGATGGAGTCCATGAATAAGTTTTTGATGCTTTACAGAGAATCTATTAGCACGTTTTCCAAGTACAGTTGTTACTCTTACATACTACTCTATTTGGTCGACTGCAGTGATTAGAGGATTTCTTTGAATGATCAATGTGCCAGCTGCCTAATGAGTTTCCTTTTTAGATAATTGTGTCTCTCTTAACTAGAGTTAGCTGAGCTGTTGTGTCTGACTTAGAAAACTTAACAGAACGTTGACATAGGCATACAATATTTCGGAACATCATAGCAAAGTATATAATGAATTGGTTATTTGTTATAATATATTTGTTCGCTTTGTCGACGTTTGGTGCCTGTGAGTATTGCATAAGAAAATTAATAGCAGATAAATTGTGATAAGTAGGTTGAACTATCATTGACAAAAGAATATTTCTGATTTCATTTACTTAGTAACATGTTATACTTGTCGTTTTTTCCATAGCAACATATTATTTGGTCTATCCGTGTATTGTTTTCGAAAGACTTATCTGAACCAAATGCATATGATTTTGAAATTATACCATTTTCATTATCTTCAAATTTCAAAAATGCAATGGACTATCAATTGGTACAATGCATGAAGCTAGTCAAATTCTAAATACTAGTTATATTAAAACTGGTTACTTCAATGCATATTTGTTTATTTTAGTTGTGGTGCAAACGTTAAAGACTTAGTAACTTTAAAGTTTATTTCCCCCGACTGCTGTGGGCGATTGTCATTAGTTAGTGTTGTTATAGATCCACTTATTTCAAAATTTAAAAGAGCAAAGTTGTCCACTAAGGGTGTATAGTTTCAAAACTCATTGCCAAACGTGAACGATTTTGTAATAGAAAGTATGGGTAAATTAAGGGGGAAAATATAACCGATTAACAACAGAACAAAACGACGGACTACGTTTAATTTTGAAAAGAAAACCAACTAAATCTTCATTTTGAACGACGAGTTTTTCCTGATTGTTGATCTAAACCAAATGATTATGTGTTAAAATTCATAGTACAATGAAGATATTCAGAATGCTTCAACTCTTATTTAATCAGTGTATCAATAAACCTGTTTTCTTGTTCATTTTCATTTTAGACGGTAACGGGAATACAATTGGCGACAGAGTACATTCAGGTACACATATATTCTATTGATATATAAAAGAAGCACAACTAGATCTTACAGTTTTAACGTTTCAGTATTACTTCATTTTCCATAAACCATTTCATATCAGTATCTTAAACAGGATAAGTATGATCAGTCTTTCAGATATCAGTATCTATTTTCTTCGTTTTGTCTTACATTCTTGCTTAAAGGGTTTAAAAATTCAAAGCAACAGTTCAAATAACCTTATTTTGAAATCTTAACATTCAAATTTATATATAAGCCAATAACCTTACCTTAATTGATATTTTGCACAGATGTTTATATAAGGATAGGTAGAATATCTTGATTGGTAAGGCTGTTTATATTTAATTGCGCACAAATTATATGTAAAATGGCAACTCTTCTTTCAAGATATGTCGATTTCGGAATGTTTGGGATGTGAAAGTGATTTTGTAATTGACTGAAACTTCTGTACTGAAGTGTCCAGCTTATACATTTTTCTTCGATTAGCAATAAAATTGACATATTGTTCAAAAACAAATGTTAATTCTTTTTTTTTCGAAATTTTATTATACCTTCTCTTTAACAATGCTGTCATAAATTTCAGTAATGCAATATGCAGTAAAACTCAACATTAACAATTTTATTTATTACTCAGATGTTCCTGATAGACAGAGAAGATCGCATAAGCACAAAGGTAAATTCAATAAAAAATTCAAGAAAGGTTGCTTACTTGAATTTCTTAATAGTTGCTTACAATGAAAATAATGGAATATTGTTCCAACAGGAAGGTATGCCCAATATTTTGAACTTTCTCGCGATATTGACACAAAGTACAACATCAAATTACCATACATAACATACGTAATGAGTTCTCATTTCTCAGCAGAAACATATCATATGCTCCTTCATATGGCGATTACATATATCAATTGATGCGTTACAATTGCGCTTGTTCACACTATACGGACTTCGTTAGTATATGAACTCATCATAGATACCAGGATTAAAATTTTCTTTGCTAGACGCGCGTTTCGTCTACAAAAGACTCACCAGTGTCACTCTAATCAAAAAGGTTTAAAAGGTCAAATAAAGTACGAAGTAGGGGTATGCTCCTTACAGAGTCATGAGGAAGAACGACTAAGATCAACTTAAGTGTTACTGTCACTATCACAAATTGGTTTATCAAAACGATATATGTCTGTGTCTTAACTCACTGGCGACATGTCTTAGATCTTTAGATACCAGTAAAGTCGTTTAATCTGAAATCTATTTTTTTAACCTTAAATAAATTAAATTCCACATCTGCTGTTTTGACAATTTAATCGCATTACATCGTTAGTCCGATTATCCCTGTTACTAGTTATTGACTTTCAAGGGGAAAGGTTCAGTAATTCTATAATTTTACCAGTAATGTCCATTTCTGACAACTTCATGGAGTTTGGTATTCCATGAGTATCTAAATAAAGTTTGTTCAATTTCTATCTTCAATATATTGTTTTATGGGCTTCAGTTGGCTGCTCGTAATTTATATTTAATCATGGTTTCGCCAATGCTTCTTCTTCTTGTGTTTAAGGTCTAATTGGTAACTTCGTACTTTTTGTGTACCAAACACCATATTTTGCATAAATCGATCGTTAATGTGTCTATTTCCAAGTAATTATGAACTACTGTAATCCCGGGCAATATTTGCTACAGGAAATGTTACTTCACTGTTCGACAATATCTGATTTCAGTGAATGTTTCAATCTATATCAGTTCCTAGTTTATTTCACTTAATTGCTAACAAATTGTTTTGTTTTTATATATTTGATATTGTATACATTTTATCGCAAGTCAATCATTTTGTTTTACATTTTAACAATTGAATCATTTGTTGTTTTCGTTTCATGCTAGTCTTAGTCAGGGATAAGAGAGGTGAGTACACCTAATCACTACTCAGATACATGTAGTTAGGCGTAGTGTTTATTATGAAAATGAAAGCTTTTACAAACAATGTGAGTAGAATCAAAGAGTTGTTCAGAGTCATGAATGTTTTCGCTTTGCTATATACAATTTGGCATTTTCAATTCTTTAATTTAAACTTTTCACTCGAACGATGTCATCTGTTCTGTGACATAGTACATGTTTGTATTCTGAGAATTTCGTTTTTTCTTGTTTCTTTTGGCAGTCTTGTTTTTTCGATGGATATTTAGCTATTAAATTTGAAAATAGACTTAGATTCTGTTTTAGTTTCTTTGATGAATAATTATTAAGTAGCTATTTGTTTATGGTATTTGAATATTTTTTTAATTGCAATTTTACATATTTAATTTTAACAAGAATAACTGGTTAGCATACCTTTGTTTTGTTGATTATCCCATTTTAAGCAGTTACACACGTGCCAGTGCATCAGCTTTCGAATTTTCTGTTTAAGAGTAAGGATATCATTATTGTCTTGATAGGCAACTCTTTCTTTCTTAACTGCAAAGACTACAAGGGTATAGCCATGGATATATTAAACATATGGGTGTTATATTTGACTCACAGACATGAAATTTTAAATAAATGATTTAAATCTATGAACTAATTTGATTTATTCTAACAATAATTCTCTTTTGTTTTCACCACCGTAATCTCAACTCTTTCACCATTCATGTTGAATAAGATATATTATTTTCAACAGACTTGTCTAAAGCAATAGGGACCGTGGTGTTCTCCTTCAAAACAATAATGAGTTACTTTGATTGATGGGTTAGGCACTGCAATGCAAGACTTCTTTTTGATAATGCTAATAAATATTGTCCGCAGGTTTTGCAAAAATCCGAACTTGCAAAATTGTTTTAATTCAGTACTAAAAATTATAATCATAGTTTTAAATAACCCATTTTTTTTTTTTTTGACAATATCGTAAATTCGTCGTTCTTTGGAAGAAATGTCTTTGGTGAATGATGACCTTTTTAATCTGCGTATGTTTTAAAACAGCCAAACATATTACTTTTCTTGGTTCTTATTGGAAACTAAAATTGATGATCGTTTAACAATCATTTTAGCATACCTGGAACTTGCTTGTTTAAGAAGAAATCATTTAGTATTGCTTTCATTGGACCTTGGATCGCAAGTATAAGTTAATTGTGGTAAATTGGAGATAATTATTTCTCAAACCCATGTCGAAAGTGTTATATAATAATTAATATTATTAAGTTGAAAATCATTTCAGCCTTTCTTTTTTTTATTATTCTTATTAGTAATGTTTTATTTCTTTAAGGTGACACAATACCGAATCCTTTTGGTAATCCAAGCATCGGAAAAGGCAGTTAAGAAGATAAGATTGTAACCTTCAAATAAAGTTGTTTTCCATTGATTATTTGTCACATTTTATATTTCTCATATAGAGCTACTAAACTTGTATCAAGTCACTCATGTGTGATACTTCGATTCGATCTTTGTTAAATGTCTATTCCAGTGGGCAGTAAATCAAGGACACTAGTGCAGCAATGTTAACTACTTAGTACTTTTATTTGACCAAATGGACTTTTAAACATAAATATTGTGAGGCTTTTAATTTCCATTTAGTAGATTTCTCCACAAATGAGTATCAGTTTATCGGCATCACCTTCAAATTGTGCATGCAAACCATATCTGAGCTGATTCACTTTTCAAGAGGTACTCGTATTCACATAAACTAATTTTCTGCAAAAGCATTAACACGAACTACTCAGTCAGGATTATACTCTTCCTGAACTCATACTTATCATAACTAAACACTTATGTGGTAACAATCACAAAGTTGTCGATCCTGATCCAGTTATTCTTTCACAATGAATCGCAAACAAAAGTCACATTCTATAACTGACTTGGAAACTTACTAGTTTCAAATATTTGACAATACGACGGTAATTGCATAAGAAACATGATAAAGCAAATCCTTCCAGAGTACGTTTGATCACTTTCGGTTATGTCAGGAGGAGTAGTATATTGCCAACAATTACTTTATATGATTTCGTTTTTTTCTTACTACACACCTGTTTTATAGCCTTTTCGCCTTATTTAGGTTTTTGTATTCACTTGATATATTGCCACGACACTTTAATTATTTCTTTTGTCTTCAACCTGTTATATAGACTTTACATGTCAAAGATCATTGAACACTGAAGACAATAGCGACACTGCGAGTTAGTAATTCTGACCCGAAATTACTCCGTCAAGTTCAACATAGACTAGTTGCATTTATAAATCATGAAAATAAATTATAAAGATTTCCGATCGTTTAAATTTCAAATAGTTTCAACAAACTACATTTCAACTTTAAACGGGTGTTTTCTCTTTCAAATATGTATGGTTTAAGGTGGCTAGGGCGTCTTAATTAAAATTAATAGAATTTTTTAATAATTTGTCAAAGTGAAGTATGTATCATGCTTTTTTCAAAAATATAATAAAAAGCATGGGTCACCGGACTTTTTTCATGCTACAGTTAGTGCAAAATTGTCAGATTTTGTATAGATAATGCATGGAAAATCAAATTTTGTGTGATAAAAAGAAAACTACCTGATAGAATTTTAAGATATATTGTGAGAAGATAGCTCTTATAACATGCTTTGAGATAAGAAAAAGAAAAAATGGGGTCAACGAACTTGTTTTCTTGTTACAGATTAAAATAGGAAAATTAACAACACTTTCTATTATAAAATTACTTTATCGGAGTTATCTCCCCTTATTTGGCAAAGTTGAAAAAAATTAATCAAACATTAATAAGGTGTTTTTGAGAAATTACAGCAATAATTATGATAAAACATACAATTTTCTATAATTATATTAAAAGTCTTACACATAAATTGCATAGTACTCTCAAAATTTGCACATTTAATCAAAGATCTAGACCAATGTTATCGGCTACTTCAGAATCCAAGATGGAGGAAGACACTCGAGCAACCTTAATTCTGCTCAATATTAGCTGCATACGATACATTAGAATTTTGACAGAAAGACCTTTGATATGTGTCTTTTTTTATGGTCAATAACGTTGCATTGTTTCCTATTCAAATATTCCTTATATTCTAATGTAACATCGTCGTGCAGGTGTTTCGGTCGTTATACGAATTATACGAATCAACTTCAGGAACCTATTGATTGATGATGAAAAAGAGAACTGGTCATCATTTGTCTTGAGTTTTCTAATCAATAGTTGATTTCACATGATTCCATATACTACATGTCTTTGTCCTTTTCAACTGTTTTACATTCACCGAAACTTATGATTACTATGGTGACAAAAACAACACAAATTCATATAGTGCTAAAACATTCAGATACTATTTAGTTTTATCAGCTTTTCAATGTGTACCAGGTTTTTTCAATGTGTTCCAGGTTTTTCAATGTGTACCAGGTTTTTCAATGTGTTCCAGGTTTTGGGTTTTCAAATATTTTTGCATCGAGCATTACTGATGTGACATTGATCATCGAAATGTACAACTGGTACAGTAGAATTGGTACCGTTAATATTATTGGTTATTTTTTGTTGTACTAAGTTTTTGGATGATCGATACGTTCACAGTATTCAAACAATAAGTAATACAAAAAAATAAGAAAAAGAGGAAGTCAATAATGATTAAACACCAACCTAATATCATTTGCGCTTCGAGTTTAGTAAACGATCTAATGTGAAACAAGTCAACCAGTTGAACCTGCATATAAGCAATGATTCAGAAGAACATTTACGGACCAACAACAAAACTAAACATAAACAGCCAATACAAACTCTTTAAAATTCTCTAAAGTACATTACACTTTCGAATATCACTAAACTTCATCAAGATTGTACGGTTATTCAATCCTTTTTCTCATTAAATATATCTTGGATTGCAGCAGAAAAACCAAAATAGATCAAGGGTCAATCTAGATAGATACCAAACCTTACTTCTAGAACATTTGGAAGAATAAAAATCAAACCAAATGAAACTCAACAACACTTTTTAAGTGTTTTCTTCCCTTTCTTGAATACGCTTGAAAATTTGAAATGAAATGAAAAGACAATTTTGTAAACGGGGTTGGAAACCATATACGGTAAAATCTCATCAAAGTAATCAGGATCATAATTTGGACTACATAAGACTCATCAGTGACATTCGGATTAAAACATTTGGAAGGATAAATCAAGTTAAATAGAATCAAAAATCCGAAAAGAAAATCTGTGCCTGGGGCTATAAGATCGTAAAGTGTTTCGAAAGCAATATTTTATCAACAGTAAATTTACAGAAAATGAACATATCAACGGTTTTCATGTCAACACGAAAGTGTTGACTACTTGGCTAGCGATTGGTAACAATTTAACATTCTTCATAGTTTTTATTCTTTAGACAAGCATATATATATGCATACAATCAAAAACAAATGTAATATAGTACTGAGTACTACATTTTGAGAAATAAAACGGTAAAATCAGTGCTTATGATACATTTTCAAATGGTTTATTCGTCAAAACAAAAAATCAAATCCACTAATCATAATCACAAGGTATGGTAATTATCGTAAGATTCCATCTGGTTTTGGCTTGATCTGAAATCAGAAAAAAAAGCGATAGTTAAAAAAATCAAAACATTTTTATAATACATATGAAAGTATTATACTGAATTGAAGACTGATATCATTTAGCAAGGTACACACAGAAATTTGAGTGAAGATTATCAAAATAGACTTTTTTCATATTACCGACTTTTGACTCCGGAGTTTATATTATTTCAACAGGTTACCATCTCTGTGGTAGAACATCCTGGTACTCGATCTAAGAGCAACTTACAGAAATAAAATCAAGCTAATAATCGGTAAAATTTGGGGGGAAAATTCACTGATTTATGTTTTCAATACTGACAAAATCATCGGAAAACAGTAAACTTTTCCCCAAATTGCAACAATTATATGTTTGATTTTATTTCTTTTGGTTGCTCTTACTTGACTGAGAACCAGTGTGTCTCACCAAAGAGTAAGAAACCTGTAGAAAAATTATATAATCAGGAGTCAAAAGTCGGTAATAGGAAAATAGTCGAATAATCTGACAGTGGACCGAGACCAATTACATGATACTTGTCATCGTTATAAACCATTTTACCCATGAACATAAGCTATATCAATTTATTTAGCTGTTATGTTTTGATCCCTTTTATATATGAATGGTTATAAGAGTAACATGTATTTGGTTTCTCATTCTTTAGACTTCGCTCATGAAACACATTTAGGATTCGATCATATGCGATGATGGTTATTCAAGAAACATGTTTTGGCTTCGAGTAAACATTATGATGGTAATTCCAGAAACAAATTTAGGCTTCGATTATACATGATGATGGTTATTCCTGAAACATGTATAGGCTTCGATTATACATGATGATAGTAATTCCAGAAACGATATGTACTAACACCGATGTGTCGTATTAACAATTTTGAATGAGTGTGAATTTGGCGGTTAATTCATGAATAGCAGGAGACGCTTACCCTGTCGATGCACACGGTTTTCTCCTTTTCGGGTGCATGCGATTCCCTCAGATTTTGTTCTTCAGTCTTCTGAACATCGGCAAACTACTGTTGCTTTAATTGACGCTTCCAACATGCATGATGAATGTTATTCCAGAAACATGTTTCACGCACACATAATTCAGTAGTTTGTTTTCAATACATGAACAAAATGAGATTCTAGTTGAATTCAATGAATTATTCAACACTCCACAAAAAAGTAAGCATATCTGTTTTTTAAAGATTACTAGTATACTCACCTCCCTTTTTGTCCTTGTGTCTTCTGAAATAGTATTGACTTATTATTAGATCAAAGATATAAGTAAATCTGATTCAAAAGTTCACAAGTATATTTACTGGTAAGATAGAAACCTATGTTATCTATGTTTATCATCATTCGATGTAATATGTTAGTCGATCAACAATTTACAGAAGTCAAATTTAGTCGACTTAGATTTTGTTTTTTTGTTTTTCCTTAATTTGGTTCTCAGTTTTTTCTCTTTCTGATTGATAATTTGTGTGGTGTGCTTACATCAACATCATTTAGTTTTTTGTGGACAGTTGTCACATTGGCAATCATACCACATCGTCTTATTTTGATAAAGGGTTCTTTCTAATGAAGAAATATACTCACTTTTAGACTTAATAATTACACAATAAACATGTGAAATGCTATTACAAGATTGGAATTTGTGCAGCTCCTGTTACATTTAACAAATAAAAAGTTCAATAAAATTGCAATTGTGTTCATTGATATTGAGCAAAACATCATTTGATGAATATTTATTTTTAGAAAACTTCCAAACATATAGACAATATATATTCTCGGTAAATAAACCTGATTTTTGTACAATTTACAAATGAAAAAAAAACCATCAAAGATACCAGGCTTATGATTTTGTACGCCAGACGCGAGTTTCGTCTCAAAAAAACTCATCTGTTACGCTCGAATCAAGAAAGTTTAAAAACTAAATCAAGAACGAAGTTAAAGATCATTGGGATCCAAAATTCCAAAAGGTTTTGCCAAATACATTGAAAGTTTCAACATCAAATTTTTGATTATGTACCTGTTGCAACAAATGGTGGTGGTTGGCCTGGTTTTCCTCCGGTTTCTCGTTTTTTCCTCACATTTTTTAATTGATTTAGAGGTTCTGCTTTCAAGACTGAAAGATATAGATTACAAAATTACGATCATTGTCTGAAAAAAGGCAAAACAGGTTGCCTTTTGAAAAAGAAGTAGTTAAAGTCTTTTACGGTACTTAATTTATTATTCGGAAAAGTTTCCAACGTGTGATACAATTTCAGTGTCCTAAGTGTCTTTGGAATTAATATTATCAGATACAATCGAGATAAAATGTTTAAAAAACCAAATGTTAGCTTATATTTTCCTATTGTGTATGTTTTTGTTCATATTTGTTATCATTGTGAAACAATCTTTAAACACATATTAAGGCACCAGAAGTTACCTATGTTTAAATCTTATAAATCTATTAGGAAGACAAATCGAGGTAACAAACAGAAAATTAGGTAATTACATAAGCTCTTAATTGAGCAAGATCGGGTGCGTCGACAGGATGCTTTACGTTTAACACCCACCATGCGAATCCAGTCAGTTAAAATGTTAAAATCGGGAATAGAAACAATCAGTAAAATCATAGATTAGAAGTCTATTCTATCTCGTATCTAAAGATAATTGACTGAGAAAACATGTCGCTAGTACAACCAATTCGTGATGGCTACCGTAAAACTTGTATAGTGTCGATGTCAATTATTCTTCTTCATAACACCGTTGGAGCAGTTTTTGTAAAAGTAGCTATCTCCTGGTAACGAAGTCTCAAAAGTGTGAACGTAGACCAGCGTAACAAATCAATAAAGATATATAAAGGCTATACGATGGAGCAGAGAATATTTTATAGGAAGGCGGAACATACCAAAGATATATTCAAACTCAGTAGTCGAAAACAAACTGACAATGCCATAGCAAAAAACGGAAAACGGCGAAAAGACAAACAGTACACAAAATACAACAAAAAAATCTAAAGACTGCGCAACACGAACCCACCAAAAAACCGGGAGATCTCAGGTGCTCCGGAAGGGTAAGCAGATTCTGTTCCACATGTGGCACCCGTCATGTTGCTCTTGTTGTTAGTACTATTCCGATGATGAGTTTAGTTCGGTAGGTCACATTACTATTGAGAAATGGGATTTTGACAATTATAAATTTCAAATAATCACGTTAGTCATTGATTTTAGTTTGAAGTCGTTCATTTGTGTCAATTTCGAGGAAAAGATCAAGATATGAAAAGAAGTCCTTTTTTTTTTTACATACTTTATTGAAAACTTTCACATTTGTTAGTTGGATACAGAAAGTACCGGTACCTTATCCCGGCCTCGTTAAACATTAGATTGTATATTTAGATAGAAAATAGTTAGTACTTGTTAGTATTCTAAATTATAAAATATATAAACTATATTATATGTATCCATTATTTCCATATTGTTCAATAAAGAGAGAATTTTATTTCATAAAGAAAGAAAAGAGAGAAGAGAAAATGATAAATAAATTAAAACAAAATAAAAAAAACTAGAAAAAAAACTAGGAAAAAAAATCACTGAAATTTGGATTTTTGGCAGCAGTATTTTGGTCAAAACTAGCGTGTGTCTTAAGATATAACATTAAAGATTTGGCAAAGTTGGTTTTCCATTGTAAAAATTTATACAAACACAAGATAGATATTAAAAACGTACATGTGGTTTTAGGCACAAAACAAGAACAAAAAAACAATAAACAAACATATAACAATATATTAAATAAAACATATATGGTGGTGTGGAGAAGGCTTAAACAATATACACAGTAACATTGCATGGGGTAATGCTAATTTGTTAAGTGTAAATTATTCTAGTAATGTAAGCCAGGGGTCCCAGTAGAGGTTGGCAATGTGAAGAGGCTTTGTTTTAAAAAATATATTCTTTTCTAGTATTAGATTTTCTTTTAGATAATTTTTCGGCCCTGCAAAACTGACTTGATTTTCACACAGTTTTGTTCTATAAATAAAGAATTTTGATAATAGTATTATTAAATTTTTTATTTTATTATTTTCTGTTTTTCCTAAATTTCCGAATAAAATTATATCCATGTTAAACGGAATAATTATTTGTGTTTGGTTATAAATCCAGTCACCGAGTCTTATCCACAGATCTGCTATTTTATGAAAGAGAAGTTCTAGTTCTGTAGTATCCTTTATCTCAATTGCATTTTGATATACGAGATAGAAGCACTCACTGAAATGTCGGTTATTTGGTGACATGACATCATCAATATGTTTGAAAGTGAAATTAAAGAACTTTGTAAAATGTTTCTTTTCTTTTCGACTATGAACAGGTTTGTATGAATTATGATTATGAGTATAAACACAAATCGGTCAGTAGGGGTGCACAATTAGTATCGAGTGGAATACCGACTGTCTGTTGAAATATCATTCCATCAAACTCAACAAATAAGATGTTGGAATAGATTGCTTTATCATTGAAACTTGATGAACAAGCCAAAATGATATTCTGACAATACGTTTCGTTGATTTCGTTTTTTAATCAACCACTCTAGCAGTAAATAAACTCATCATAGATACCAAGATTAAATTTGTGTACGCCAAACGCGCATTTTTTCTACAAAAGACTCATCAATGACGCTTGAACCAAAAAAGTTAAAAAGGCCAAATAAAGTACGAAGTTGAAAAGCACTGAGGATCCAAAATTCTGAAAGGTTTTGCCAAGAACAGCTAAGGTCATTTATTCCTTCAGAAGAAAATCCTTATGTTATGATATTGTAACTATCATATTTATTTAATTGGCCTAATTTGTTTTGTGTGGCCTAAGAATGTTTACATTATATATTGTTTTACATTGTGTACAAAATGATACACATTGTGTTACAACTATGCAGTTTAGAAATAACTGGAACAATCATGGATACTAATGGAATGATTAAAACTTCTATTTCACTTACATAACGTTTCAAGAATGATCATAACAAAAGATGCGTAATTTAAACAACTAAAATTATCTAGAAGTTTCCATTTCAAGTATGTATATGCAGACCCTAAAGTTAGACATAGACTTAGACATTGATAGACATCAACATTCTCAGTAGCTGGATCGACACTTTTATTTACTAAAAACATTATACTAAATTGTGACCTATTGTACGTAATATTCTGTGGATTCCCGTGAAGATTTCCGGATATAGAAAAGATGAAAGATTGGACTCATATTTTAACAGTTAAGTTGACATTTTTATTTGTGTAATACTTCTTGTAAACTAGTGTATAATAGATCTTGTTAGATTAAATTATTGATTTGTGTCTTTTATTGGCTACAATTAAAAATCGATTTTTCTGGTCGTAGCAGAAATTGGGGGCTCGTGTCCGGGATAACGTAAATATCTTATTGAAAATTTTTTCAGTATTTTTATTAGAACTAGCCAACAAAATTCTACAAAATGGTATTTGATGCCGGTACATTTTTGAAAACGCCAGACCTGGAGAGGTTTGATAATTTAAAGAAAAGGGAATTAGTGTTGCTTGCTAAACATCTGAAATTAGACTTTAGAGTATCTTTGAGAAAACAAATTATAAAAAATTTGGAAATAGATTATTTAGTTGACTCAGAAATATTAAGTGAAGAGGCTCTTGAACTCAAGGTCGAAAATGTTGACGCTATCAAATTAAAACAGCTTGAATTAGAACATGAACTCAAAATAAAACAATTAGAAAAAGAAGAAGACAGGTAGAACTCGAAATGAAGGAAAGGTTAGAGATGGAGAAAAAAGAAAAAGAAGAAAGGTTAGAGATGGAGAAAAAAGAAAAAGAAGAAAGGTAAGAAATGGAGAAAAAATTAAAAGAAGATGAATTCAAATTAAAACAGGCAGAACTTGAAATGAGGGAAATGTTAGAGATTGAGAAAATGAAAATTGGAATGGCAAAAGAAAAAAAACAACACTTAATTCCAATCAAAATCAGAACATTTTAATTTTGATGCAAAAACAGTTGATAAATGTTTTCCACAGTTTTAGAAAATTGCTCAAAATTTGAAATGGCCGAAGCCTTTTTTGGACTACAATGCTGCACAGTGTTTTTGTTCATCAGAAAATAGTTCCGATTATGACAAGCTTAAAAAGGAGGTTTTGAAAGCTAGTGCCAGAAGCATATACATTGTAGACAGAAATTTAGGTCTTATAAAAAGTTTGATTCACAAACCTATGTTGAATTTGCTGGGAAAAAAGAGGATCTATTTGATAAGTGGCTTACGTCAAAGAAAATAGATAAAAATTTTGATAATTTAAGACAATTGATGTTATTAGAAGAGTTCAAGAAGTGTGTTCATTAAGACTTAAAACTTAAAAACACATTTAGATGACAAAACTGTTGAGACATTACAAGATGCACCTGTTATATCCGATAGTTATACCCTTTCACATAAGAGAAGTTTCAAAGGTCAAAATTTAATACTTCGAGTGGAAATTACAAGAATCAAAGCACTGAGCGTACTGATAGTAAGCCTGTTGCACAGAATAAGAGTCAGTCTAATTATACTATGTCAAGTCCAAAATTTGATACTTTTGAGAAGAAGTCACTGATTTTTGCTTATTGTAAGAAGAATGGTCACCTGATGGCTGATTGTTTTAGACTCCAGAAGAAGAATGAAAGAGATAATAAGCCCAACCCCAGTGCTTGTACGACACCCCGTGTTACCAATACGTTGGAATGTACTGCGAGTCAGGCTTTTTGTGATTACATGGAGGATTATAAACCCTTTGTGTCTGATAGGTTTGTTTCTAGTGTTAATAATACTACTCCTTAGCCTATCAAGTTTTACGGGACACTGGACTTCTCAGTCTTTATTGTTAAAAGGTGTGTTGCCTTTTTCCGAGGAGACTTCTGTTGGTGCCACCGTTTTGTTACAAGTTGTGGAATGTTCCCTCCATCGTATTTATCTGAAGTCAGATTTGATAACTGGACCAGTTGCTGTGGGTGTTCGTCCTAATCTTCCTGTTGAGGGTGTTTCATTATTTCTAGGAAATGATCTATCTAGGAACAAAGTGGTTGCTGAACCAATTGTTACCAGTGAACCGGATGTGGATGTTAAATCACCTGAAGATGATGCTGAACTGTATCCAGCTTGTGTCGTTACTAGGGCGATGACTAGAAAACAACAAAATAAGGATTTGCAAGAAGAGCAGTTTGATTACATGGACCTTTCTGGCACTTTCCTAGCCGACATTGAAGGTCCCGGTAGCTCAGAGAAGGCCATAATTAGAAAACCTAGTATTAACAAAAATGTTATTATGCCATGGCCAGACGTGAACAGCCATTCATCAGACCGAAAGAAATTTGTCGAAAAACAAAGTAAAGACCCTGAGGTTCTTCAGCTCCGCAACAGGGCTCAACCAAAGGAGGAAGCAGACAAAGTGGCTGAATGCTATTACCATCAAGACGGCATTTTAACGAGGACGTGAAGGCCCCCTGATGCTATCCCAGAGGAGGAATGAAGAGTGGTATACGAAGTGGTGGTACATAATGTTTATAGGCAAGACATTATTGGTCTTGTCCATGATACCCCCTTGGCTGGACACTTAGGTATAAGGAAGACTTGCCTAAAGATGTTGCTGCATTTCTTCTGGCTCAGATTTAGAAATGATGTCGCAGAATACTGCAAAGCATGCCATATATGCCAGGTTGTTGGTAAGCCTAACCAGAAAACACCACCAGCACCACTTCTGCCTATTCCAGCCTTTGAAGAACCTTTTAGCCGAGTACTCATTGATTGCGTTGGACCTTTACTGAAGACCAAGACCGGAAATGCGTATTTATTGACGATCATGTGTACCTCCACTCGTTTTCCTGAGGCTATTCCGTTAAGGAATATCAAGACACCTACTATTGTCAAAGCTCGGATCAAATTTTTCACGCTAGTAGGACTTTCAAAGTCTATACAGTCCGACCAGGGTTCAAATTTCATGTCAGGTTTATTTCAGCAAGTCGTGTACCAGTTAGGGATTGCTCAATATAGGTCAAGTGCTTATCATCCAGAATCCCAAGGTGCCTTAGAACGTTTTCATCAAACATTGAAGAACATGATTAGAACTTTTTGTCTTCAATTTGATAGGGACTGGGATGATGGTGTTCACTTTTAATTTTGCGGTCCGAGAGGCTGTTCAAGAATCCCTTGTTTTTAGTCCCTTTGAGTTGGTATTTGGTCACACTGTAAGGGGACCTTTAAAATTGATTAAGGAAAAATGGCTTACTGAACACACTGACTTGAATCTTCTAGACTATGTATCTAGAAAAAAAGAAAAAATGTATACTGCTTGTCAAATTGCTCAGGACAATTCAAAAACTGTTCAAAATAAGATGAAAATATGGTATGATTAAGATGCCAGAGACAGATTTTTTGGGCCTGGTGATAAGTTACTTGTATTTTTGCCAGTCCCTGGACATCCATTACAAGCTAAATATTGTGGTCCTTATACCACAGAGAGTTAAATCAATGATTTGAATTATATTGTAAAAAACACCAGGTCGGCGTAAACAAAATAGAGTGTGTCACATTAATATGTTAAAACCATATTTTGAGCGTACTAATGAAAGTGAGAGTAAACCAGTTGCCACTCAAGCCATGGTTAAATTGGAGAACAATCATGACAAACCAGATATAATTGAACCACCTTTTAGTTCTAAAACTATGGAAGAGACAGTTAGATTGAAAAATTCAGAAATTGTGTTAAATTTAGATTCAAAACTTGCACATCTGTCTTTTGAGCGTGGAGAAACATTAAAAGCTTTGGTATTTTCTTTTAAAAATCTTTTTCCAGGTGTGCCAAACAAAACCACTGCTGTTTGTCATGATGTCGATGTAGATGATGTTTCCCCAATTAAGCAACATCCTTACCGGCTCAATCCACTAAAACTTGAATTTATGAGACAAGAAATTAAATATATGCTTGACAATGATATTATTGTGCCGAGTAACAGTGAATGGAGCTCTCCTTGTCTCCTTGTGCCAAAACCAGATAAAACCTTTCGTTTCGTAACTGATTTCAGAAAAGTAAATTCTGTTTCAAAATCTGATTCCTATCCGATTCCAAGGATAGACGACTGCATTGATAACATTGGAAAAGCAAAATTTGTGAGCAAATTTGATTTATTGAAAGGTTACCGGCAAGTCTCATTGACACAGAGAGCTCGAGAAATATCAGCTTTCGTCACACCAGATTGCTTATTTCAATATACTGTAATGCTGTTTGGCATGAAAAGTGCTCCAGCTACATTTCAAAGAATGATCAATAACGTTATAAAAGATTTAGACTGTTGTTATGCTTGAATTGTTGATCTTATTGTATGTAGTGATAGCTAGGAAGAGTATTTAACACATTTATATGATACTTTTGATAGATTGTCACAATCAAATTTGACAGTTAATCTTGGTAAAAGTGCATTTTCCCAGGCCACTGTTGATTATTTAGGGCATACAGTTGGCCAAGGTCAAGTTAAACCTATTATGGCTAAAGTAGATGCAATAACCAAATTTTCTCCTCCTACAAATAAAAAAAAACGTATGAGATATTTAGGCATGATTGGGTTTTACAGGATATTCTGTTAAAATTTTGCTACTGTTGTTCAACCATTGACTCATCTTTTACGGAAAGATTCTAAATTCATCTGGAGTGAAAATTGTCAAAACGCTTTTGAAAATAGCAAATCACTTTTAATTAATAGTCCAGTTCTGATCACTCCAGACTTTGAAAAACAATTTAAACTTGCCGTTGATTCAAGCGATGTATGAATTGGAGCTGTTTTATATCAAGCAGACAGATGATAATGTTGAGAATGGAAAGTTCCTATATCATATTTTATTTTCTAAAATATTAGATAAACATCAGAAAATATTAATCAACTATTAAAATGAAACATAGAGTGTTTTTGCATTGTTGTCTGCACTCCAACATTTCGATGTATATTTAAATCCAGTACATTTTATACTGTGCATCCTATTCTTGTTTATACTGATCATAATCCTCTCACCTTCATGCATAAAATGATGCCTAAACAAGAACCAGAGGTTGACATGCTGTATGAATGAAGATATCAGTCTGATGTATGAATTTATTGTTACAGGAATATGATGTTATTGTTAAACATATTTAGTGTAAAGATAATGTAATAGCAGATGCTTCATCTAGAACTTAATAAAACACTTTGTATATACTATGTATTTTGTACATATTATTCATGAAAAGTTTTCAGAAAAATTAATCAACTATTAAAAAGTTACACTCAAACTTTTATTCTTGTTTATACTGATCATAATCCTCTCACCTTCATGCATAAAATGAGAAACAAGAACCAGAGGTGAGATGCTATGATACTGTTACTATCATATTTATTTAGTTGGCTTAATTTGTTTTGTATGGCCTAAGAATGTTTACATTATATATTTTTCTACATTGTGTACAAAATGATACACATTGTGTTACAACTATGCAGTTTAGAAATCACTGGAACAATTATAGATACTCATGGAATGATTAGAACTTTCTATTTCACTTACATAACGTTTCCAGAATGATCATAACAAAAGATGCGTAATTTAAACATCTAAAGTTATCTAGAAGTTTCCATTACAAGTATGTATATGCAGACCCTAAAGTTAGACATAGACTTAGACATTGATGAGATCAACATCCTCAGCAGTTGGATTGACACTTTTATTACCAACAACTTCATACTAAATTGTGACCTATTGAACGTAATATTCTGTGGATTCCCGTGAAGATTTCCGGAAAAAGAAAAGATAAAAGATTCGACTCATATTTTGACAGTTAAGTTGACATTTTTATTTGTGTAATACTTCTTGCAAACTAGTGTATAATAAATCTTGTTAAATTTCATTATTGATTTGTGTCTTTTGTTGGCTACAATTAAAAGTCGATTTTTCTGGTCGTAACACTTAGTATTTAGAAAAATTTAAAGTTTTGTAAACAGTTATTTTATAATAATTATCATATCAATGATAACTCATGTCAACACAAAAGTACTGACTACTGGGCTGGTAAGTAACAGTTAATTTTTTTCTCATTTGTAATCAATGTTTGTCAGAAAAAAATAGCGACAATGTTTTAGTATTACAGACCGGAAGTATCTTGCAAACAATGTCCTTTCAATACACTTAAGATCAAGTACTAACTATTTACATTACTATAATATGAATGCATGCTACTGGTTTCATTTGACAGCGGTAGTATTCCTTGAATAACCATCAATAAGACCAATCGAGGGTAAAACTTTCAACTTCAAATAGTTATATAAAAAGTTTCATTTCGCTCCTTTTCTCTATATTGAAAAATGGCTGCGAAAATTCTAATTGCGTTCATGCTGTTTTGCATTCTTTATAACAATTTTGGTTATTGTTTCCTAACTCATATATCTAGCAGACCACAATCAATTATCATTCTACCTCATAACCTATTTGAAATATTTAGAAACATCTTCTAGTTCCGTAAAATATAAAATATTTTGAATAATATTGAAATAATTGATTACATTATATTACGTCATTAAAACTTACCTGAAACTGTTGTTAGAATTAACATGCCAACCAGAAGCAGTAATGTCAACCTCATCTTTGTTGACAGTTTAAACGAAAGTGTTTGAAACATATAAAAACTCGAAAATGAGGTTTAATAAGGAGGTAAAGTGGCTTTCATTTTACGAAATAAGTTCATCATTTTTGTTTCTAGCAGTCAAGAATATTATAAGTCATTATCTTTCAAACTTTATTTCAACGCTTTATGTTATATATATTACTTATTATTTTAAAATTGTTAATTAAATTAAAATGCTTCCCCATATGCATATCAAAAAGAACACGTGTTACATGTTCAATTATTACCTTCTATGAGTAGTATATAGTTTGATGAACATCATGTTATTGTATATTAATGAGATTTTCTACAGCTAACATTGGTTCTTTTTGTGTGATATCCAGTTATTTAATAATTGTAACATGATATTTTTGTCCGCACAGTTTCATCTACATGAATCGTTGATGAGGCTACGAGGGGAATATCTAGAGATGAACTAATAAGGTTATAACAAAATAAATTGTACTTTGCTTTTTTATCAAAAAATACTTTCATTCTTGGATGTAAGTTTTGTGAACTGGGAACACCTGATTATATTGAAATTATAAAGATTTAAATTTGGCAAAGTTAAATAAATGAACGGTTATCAATTTGAAAAATTAATCATGTATTAACTGAAGTAGATGTGATATAACGTTAACAAATCAAAACGTAGTCTAGAGAAGTCATCAATACACAAATGCCTAAAATATATATGGGGTCAAGTTTTAAATTGCCCAATGTCTTATCAAGTTGTAGACAAATTGACAGACACTTCCAAATACTACTATTAGTAATAAATTCTTTAAAGACACAAACACGAGGTTTCCTCGTGCAAAGCTTTGATTTCTTGTCTTGGTTTGGCTTTACTTTTTATCCTTTTTGGTTTTTTAAACTCTTCAACTTTCGTATTAGGATCTTGATTTTCAAACAGTTTGGCCTCCAGCATTACTGAAGAGATATTAACCTCCAAAATGCGCATCCGGTGCAGTATAGTTGGTACCGTTAATGTTATTTTGATTAAATAAAAACACTGACGACGTGTTCCCGACACTGGAAACAAGAGTAACATTCGCCAGGTATCATCTAGATAAAATGTTCAGAAAGTCAAAAATATAATACTTTCTAGTTTTGCTATCAAAATCATCTAAAGAGATCAGCTTAACCTGTCTTAGGTGACCTTTGTTTGGTTGATTTCCAACCTTCTTTTCGAACAATGAAATAGTTTATGTCCTGGAAATATTTACACAAAGGGTATCTTTTAAATTAAACCAATACCACAGCAGTAGCTACTGGGTAGATACCATTGGGGACTGGTCATAGTCCAACAGCAAGGATACTAAACCAATGTTAGTTATATACGTCATTCCGATTGCACACGAATTTTGTTTCTTGGATAATGTTTGTCAGGTACGATTGAAAACAGTTTGGAAAGTCAAAAATGTATATAACTTTAGAGAGAAGTTAAAGGGCCCAAAGAAAGCAGCAAAGTCAAACAGTCTCTGGGGTTTACTTTAGTTAAGTTGCATGAATTTTCAATTTACAGACAAAATGTATCATTTAAATTATGTCTAGCTCGAAGCTGTAACCAGCAAAATGATGCCTTCTGAAACTAATATTACATCAGTAGCGAAAAGATCCAGTGCATGGAAGTAAGAAAATTATAATACCAACTTCCGTGCACAGGTCACGTGTTATCTTCAAAACTAGAAATTATAATATATCCTCCAGAACTAGAAATCAAAGAAACAACAGACACGGCTTCCTACATCTCATTTTTAGACTTATATCTCTAACTTAACATAAGCGGTCATCTCAGAATCTATGACAAACGGGACGATTTTAATTATGAAATTATAAATTTCGTCCACCTTAGCAGCAACTTCACCTGTGTATGGGATACACATTTCCCAACTCATGCGGTATTCAAGAGCTTGCAGCTGCTATTCAGACTTTATAAAACATGACCAGTGTCTGACCAGAAAGTTGATGAACCAGGATTATGTCAAAGAACGTCTCGTCCTTTTTCTAAAAAATGTTCATCGCAAGATACCAAGACCTTGTTGTTAAAAATTCCGTATCAACTTCACAAATAATACATGATGGTCTTGAAGTATAGATTCTAGGTACTGATGTTGTTTGTCATCCTAATGGCGTGTTATAGTGTTATTTTCATTTGTCTGTGTGTATTTTTATCATTTACTGTTTAGTCCATTTTTGGGAATATACTTTTGGCGTGGCTCGGTATTGATACATCCCGCCATTGTGTTTTTGTGCTATGGTATTTTTTGTATTCTTGTCTTTCATTTTTGCTTATGTACTTTGTCTATCGAGTGTCTATATGCCATTTTTTTTTTTCTTTGTTGAAATAGTTATTTGTTTTTATCTATACTACTAAAATAACGAGGTCCAATTTGTTAGCCTGCATAACGTAAAAACGACAATTCAAAGAATTCAACTTAATATATAACTAATATAGGACAATGGTGTTGATTAAAAATAAGAACATTCCAGGCCTTTTTTGTTTTCCATGTAATTAATATTACCAATAACTAACAAGTTCCGGGTCGAATCCGATACCGAAACCAATACTATATGTCACATGTAGTTTCCGGTTATGGTAAAAAAAACACGACGGGTTCAAACAGAAAGATTTTGAAAGCAGAGAAAACTGTGCACCTTATAATCAGCAGGCCTTTATCAGATGACAATACGAATACTAAAAATCCAGGTTAAAAATAAGGCATAGGTCTTTAATTCAGTCACGGACCCGCGATGTCGCGGGTGTGTTCTAGTAGTGATTACCTTTATAACCAAATGTTGACTGATGTACCCCAATTTTTGACATTTTTACCTAATACGTCTGTTTGTTTTGCTCACACATTGTTGTCAATATAATGGAATTTTATGCGACTGTTGTACAAGTGAGCGGTTTAGCTAGCTATAAAACCAGGTTTAATCCAACATTTTTTACTTTTAATTCACCATTTTCAACGCAAGGAAATGCCTATACCAAGTCAGGAATATGACAGTTGTTTTCCATTCGTTTGATGTATTTTAGCTTTTGATTTTGCCATTTGATACAGGTCTCTCCGTTTTGAATTTTCCTTGGAATTCGGTATTTTTGATAATTTACGTCTTAGTAATATTCCGTCAGGTACATCTACGTTAAAAAAAAAGATATTTCCACAAGACTTTTTTTAAAGGCCATTCATGCAGTGGCAAGATTTTTAATTGACAATATCATTTGTAAAAATAAGAAGCATCATAACTGACAACAGACTACTAGTCCCTCAAAGGACACAAACAAATCAATACTGTATGTTTAAATACTAAATGTATATTACATGTACTATGAATGCATTGTCGCAAAATTACAAAATTAGTTACTTAACTATTGGGAGGGCACTAATCAACAGAATAGAAGTTTTCTGGTTAAAAAACTGCATGCAAATGAAAGAATTTAAAAATGCAAAACTAAATATAGATATACATCAATAACTAGTAATTATGAATAAAATTAGTTGAGGGGTATAGGACAGTAAAAATGCAACTCAGCAAAAAAAGACATTCTGAGGTTACTTGTGTAATTAGGTAAGCCAATATATAGTGTAAACGTCGTTATATTCAGAAACAGTTAGTCGTTGTTGTGACGTCTTTATCTAGTCTTTTTTTTACTTTTATTGAGTGTTTATCAAAGGATTAATAAATTGTTGGTGTTAAATGCCACTTTCATGACTCTTGGCTATATCGTGGCGGTCAGTAGTTTTATTGGTGGATGAAGTCGGATTTTCCCGGAGAGAACTGCCGACCTTCCACTGGAAAAGTTGCAATCCCAGCCAATTAAGATCAGAGTCGGGGTCCGAATTCACAACCTCAGTGTTCAGGCTAGTGATGCTGTAGATGAACTATTTAGACCAATCGGTCAACGAGGCTCCCCTATCAAAGGAAATAAGTCAGGTATGAATAAATTAAGCTTACAAGTAATTTTCATGTACTAGTATATCAATTGAAATCGGTGATCCATGAGTATAGGCTTTAAAGAATGTTCTCTCAATATATTAGATCTTATTATTTAAATTCTAACAAATACTTCATCTCAGTGGCGGATCCAGAATTTTTTATAAGGGGGGCCCACTGACTGCCTAAGAGGGGGCCCGCTCCAGTCATGCTTCAGTGATTCCTATATATTATCAACCAAATTTTTCCCACAAAAGGGGTGGCCCGGGCCCCCTGAAAAACCCTCTAATTCCGCCTCTGCATCTAGATCGTTGTATTATCCAGGCGTTACAGAGGATTTGATGACTATTTGTAGTTATAGTAAGCTCTTCTATTGTGTTAAAATAACCTACTCACGATTCTCTTTTTTCGGAATAGAATAAACATACACTTTACCTGTAACTTCACATAGGATAAATAATGGCATGTATTTTTCACATGATTACAACCAATCAGTTCTTGCATTAGATTTATAATAAACTAGAAATTAAATCAAGGATGCCTTAAATATTATGGGAGCAACAAGTTTGATTTTCTTGGGGGTCGGAATGGAAAATTCTCTATCATTTAAACCTGTTACTAGTTGGTTTATTCTCTTTGCGTAGCTCAGATGATAAAAATATTAGTTTAAATTTTGTACACAACTTCTTCCTGCATTTTGTTGGGCAAAATATTCATTTTCATCTTGTCTTGGGTAAGGAATGTTTTTTCAGCCTTTACCAGCTCAGAATATTCATTTCCAAAATTTTACTACCCTATAATATTTGGGATGTCTTCAGATGTTACACGAGCGAGCCAGAATACAAATATAAAGAAGCAAAGGGGAATATCGGATTTTATCTAAGCTAATCTTATATTTTTTCTGATCTTATATTGAAACTTTTTTTTCTTTCATTTCAAAAATCTTACTGTAAAATTTATATTCTATTGCCCAAAGACGGAGAATTTCTCAATATTGATGCAAATTCTTTTGATATTCTTTATTAAGAAAGTACCCTGATTTTATACATCTTTTTATAACCATTTTCCTATGTATTTATTTTGACCAGAATGGAAAAGGGAATCTTGAAAGGTGTAGTATATTGTTTTTAGTTTGACTTAATAATTTCCAGAAAAGGGAATTGAAAATGCACCTTTTCAACAACAACAAAAAATTAAATCAATAATTTTTATTTAAATTGGTGTTCATTCTTCATGGAAAGAAAAATATTTCATTTATCGAAATATAAATGTACAAGCACCTTATACAGTTAAACAACAATATGAAGGGGAATAAACAATTACATTTTATTGCAAAAAATGCTCAGGTAAGGGTTATGCAATTCTGTTAATTGTTTCAAGCGAATCACTGATAATTGTAACTTTAATTATAACGTAAATTATTTACTTATATCAGATGATTGTGACACTGATTTTACAAGTTAAATATAATCTGCTTGCATTTTATATATATATATTTTTATTTTTTTTTTTTTTTTTATTTTCTTTGATTAAAAACCTACGCATCTTATTTATTAAGTTAGCTGTGTAATAAAGTGTCTATTCAATTATGTAACACAAGAGATAATAACTGTGGTCTGTTAAAGATTGAATTAGAGTGGAGGTGATTCCAATCATAATTGTGAATCATGACAGTTGTCAATCATACTGGTCCTGTAACAGTACTCTTATTTGCCTTATGAAAGATTGGAATAATTAGCATTTGAAAAAAGTGTGGGACTCAACTTTGATATCAATACACATATTGTACCAAATTTTATCCAATAACTTATAACTACGCTAGCAAAAGTTACTGATTCAATACTTTGACAATTCTTATCAACTGCTTAAATTAAATATATTACCTTTTCACTTTAATTTACAAATTGTAATATATTATAAATTTTGATTTACAAAGGAACTATATACAAGTATTCATTTAAAATTTAGAAGCTGTTCGACCTCTATTTTGTTAATTACAGGCTAAAAAACTACATTCTAATATGACGTTCTTCAAAAGCTACACACTCGTGGTAAAATATGAATATATTGATATGTCAGCTGATCATCAACTCATGGATTGTTTAGGCTGTTCCAATCTTATACTCCCATGACGTTTGCTTTTTTATGAATGAATTAGCCGAGATCAGACGGTGTAAATGACGGCATTGAACGATGACGTAAGAATATAGGCATTCTACGGGAAATACACGCATTTGAAACTGAAAGTCGTCAAATCATGAAAACATAAACAATGATAAGAATTTGTTGAAAATCCTTTTCTCAAATAAAAGTAGGATAATCAATCAACTTCGTCCAAACCTGTCTTAGTATGTTATTGTAAATTACTTAAGCATGTCGCTTATTCAGTTTTCTTCGTATTTTACGTCAATATTAAAAGTGTGTTCAATTACGGGAACAGCAAACATTTCCCTTCAGCTAGAGCGCTTTGAAACAAATGAATTGCTGTCTTTGTCCTATTAGAATAGAAATAATCCATGGTGGCTTGAAATTATATTGATTTTATCAAAGGTTGGCCCTTTATGCTAATATTTTACCCCTCGCTATCGATCGTGGTAAAATATTTAGCATAAAGGGCCAACCCGTGGCAAGATGACAATAAATTCAAGCCCTATGAATTATTTCTTAATTCATTTTGCATTTCATTGCATTGTATTAAGCTTCACCATAACCTTTTGGCAAATATGGATGTATTTTAACTACACTCTAGTAGGCAAACCTGTGCAACTGGAAAAGTTTTAAGGCATGGTTGGACCTTGATTTATAAATTCTAAATGCATTTTAAGTTTCAGATTATCAAAAACAGGATTTTGCTATGCTAAATATAATAAATAATGTTAACCTCATTGCACCATGTTGTATTTTGTATGTTGCACTATAAAACTAGGTTTAATCCACCATTTTTTACATAAGGAAATGCCTGTACCAAGTCAGGAATATGACAGTTGTTTTCCATTCGTTTGATGTGTTTGATGTGTTTGATTTTGCCTTTTGCTAAGGGTATTTTCCGATTTGAATTTTCCTTGGAGTTAGGTATTTTTGTTATTTTACATTTTTTGTAAGTGTTCACAAAAACAGGGGTAGAAAAGATGACTGAAATAAAGCCAATCAGCCACGAACTAAAAGGTTTAGATAGTACTTTGTGTGCAATCTTTAAACTTAATACAAATCAAATGCTACACCATGTTATACTAAAATTAAAAGAAAACAAGAGGCTCTCAAGAGCCTGAATCGCTCACCTGTAATTTTTTGCTTAAATCTTTCATCAATGATTATTTTTGCTTTTCAATAAATATTAATGAGTGGCTTAAAAATACCATTTAAATGTTCTTTGTATTTTTCATATTTTCTTCAAAAGCAAAAAAATGCATTTTACCCCTATGTTCCATTTTAGCCATAGTGGCTGTTTCTTGACATACAAGGAAATAAAATACAAAATTTAAAATAGATACTCTGAAACTCATTCAGCTCAAGTTTGGCTGAAATTGATGCAGCAGTTTCAAAATTCAAAGGTGAAGATTTTTTAAAGTAAGCAAACTAGATGAACAAATTGTGAAAAATTGTCTTTAAAGGGCAAGAACTCCTTAAGGGGTCAATTGACAATTTTGGTCATTTAAACTTATTTGTAGATCTTACTTTGCTGAACATTTTTGCTGGATACAGTTTATCTTTATCTATAATAATATTCAAGATAAAAACCAAAACTGCAAAATTTCTTTAAAATTACCAATTAGTGGCAGCAACCCAACAATGGTTGTTAGATTCATCTGAAAATTTCAGGGCTCATAGAACTTGACCTAATGAATATTTTAATCCCATGTCAGATTTGCTCTTATAAATGCATTAGTTTTTGAGATATGTCAAAAACTGTATTTTACCCCTATGTTCTATTTTTAGCCATGGTGGCCATGTTTTTTGACGAAACAGAAAATAAAACATAAAATTTATTCTTGATACCCTAAGGATCATTCAGCTTAAGTTTGGTTGTAATTGGTTCAATAGTTTTAGAGGAGATGTTTGAAATAGTTTACACGAGACGGACAACGATAACGACGACGACGGATGTCAAGTGATGGTAAAAGCTCACATTTCCTTTGGAAAGAGGAGCTAAAAATGTTGATATTTTACATTGTCATATTAACATTAAAATTGTATTATTATTTAGTGTATAATATGTAAAGTATGAAAAGTTTGAATCTATTTAGACTTCTTTATGTGTGTGTAAATAACACCACTTCAGCCAGTGGTAAAAAGTTCATGCTTTTGAAGTATATAAAACCTTTAGCAATGATTGATTATTCACAATGTCCTTTAAATAACTAATAACAACCCTGTAAGTTGTTTATACCTTCTTAAGTGGTAATTGCTGGCCTAGTAATCAAAACATGGGTAAACAGCTGGAAAAATAACACCTTTATAAATCTTGGGACATATACAAAGTTCAATAGCAAAGATCTGACCTTTAGTTTCCAATTTATAACCACACACATTTGTGATAAGCAACATGTCGTATTAAATTTGTCCTTTTCCATTAAAATGTACTAATCAGGAAAATATTCAAAAAACCCAAAGTTTTCTACAATCAGTAGAATTTTTTGAATGAATTAATATGTTTCCTATGTATAAAATTAAACATTTTCAGTGTGAACTGAAATAAAATTAAAACTTAATCTTACTTGATTTTTTGTTTAAGTTGTCTATTTTTGGTCAAGACAAATGATAATATAAGTTAACAATCCAGTTGATTGGCAAACTGAAGCCTCAGCATGTTCTGTTGTACATTAACAACCTTAGCTTGTTTCCTTTATATACCTTTATATTTACAGTGTCGTCATTTTATACAATCTGTTTAATATGATTGGCTTAAACATGCCATATAGTACTTTTACAAACTTTCATACCATATGGAAACCTCTTACTATTTTGAAACCTGTGAAATTGTTGATAGACTGTAAACAAAATGTACATGTAAGCCGGTCACTTGGATGATGATGATGATGATACATTACATTATTTATGTCACTTATTTTATTGTCATATTAATGAATGCTGTAATTTTACTTGGAATATAATACTTTAAAATGCTTATTATAAAATTGAGAATGGAAATGGGAATGTGTCAAAGAGACAACAACCCGACCACAGAACAGACAACAACAGAAGGTCACCAATAGGTCTTCAATGCAGCGAGAAATTCCGCACCGGGCGTCCTTAAGCTGGCCCTAAACAAATATATATACTAGTTCAGTGATAATGGACGTCATACTAAACTCAAATTATACAAAGAAACTAAAAGTAAAATAATACAAGACTAACAAAGGCCAGAGGCTCCTGACTTGGGACAGGCGCAAAATGCGGCGGGTTAAACATGTTTATGAGATCTCAACCTCCCCTATACCTCTAGCCAATGTAGAAAAGTAAACGCATAACAATACGCACATTAAAAGTCAGTTAAAGAGAAGTCCGAGTCCGATGTCAGAAGATGTAACAAAGAAAATAAACAAAATGACAATAATACATAAATAACAACAGACTACTAGCAGTTAACTGACATGCCAGCTCAGACCTCAATTAAACTGATTGAAAGATTATGTCTTCATCATATGAATATCAGGCACAATCCCTCCGTTAGGGTTTAGTATCATACCATCATAAAATATATGAGAAGAGCATAACCCGTGTCATGCCAACAACTGGTTTTAAATAATGTGTTTAGTTCCGATGCAAAGACCCTATAAGTGAATCAATATTAAAGCCAAAATATGCAATCTTTAATGACCTGACAACAGTATCGTAACTATATCCTTCTTAATAAGTCTATTTAAAGGTTTTGTTAGCTTCTGAGGTGAATACTGACATTTTAGTGCTTTATAAAGAATATTACCATAAAAGATTGGATGTGTAATTTAAAGCAATATGAAAATTTTAAAGTGATGTAGTACTTTTAAAGTTTGTGCTCATAATGCAAAATGTGTCATATCACATATATTCATATCACTTAACACACACATTCATTTATTCATTAACTGCTGGTCAAATATTTAATTTTTTTGTACCTGGATCAAATTATTAGTTTTTCTCTCTCTCTATTTTAAAGAAAACAAAAAAAGAATGTAGAAAGTGAATTTAATAATCAGAACAATGTCAATAGCACTTATACAACTTATCACACTATCTGTAAGTTATAACATGAATGACTTGATGAGAAATTTTGTTGGTCATTTGGACCCAAACATTAGTCCATTCTTCCTCTAAGTTCTTTAGTTGTAACTTTATCTTTTTCTCTGAAATAAAAAAAAAACAAACTTAGTTGAATATTGCATATTTTTATATTTAAACAATAATATGCCCCCAAAAAAGTGGGTAAAAATAAAATATTTCAGTCATTTCAAATAGATACAACATGCTACATTCTGTATTTGTTCCAATATCCTGGCACTAAAAATTATGAGAGGGCTGGCTCTGGAATGGTTCACATATACCTGGTATGAGAATGCAATGTAATAATCTATAAAAAGGTAAGGATTTTATTAACATTAAAATCAGATCACACATAGAACTACAATGAACACATATCATAAATTTAGATAATATTTCATAGGGGCTTGAATTTATACTGATTTTACCACAGTTTGGCCCTTTAAGCTAATTATTTAATCACGAGCAATAGTGATGGGTAAAATATTGGCATGATGGGCAAACTCATGGTAAAATCAGTATAAATTCAAGCCCCCATGAATTATTTCTATTCTAATAGACAAATACAACAATTCTTTTGGATGAAAGCGCTCTACGTTAAGGCAAATATTTGCTTTTCCGGTAATTCAACACACTACTAATATTGATGTAAAAAACAAGAAATCTGAATAAGTGACATGCTTAAATTATTTACAATAACAAACTTGTTTTGTAATAAATTAGGTTGTTAGTTTTCTCAATTGAATTGTTTCATATTTTTCATGTTGGGACCATTTATAGATGATTCTACCCTATGGGTTTTTCTCGTTGAAGGCTGTATGGTTGCCTATAACTGCTAACATCCACTTCATTTGAACTTTGGTGGATAGCTGTCTGATAGGCAATCATACCACATCTCTTTGTTTTTATATTAGACAGGTTTGGATAAAGTTAAATGATTATCCTACTTTCATTTTAAGAAAATTGGCTTTCAACAAATTTTTATCATTGTTTGTTTATGTTTCCCTGCTTTGTAAACTATCCTTTTCACATTCCTGAATTTTCCCATAGAATGCTTATAGTCTTATGTCCTCGTTCAAAGACGTCACTTACACCAATTGCCCTCGAGTAACTAATTCATAAATTGAACACGACGTGGGAGTATGATAGGAACAGACAAACAAATCATGACATTGCCAATCAGCTGACATACGATATAATCATATTTTACTACAGTCGTGTATTCAAAGCGTTTGAAGAACGTCATACATGTATAATTAGAATATTTTATAACTTGTCATATAATACTTGGTTCCATTTCAATATTCCAATATTAGACAGTGTGTACACAAACTTATTTTCAATCAGTTTGTATATATATATATGATAGCTAATGATAAGTCTACAACAGCCATATTAATGAAGTTTCTTGTCAGAAGTTTGGGCTTATATGAACCTATTAACCCTTTCAACGATGACGATGGATTTTTCATCCAGACTCGTAACCATTCCGTTTTCATTTGGGTCCTCTCTAATTTTTCCTCGTATGAATCGAGGATATACAAGGTCACATTTGCGCTTGAAATCGTGGGAATTTTAATGGTAGAAGAAAAATTTTTAAAAATATTTTGACAAATGCAAATGGCGGAAATCGAAAAAGACGCTGTAAATATGGAAATATTTCAGCATTTCTATGGTGAAACTGACAACGAGGAATAGTTAAAAGGTTTCCTGTTATCTCAATGTGTTAATTACATCAATTTGTGTGGGAAATATAATTTGGTCCATCTTTACGAGACGTAGAAAAAAAGGGGGAAACGGAGGTCGACTGAAAATTTTGAGGATGGAGCCACTTATTTGCGCCACGTTTACATAATGCGTTGTGTATGGTGCAAGTATGCTACAGAATCGAGCAACTGGTGTCTTCTTTAATAAATGGCAGATAAAACAACAAAATAAATGAAGATTAAAAGTTGTTCTTATTCAAAATTCAACACAAATACAATAATTTATACCTTTTACCTGTTAATTACCTGAAAATACAGGTAGCTTGATGAAAATTTTACTAAAATAATTGCATAACATTACAGTTCATGCTCTCCTGAGCATTTTTCATACACTAACTTGGTCTGTATCTCTAATAATAAAAAAGATACAGCAGTCTGAAAAGGAATATACTGTTCTAATGAATGAACACAGAAAAAATGCAGCAGCAGCAGCCATTTTTCTATTTTTTTGTGTAGCATTAGAGGGTTAAGAAACTATCGTAACATTGATATCCAAAAGTGACTTTTTTTCTTCAGCTGCACATATTTTTTTCCATAATTTCTTGACATGTCATATCTATTTAAAATTTTCAAATTTCAGGATTTGCTTACTAATTTATAAACAACTTTTTCAAATGCTTAAATAACTTACATGATATGTACTACTGCTCCCCATCCAGACACAGCATCCCTGTCTACTGAGTTTAACAGAGCCTGAGAGATGGTTTCAAACAAATCATCTGGTTCCTGTTAATGAGATAAATATGACAAGTGGTAATATAATAGTTCAAATTTAAAAAGAAATGGGTCTTTAAATTTGGTAATGTCTTATGGTCAGACTCATCGGATTTAAAAATGAGTAACACTGGGTGTTATTATGGAGCAGTTAGATGTGTTGAAAGGGTAAGTTTTTGCACACATAAAACTAGTTTAACCCTAGAACATGTTGTGCATGTCAAGCTATCTCGACCATACCTTGTTTCTTGTTATTTTTACATTTATTTTTCTGATAAATTAGGTTTAGGTGTTATGTGTTGTCTGTTGTACTGGACACTATTTTTGGTTACTCCTTTTTGTGAATCATATAAAATTACCATGTTTGGTTCCCATAGTGACTCACACATGCCATACATTTGTTCACTACATGTTCCACTAACAACAAAATCATCCGTTATCATGGGACAACCAATCAGATCCATTGATGCTATGTAAGGTTCAAAAGTCTTAGGGTCAAGACCAGCTATAACTGGTTCAACAAAGTATGGCCCAAATCTGCAAAGAAAAGAAGAATAATAAGGTTACAGAATTTGATGAATTTCATCATTACTATCAATTGAAAGTCTCTCCCAGAATATGAATTTTATGTTGAAAGTTTAACCATAATAATACAAGATCAAAATCTAACTTGATAAAACAATTGGGACAGGTGACCGTGTGCAAATGATTAATTTTTGAATTTTTTTCAGTTTCTTAATAGCAAAAAATAAATCTGTTTTCAAGTGTTATATGTATATATGTGTACTTTCTTCTTTAAACATGTTAAAATTTCAATATAAAACAGATTGAAAAATTCATTGCTTCTGATTGTTGCATTCCAAGAATCATAAAATACAATGAAGATTATACTAACTTATTGATGTCTGAAAAGATGGGTAGATGATCGGTATGTCACAACAAGAGGTGATAAAATGCTCCGCAGGGCGCGCTTGACAGGACCGCAGAGGTCAAACCCTAAACCATTGGGGCAAGTAAGGACACTACATTCAAGCTTAATACAGCTCTGAATTTGGATTGTGATTAAATATTTGACACAGCATAGATTTCTGACACAGAATGAATGTGGTCAAAGAACTGAATAATTTGAAATTGGACTTTTACATATTATGGTCCAATATCCTAAAACTTAATACTTTAAATTCAGCATATCCTAGTAAACCAAGAATTTAAATAATTAATTTATAATTTACTTATTATTGGACATTGTGAGCTAAGTTTTAAAGAAGTTCACTTCATCAAAAAATATATATATATAGCATTCTGAAAATTAATTCATACAGAATAACAAACCAAATTACCATGAAGTTCTTTTAAAATTTACCAAAAAAAAATGAAAAAAACAATTTCCAAAACATCATTTATTATTAATACTATGTCTAATTATCAACAGTAATTTTAATTTAAACATAATTTCTTCTCTAAAATAAGAATCTGATTCTGTATCTATTTTAAACTATGGTCCTGTATCTATTTTTAACTATCAGTCTACTTTCAATTTCTAACAATTGTGAAATACAGCTGTGAATTTGGATTGTGATTAAATATTTGACATATCACAGGTTTCTGACACAGAATGAATGTTGTCTAAAAACTAAAAAAATAGAAATTGGACATTTACTTATTTTAGTCCAATATCCAAAATCTAAAATCTAAATATATGGTTAGATTCAGCATATCAAAGAACCTCAAGAATTAAATTTTTGATGAAATCAAAGAAAGTTTAATTTTTGGACCCTTTGGACTTCAATGAGGACTAATAAGAAAATAGGGCCCAAAATCTAAAATCTAAAATCTAAATACACAAGTAGATTCAGCATATCAAAGAACCCCATATATTCAATTTTTGTTGAAATAAAACAAAGTATAATTAAGGACCCTGTTTTGGACAACTTGAAAACTTGGCCCAAAATCACAAATCTAAATACATGTTTAGATTCATCAAAAATCAAAGTAAGTTAAATTTTGGACCAAAATGTGGACCAATTTGAAAAAGGGCCCCAAAATTAAAATCTAAATACACATTTAGATTCGGCATATTGAAGAACCCCAATAGTTCAATTTTTTTTTTAAATCAAACAAAGTTTAATTTTGGACCCTTTGGACCTCAATGTGGACCAATTAAAAAACAAAGCTCAAAATCCAAAATCAAAATAAATTGTTAGATTCAGCATATTAAAAAACCCCAAAGAATTCAAGTCTTTGAATTAAACCCAATGGAAATTGGTCAAGAAATTAGCAACTTATACAAAGTATTAATAAATTGCTTCGGCGAGCGCAGCTGGATACGACCGCAGAGGTCCAACTCTGAACAGTTGGGGCAAAAAAGGACACAATATTCGCACTTGATACATGTCTGAATTTGGATTGTAATTCAATATTTGACACATAATAGGTTTCTGACACAGAATTACTGTAGTCAATGAACTTAGAATTGGTTATATGATTTGAATTTATATTCAATTTTTTGCTTTTGAGCAATACACTATGCTGTTGTGAATTGACCTCCCCACCACCCCCCCCAAAAAAAAATTAACCCCCCTTCTTTTTCAAAAAAATTTTTTTTACCCCCTCTTTCTTTCCCAAAAAAATTCTTTCCCTCAAGACATGGTCATAATCTCAATCCAAATTTCCAATGGAGTTTGCAACCATAGTAACTCATTTAAATACATCATAAAAGTCTTAAAATAGAAAATGACATACATAATCATAGCTAAAATTAATTTACCTTAATCAGCATTTTTAAAATTATCAAAATAGTAACTTCTAAAATGAATTGACAGCTAATCACCTCAAGACAATACACCATTTCTTTATACATAATTTAAAAGCAGTGTAAGGAAGGTAATTCAAAGTTGTGTTTGAATTACCTCCCTTACACTGTAATTTGTACTTAAGTAATTGTCCATTAACCAGGACACCCTTGTTTTTCTCACTTTTTTGCCCCTAATTCCTAAATGGTTTGACCCATAAGCCCCCAAAGCTAATCCTAACCCTCCCTTTGTGGCATGGAAACTTGTGGTATAATTTCAGAAAGATCCATACACTGTTCCACAAGTTATTGTCATGAAACTAGAAAAATGCTTATTTGGGCCCCTAATTCCTAAACTGTTGGGACCATAACCCCCAAAATCAATCCCAACCTTCCTTTTGTGGTTATAAACCTTATGTTTAAATTTCATAGATTTCTATTTACTAATACTAAAGTTATTGTCCGGAAACTAAATGTCTTTGGACGACGCTGACGAAGACAACAACCTGATACCAATATACAACCGCAAAATTTTCTGCGGTCGTATAAAAAAGTATTGTTTTTGGCCCCTTTTCCTAAACAGTTAGGGCCATAACCCCAATAAATCAATCCCAAGCATCCTTTTTTTTTTTGGTATAGAACCTTGTGGTACAATTTCATAGAAATCCATAGACTTGTACTCAAGGTATTGTCCTGAAACCAGAAAAAATTAGGGATTTTTTTACACCTTTTTGGTCTCTAATCCCTAAACGGTTTGGGCAATAACTTCCAAAATCAATCCCAAACTTTATTTTAAGGTATGGAACCTTGTGTAACAATTTCTTGGAGATCCATACACTTATACACAGGTTATTGTCATGAAACAAGAAAATGCATGTTTTTGGCCCCTAATTCCTAAACAGTTAGGACAATAACAAGGCTTCCAAAACGGTCGTATTTTCCAGACATGACCGATAAATTATAATTATGACTTGTTGTGCCAAACCTGAAATGGACATTTAATGTGTGATTGCTACTTTAACATAATCCAGAAAAAAAAAATGAAGTTTTTGCGATCTTTCTGACCTGATCTTTGCCTTAAACAGCCACATTTCCAGTCATAAAAGTGACATTGTGATTAAGAACTATCAAAACAAACCCTACTTTAATACCCTCTCATTACAACCAAGGTTAATTAGTTGTCAGACAGTTGAACTTTACCTGTTCAGGTGACAGGTAAACTAATATGTACTGGACATTGATTGGTCTATTTGAAGTTATTTTCATAAATTTCAGCAGTTTGCATCTATATAATTAAATCAAAAAGATTTAAATTATCAAAAATATGTATATAAATATGATTTGATGAAAATTTTTAAAAGGTAGTTATAAAGGTTTTAAGCGAAAATTCGTCAGGACCATGTTGTTTGAACAAAGTAAACACATGCACATGTGCGCAGTTGTGAGATTTAATCAATCATCCGAATTCTTGAAAAATGCTCAAATTAGTAGTGATACCTTTATCTAACATTCATTTCAAGTATTTTCTTGAAGAAATAGCGTCTGAAAGAGCTACTTAAACTCGATTGTGCTTTGTAAACGTACACGGATTTTTCGTATTCGTCTCTGGTCAGTGTTTTACCATTGTCAAGTCAACATCCGGTATTAGAAAATGTGCCTCCAAAAACGAAAGTAAAGATTTTGACAACGTAATTTTGCACAAATAAAGATTCTAAGGCAGATATTAGTATGCTAATTTTGCACACTTCGAATGATGCACTGTCAATTTAACAGTTTACATCAGTACATCGAAAATTTGTATCAAAAGTCAAGTTTAATATCGTTTTTATGCCAATCATTCATTGTTTATATGATGCCCAACTGATTAGCATGATTGCCTGTTGTTATTAAGTCTTAAGGGACTAAAATCGGGACAAGACAAAAAATGTGCGGCTAGCACAAATATTTTTTGGAAGCCCTGGACAATAACCCCAATAATCAATCCCAACATTCGTTTTGTGGTATGAAACCTTGTGGTACAATTTCATAGAGATCCATACACTTATACTCAAATGACTGTCTTGAAACCCAATGTCTTTGGACAACAATGACCATGACAACGCTGACGTCATAACATTATACGACCTCAAAATTTCTGAGGTTGTATAATAAAAAAGAGCCAACCTGCTAATGAGATCCTTTAATTGCATATTAGTTAATTTTTTTTTTGCTAATCATTTTTGCAATTTACACTTTTAACTTAGCTCCCATAGTTAAAAACTGCAAAAAACAGTCAGTCAGGGGTACTACTTGTACAAGTAATTTTTATTTACTTGAAGAAGTAAATATTAATATACTTATATAAGTAAATTTGTAAGATACTTATACAAGTGTATTTTATTTACTTGTATAGGTAAATTATTTTATTGTCTTAGTTATGTCCCTTAGACATTCAGATTTTTTTACTTATACAAGTAAAAAAGTCATACTATCTTCTTTTCGTGAATTTCTCAGGACTTCTTTGATCTAATAGAATTTTTAATTGTCTGTCCTTTGCAGATGTCTTTACTAATCGTTCAAGTGTAGTTTCATGGACAATGAAAATATCATTTGTCTGTTATCTTCAGAACACTGCTCAATTACAAGCCCCCAAGGGGCAATTTTTGAAGGCCTTGCACAATTACTTAAGATTTTAGGCATTTAGTTTCTTTGTTGAATAAATGAGATGAAACATTGAACAGTGATCAAAAATTATGAGCTAACCTGGGAAAAATTGTTAAAGCCATGTTTTTACATCTCAAAACTTGAGAATTTGAGGGATTGTAAAAAAAATTACTTATACAAGTAAACTTTTGAGAAAATTCAGGGGAGGTTATTCAAACATTATAAGAAAAAATGAACATAACAAAATTTACTTATATTAGTATATTACTATTTACTTCTTCAAGTATATAGAGATTACTTGTACAAGTAGTACCCCTGCCTGACAGTAAAAATCAATATTTCAGGGGCAACAACTCCTAGAACTTTTATTACAGAAGATTTATTTATACTAAACTGATTTGAATTTCAGTCATAAAAAAAGCATACTGTTAAAAATTGTATTGCTCTTCAAGTAAATTTCCAACTTTCATTGCCCTACAACTGACTGTAATATAATACCATGTGATAAGGTCATGAATATGGATGAGCATTATTCATTTGTTATCTAGTGTGCAGAATATTTTCTCTTACCTTCTTTCATATAACAAATTAGAAACCATACTCATAAAAGTTTTAGGTTTAATCTTTCTGTTTTCTCTAAGTTCATACATATTTTTTCTGAAATGTAACCTCTGTGATCTGAAAAAATAACAAACAATTTTTAAAATATGTTTTCCATGAACAGAAAACCATGATACCCTTTCATCAACAAATGACATTAAAATAAACTTTTTTCAGTGACAGTACACCTTAGCACAGAAAGGAAAGTGTAACATTGACACCAAACATATCTTTTCTATTTTTTTCTAATTAAGCAAAAAGACAATTTTTTTCAATCCATGTTTTTTGTTGGAATACACCTAAGTATCACATTATACAAAAGAAAAAAATAAATCCTTTTTATTTCCATAGGATATGAACAAATATAATCTTGCTGTCATTGTTATATATATATATACATGTACATGTACTTCTATTCTATATAGATATAAGAATTGAATAGAATACACTCAAAGTTAACTCTTGGTTTCAAATGTCTGACTTGAAGAAAAATTTGTAAAGAATTTTAAATAAGAGACAAAAAAATATGATCTATTATGTTTTTTTCAATGTCATACTTTTTGTCCCATAATTGAAGCAATCATGTTAAATAGCATAAATTTTTAAACTAACTTTTGTTTCAATAACTTTTATGTGTTGCTATTGATCAGGGAGGGGTATTAAGGATATGAAAAAATCGAACTTATTGCGAGGGGTATGAACAGAAAAAATCTCCCTGCTCTGTTAATTTTGTACTTTATGAAAAGATAGATAAATAGTCAGTTTTGCATCATTGCACGCTTATTCTTATTTTGTTTATTAGATTTATTGAAGGGTCCAAAATTATCCGACTCTCTGAATTGATGTTTTAGGTACATTTTCAGTACTTTAAAGTAATAGTACTAAAAAAAGTGCACCTGCAAAAGTAGCTATGAAGACTATGATAGACTTTGTTCTATCCCATTATCACCTACACATGCATGTATATTAAAAAACAAAGGATATGGGTATCCATCCAGGACACAAAACTAGTACATGCACAGCATAAAACACACAAAAAGCAAAGGAACAGGGCTTTTATTGCATTCTTCATCTCAAAGTCACATTGAGTGCTATTGTTTATCCTATCTCTTCATCAACATAATTAAATGCTCATTCCATCTCTTTATTTATAAACATGACTAAAACAACACAGTGTTGTTCATCACTCTTCTCACTTAATGTACATTGTGTACATACTTTAATCTCCTTAACTTACACTGTTTGTACATCTGTGGCCAGACCAGGTAAGCCTATATATAGTCTGTCACCCATTTCAAATATCTTCTGGAAATTAGTAGATACTGTCTGTGCTTGTACACCAAATCTTCTATCAGCAGCAATAGCTACACAATCTCTACCTTTCATGGCTACAATAGCCGCACCATTATATTCCATAATACTCTAAAAAATGTAAAAGTAATTTAATCAAACTACATACATTTGTACATGCAGCAAAACTTGGTGTCTTTACACCACAGAATTATTTCTAGGTTAAGTAGAGACAATTTTTTTAATTTTCTGAAACACAAAATTGCATACTGGTATAACTTTTATATATCTATGTCATGTCAGGCTTTAAAACTTTTCAAGTTGCACAAGTACAATGTATATCTATACTCAGAATAAATTTCTTGAGGTGTGAACATGACCATTTTTGAAAAACAATTGTAATGGTCTTGCTTACACCACAAAATTTACTCTGACCATGCTGAGTACAAACAAGCATGTTTTTTCGATTCTGTTTTAATCTCTTTTGTCTTCGTTCTGTTTACTTACAGTACATTGTATTTTGTACATTTATATTGGTCCAATCTGGGAAAAACAGTTACTTAGACAACTTCCTGTTGACATGTTGAGGTCAAGCGAAATAAAGCAAAAGTCATCATGAACTGAGGGAGGAAAAAGTTTGGAAAGCAGGCATTTTAAAATATTGATAGTTTAAAAAGCAATTTTTAAAAGACAAATTAAAGTCATTAAAAATGCTTTGTTTGATGTGTTTACGATGGTTTAAACATGTCTCTATGAAAATTTTATATGCACAATACATTGTTTGAACAAGGCCCCAGATAGCTTCAACTGGTTTGAAAAGTTGTGTAATCTTAGAACTTATCCGGATAGGAATAAATAGCGATAAGGCAATCTCACTTATTAGCGACAAGAAGAAAAAATAGTGACAAGAAGACAGATTTAGCAACAAGAAAGTTTATATACTATTTAAACAATAAATTTATAAAAAAAGTCAATTAATTACAGTTGATTATTTGCTGTTTTATAAAGTTTCAAATTTTGTTATATTTAGCAGAGCTACAATGTACGTACAGTAGTAGAATTCAATCATGCCAACTCTACATATTATCGATTCATTCATTTATACACTAAACTGTAAACTGTAAATACATTTGAAATATATCTATTTAAACAAATTATTGATAACAAAAAAACTCTTTCTAGAACAAATGAACAAATGTGTATATTCTTTTCTCAGTATCATGAAATATTGAAATTCGCTTATATTTTAAACAATACCACACACTTTAATGCATATTTCTTTATCTATTTATTTCAAATAATCGTTATTTAGATATCTTGACACTAAATTGATTTTCTTGTCGCTTCTTGACGCTTCTTGTCGCTAATCAGTGAGAACTGCGATAAGGTGTATTGAAAGAAAACAGTGCATGATTTGCATGTCTTGCAACAGGAAAGTTATTGTCAATTAAGATCTTAGTCTAACACACCTTGCCATGAGTTGGATTTGAACTGAGTTGACAGGTCAAATGCTTTTGTATTTTGCCAACACTGAAGATGAAATACATGTACCTACATGTGACCTAAGGGGTTGGCAAAAGAAGCCATAATAAAAAAAATCTTTAATTCAAAGGAACTTTTTAGAAACACTAACAAATGCTTTTAACTTTCAAATCTAGAATTGCATGCAGAATTTAACATACAAAGCAGTGTGGACATGTTTTATTCGCCAAGTGTCTGTAATCCTCCCCCCTTTTTTATTGTATATGTTTCTCTTTGCTGCTTCACTTTTCATTTTCTGAATGTTATTTCATGAATTGAATAAAATAAAACGCAAAGATGCCCTGGACATCAAATACGATGTATGCTGAATTCAAAGCAGTAATTTTACCATTGTGAAAATGTTCCCCGGTGAAAACTGCAAATTCACAAATCTCTATATTTTTACTTTGAAGAGTTATGTTAGGGGAGATAATAGAAAAAAAATGAATCCTTGTCGACTCGTCACTGTTCAAGTTCGTACCCATTTATACCAACTCCTACTCTCATGTCAAACGAGTTTCTGGTGATTATTAATGTAACTGGAGTAATATTATAATTTAACTTTAAAAAATGTATTATTCTCTTTATACTTGAATGGCTAAGTTTTACTATAATATTATAATTATAATAAGAATAAGAATATTTTATTTCCAATTAAAGGGCCCTATAGATAGAGAAACATAAAAAAACACAATTTTTCAAGAAGGCCAGGACAGAACCAGATAATACAAATAACATCTATAAAATATGCCTCTCAAAATAAGTATACGTATGGCTAATTTGCATTTATTATCTTTGAATTTCTCCTTATCGCCAGATTTTTAGATAAATACTTTCCCAAACATTTATATACATCTAAATTTTCTTGTGTAAATAGCCATGTAAACTTCGAAAGATTGTCTAAAGATTGAAAATTATTGAAGGGTTAATAATGAAATCATAGTTAAGTAAAAAAACTCAGTTCTATTATCAACATATAGTGGGCATTCAGGAATCATTCAGTCACAAAGTGTATCTCATCCTCAACTTTCAATGTACAGTATAAACATTTTCTAAGTGTTCTATTCACATACATTTTTGCATATCTATCACTCTCAATCCTTAATGGATTAGCGCTTTAATATGCTAGTCTTACAGATTGATTGCCTTAATCTAAAATCTTTTAGATCAAAATATTTTTTCAGAATAAAATAGAGTTTTAAAAGAAAAATAAATATTAAGTTTGCCTTGATCTGATTGTAATATTTTATTTCTATTTTCCTTCCAGAAATGGAGATAGTTTTTATATAGCTTATCTTTGATAAAGTTTGTGAAAGCGTAGATACTGGGTTTTTTTAAAAAGTAACATGTTTGTATGCCCAGCTTTTTTAAAATACAATCTATGCTGGAGAACCATGTATTCACTTTATTATTGTGAAGTTCTTTACTACATAATTATATATGCATCATATAATAACATGTCCTCAGAATTATCTAGTCGATGAAATATTTTAACATTGCTAATATAATATAAATATACATTTGGGTATCTCCTTAGTTCAGAAGTCACAGTAAGATTACTGGATTTTTTGTTTACACCTACTAGTAATACATATTTCCTAAATTTGATATCTGATTTTTCAGATGTAATGTTTGAAAACACTTTTCCTAAAATATATTGATAATTTTTCTTACATGCAGCTGAGTTAACTGAAAACATATCCCAAGCTTCACATTCATAGGTACTATAAAACACGTGTACATGAGGGTCTGGATGGGCTTATTGGTTTACAGAATAAAGAATAATAGGCAAAAGGTGCAGAATAAAGTGAAAAAAATAAGAATAGAGAAAAATAGGCATAAATGTCCCGAGTCAAGAGACTGTAATTCAGTGGTTGTCGTTTGTTTCTGTGTATCATAATTGTTTTTCATTCATTATTTTGTACATAAATTAGGCTGTTAGTTTGCTTGTGATTTGTTTTACATTTGTCATTTCGAAGCCTTTTATAGCTGACTATGCGGTATGGGTTTTGCTCATTGTTGAAGACCGTACGGTGACCTATAGTTGTTAATTTCTGTGTCATTTGGTCTCTTGTGGAGATTTGTCTCCTTGGCATATCACATCTTATTTTTATATAAAAATAAAGAATAGAGAATAATGGGGTGCTTAGGAATATAGACCGAATAATCTGTCTCTTGTGTGTTTATATTTGTCATTTCATATTTCCTTTTTATTTATTTTTTTTTGTGTCCGTGTGGACACACAAGAGACAGACTATTCGGTCTATTAAGTATAAAGAATAGAGAATAATGAGCAAAAAATATAAAGAATATGGAAAAATGAAGACCGCCATGAAGACCGTCGTACATAGACTTTCAAAATCCAGGATCCGCATCTGACTGTTATGACAAAATTAAGTTAACAAATGGAAACGCATGGAATTATGAAAAAAAAAAAACATCGCTTTATTATCTTACTTATTTTTCACGTGCTCCATTATTCTGTGTTGGTTGTTGTTACGATCGGTAAACTTCGCCGGTTCGGCAACAAACCCGAAAGTTAATTAGCAGCCACAGTTTTCGATCATCAATCACTGAATGAAATATCAATAGTCCATTTTACGTTATGGAATAAATGTAATAAAACGTACATAGAGGACTTAGTTAAGTATGTAAGCAGTCATTGGTTCAATAATTTCCTTACATTATAATTACAAAAAACTCGTTTCATAGGACTTAAATTATTGAACAAGTCTGGTACTATGTCAATTGGGCGTTCCTGATGAAGGTAAATCAAGAAAAGAGCTTCGGACGCATGAAAATAATAACGTGTTGTTTTCATTTTTTATTATGTCCCAGAACAAATACATGCATATATGATAAAAACTAAGTCCTCTGTGTAAGTGTTTTACATGTATTACGAATCACTGGTAAATAAAAATAGAGGGGTATCATATAAAAACTGCTGTCATTGTAAAATCGTATAAATAAGAGTAAGAACAAATCAAACAAGTGAATATAAGATAAACAAGTAAAACTGTGAGCTACTGCTCACTGATGATACCCCCGCCGAAATATTTCGGTAAACAGAAATTTGTTGAGTGATGAATCTGAAAACGCATCACACGGTGTAACTTACTTATATAAACACTGAAACTAAATTTCAGAAATCCTTGTCAAGTAGTTCCTGAGAAAAATGTGACGAAAATTTTCAACTTGGCTATCGTGTGTAAAATAATACAAGTGTTCTGTAAACAGGAAGTTGTTGATTGATGAATCTGAAAACGCATCACACGGTGTAACTTACTTATATAAACCCTGAAACCAAATTTCAGAAATCCTTTTCAAGTAGTTCCTGAGAAAAATGCGACGAAAATATTCATGGGACGGACGGATTGACGGATGGATGGATGGCTGGATAGACTGACGGAAGGACAGACAGAGGTAAAACAGTATACCCCCACTTTTTTAAATCGGGGGTATAATTATTAAGGAATATTTTCTTCAAAAAATATAGAAAAGGGGATCCATTCCTCAACCGCCGGTGATGCTGACTGGTTTCTTCTTTTTTTGTTTTTTGCTTTAAATGCACTCTGCCTGATTATAGCATATATTGTATGGTAAAGATCTACAAAAGTCACGAAAATTACAGTAAATCATGCATAGGCTTGCTTGGCATATTTTTAGCATTTACTCAAGAAGCAAGTTCATTCCGTATATTTTCCCACCAAAATTGAAAAAAAACGAATGTAAGCAAATTATGTGTAATAAAATATACTTTTCTGGGCTACTATATTCGTATTGATATTGCGAAAAACCATGATAACGTGCAGAAGGAATATCAACAAGCGTACTATACAAAGCTATCCACCCGGCACGTTTTCTTTTGAAAAGATTGTTGAGCTCTGCTTGTTGGTTTTGCAAATTGCATGCAGATATTTTGTGTCACGAAATAATACAATATTAATCTTTTCCATGCATTTAACTGACTGGGTGGGTTGAGTAATCTTTCGTACTGTAAGGAGATCGCGCTCGATATTTGAGGTGAAATTAATACTCACAGATACTTTTGCAGATGTGGCGTATTTATTCTTATTAAGCTAATTTCTATAATGTACCAAAAACAACACTTGAAACCCCATTAGAAAAAATGAACACGATCCCTCCTGAACTTAGATCAACCTACTGCTTACACAAAATTCAGCGCTTGGTTTTCCGGCCAGATAAATCCCAACACTTTATTTCGGATAAGTCCGACAGACTGCTAGTCCAAGATCACATTGGTCGGACATTTTAATTTTTGTTAAAAAAACGGAAACCACTGTGTTATATTAGAAAATCTAGTTAGCCACTATATAATTGATAATACATAAGCATTAATATAAAATATGAAATATTAAAAAGAGCTATTACATGCTCTTAAGTTGCTTACATCCCATTTGAGCTCTAGTGCATAGTTGTCTCATTGGAAAACATATCACATATCACATATCCTTATTTAACATCAAAATAATACAGTGTACATTACATCCCAAACATCATCTTTGTGTCAATCTTTGATAAAGTTTTCCTGGTTGAATTGCTTCTGAGAAACGTACCTAAGCACGAAAACTTTTAAAGGTTCTCTCTATCCAACTAGTTTCTTCAAAAACACATCTTACACGGGCAATAGATCCTACTTGTAAGTTTTACTTTTCTGTACATTTTTTTTATTTAAAGCTTCTCTCAATCTAACATAGTTCTTGCAAAAAAACTATAAATAAAAGAAGAATGTGTCTGACGAAACGAATGCCCCCGATAATGCTTATAATACATGAAACTACTTTTTGATAGCATTTGATGCTAGTGCGGAAACGAAAAAAAATAGCAATTTTCCAAGTTATAAGGGGACATAACTCTAGAACGGTAAGTGACTCACTGCCCAAATTCGAACTCGGTCTGCGATTTTTGGTTTTCACGAGTTTCATAAAATTTGGATGAGGAAAATTTCAGTTACAGTGCAGAAACGAAAATGGGACGAACAGAAGGTCAAAGACAACACTTAATGCCCCCTTCGCCGAACTGCGGGGAAATAAAAAGAGAGATAAAAACGTCTTACAAGAGTTATAATAAATCCATAAATAGTTTAATAGGCGATTTTGGTCTTGATGAATGACCTATTATTTGTAGGTCTTACTTTGCTGAACCTTTTTGCCATTTAAAGTTTCTCTCCGATTATCATAATTTACGTCTTACAAAGGCAATTTCTCCTATAAGAGGTCGATGAAAAGTCGGTGGTCTTGATTGACTTGAATGTAGGTCTTACTTTACCATTTCAAGTTTATTTGTATCTATCATTGTTTCTGCAAAAGAAACTTAAATTTTTGGAAAAAAATGATATTTCAAGGGTTATAACTCCTATAAAGGATCGACTAATGATTTAGGTAATGTTGAATTATTTGTAGATCTTATTTTGCTGAACAATTTTTGCCACTTTCAGTTCTCCATATCTATCATAGTTTCTTTAAAAAAACAATTTTGCTGTTTACAATTTCTCTTTATCTTTAAAGTTTTCAAGATAATAACCAAAATTTCGTAAAATATATCATTTCAGGGGCAACAACTTCAAAAAAAGGTTGTCAATTGGTCTGAATCTGCTTATTATTTTCACCTCGTCAGTTTTGCTGGAACTGTTATTAGTTTTTGAGATAATAGCCAAACACTGCATTTTACATCTATGTTCTATTTCTAGCCATGGTGGTCACGTTTCTTGATGGACAAAATTAAAAAAAAACACAAACTTTATACTAGATATACTAAGAGTCTTTCAGCCGAAGTTTGGTTTAAATTTGTAACGTGGTTTCAGAGGATATTTTGAAAAAGTTCACACCAGACGACGGGTGCAAAGGGACGACAGAAGCTCACTTGGCCTTTTAGAATTTCCGGATCACACAAACATTTTACAATGTATCCACTGTCAAAAAACATAGTTGAGCAGTAATTAGAGCTGTTCTCAATTGTGTCAACACGGGGAGGATAACAAACTACATGTACATTATTATTTTAACCTCATTCTGCATGGCACTTTCTAACTATTGTTCATGCTTCAAAAGAGTCAAAATTTCAATCAGTTCATTGAAAGAAGAAAGCAGATTGAAGGGTTTTAGGTCTGAAGATAAATCCTCCTTGCATATATATGAAATGAAACAAATGAGTCATACTATTTAAATTAATTAGAAATTTCATATTTTTTTTTATGTTTCTCTATAGCATTATTGAATGACAAAAAGATGTGAGCAAATCTTATATCACAATTACACATTCTATCTCATTTTAAAATACCTAGTACCAGATACGAGAATTTAGCTCCATATCTGGAGGCACAGTAGAGTAAGAAGCTCAAAGAAGCCTGCATCACTTACCTAGTACCTGTGCATGACATCTAATGTTTTTATCAGGAACTAAAAACAAAAAGGTAATAAAAATTATCATTTAAGGGCAATCTTTCCTATTAATGATTTCTGCAAAATTCAGTTGATTGTGCAAGGGTTGTATAGCCAGCTGAGGTTGTTAAAACTCTCATTTGTTGTTGCAAAATTCAAGTGGTTTTGAATTGCTTTGTTGATCTTTTTGTATTCAACTTTTAAACAACAAAGTACAACAAATATGATGACCGATACTCATGACACTGAAAATATGGTCTTCATTCTTGTGAAGAAAATGGTAAGGTTTGAAATATTTCTTAAATATTAATTCAATACCAATACTTTAATTTGTATTGGATTTATCCCAGGAAATGAGAACAAGGGACACAATTAAATTCAATTTTTTCCCAAACTTCTGATAAAATATAAAATGAAGAACTATATTTTTTAATGAGAATTTTTTTTTAATAGTTAATTGATAATTTGAACAATATTAATTAAGTTTTAGATCTTGCATGGTTGATTAATTTTCTCTCAAAATTTCTGATATTCTATTAAAGTTTTAAATATAATATGAGACAGGCATTACCTGTGAAAGGGATGAAGTCTGTATAAATTAGTGTAGGAATTCAAGCATCATTTGCACTTCAGAAATCTGTAGAAAATGAAGCCAAAGTACTGAAACATATCTGACATTCGACCTATTGTTCGGGATTATAGTTGTGACATCATTTTCAATGTAAAGAAAGAAACACCATCATCAGGTACTTATGTGGTTTTTTTCATGTTATAGAATTATCAATTATTTTTATTGCCAGTTCATTAGTAGATTGTTTTCTATATTGATTTTCTACTGCAGTTTCAGAAAAGAAGATTACAAAAGGAAAACATTTTGTAAAACTTACCAAAATTTACCAAATTAATGAAAATTGTTAAAATTGACTATAAAGGGCAATAACTCCTTAAGGGGTCAACTGACCATTTTGGTCATGTTGACTTATTTGAAGATCTTACTTTGCTGAACATTATTGCTGTTTACAGTTTATCTCTATCTGTAATAATTTTCAAGATAATAACCAAAACGGCAAAATTTCCTTAAAATTACCAATTCAGGGCAGCAACCCAACAACCAGTTGTCCAATTCATCTGAAAATTTGAGGGCAGATAGATATTTACTTGATAAACAAGTTAATCCCTGTAAGATTTGCTTTAAATGCTTTGGTTTCAGAGTTACAAGCCAAAATCTACATTTTACCCTATGTTCTATTTTTAGCCATGGCAGCCATCTTGGTTGGTTGGCTGGGTCACCGCACACATTTTTAAACTAAATACCCTAATAATGATTGTGGCTAAGTTTGGTTGAATTTGGTCCAGTAGTTTTAGAGGAGAGGATTTTGTAAAAGATTACAAAATTTACAAAAATTGGTAAAAATTACTTTAAAGGGCAATAACTCCTTAAGGGGTCAACTGACCATTTTGATCATGTTGACTTATTTGAAGATCTTACTTTGCTGAACATTATTGCTGTTTACAGTTTATCTCTATCTGTAATAATTTTCAAGATAATAACCAAAACGCAAAATTTCCTTAAAATTACCAATTCAGGGCAGCAACCCAACAACCAGTTGTCCAATTCATCTGAAAATTTGAGGGCAGATAGATATTTACTTGATAAACAAGTTAATCCCTGTAAGATTTGCTTTAAATGCTTTGGTTTCAGAGTTACAAGCCAAAATCTACATTTTACCCCTATGTTCTATTTTAGCCATGGCAGCCATCTTGGTTGGTTGGCTGGGTCACCACACATTTTTAAACTAAATACCCTAATAATGATTGTGGCTAAGTTTGGTTGAATTTGGTCCAGTAGTTTCAGAGGAGAAGATTTTGTAAAGATTACAAAATTTACAAAAATTGGTAAAAATTACTTTAAAGGGCAATAACTCCTTAAGGGGTCAACTGACCATTTTGTTCATGTTGACTTATTTGTAGATCTTACTTTGCTGAACATTATTGCTGTTTACAGTTTATCTCTATCTATTGAAAGGGATATGGTACTTCATAAGTTCAAAAGGCTCAAAAATGCAGGAACACCTTTTGGAACCAATGGCAATTTACAAAGATAAAGGACAACACATTGAGATTTTTTCTGAACATTTACCAAACTGGTTGAAAAACAAACTTAAAGGATGAGAATTAAATGATTTTAAATCATTTCAGCCCTAAATAAAATGCTTCGCTGAGCGCAGTCTGATACGACAGCAGAGGTGGAACTCTGAACAGTTGGGGCAAATTTGGACACAATATTCATGCTTGATACTGTCTGAATTTGGATTGTGATCAAATTTTTGACATAATATAGGTTTCTGACACAAAATAAATGTGGTCAAAGATCTTTCAAATCTATTGTGCAATACTGTGCAATTGAAGGTTTCTTCTTTCTTCTTGAAACTTTTCAAAAATTTGAAATTTGAAAAAATTTGAAAAAAAATATAAACCCCTTAAATAAAATCCACCCCTCCCCAAACTTTTTGAATCCCTCCTTGGAGCAATTATCCCCCAACTCAATCCCAGCCTTCCTTTGTAGTATGAAACCTTGTAGTACAATTTCAGAGAGATCCATTCACTTAAACACAAGTTATTGTCTGGAAAATAGAAAAATGCTTGTTTTTTGCCCTTTTTTGTTTACCCCTTATTCCTGCATGTTTGGGGCAATTACCCCCAAACTCAATCCCAGACTTCTTTTGTGATATGGAACCTTGTGGTACAATGTCAAAAATCAATCCCAACCTCCCTTTTGTTTTCTTACAAAATTTCATAGCAGTCGTTTAATAAAAGCAAAGCCTTTCTTGGAATCATTCAGACTTACAATGCCATATAGAAGGGTCTGGATGGGATTTACAGAATTGAGTATAATGGGCAAAACTAGAATAAAGGGTGAAAAGTATGAAGTATAGAGACAAGAGTGCACAAACTGAAATGTTTTGCCTGCTTTACTGACCATTGATTTTATGTTGATAGTCCTAAATATAAAGCTTCACTACAATTATCACATAAACTTAACATGATCCAAGAAAATGAGGACAAGGTCAGATAAACCAAACCAGAAATACATGTACACCTTACAATCATTCCATACACCAAATATAGTTGACCTACTTTTTATAGTTTCTAAGAAACATACTTAACCAGGAAAATTGAACATTAACCAATGAACCATGAAAATGAGGTTAAGGTCAGATGAACCATGCCAGCCAGACATGTACACCTTACAATCAGGCTATGCATTAAATATAGTTGACCTATTGATTATAGTATCTAAGAAACAAACTTAACCATGAAAACTTAACATTGACCAATGAACCATGAAAATAAGGTCAAGGTCAGATGATTCCTGCCAGACAAACAAATACACCTTACAATCATTCCATACATCAAATATAGTTGAACTATTGCTTATAGTTTAAGAAAAACAGACCAAAACACAAAAACTTAACATTGAGCAATGAACCATGAAAATGAGGTCAAATAAAACCTGCCAGACTGACATGTACATTGTAAAATATTTCCATACACCAAATATAGTTGACCTATTGCATATAATATTAGAAAAAAAGACCAAAACACAAAAACTTAACTTTAACCACTGAACCATGAAAATGAGGTCAAGGTCAGATGACACCTGCCAGTTGGACATGTACAACTTACAATCATTCCATGCACTAAATATAGTAGACTTATTGCTTATAGCATCTGCTATATGGACTTGACCACAAAAACTTAACCTTGTTCACTGATCCATGAGATGAGGTTGAGGTCAGATGAAAACTGTCTGACAGGCATGAGGATCTTGCAAGATACGCACATACTAAATATAGTTATCCTATTACCGTACTCATAATAAGAGAGAAATTAACATTACAAAAAATCTTAACTTTTTTTTCAAGTAGTCACTGAACCATGAAAATGAGGTCAAGGACAATGGACATATGACAGATGGAAACTTCATAACATAAGGCATCTATATACAAAGTATGAAGCATCCAGGTCTTCCACCTTCTTAAATCTAAAGCTTTTAAGTAGTTAGTTAACGCCGCCGCTGCCACCACGAGATCACTATCCCTATATCAAGCTTTCAAGAATGAAATGAAACCCCACATCCAGACAAAGTCCCAGGCTCGACAAAAAATGGTATTAAAAGTTCAAGAATAAAGAAATGAAACCCCCACATCCAGACCCTCATATAGCAGTATCTACAGACAGTACACAGCTAACTCAATAAATATGTATTCTGTAAACTGGTATTGATGTTGCTATCTGGGAATAAATGCAATATGGGGCATATAAGATAGCAAAAACCAATTGGCAGCTATCTACATATAATATAAAAATAAGGAGATGTGGTATGATTGCCATTGAGACAACTATCCACCAAACTGAAAGTTCAAATGAAGTGGATGTAAGAAATTATAGGCAACCGCATGGCCTTCAACAATAAGAAATATCAAAGAACCCCAATAATTCAATTTTGATGAAATCAAACAAAGTTTAATTTTGGACCCTTTGGACCTCAATGTGGACCAATTTAAAACGGGCCCAAAATCAAAAACTTAATACACGTTAGATTCAGCATATTAAAGAACCCCAAGAATTCAAGAATAAAACCCCATTGAAATTGGTCAAGAAATAAGCAATTTATTCTTTTGCACAATACTGTGCAATTGAATATTTCTTGCTATTATGCAATACTGTACAATTGACAATTTCTTGCTATTGCGCAATATTGTGCTATTGGATATTTCTTGCTATTATAATACTGTACAATTGACAATTTCTTGCTATTGCGCAATATTGTGCTATTGGATATTTCTTGCTATTGCGCAATACTGTACAATTGACAATTTCTTGCTATTATGCAATATTGTGCTATTGCATATTTCTTGCTATTGCGCAATACTGTGCAATTGAGATTTCTTGCTATTGCGCAATACTGTGCAATTGAAGATTTCTTCCTATTGTGCAATACTGTGCAATTGAAAATTCCTTGCTATTGCACAATACTTATTATATAATAATTTACACATCCTGTTTGGTGTGTATCTCCTACCATATCATTATTATTTGCTTTTAAATATAAATCAGAAATAACCAACTTAAAATGGAAAATTTTAAAAGAAAAAAAAGAAACCCCTCCAAATTTTTGAACCCCTTATGATTCATCACCCCAAACTCAATCCCAGCCTTCCCTTTGTGGTATGGTACCTTGCAGTACAATTTCAGAGAGATCCATACACTTGAACACAAGTTATTGTCTGAAACTAGAAAATGTGTTTTTGGCCCCTTTGGCCCCAAATTTCTAAACGTTTAGGCAATTACCCCAAACTCAATTCCAGCTTTCCTTTGTGATATGGAACCTTGTAGTACAATTTCAGAAAGATCCATACACTAACACACAAGTTATTGCCCTGAAACTAGAAAAATGCTTGTTTTTGCCCGTTTTTGCCCTAATTCCTAAAATATTGAGGCAATTACCCCATCATCAATCCCAGCCTTCCCTTTGTGGAATGGTACCTTGCAGTACAATTTCAGAGATCCATACACTTGAACACAAGTTATTGTCTGGAAACTAGAAAATGCTTATTTTGGCCCCTTTTGGCCCCAATTCCTAAACGTTTGGGCAATTACCCCAAACTCAATTCCAGCTTTCCTTTGTGATATAGAACCTTGTAGTACAATTTCAGAAATATCCAAACACTTACACACAAGTTATTGTCATGAAACTAGAAAATGCTTGTTTTTGCCCTTTTTGCCCCTAATTCCTAACATTTTGAGGCAATTACCCCAAAATCAATTCCAGCCTTCCCTTTATGATATGGAACCTTGTGGTACAATGTCAGAGAGATCCATACACTAACACACAAGTTATTGTCTGGAAGTTACAAAATACTTTTTGGGCCCTTTTGGCCCCTAATTCCTTAACTGTTGGTACCATAACCCCAAAATCAATCCCAACCTTCCTTTTGTGGTATTGAACCTTATGGTAAAATTTCATAGATATCCACTGACTTAAACTTAAGTTAGAGTGCGAAACCAATACTCATAATAAGAGAGAAATTAACATTACAAAAAATCTTAACTTTTTTTTCAAGTAGTCACTGAACCATGAAAATGAGGTCAAGGACAATGGACATATGACAGATGGAAACTTCATAACATAAGGCATCTATATACAAAGTATGAAGCATCCAGGTCTTCCACCTTCTTAAATCTAAAGCTTTTAAGTAGTTAGTTAACGCCGCCGCTGCCACCACGAGATCACTATCCCTATATCAAGCTTTCTGCGACAAAAGTCCCAGGCTCGACAAAAAATGGTATTAAAAGTTCAAGAATAAAGAAATGAAACCCCCACATCCAGACCCTCATATAGCAGTATCTACAGACAGTACACAGCTAACTCAATAAATATGTATTCTGTAATAACATAAACGGTACCAATTTTTCTGCACCAGATGCGATTTCGAAAACCAATATGTCTTGGACGACACGACGCCAACATATTTGAAAATCCAAAGCTTATTAAAAATATGAAGAGCTATAAACCAGAAAGGACCAAAAGTATAGCCAAAGCTGGGCAAGGAATGAGAGCTTTGCATGAGGAAGATAAATTCCTTAACTTTAAATAATTTCCAAAATTTTGTAACAGCAAATTTTAATAACACAAAATCAGATTTTCATGCCAGTACCAAAGTACTGGCTACTGGCTGGTGATACCCTCGGAACTATCAGTCCACCAGCAGAGGCATCGACCCAGTGGTAGTAATAACATAAACGATACCAATTTTTCTGCACCAGATGCGCATTTCGACAATCAATGTCTCTTCAGTGATGCTCGAGGCCAAAATATTTGTAAACTGGTATTGATGTTGCTATCTGGGAATAAATGCAATATGGGGCATATAAGATAGCAAAACCAATTGGCAGCTATCTACATATAATATAAAATAAGGAGATGTGGTATGATTGCCAATGAGACAACTATCCACCAAAGTTCAAATGAAGTGGATGTAAACAATTATAGGCAACTGTACGGCCTTCAACAATGAGAATAAAATGCTCTGCAGGGCGCAGCTTGATACGACCGCAGAGGTCGAACCCTGAACAGTTGGGGCAAGTATGGACACAACATTCAAGCTTGATACAGCTCTGAATTTGGATTGTGATTAAATATTTGACACAGCATAGGTTTCTGACACAGAATGAATGTGGTCTAAGAACTTTCACATTCACCTATTATGGTCCAATATCAAAATCTAAATACATGGTTAGATTCAGCATATCAAAGAACCCCAAGAATTCAATTTTGATGAAATCAAACAAAAAGTTTAATTTTGGACCCTTTTGACTTCAATGTGGACAAAGTTGATAACGGGCCCAAAATCAAAAATCTAAATACATGGTTAGATTCAGCATATCAAAGAACCTCATATATTCAATTTTGTTGAAATCAAACAAAGTTTAATTTTGGACCCCGATTTGGACCAACTTGAAAACTGGGCCCATAAACAAAAATCTAAATACATGTTTAGATTCAGCATATCAAAGAACCCTAAGAATTCAATTTTGTTAGAATCAAACTAAGTTTAATTTTGGACCCTTTGGACCTTAATGTAGACCAATTTGAAAACGGAACCAAAAATTAAGAATCTAAATACATGGTTAGATTCGGCATATCAAAGAACCCCAATAATTCAATTTTGATGAAATCAAACAAAGTTTAATTTTGGACCCTTTGGACCTCAATGTGGACCAATTTAAAACGGGCCCAAAATCAAAAACTTAATACACGTTAGATTCAGCATATTAAAGAACCCCAAGAATTCAAGAATAAAACCCCATTGAAATTGGTCAAGAAATAAGCAATTTATTCTTTTGCACAATACTGTGCAATTGAATATTTTTGCTATTGCAATACTGTACAATTGACAATTTCTTGCTATTGCAATATTGTGCTATTGGATATTTCTTGCTATTGCTAATACTGTACAATTGACAATTTCTTGCTATTGCGCAATATTGTGCTATTGGATATTTCTTGCTATTGCCAATATACGACTGCAAAATTTTTTGCGACTGCAAAATTTTGCGGTCATATTTCTTGCTATTGCAATACTGTGCAATTGAGATTTCTTGCTATTGCAATACTGTGCAATTGAAGATTTCTTCCTATTGTGCAATACTGTGCAATTGAAAATTCCTTGCTATTGCACAATACTTATTATATAATAATTTACACATCCTGTTTGGTGTGTATCTCCTACCATATCATTATTATTTGCTTTTAAATATAAATCAGAAATAACCAACTTAAATGGAAAATTTTAAAAGAAAAAAGGAAACCCCTCCAAATTTTTTAATCCCTTATGATTCATCACCCCAAACTCAATCCCAGCCTTTGTGGTATGGTACCTTGCAGTACAAATTCAGAGAGATCCATACACTTGAACACAAGTTATTGTCTGAAACTAGAAAATGTGTTTTTGGCCCTTTTGGCCCCAAATTCCTAAACGTTTTGGCCAATTACCCACACTCAAACCAAACCCATACCGTATGGTCGGCTATAAAAGGCCCTAACATGAAATATATGAAACAATTCAATTGAGAAAACTAACAGCCTAATTTATAACAAAACAGTTTACGAAAATCAAATATGATAGACATGAACCAACGACAACCTCTGAACTACAGGGACCTGACTTGGGACAGGGACATAAAGAATGTGGCAGGGTTAAACATGTTTGTGAGCGCTCAACCCTCCCCCTTACCTGGGACAGCAGTGTAACAGTACATCATACATGTCATAAGAACAAACTATAAAAATCAGTTGAAAAGGGTAAGTTGGATTTACATGCATGACATGTAATCTCAAGTTAGGTTCTCGAGTTAGAACCAAATAAAAACCTTTACTGCATAAATTTCAGTTTATCTTAGTTCATGCGACCTGACCTCAAAACAAATATGAATATTTTTCTCATTACCATGTATCAAGTTTGATTCCAATCTATGGTAAAGTTTTACAGTTATCCCAAAAATTGACTGATGGATTGATCAGTGAAAACCAGTTTACCCTGACTACTTCATACAGTTTTTAATATAAATTCGGTCTTCGTTGGTGATCATTCTGCCTTCACATTAAATAGGCATAAACATGATAAAAGCAACCACACGCAGTACCAATCACAAGGAATTTTTCTGAAGACCTCCGGTATTTGGTTGAAATTAGTTCTATGGTTTTCAAAAAGATTGGTCAAAATGATAAACCGGTATGTTCCATTTGCTTTCTTTTAACTATATGTAACTGATCAATAAGACATGAAAATAAATTCAATATTATAAAGTGACCCGGCCCTGCCAAACATATATTGATACCTAAGTCCTTACAAGGCTTTGTAGACCAAAATATAATTGTCCTATAGCTCATTGTTAGTGAGATACTGCCCTACACATGAAACATTATTGCCCCATGAAAAGGAGACACCCATGTTCATCTTCAGTGATTCTAGACCAAATATTGTTGATGTTTGTCTTATAACTACCAAGAAACTGACATAAGCATGAAAACCTAATGTAAAATCACTAAACCATGAACATGTGGTAAAGACTGACATATGTAAGGGGATCCAGTAGGGTACACCTCATAGGTCACAAAGTCATGTTAAGAAATTACCTCGGTCACTTTAAAGCAAATGTGACAAGTTTTTGTAACATTTATTTACTTGAGTTAAAGGTCGCAGGTTGGAGCTATACATATAGTCCTTCAGTGATTCTAAAGACCAAATAAAGTTGACTCACGTGGATACAGTACTTATAGTAACTGCTTAACTGACCTAAGCACAAAAACCTAATGATAGGTTAAACTAAGTTGAGCCATGAAAATGAGGCTAAAGACAACTGATACATGCATGCCAAAAATAAAAAAAAAAATATCTATCTACATTCAAAATACAGATTGTATTTACATAGCTAATTATTCTACCTTATGAAATAATAAATATCTATATAATATTTAATGCTGTTGCTGCAGTATCAATATATCTACACTAAAAACATGTCACTGTGGCATGTGAAACAAATATAAAGTCATTATAATCTGAACTGACACAAGATTAACTGTTCTTGAATTATGAAAAAGATTAATCAGTGTGCCAAACATGAAAGCAACTTATATAAGTAATTAGGGAGTGGCATAATAAAATATTTCCTATCAACAATGCATTTACAATTATACCCAATATCAAAAATGTTTACTTCAATACTTGCTTAAGGTTAACACAAATATACATTGTAAGCTTTAGTGTTCAGACATGTACATTAATGTATGCAGGTTGCATAATACAGCACTCATGGATTGAATTCATTCCCACTTTTCATTCAGATGGTAAGAGTTATTTCTTATCTATGTTTTTGCATCACTTCTTGACATCTTGTCTGAATTTTTATTGAAGTTCTGATCGCAGGCAAGTCATATTATTTTAAGACAACCTCTTTATACAATTTCTATCATTTGACAAAAAAGTACGAAAACTATTATTTATCAATAGGCATTACAGTTATAACCAACATGACCAACCCAAGAATAATTAAAGAACTGACCACCAACTCAACCTTTAATGAAAAGTGGGAATAATTAGTAACATATATAATGCTAAAAGAAAGTACTACAGAAAGTCACAATTAAGTTTTGATAAAAAAAAGTCTTCTTTTTTAAGGTGTTTTTGTTTTTGTATTTTTCTTTAACTATTTTAAAAATTAAAACGACTTTGTTAAAAAATATGAAAAAGAAGAATGTGTCTGAGGACAGGAATGCCCCTGCAGCTCATGCTTTGCAATTTTCCAAGTTAAAAAAGGGCATTATAGCTCTATAATAGTAAATGACTCACTACCCAAATTTAAACTCGGTCTACGTGTTGTGGTTCTTAGCGTTGTGTAAGAGTTTTGGATGAGTAAAACTTATAAAGTTAGCTTGCGGAAACCAAAACTGGAATGGACAGAAAGATGGATGGAAGGTCATGGGTTACACTTAAGGCCCCTTTTGCCAAGTGGGGTGGGCATAAAAAGAAGACTGTGTCTGAGGATACGAATGCCTCTGCTCATGCTTTGCAATTTTCAAAGTTAAATATGGCATACCTGTATATCAGTAAATGACTCACTGTCCAAATTAAAACTCTGTGTGTTGTGGTTCTTAGCATTGTGTATGCATTTCATAAAATCTTCATTAGGCAAACTTAAGTTAGAGTGCGGAAAAGAAAAAATTTGCAATTTTCCAAGTTATAAAGGGGCATAACTCTAGAAAGGTAAGTGACTCACTGCCCAAATTTAAACTATGTCTGCATGTTGTGGTTCTTATCAATGTGTATGAGTTTCATAAGATTTGAATGAGTAAAACTATAAGTTAGAGTGCGGTAACCAAAAATGGTAGGGACAGAAGGACGGAAAGAGGGACAGAAGGACAATGAAGGACAGATGGTCAAGGGTAACACTACATCTAAATGCCCCTTTTGCCTAGCAGAGGGGGCGTAAAAAAAAAGTTGTCAAAACTTTCAATATGATTAAAAAGTTCTTAAAACAATAAGCTGTCAGAATGGCCTGTTAATTCAGTTGCTTAATGGTGCAAGGAAATATATTTATTGTATGATAAAAACTTGATACATTTTCATTTTAGAATGTTAATGGACAATTTGCTTGAAATAAAATCAAAACATTTCAAGAATTTTTTCTTTTATTTTATATATTTAAACGATGGAACCAAATAACTGTGATTTTTTTGTCAGATCAATTTTCTGACTTTCTGTACATTTATCTGCTAACTATCATTGTTTAATTTTTCTGCTATATATTGTTCATATACATGTATATTTATACTATATGTCATTATTTCTAACTACATTTTACTGATGCATTTTTATGTGAGTTGTTAGTGAAGATTTTTGTGTAAACGTTTTTAAACATGAGTTACATTTATATGGCTTTTCTCTGCTATGGGTGCGTAAATGCACAGTTAGATAATTTTTTATTGCAAATGTTTTCCCACATATATTACAATTATATGGCTTTTGATTGGAATGTTTAAGTTGTTTGTGGGTATTCAGAGATGATGACTGTGAGAAAGCTGTGTTACAAATTTCACAATTATATGGTTTTTCTCCAGTATGTGTTCTCTGGTGGATTTTCAGGAAGGATGCATTTTGAAACATTTTTCCACACAAATCACATCCATATCTGTGATGTTTCTTCATTTTCAGCCTTTCTTCCACACTCTGATATAAATCCTGTTGCATATGTGTCTGACTGACAATCGATCTAAGGCTTGTTAATTCACAGTTTGTGCATATTTTCTCTGTACTTTTGGCAAAGAAAAGCTGCTTACAAATTAAGCACAAATCATTTCCTATAACATTGCATTGATTTTGAGGATATCCCTTGAACATTGGTAGTCCTGATCCTTCCATTGAACTCAGGGTTTTTCCTCGGAAAGCAATCTAGAAAAAAAAACAGTGTAATAAAGCAATGATAATATTTCTGCAGTCCTTAAACTGGCTTCATCTTGTGTAGTATATTTTTGTCATTTGGGAAAACTTATTTTATGCCCCCAGAAAACAATAGTGTACGTACACACATGTATACTGTGATGCTTTGTCTGTTTTACTGATCTTGATTGAATTTTAGTTTTTTAAGTTGTAGATTCCTTATTATTTTTATAACCTACGAAATAAATGCCAATTTTTAATTGGCACTGGCTAGGATTATGTTGAAATGTAACATTACAAAACAGTTTTAGTTACATTGGACATTAATTGCCGGAATGCTAGGTTGGGTGAGGAACCTATTAATTACGAACATAACAATTATATTTGTGTCTACGATTACGTTACATGTTATTGTTACGTTAATGCACTTCAATGTACCCACATTTAATATTCCATTTTAATGTAAAAACATTCTTTTACATAGTATATTGTATAGTGTGTGTATAAAATTTAATTCTTGATATTGTTTTAGTTTCGATTCAAACTCATCTAAAGTTTTAAATTTTTCACCCAAAACAAATTTGGTAACTTAGGAATCACCTCATCCATTGTTCAAAGTATAATGACAGTAATAAGGGTAGTTGTGCAGTTAAATACAAAGAAGCAAGGACGTATAACTAATATACGTCCTTGAAAGAAGTGAACGCTTTTCTTCTAAATATCAAACCATTGAATAAAATAGAAAATAGAAACGGGGAATGTGTCAAAGAGACAACAACCTGACCAAAGAGGCAAAAAAAACAAATTTATTCAGCATTGGCACTACTAAACTGTAGTGGAACTGTTCAGTCTGCAAAACAGACGTGCACATTGCTGCATCACTCTATTGTGAGGGCTGCCTAAAGTGGTTTTACCAAAAATGTGTTGGACTAAAACATGCTCCCAAAAGCATATACTGGATGTGTAGCAGCTGCCATTAGTGTAAATAAAATAAAAAAATTGTATGCAATATTGTAGCATTGTTGTGGTTACGAATAAAAGTTTTCAAGTTGTATTTAATAATGTACATATTACTAGTCCCAGCATACACTGAAGTGCATTAACATAACAATAACACAACGTAACCTTAGACACAAATATTATTGTTATGTTTGTAATTGATTAATCGGATCTTAACCCAACCTAGCATTCCGGCAATTAGTGTCCATGTAACAATAACTTTTATTATTGTAACATTTCAACGTTATCCTAGCCAGTGCCTTTTTAATTTATGTCCAAAAATTCCTTAGAAAATCAAATGACATAAAATATGTCAATTTTACACATCAGCATATTTACCATGTTTACACCATTGTGTCGATGCCACTGCTGGTGGACGTTTCGTCCCCGAGGGTATCACTTTGGTGTTGACATGAATATCAATTATATGGTCATTTTTATAAATTTACTGTTTGCAAAATTATAAAATATTGGAAATGCTTAGGATTTTCTTATCCCAGGCATAGATTACCTTAGCCGTATTTGGCACAACTTTTTGGAATTTTTGGTCTTCAATGCTCTTCAACTTTATACTTGTTTGGCTTTTTAACAATTTTGATCTGAGCGTCACTGATGAGTCTTATGCAGAAGAAACGCGCGTCTGGCATATCAAATTATAAGCCTGGTACCTTTGATAACTAATTATAGACCCTTCTGATGGTTTTGGTGATGTTGTCATTTTTGAAGATCTTCTGTATTGTTGATGATATTTGCTGTTTACAAATACAGTTTCTACAAATACATATATCTAAAACCATCTTCAACATCATAGGCAATAACGTTTAAGCCATAAGGGTTCTAAACTCAGATATTTTGGTGGGAATGGGAAATGATTATAGATCTTGACAATCTGAACATTTTTGACCCTGTCAGAATTTCTTTTTATATATTCTAGTATTTTCATAGGGAAAAACCTACAAGATTCTAATCCTGTTAATATAATAGTCCCAGTTCTGATGAAACATAAGGATTTATTTGCTTTTGCTGCAGTTTGTTGAATGTGGGTGTTCCATTTTACTATTTACATGTAGGTCTATAGGAATTGTGATACCTAAGTATTTTGCATGTTTTACCGATTCTAAAATGTTTCCATACATGTAGTAAAAGTTGATGGGAGTTCTCTTGGTTGTTATGTTCATGATGTTCACTTCTCTGGGTGGAAAGACATGTGCCATAACAGCTTCTAGAATTTATATATCTAACGTCACAGTACCTAAATTGCACCCATTTAGCAAAAAATTGCAGCGGAAATCTTTTCTTAGAGACTTAACAATTAGTAGTTTTATTATTTGACATTATACACGTCTTTCAACATGGCTAAATATATTTAGAAATACACAAAACATTCACAGTATATATCAACAGACGAAGTATTCAGTGGAAAAAGTAAAATCTGTGTTTTGTGATGTAAACACAGTCATATTTGTAAATTTCCTTTGATGAAGTGTTGTAGGCCTGGAGATATAACGATAGTCTAACTAATTGAGTTAGGGAAGATCTTCTTTGGCTCAATTATTTAGAGCGCTGCCTTTAGATCCCGAGATTGAGGGTTCGAATCCTGCTGGTACCATCCATGGATGTTCACAACATTGGCGCTAGCCTGCAAGCATCTACTACTTGTACACATGAGTGTATGTAATTGCCTGGCAGTTTTAACTGATGTTAAATATGGTCATGAGGTTTGACTAGATCATTTGATGACAAATTACATGTCTAGGTGACATGTAGGGAACTGGACAGAGGTTTCCGAGTGGAAGACTCCTCGGGGTTGTACAGTAGTGGAGTAGCAGGACCTGTGAGCTGCTCGGATGGATGGTACACAGCCGAAAAAGAAAAGGGGAAGAGTGTTGTAGACCTGGAGATATAAAGGTAGTCCAGCTTGTTGAGTTAGGGAAGATCTGCTTTGGCTCAATTAGTTAGAGCGCTGCCTTTAGTCTAAATCCCGAGATAATTTATGGGTTCGAATCCTGTTTGTACTATCTACGGATTTTCACAACAGAACCTTAAAACAGCTCAATCATTCAAATTTGAACGATTTGATAGGCACTTGCCAGTATTGGGGTTACATGAGAACTTACGTAACCGTCTTATCTGTCGTGTACTTGCAGTAAAATATTGAAAGACATCGTTGATGTTATCAATGAAGACTTAGCTGTCAAAATGTTATTATTCAATATTGGATTTTGGTATTCAATACAAGAGAGCGATAACAAGGGACGTAACTATTATCTGGATAACATTCGTCATATCTCGGCCGATTCCGTTCCTTCATCGTAGCGAATTCACCCGAGGGTTGCCGATGTGGACTATTAACAAATACTAACAATTAATATATTATGTCCCAGCAATTATATTTGCATTTGAAAGTTTCATCAAATGTGGTATCCCTTAATTACTTCTATGACTTCATCCAGAGACTACTATAACAGATCTTATCAGTAGTCTCAGCTTCATCTGGCACTTATGCCACCAAGTTTGGCTTGTCTAACGTTTTAATACGTTAGAGCTATGTTTTTATGTGGTTTACCAGTTTACAGAATAGAGAACAATGAGCAAAAGGTGAATGAATCATTGAATGCAGAAGAGAAAAATAGACAAAAAATAGAGAATAATGAGGTGTTAACATAATTATAAAGAGGATCAAAGAGTAGAGAATAATGGCAAAAAAAAAAAAAAAAAGGAATAGAATAGAGAAAAGGTATAAAAAAAAAATTTAAATTAAGTTTTGCAGGACACCCCAGACCCGCTACTTTATCAGTCTCAAACCCACAGGCACTTGATTGACTCTGAAAAATATGGAGAAAAAAGTGCCTGTGCTCCGTCAAACTGACTCACTTACTGGTATGATAGAACCAATGATTTTCAGTAATACTATAAAAACAAATAGAAATTGCTAAATGATCTTTTAAATGCCGAAGGATAACTCGAAAACATCTTTATAAATAAACGGTATTTATTCATCAGCCTGCTGGATGGTATATTGTATACTTTATTTTGTAAAAATATTTCCTTTCTCCGTTTGAACTGTACACGTATACCTAACAACAAAATTATTTTCATTTACCTAAGTTCAAAGTAATTGCAAATGGCTGATATTTTTGTTCAAGCATATTGTTTTTCTTAAATTGTTTAACATTTCACAGCGGTATAACATGTTACTTTAATTCCCTTAGTATATTAATTTTGTATTTACATTGTATAATGGATAAAATTTATTTGTTCAGTGTATGTTCACTGGTGTTAATATGTCTTTTGATTGGGTTAAGCCATTTCAATTGATATTTTATAGTGTGTCTTTCTATGTTGTGATGTTTTACTATTGTTTAAGATAAGGGTGAAGGTTTGGTACCATTAAAACGTTTAAACCCGCTGCAATTGTTTTCACCTGTCCTAAGTCAGGAATCTGATGTTCAGTAGTTGTCGTTTGTTGATGTGGTTCATAAGTGTTTCTCGTTTCTCGTTTTTTATATAGATTAGACCGTTGGTTTTCCCGTGTGAATGGTTTTACACTAGTAATTTTTGGGGCCCTTTATAGCTTGCGGTTCGGTGTGAGCCAAGGCTCCGTGTTGAAGACCGCACTTTGACCTATAATGGTTTACTTTTATATAAATTTTGACTTGGATGGAGAGTTGTCTCATTGGCACTTATACCACATCTTCTTATATCTATTAAACTGAAAAAGAAATGAAATCGTAAACTTTGAAACAAAACAATGATAATTTAGAAAGTCAAAACTATGATTTAATATAACATTATATTATAGTAACATATCAGGTCCAGATATAACATTTTATAATAGATATATGTTCGGTGTGAGCCAAGGCTCCGTGTTAAAGACCGTACTTAGACCTATAATGGTTTACTTTTAGAAATTGTGACTTGGATGGAGAGTTGTCTCATTGGCACTCATACCACATCTTCTTATATCTATATACATAGAAGTTACAGAAGTTTTGAGGAGCTGGTCAAAGTAGTACCGTGAATTATAGTAACTCAGATGAAGCCGGATAAAAGTCAATAATGATGCAGGAATTAAGACAAAATTCAATTAAATACATATTTTGGTTTATTTAGATCTTTTAGAATATAAAACTTAACAAACCAACATAAAAAGAACATAAAAGAGAATATTAAACAAACTTTCAGATTCGGAAAATAACATCCGCAATAGTATTGGGAAATACTTTTATCATCACTTGAAAACAAAAATATTTGCGGCATAATTAAAGGTTTAAAAGAAGCGTTTCAAAAACAGGGAAAGTTAAAATAAACTGAATGTTTTCCCGAGACTTATATTGATGATAGTAATCTCAGCTTTCAAACTAAATTCAAGTGAACAACATTTTAAAACATAGAAGATAGATATAAGAAGATGTGGTATGAGTGCCAATGAGACAACTCTCCATCCAAGTCTCAATTTGTAAATTTAAAGTAAACCATCATAGGTCAAAGAACGGCCTTCACAAAAGGGCCCCAAAATGACTAGTGTAAAACCATTCAAACAGGAAAACCAACCATTTCTTTCAACCTAGACACTGACAACCCTAAAACTTAGGAACGGTACTTCTGTAGCCCGATACAGGGACGATTCCTCCTTTTAACAGTGTTTATCTGTGCCGTGGAAACACGTTTATATAGATTCCTTTCAAATTTACTGAATCCTCCATGGCAGGGGCGGATCCAGGATTTTGGAAAGGGGCGTAGATTAAGTTCGCCGAGCGGAGCGAGGCGAAAATTTTTTTGGACCTTTTTTGGCTAAAAAACATAAAATAAGTGTAAAATACATTTTATAGTTTAAGTGTAGGGGTTGGACATTTTTGGTGCCGTATTCTCTCCATCAATTGTCTATTATGAAATGATTGGATGGATCCAAAGCTATGTACTAATTAATATATTTGATGTGGGATTTGTCAGTAAAAAATGGACATGGGAAATTCTCTTTTGTTGTATGGTTAGTTAGCATAACCTCACAGATTTCTTGTTGTAAACAAGATATACGGCTATTCAATGAAATTTACAATACGACTGACACGAAGAAAGACAAACAAGCAATTTTCATCCAAATGTTTGGTTGAAATGTTTCACCCAACAAGGGAAGTGAGGGGTTCCAAATCAACCAAAGGCTACGAATGAGTCGGAAATGACAATGAAGTTGTGAATGACGGTCGACACATGGAGATATATAGGCCACACCCAGCAGGCAGGTTGCAGTCGGGCCTTGAAAAAAGTATTCAGTATATCAGTTTGGCGAAACAGACATTCCGGTCAGATATGGGATTCACATGCAACCCCCCTCCAAAAAAAATTACGCCCGTTTTTTATTCATCCCGTTCATTTAATGCTACATAAATCTGTTGAAAATATTTTTTCTAATAGCAAAAGTAGACAAGATAATTGTTTTCAATCCAGATACGGCCAGAATTTTGTTAAAGGCAAAAATCAGGGTCAGAATTTTTTCTCTAAAATATCTCAGACTGCCCCCTCAGATCAAATGGTCCGTACCTTAGACTTTAAATCTATATCTATAGCTTACTGACTGGGGATCACTATTCAGCAATGTTATTAATGGGCTGGGGCGTGTGGGGTTAAACATGTTTTCGTAGGTAAATAATATTGCTGTGGAACTTTTTTTTTCATGAGAGTGTAATAGAGTATTACTTTCTGTTGGGTGGAATTGTGAAATAGAAGTCAATACGTTCTTGCTCAATACTTTGTCGCTTTGAAGGCGTCATGCTTGTCATCCTCAGCCTAAGCAATGTGTTACTGTAATTTGAATTTCAAAATGACTGAGTGACGTTTTTTTCGACGAACTGGTCAACTCCACCGTAGAGAGTCACATGACTTTGACATAATCGATAATATATTACAGTAAATACGAGCGAAAATATCTTTATAAGTAAAGAATTGTCGCATAAAATTGAATACACGTGAAATGGCAAAGTTCACGAAGTCTAGTCTGATTAATCATTTTACAAAAAAAAAAAAAAGTGCAAGCAAAGGGGCGTACGCCCTCTACGCACCCTCTGGATCCGCCACTGCATGGGACTTATATTTAACATTTCTACACAACCGATTATGTTTGTGTGGAGAAGGAATAGACTCTATGGTCCTCTCTTAAAGCTTTGAGCGGAAATGGAACATGATTAAGCTGCTTTTGATATTCATTAACGATCCCTTTATTACGATCTACAAATCAAGAATATCGGTACAGCATGCAGACGGAAACCATACCAATATTAGACGATGCTGTATCAAAGAATGATCGCGGTTTACATTCTTTATCTATCATAGGTGTCCAGAAGAGGATATTTGCGTCTTTACCGTAAACGACATTGATTTTAATGAAGTATAAGGCCGTGTTCACACAAAACGTCGCGTACTGTAAACTTGTTTAATGAACGCTGGTTTCACGGGTTGCACTAATGACAGGACGATTGCCCGGATTGTGAAGGATAATGACCGGATGAGATATAAATGGTCAGAACTTTTTTGTTATTTAATTGGTAGATTTTTTTTTATATTTGGAGACCTTTGAGATACTCAACTATATTTTATGAAAATTTTTAAAAAAAAGTTAAAAAATATATTTTTGAGCAAAAAAAGTTGACCGGTCAGATTTCACATTCGCCGATGGTACGCATGAAACATATTGAACTGATCGACAAAAGGTGTTAATATCTCTTTCGCTTTACAAAATTTTTGCATGAAATTAAGAAATCTGCGAGATGAATAAATAAATAATATGAAAATAAAAACTTTATAGTAAAAAAATGTTTTCTACAAAAAGTTGACCGGACGGATTTCACATTCGCCGATGTACGTTTCAAATATATTGAACTGATCAACAAAAGGTGTTAATATCTCTTTGTTTATAATATTTTCGTGAAATTAAGAAATCTGCGAGATTAATAAATATATTTTATGAAAATATAAACTTTGTAGTAAAAAAATGCTTTTCTGCAAAAACAGTTGACCGGACAGGTTTCACATTCGCCGATGTACGCTTTGAATACATTGAACTGATCGTCAAAAGGTGTTAAAATCTCTTTGTTTATAATATTGTTCGTGAAATTAAGACTGAATCTGCGAGATTAATAGATATATTTTATGAAAATGTAAACTTTATAGTAAAAAAATGCTTTTCTACAAAACAGCTGACCGGACGGATTTCACATTCGCCGATGTACGCTTTGAATATATTGAACTGATGAACAAAAGTATTAATATTTCTTTTGTTTTACAATATTTTTCATGAAATTAAGGAATCTGCGATTTATAGATTATCGTTGATCATCTCAACGAGATTGATATTCTCGCTTGAGCCGGTACGGCGAAAGCGAGAAAAGCAATCGAGTTGAGATGACCAATGATAATCTGTTTATAGATATAAGAAGATGTGGTATGAGTGCCAATGAGACAACGCTCAATCCAAGTCAAAATTTATAAATGTAAACCATTATCGCTATTTTACCTATGACGACGTTGTCAATTTCATGTCAATTTCATTAGCAACGCCACGTGCCTCCTTAGTTTCTAGCGATAATTTTCCATATCAAGCGAGTAGCATGATATGAAAAATTATCACAAAAAAGATCAAAGGAAAATGCACAAAATAGCGATAATAATAAATACATTATATGAAAATATTAACTTGATATGTTTATAGTTGTTATGAATTTTGAAAATATTTTAATTTCAAATTACATATTTTTCAAATTGACATCTAAAATATATACTTATCATGAGAAATCCGTAATAGCTTAAGATTGTAACTTAATCTTCGAATATTTCAGAGTAAATTGTTTTCTTTTTCTTGATTTTGTCGAAATAGTGATCGATTTAGCAAATAATTTAAGTCAGTTTGTGAAGTTGCGTCAAGTCACAAACATGGAGTTTCGTTTGTCAGAAAAAAATCGGGGGGAAATCATTAATGTACGAATGAATTATATTTTTCGTATCAAGAAAACACTTAAGTCATGGGATATTTAATGCCGATCAGACCGTAGATAATTGCAAAGATATTTCATCAGATTCCCTATTTCCTCCTTGGGCATCATTACCGCCAGAAGAATCCAGGCGTCCTACAGACGGCCTGCAATCATTCCATGTTCACTACAATGCGTAATTTTATTCAGGACATCCATGTAGTTTTGTGTTTCATAAAGCAGTGGGCTTCACATATTCAGCACGTTACGACATGTAAAATCAGTACTTTTAATCTTTAGATTTGCTATGTTTTTACATTTTGATCATACATACTGTTTATATTTCCGGACTAAGTGCTTGTACATAATAAAACGGACTTTTCCTGCTCGAAAATAATAGTTAAATATTTATAATCTACCTGTACTTACCTCGGTTTACCTGAATTTACCTGTAAGACAAATGCGCGCAAATGTAATCAAAAGCTGCGCGCAAACGTAATGCACCGAATTATATTGACCAGATCGACAGAAAGTTTTAATAACTCCTTTATTTTTTTTGAAATATTTTCCTCAAATTGAGAGACCTTTGAGATAAACTTATATATTATATGAAAATATAAACTTAATATCCGTAAAAACTTATATTTATGAGCCCAAAATGTTGACCTGAGCGAGTTCACCAACACATTAAAAGTACCAATATTTAATTAGATTATCTATAATTTTGACACTGGTCGTAATCACCAATCAAACCAATTAACGTGACATTTAAGTTTTCACACTAGAAACATCAAATACATTTAATTGAATTACCTTATATAATCAGTTGTCAGTTAGAATCCATTCAATTAAGAATTTTGTAAATATTCGATTATTTTAAAATTAATTAATGCAATTTGGAGAACAAACTTATAATATCCAAGATACTCCCACCATCCCGATGGTGAGCAGGGGGCAGGATAATTCTCGCAGATTCCTAAAGTTCATGAAAAAATATTGTAAAACAAAAGATATATTAACACCTTTTGTCGATCAGTTCAATATATTTGAAACGTACATCGGCGAATGCAAAATCCGCCCGGTCAACTTTTTTTTGTAGAAAAACATTTTTTTTTTACCATAAAATTTCTATTTTCATATAAAATATTTATTAATCTCGCTGATTTCTTAACTTCATGCAAAAAAAATTGTTAAACAAAAGAGATATTAACACTTTTGTTGATCAGTTCAATATATTTTAAGCGTACTTCGGCGAATGTGAAATCCGTCCGGTCAACTTTTTTTTGCTCAAAAGTTTTTTTTTTTCTACTTTTTTTTTTTTAGATTTTCATAAAATATAGTCTAGTATCTCATAGGTCTCCAAACATAAAACAAATCTACCAAATAACAAAAAAGTTCTGACCATTTACATCTCGTCCGGTCATTATACTGTCACAATCCGATCAATCGTCCTGTCATTAGTGCAACCCTGGTTTCACATTAAATTTGTTCTCATCTGTACATCGGTTTTAATTACGTACCTGTACATGAGAATTGTTCACATCAGTAAACTACATGTACACGTAGTTTACACGTACATTACATAGATAGAATTGAATTGAAATTTTTATTTTTGTTTTTTTTTTGCTTTTTTTTTTTTTGGAGGGGTATATATATGGCTTAAAATATTTTTTAAAGAGAAAATTCATTTGTGTCAGGAGGGAAGTGAGACAAATCGTTCGATTCCTTTGAAAATTAAGGGGGATATAATATGGAGTTTAAATGTTATTGAAAAAAACAAATGTTAATTTTTTATTTAAGTAAATGGGTTGTCCCACGATGATGGTCGGTACCTTGAGAACATCGTTCTATTCATTTGAAGAACCTTGAGAGTTTTTAAGATTTCACGATTACGTAGGCTACAGCAGCGCAAGAATAGGCGAAACAAGGATTTTGGAAATGATTGATTAATCAATTGTTGCTTCTTGTTTAGTGTCAAATATTTCATGCATGTTCAGGACGAGAACAAATTCACAATAAATACAATAGGTAAGTCCTGTAATAGAGGCCGTTTGAGATGAAGACCGTGGCAATTGGAAAATGAGAGTATATTGGATAGGGACAGAAATTTTGCCTTGCAACACGCCACCTACAGACCCTTCAAAGAGTTGTTGCAAAGGGTGGCACTATCTTTACACAAGGCATCGGATTAAATGCTCCCTTTCTGACCGGACGTGGCTGAGTTCTTGAACATTCTGCACAGCCAAACGGATGCCCCACTTTGCCAAGGGTTTGCGTCCGATCGGAAGAAGACCTAAGTGACCATATTTCTATTCCCCAGTCACACATGGGATGGTTTTGTCCAAGACATGATGAAAATGAATATTTTGTCCTACACAATGCAGGACTTTGCAAGAAATAGTTGTATACAAAAAGTAAAACTAGTTTTCGCGCTAAATAAATAAGCCACTATTAACCGGTGTAAAATGAATATTTCTTTAAGCAAAATATCCCTATTGCCATTGAAAATAAAATGGCCCACTAAGGCTATTGCATTCACACATGTTTTTAATTGAGCAACTTGTGAGTGTTTGTCATATAGGGCCTAAATAGGTAAATAACTTAATTCATAATTACATTAGAATCATTTTAATTCAATATATGTAACTTCCTTAAATATTCACAATAAAATCCACAAACTTAATATGTATAATTTCTCACGTTTCGCTAGTGTAGGGAGAAATTATTGTATGTACGGTACTAGCGTATATTTTATAAGTTTACGTCACTAGGTATAAGACACGTGACCTATTTTATAGCGGGAAATTTTTTCCCTGAGACTTTAACTTTCTAGCCCGCTGCACACAGGGCAACATTCAAGTTTCATTTATATTATGAATATATTATGATACTTGTATTTATATGTTTTCAAAACGATATACGTCCGAGTATGTCTCGTGAGACGACTTGTCGCATTGGGTCGAACCCAGGTTTCCAGTTTATCCCATTATTGGGTTTGTTTGGTTGTTCCTGGCCGGCGAGGTCCTTCATCATCCGTGATCGAGTTATTCATTTATTCAGTTATTCAGTTTACATTCATGTCAACCATATAATAGCTCTTGTTCGTATAAGGTTTACATTATTCTAGCTAAGTTGTACCTAATAGTATATATCATGGTTTCGTTTTTCGGAGTAATTGTGGTTATTATACCCCACGCAACGGGTTGCGGAGGGTATATAATTTTTTTACCCGTCCGTCCGTCCGTCAGTCCGTCAGTCCTGTTTCTTGTCATCGCAACTCCTCACAGAATTTCACGAAACCTTTTTAGATAATAAGGACATACTATGTAGTTGTGCATATCGACAGGAAATTTCGATTCAATTTTTTTTTTCTAGAAGTTACGCCCCTTTGAACTTATTTACTTTAATGTACTACTGCAACAGTTTGTCATCGCAACTCCCCTGAAACCACACAACAGAATTTCATGAAACCTTTTTAGATAATAAGGACATACTATGTAGATGTGCATATCGACAGGAAATTACGATTCAATTTTTTTTCTAGGAGTGACGCCCATTTGAACTTATTTGCTTCAATGTACTACTGCAACAGTTTGTCATCGCAACTCCTCTGAAACCACAGAACAGAATTTCATGAAACTTTGTAGATAATAAGGACATACTATGTAGATGTGCATATCAACAGGAAATTACGATTCAATTTTTTTTCTAGGAGTTACGCCCCTTTGAACTTATTTGCTTCAAAATTAATGTACTACTGCAACAGTTTGTCATTGCAACTCATCTGAAACCACACCACAGAATTTCATGAAACTTTGTAGATAATAAGGACATACTATGTAGATGTGCATATCGACAGGAAATTGCGATTCAATTTTTTTTCTAGGAGTTGCGCCCCTTTGAACTTATTTGCTTTAATGTACTACTGCAACAGTTTATCATCGCAACCCTCTGAAACCACACAACAGAATTTCATGAAACCTTTTAGATTAAGGACATACTATGTAGATGTGCATTCGACATGATTCAATTTTTTTCTAGGAGTGACGCGAACTTATTTGCTTCACTTCTGCAACAGTTTGTCATCGCAACTCCTCTGAAACCACACCACAGAATTTCATGAAACTTTGTAGATAATAAGGACATACTATGTAGATGTGCATATTGACAGGAAATTATGACTCAATTTTTTTTTCTTACACTTATTTTATTTCTCCAATGACAATGTGGGGACGTGGGGTATGTGAGCGCGCTCACTAAGGTTCTTTAATTATTTTTTCATATGTTTATATATATATATATATATTAAGATACATGTATGTAAATAATTAATAAATATCGTTGTCCACTATGCTTGCTGGGCTATCGGCAACACTATATACTGTATTCATTCATGCCTTCATACTAGAATAATAGATTTGAGCGTATAAGGTATACCTAGTTTTATAAACACTTAACCCACACAAGGTCTACATTGACTATCGACTGCATGTAATCAAAACTTGTTTTAAACTACATGTAAACATGGATTTTTATCAATGGGATCGTAATAGAGTTTAGGTTAAGTGAAGAGTACACTTAAACCACACCGAGTTTAGCTCAATGTGAACACGGACTAAATTATTCAGTATAACTGCGAGTACTCTTAGATCGTCACTTTCACGTTGTCTTTTGTCTTTATGTTAGTTGGCTTCTTTTTTGCGTCGTGTCTTCTACTATTTTTACAGTTTGTTCATGTGCTGTTGCACCACTGTCTACTAAAGATAATACAAACATGTTTAAACCCTCCATATTCTATGTGTGCCTGTCCCAAGTCAGGAGCCTGTAATTCATGCAAATGCAGTCGTTGGTTGCTGTCTGTCATAATTCAGGTCAGTGATGTTTTCGTTTGAATTGTTTCATATTCTTTCAAGTCGGAGCCTTTTATAGCCTACTATATATTTATGGACTATAAGGTATGTTTTTGCTTATTGTTAAAGGCCACATGGTGACTTAGAGTTGCATGAATCCGCCTCATCTAGACTCTGTTGGATAGTTGTCAATGTTTCAAAAAGTTTACAGTAAACGCATTGTCATGTCGGGGCATTTTAAAGCTTGCTATGTGGTATGGGTTTTGCGCATCGTTGACGGCCGTACGGTGGCATACAGTTACTTACTTCTATGTCATTTGGTCACTGGTGGAATGTTTTTCTCTTTGGCAATCATACCACATCTTTTGTTTTTACTTTTATACATACGTGAGAAGGTAATAGAGCAGATTTTTACCCATAGAAAAACTTTGTCAACCTTTGCTTCGCCTCGGTTTACAATGTTTTCTCGTGGTAACGATCTGCTCTATCATTTAAAATCACTTGTACTTTTTTGATCATTCTATCTTATTACATTTATGTATCTTTTTGCCACACAAGGGCTCCGAATTGGAATATATTTACTGGTAATGTTTAATGTTATGTGTAAGTACCTTGTCTGACAAGGGACCATACTTTGCTAATAAAAAAACGTCTAATGTCTATAATGTGTACTGATTACTCATTACTCGCAAAAATGTATTTCTCAGTTACATACTATATAGATATAGGAAGATGTGGTGTGAGTGCCAATGAGACAACTCTCCATCCAAATAACAATTTATAAAAGTAAACCATTATAGGTCAATGTACGGCCTTCAACACGGAGCCTTGGCTCACACCGAACAACAAGCTATAAAGGGCCCCAAAAGTACTAGTGTAAAACCATTCAAACGGTAAAACCAACGGTCTAGTCTATATAAAAAACGAGAAACGAGAAACACGTATAAATTACATAAACAAACGACAACTACTGTACATCAGATTCCTGACTTAGGACAGGTGCAAACATTTGCAGCGGGATTAAACGTTTTAATGGTACCAAACCTTCTCCTTTTTCTGAAACAATAGTATAACATCACAACATAGAAAACACACGATAAAACATCAATTGGAAGGCTTAACTCAATCAAAACGTAAATTAACACACTATGAAAGAATAAATTCGATCTGTGATAACTGAAAGTAAATACATAGTTAATAAAATATTAGGGACAAACATTCAAGGCCAAAAAGCAAACAAACAAGTCCAAATAAAGCCATGGCAAGACACCACCGCGAAATATTTAACCCTTAGAAAATAATCACTTTTGAAAAACCGGTTTTCATAATATATACAGGTAAATGAAAAATAACTTTGTCGTTTTAGGTATACTTTTCTGTCTATATAAAATCTTCCCATAATTAGGAATACCAAGAAAGGTCTGTCATATAAATACCTAATTTAACACTAGATACATAAGGGTAAATATCAACAATAAAACTTCCTGTACAGATTAAAGGAGAATAATCTTGATGTTCATACAAATGTAGTATGAAGAAGTGAAAATTAGTAGATATTCCAAATAATCAAAGCTGGTATACAGACAAGATCCATATTAATATAAAATAACAAAAAAGTGTTAAAAATAGTATCAACAGGTCGAATTATCCTAGGATATGTATAGTGAATCCTTTGTAAGTCAAAGTTATCTTTGAAAAGCAATGATTATCATATAATCCGACACTAGGGACCCGTCTTTATCTTTCTGTTGTATGAAAATACAAGCTTTTGGCCGAATACATTCAGACGTCTGTCAAGTTAAAGAACAGCAATTTCGGCTTTCTCTAGGAAGTCATATCATTTATCATAATAAAGATATATTTAAAGTTTGACGATCAGAGATAATGAAAACTGTTTATACATTAATAGAAGTAAATGTGGGTGCATATTAAGAAGCTATAAACACAAAAGCACAACAAAACATCATTACTAATTACATTCCGCTCAAACAGGTACTAGGGGCCGTCTTAAACTTGCAGTGAGGTGAGAGGTTTTTTGCTCCGTGTTGAAGTATATCTTGAGGTTGTTTTTCATAATGAAAACTATCCAAAAATGTCCATTTTCTTCATGTTTTAATTTAATTCAACAGTGGTTCAGTAGGGGAAGTGGGGATTTGCCTCTTGATTTTTCCATCAATAAAAATTGTTTGCCTCCCTGAAAATAAGAATCAAGCTACACCATTGTACTGAGTGTGATGACCTAAGACAATACATAGGCATTCCAACCAAAATTTCAAATGGTGTTAATAGTTAGCATTCAGCAACAAAAATTCATGACTATTACAAATTAATCATTCTGCTCTTTAACACAGATTTTCAATATCATAACGGTATCGAATTTTCCATTTTTGTTTCATCACCTGTAACAATTAAGGAGAACAACAACCATCACGTGCATTGGCTAAACACGTTATCAGTGTCAGCTGTATAAAGAGAGATAACTATAATTTTGAACTTAATAACTGTGATACAATTTTAGTTATATATGAGTAAATAAAAAGTCTCCCAAAGTGTGCTAGGACTTGATATATTACCGTTATATTTTTAAGTTGTGTTATCAATTCGTGAATTATTGCTTCAGAATGATAAATATGGAACATGTTTTACTGCATGATACCTATATATATAACAAAACATGTTTACTAATAATATAGAATACTCATATTCATCCATAATTTATATTTTATAAAAGCTGAATATTCAAAAGAAGATATAAAGCATAACTTTTTTATGAAGTCAGTTAGCAAAAACTTTGTAGAATTTTAAAACCATTTTGGAACAAAAAAAAAAGAACAGATAAAAAAGTGATAAATAAGATAATTATTTCAAACCAAAAATGTTTTTCTAAAGAAAGTTATCTATTTTTAAACATTTTCGATGTAGGAATGCCATCTGAAAAATGTGAATCAGTGCCCCAGATCTCAAAATAGAAAGAAACATAAATTATACTTCATTTATAGAAAGAGATCAGAGGCTTTGTAAAAAAATACTCAAAATTTACTCAATTTACTGAAGATGAACAACATTGTATTATTTATTTGTCCAGCATACAATGATACATAAAGAGATATTTTCCAGAGATGCACAATATTTGTAACAACTATTCAGATCTCTCAAATGAGGCAAACATTATTTGGTACTAGTTTGTCTTTCTTATTATGACAGTTTTCATAAACATATTTTTGACAGAGAATAAATCAATTGACATGTACCCGTATTTCTGCTTTTATAATGATTACGCAGTTATATATTTCTCAACCCCAAAACCAAGACTTGGACAACAACCGCCTTTATTAAAAAGGTATGGTACAGTTAAGAATTAATGTAATAAGATGGAGAGTAGAAAATAAAAGACACCAAAATCCTAAAGGACTCACATGAGACCCTATATATGGAATAATAAAACGAACTTCCTTTTTTTCTGTTCACAGTTAGGGAGCTACCATTTGATTTTTATGGGGGCTAGGATGAAAAATTTTGTCCTGCATTTTTTTTTAGTTGTAATCTCTGTCCTGCCTTTTTATTTTTCACTCTATTCGATCCTGCCTTTTTTTTTTTAAAGTTTATCCTGACTTTTTTTTACCTAAATTGTCATCCTGACTTTTTTTTTTTGCAAGTGTCTCATCCTGCCTATTTTTTTCAAATTTCATCCTAGCCCCCATAAAAATCAAATGGTAGCTCCCTTACAGATATTTTTAGTTTCGCAATTTTAGATAGCCAAATAGGCAACTATGGGAAATAAAAACCCTATGACGAATAGATAAATGATTTTGGTAAAGTTGACCTTTGTAGATCTTGTCTTACTGACAAGACTATTTTCACTGTTTACATGTTCATTTTTCTGTTATAGTTTTGAAGATAACAGTACATAAAGCAAAGCAAATACTGTAACGTAGACATAACTTGCCATTAAAGGACAATAAGCCCTAAAAGGAGCCCATTTTAAAAATTTCTGGCAAGTTGACTTTATCTAGATATTGTAATTTTGGATTTTTACAGGTTCTGTCTATTATAGTTATTTCAAGATAAAAGCCCAAAACGGAAATAATGGATAAAAATCATCATTCATTGCCAATTGACATTTCAGAAATGTTGACCTATTATTGGATCTTGTTTTGCTGTTCGTCAATGGTAAAATTTTAACCCTATCTGATATTATTTTCAAGATAATAGCCAAAACACAAAATATGGACAATAATTCTTAATTGTTGATTGTTTTTGCTGTTTGAAGTTTCTTTAATTAGTTGTTATTGGCTTTGAACTAGCTAGCAGTCAGTAACTGCGATTACTCTCAGATCTGTACTTTGTGTCTTTTTTGTTGTGAGGGATGTATAAATATCCTGCCACGTCCGGTCTGTGTTTTTGTTAGATGTTTTTCTGCGTGTATCAATCTGGTGAGTTTTCAACTAATTTTTATAGTTTGTTCTTAATATCAACTGATTTTTATAGTTTGTTCTTATGTTGTACAGTTACACCTCTGTCCCAGGTTAGGTGATGGTTGGTGCCTTCAAACATATTTAATCCCGCCACATTCTATATGTGCCTTATGTGCCTGTCCCAAGTCAGTAACCTGTAATTGAGTGGTTGTCGTTTTTTGCTGTTTCTCATATTTGTTTTTCATTAATTGTTTGGATAAGTTGTTCTTGTATTTTGCCGTTACACCACTGTCCCAGGTTAGGGGAGGGTTGTCGTCTTCAAACATGATTAACCCCGCCACATTCTTTTTGTTTTTCCCAAGTAAGGAGCCTGAAGTTCAGTGATTGTCGCTGGTTCATGTCTGTCATATTTGTTTTTCGTAAATTGTTATTTATAAATTAGGCTCTTTGCTTTCTCAATTGAATTGTTTCATATTTTCCAAGCCTCTTATACTGTATGGGTTTTTCTTACATCTACTTCATTTGAACGTTGGTGGAGAGTCGTCTCATTGGCAATCATACCACATCGCCTTATTTTTATACATTATAACTCCCTCATCTATAGAAACCAAAATTTAACGCAAAAGAAAAATGTTTTAAATCAGCACAATGAAAAATGGACAGGAGTTGTCTCAAATTGTCTCTGTTGAGATGATGTTAGCAATAATGTCAACTGCAATAGCACAAAAAAAAATACAAAAGTGTTATACTAGTATACCGTTAATTAAGTGCTTTTTGAGTAATTAGCTTTTAAAGATGATATATAGATATAGGAAGATGTGGTGTGATATGCTCATTTGCTGGCAATTATTCCTTGAATATTTGAAAATGGACTCGGGTTTATATAAGACAAAGAAATAATTCTATGTAATGAATCATTTGTAGTGATTAATATCACAAACTTGCATAATTTGGTTAGTTGACCTTGCATAATGTAAGAACATTTGCATGTAAACTTATATCTTTAAAAATGTATTAATAAAAAGATGACTTTTTAAGGTATACAAGACTTATGTTATTTACAACTTGACAAAAACTAGTCCGAGATTACTCTGACGTCCAACGGCTGTTTTGCCAGACAAGCTGGTCCCACGGCCCAGCTTGTCTGGCAAAACAGCCGTTGGACGTCAGAGTAATCTCGGACTAGACAAAAACCAACCATATCAAATGAGCATTTCTTCAATAATAACAATTATCTGATATTTTCTGTAATAACTCAAAAGAGGACCAAGAAAGCGCGGTTAACATCAAACGTTTCAAATAAAGGTTAGGTTCGTATAACAGGAGTTTTGGACGATCTGATATAACAAAATGTTCTGGTGAGTAGCTCACAGTATGAATAAGTAAAACATCAATTCTAATGCAATTTTATGTAACAATTTTTCATTGGCTAAAAGTTACCGTCAAATCCACAGTTGACCAGTCGTAACTAAGGAGGACCCGCCATTTTGATTTCATGAATCAACAAATGTTCGATTACTACAATATTATCGAAAATAAACAACACCTACCTCAAAATCGCTGTTTTGATGTGATTTTATCCAAATTTGAATCGTAGAAGTAACGAAATAACCTTCAGTTTGTAAGTTTTCATTTGTATGACGTCATGTTTAGCCATGACGTCTTTGCGCCAAAATCATTCATGAAGTTTCGCGGAATTTTATTAAATTTCAAATTTATACATTTTTCAAGCTCTAACGTATTATTTCTTTTGTAATGCATTAGAATCGGAATAACAGTACTGTAGTTGAAGAGTTGCCACCGTCAATTTTGATTTGACGGTCGCAAATATCTGTTTTACTGTCTCGCTACGCGTCGCCAGTAAAACTGCATTTGCGACCGTCAAATCGACAATTGACGGTGGCAACTCTTCAACTACAGTACAGTTATTCCTTAATTCGGATACCAAATGTTATATTAATTCAATTTCAAATTATTAATTACATGTATATTTCATTATAATACGTTATTTTGATTGGCTAACAGCAATCGCGCGTCATTCTGAAATTAATCTTCATTTCAACATGAAATGTAATATTCATGATGACACGAGATTCCACAATAAAGTGCACGGGTAAACAAAACAAAAACTTGATAGAAATCGTAGCAAAAAAATGTAATTATAAGTATTGAATGCTTCTTTTAGTAATTTTATAGGGTTGTAAAAGTGTTGACCGTGCGCACACCGCGCTTCATACAAAATGTACATCTGTCAACGCTTTTACACCCCAATAAATTTACAAAAAGAAGCATTCAATTCTTAAGTACAACCAAAATTGTATAAATCATTCGTGTAAATACACGACAAAGTCCAGTATCATTGAAATGTTTTATTCACTACGGGTTTCCGTATAGTCTATACATATAAATTCAACGTCCGTGCCTTAGTCTGTCGGGTTCCCAACTAAAACTCCGACTAAATCTTAATTGAACTATCTTCTACATTAGCTACACTGTATAAACCAACAAAATACAAAAGCACCCTAACACTGATCGTTAAAGTATTTAGACAATGGACAATGATAAACGGATTATAAAGTACGTAATGTCAAAAAAAAGTGTAATTAGCACATACATGTAGGTAAAATCTTTTAAGATTAAAATGACTGACATGAAAAAAAAAAAAAAAGAATTGTCTGAGAGATAAATCACATGAAATAAATGAATCTAAAAGTTTCTATATTTTCACACTAGAAGTAAATGGAAAATATCACCGTCACATTCGCCTGAGTGCAAACACACACACCATGCACTTCATGCACATTTATACAAACATTTTTATCAAAAATATAGTACATGTTTTCGACTATTCACAACTAGAAATACTCTTGCAATAATCGGAGCTGAATTTAGATTTGTTTTCCAACTATACAATTGCATAAAATGTCCTTAAAATAAACATTTTAAATAGCATGTATAAAATGATAAAGTACTTACATTACTTTTGTTCTCTTTCGATTTCAGTAACTTTTCAAGCAGCGGGAACTGAAATTTGCACTCAAAAATACGTAAGGCGTATGGGAAAACCCACAGGAAGTATAGGGTTACCTAGACAGTATCACATCATCCAAGCTTGGAGACAGGGCAATTTTTGTTGCCGTTTTTCCCAAAATGTTTTTTCTTTCAATTTCAATTATTTTCGTCTTTTTCTGTATTATAATTACATAAATATACCAGAAACAACATTTGTTTACGATTTACTATCAATTGCTACTTTACTATCCACAGCGATCACTAATTTGGAAAAAGGGGGAGGGGGGAAAATTGTCCGTTGTTTTTTCAGGTTTGAATTGTTTTACATTTTGTCACTCCTTTTATAGCTTGCTATGTGGTATGGGTTTTACCTATTGTTGAAGGCCGTACCGTGGTTTATAGCTTCCTATGTGGTATGGGTTTTACCTATTGATGAAGGCCGTACCGTGGTTTATAGCTTGCTATGTGGTATTGGTTTTACCTATTGTTGAAGGCCGTACCGTGGTTTATAGCTTCCTATGTGGTATGGGTTTTACCTATTGTTGAAGGCCGTGCCGTGGTTTATAGCTTGCTATGTGGTATGGGTTTTACCTATTGATGAAGGCCGTACCGTGGTTTATAGCTTGCTATGTGGTATGGGTTTTACCTATTGTTGAAGGCCGTGCCGTGGTTTATAGCTTCCTATGTGGTATGGGTTTTACCTATTGATGAAGGCCGTACCGTGGTTTATAGCTTGCTATGTGGTATGGGTTTTACCTATTGTTGAAGGCCGTACCGTGGTTTATAGCTTGCTATGTGGTATGGGTTTTACCTATTGTTGAAGGCCGTACCGTGGTTTATAGCTTGCTATGTGGTATGGGTTTTACCTATTGTTGAAGGCCGTACCGTGGTTTATAGTTTGCTATGTGGTATGGGTTTTACCTATTGTTGAAGGCCGTACCGTGATTTATAGTTTGCTATGTGGTATGGGTTTTACCTATTGTTGAAGGTCGTACCGTGGTTTAAAGCTTGCTATGTGGTATGGGTTTTACCTATTGTTGAAGGTCGTACCGTGGTTTATAGCTTGCTATGTGGTATGGATTTTACCTATTGTTGAAGGCCGTACCGTGGTTTATAGCTTGCTATGTGGTATGGGTTTTACCTATTGTTGAAGGCCGTGCCGTGGTTTATAGCTTGCTATGTGGTATGGGTTTTACCTATTGTTGAAGGCCGTGCCGTGGTTTATAGCTTGCTATGTGGTATGGGTTTTACCTATTGTTGAAGGCCGTACCGTGGTTTATAGCTTGCTATGTGGTATGGATTTTACCTATTGTTGAAGGCCGTACCGTGGTTTATAGCTTGCTATGTGGTATGGGTTTTACCTATTGTTGAAGGCCGTACCGTGGTTTATAGTTTGCTATGTGGTATGGATTTTACCTATTGTTGAAGGCCGTACCGTGGTTTATAGCTTCCTATGTGGTATGGGTTTTACCTATTGTTGAAGGCCGTACCGTGGTTTATAGCTTGCTATGTGGTATGGGTTTTACCTATTGTTGAAGGCCGTACCGTGGTTTATAGCTTGCTATGTGGTATGGATTTTACCTATTGTTGAAGGCCGTACCGTGGTTTATAGCTTGCTATGTGGTATGGGTTTTACCTATTGTTGAAGGCCGTACCGTGGTTTATAGCTTGCTATGTGGTATGGGTTTTACTTATTGTTGAAGGCCGTAACGTGGTTTGTAGTTGCTTACACCGCATCTCCTTATGTTATAATGGCGCTGAATACAGAAGTAAAAAGTTGCTTTGAAAAAGGAAAGGAATCGTGATCCTGATTGGCTGTTTGGTTTTAATGATTAGAGAAATAATGTGCATACATTTAAGCATGATTTAACTTCATTATTTATATGAAACAACATGCTAAATATAAGGCAACCCCTGGATGCTTTATTTTATATCTTTTCCGTTCTAACAACTCCTTCATTATCTTTTGAAAGTCTATAACCCATTGGTTGCCTTGGGCTGTTTTCTGCTCTTTGGTCGGGTTGTTGTCTCTTTGACACATTCCCCATTTTCATTCTCAATATCATAACATAATGTTGTATGCATCTCTAATATACCCCGTTCAATTCTGAATAAAGATACCATAGATACAGCTAGGTCTGCTTCATGTCCTGACTTACACTAATAGAAATCATTTACTGTATAACACAAACATTACTGAAAATGGACATGCAGATTAACTATAAGAGCCATTAATAATTTGCTGAATATTAGTGTTCACCTCATCCAAAATATCTAAATATATGATATGCTTATATAATATGAATGTTGATTAACTTTGAATTTTGTATGTTTGTAAATACCGTCATGTTTTTGTCTTGGTAACAACTCAGTATTTGGATTTTACACAAATAAAATGATTTGATTTGATTTGATTTATACGTTTTGTAGATAAAGTTTACCGTCAAGTAATTGGTTTTCCGATGGGAACTGCCTGTGCCTCTCTAATTCCAGGTTTGTTTCTTCACTGTTATTATTTTGAACTAAACATGATAAAAACTCCGCAAAGCAACATTTGATAATACAGTTATCAATTATACTATGATTATTTGACTCAGATTTTAATAAACGTAATATTGTACTTTTATTACTAAAAACCAAAAGCCTCGTATAGCTATATGACTGAATATAAATACATAAATTTATCTATGTTTACTAAATGTTATCACACATGGATTTATTGTGGAAGTATTACAATTACAAGCATGGTTTTAAAATCAACAGATAAAAAACATTGATTTAGCTAGCAATTACTGCGAGCATTTCTAACACGGCATTTTGTAATCTGCAATACCGGTATAATTCAAGTAAGCGCGTTCATTATCTGAACGGAGATTTTTGTGTTTAATTTTCTGTATAGTCTTAGTAGTTAGAAGTGTCACTGTGCATTTTTATGTCCCAACCAATATGTGACCCGGAAGTATAGTGTTACCTATGTTCATCCTTTCGTCATTCAATCCTAGCGTCCATTTAAATTTATCTGCCAAGTGTGGAGAAACCAATTCCACATTTGGTATATGTTTTGGTACAAAATTAAATTTTGACCAGTGAAGAACTGGTATAAAACGAACATTATATAAGGTTCTACCACTGCATTGAGTGTAATACGATATCATTCCAATCGAGGTAGTTTTCATATTCTAAACGCGAGTCTTGTTGAGATTTTTAAATATTCATAATTTAGATATTATACACGAGATTTTGATGATGAAATGATTTTCAGATTATAATTAGGAAAACTGTATTTGTCTTTTCAATTATCTGCATAAAGATGTGTTTTTTATGTGTCATTCCATCATGCATGGTCGTCTTTTTCGTGACAACACAATAGGAAATTCAGCGAAAAGCAAGAAAATTTTACATCATTTGTGAATTTTCACCAATGAAGAATTGAGATCAAACAGATCACATGTTGATAAGAAACAAAAAATCAACCGGTGGGGTAAAGTATACATCGGGTAAGAATTTGATTTACAGCAAAAAAATATAATCAACCGTTCGGGAAGGTATAATTCGTCTATGAATTAGAGAAATGTTGAAAATGGACACGTTTTTTTTCTGTTTTATGTTTTGTATAAAACATTTGAAATCCACAGTATTTTACAAATATCACCTGCTGTTATCGTTAAATTAACTTTGGCTCGGAATGAATTGTAGAAAGCGACTAAGTTTGCATTCGATGTAAGTTATAGTCAATATTTGTCATAGTTTCGGAGAGTTCGTGGTTTAGAGGTTTTATAGTGATTGAGGAAAATAATCACTATTACGTAAGACAGGGGCGAACAACTTAAGGTTGCATAAACTACAATAAATAAATTCTATTACAAGATGTATGAATGATTTCTTTGGGTTTTTTTTTTTTGTTATTATTATTATTATTATCTGTATGTAATCAGAAGCTATTAAAATTTATAACATTTCATAAGTGTTTTAAATGTCAATACTAGTGGTAAAAAAATCACTTAAAATTCCTTAAAGGAGACGTGACACGATTTTTTTTTTTTTTTTTTTATTAAATTAATAAATAATAGTCTTAAAACATGTTTTGTACAATTTTACTGGTCAAAACCTGATCAATCGGCATTTTTCTGGTCAAAGAATCCAGCGCTTGTCATAATAAATAATTTTTAATTAGATATCGATCACGTGATCGTGCTTACGTCAGTGTTTACAAGCTGGGAAAATGTCTCTAACTGGACGATGTCGATACACTATGGGCGGTATTGACAGCACTTTTCCCGATTACTGACAAACTATAAAGACAATTGACCTCATCAATTTGAGCCATTGTGTGTGGAAAATAACCAAGAAAAGCATATTTATTCTTCATGCGAAAAGTCCAACAACGACGATTTTTCAGACAATACCGATCGGATTGTTACCATACATATTTGGTTTGTCTGTTGAATAAATTTAATAAACCGCTTTCTGCATTTTTTAAATTTAAATAAAACTACTTATCATGATTGAAAATATAAATTTCTAATTATTGATGATCAAATTGTTCTTTTTTCTCTCTGTTACGATAATGTTATAATTATGTGTGTGCCAGAAGCAGGGAAAAAAACGATATAGTAAAGGTCAAATTAGGCGTTCGCAAAGGGTACATTTTTTTTTTTTGTTACATAGTGACTTTTAATAGGTATAAATTATCACCAAAAGTTATGCTTATATTTTTTTTGGTTGGAAACCATACATCACACAAAGGATTTGTATCGTGAAAAATCCTTTATCACATTATTTCTGCATTAGGATATTCAATTAACAATTTTATTACTTTCCCCCCTTTAATGTAAACAATTCAATTCAATATTTTATTTACGTCTCACCATTTGTTTAAATTACACAATACAAAACATTTATTGGAGGCTGTTGTTTTAGTAATTAAATTTTGACACCTATAGCATACTTGACAAGGTGAAAGGTAAGAAGGCACCTGTAGTGTGATTTAGTCACGTGTTATGTTATTTACTTTTAAAACCATACATTTTAAGAAAACTATCTTTATGTTGAAATGATTAATATAGTTATACTACACTTCTAAAGTATGCTATTCCATCAAGACCCTTATAAATCTAACTTCAAATTTAAGGAATTACGTATAAACAAAGTAACTTCAAATTCACTTATTTCCACTCCTCTCGCCCAAATATCATTTAGCAATCAATTTGTTTATTGCTACCAGCAAAACGCTTGAGTCCAGGAAAATATTCGCAACACATAATGTTCTTTTTCAAAATATTTCTTCTAAAAGGGGTCATTTGAATAAATGTTAGATTTTCAATCGGACCGAGCAGGAAAATGTTTACATGTAACATACTTCAGTCTTCGAGAACATGATTTGTGTATAATATTAACTGTACTTGGCTTTGATCTAGTTAACAGTATGATTTGTGCGTTGTCTCTATTGCTTTAACGTTAGTGGTTTCTCTACTTCGTACCGATCTTTTGAGTTAGACTGGTTTTATAGTTCTTATATTCTGCTGTAAGACCACTGTCACACTTTTTTTTTTTTTTTTTTTTTGGGGTAGACACTCACAACATGTACCACCGACACATTTTGAATGTGTCTGTCTCAAATCAGGAGCATATAGATCAGTGGTTGTCGTTGGTTCATGTCTGTCAATTTTTTTCTGCGGAAATTATTTTATTATAAATAAGTTAGTTTTCTCGTTAAAATTGTTTCACATTTTCATGTTGAGAACTTTTATAGCCGAATATGCGGTATGGGGTTTTCTCATTGTTGGAGGCCGTACGGTTAACGACACTTTCTTCATTTATTATAAAGTTTCCATTTTGAAAAGAAATGTTTTCATCATCTGAATCTTTACCAACTAAATAGTTGTCAATAATTATATTCGATGTTCAATATAAGAATGTAAAAGACTTATGATTCACATTCATGTATCATTTCTTTGGTTGCTTTTATGCTTTTGCCTAACAATTTCTTATGAAGTTATACACTTGCAAGCATACAGGAATATTACTTTTCCATCTCAATTAAGAAGTCAAGTAAAATTGCATCCGTTATAAACCTTTACATCTGCATATTCTTAAAAGCAACAGATATAAGATCTATATACAGGTTGTCTATTAGTTATCAACACTGGTTAGGGTATTTAATTGGTGGTGCATAGGGTATTGTATAGTCGTACTACAGGTATTCATTAAACATATGATCAGATAGTTGTACCTGTATTACTCTAATAATAATATATTCCAATCTCACCTGTGCCCTCGGCAAAACCAACATCCAAGTTGTACACAAAGAGCTATGAAGTAATATTGCGTAATAGCTATGTCTTATCAATCCCCCATGTGGCGTGACACCTGAAGCTTGCAACTTCAAACGAGACCTGAAATTGCGAAACTCAATCACCTGTACCGGACACCTGTGTCCTATGATGAACTCATGGCATGGCACCGAGAACCCAACTATTGATTCCTTATGAAAGTGGGCGGAAAGAAGTGTAGTTTGGGCTTGTTAAAAGTCCCATCTTTACACCATCTAAGTCTGCGTGTCGTTCGAAAAACAGAAAATATCATGTGAATATTCTTTTAATTATATTGTTGAATCCATCGGCATCACACATAATCATTGTTTATCACTGTCATGCGTTTTGTTGGATAATAATCGAAACTAAATTTGTGCTGTACCCATATGTTAATATGAATGAATGTAACCACTGACGTAGTAGCCTCGTTCTGAGTGACTTCCTGGATGGAAATATGCATATTTGACAGGTCGATAAATCGTTGCATTAAAATCTCATTAAAATACATATTTTACCAAATATTTGACACTTATATTGCTATCGATATATTTTTGGGGAAAGTTAAATATAAATAAACATTTTGAAACACAAATTGAAAATCGTGTCATGTCTCCTTTAACGTTCTGAATTATGTAAAAAATAATAGTAATATGTCGGTACGTCTATCAAAGGCAATAATTTAGTTTACAGTACAGTGTTAACTTCCGAAAAACAATAACTTATATACCTTTACATATAGTAATATGTCGGTACGACTATCAAAGGCAATAATTTAGTTTACAGTACAGTGTTAACTTCCGAAAAACAATAACTAATATACCTTTACATACATGACATATAATAGGTAACCTTTTTTCAGAGACTAGTGCCGGCGGTTTAACTAAATGAAAGCGATGAAAACGATTCAAACAAATGATAACTTTCATTTTATTTAAATTTTTATCTTTCTCTAAATGTATTTGAAGGTTAAAAATGGGTGAACTTGTTATTTGAAATCATCCCTTTATAAATAAGCTTCTTGCAATAAAAACGAAGCAAATAATGAAATTAATAAATAACTCATTGAACTGTGAGCGTAAAAGACGTGGTTATACATATTCTGTACGTATATAATAATTAAACTGTCACGATTTTCGGTAACTTTAAGTTTTCCATGTTAAAGGACGTGTATATATTGATTATTACATCGGAGTTCAAAGGTGCATGGTTATGCTTTAATAACAACTTGTTGAAGCAAAAGGATGTGATTTAGTTCACATAAGCGGATTGCATACTTTTAATGTATTAGTATACAGATGTAACTATCATTTTCTTCTTAGTTAGTTGTGGACAGTTTATGTAAGTAGCTTTGTTTACTTATAAAGAGACAGTAATTTGCTTACTTTTAATTTTTTAGCTTTTTTAAATTTTAATGACTCATGTCTATGCTAAAACTACTCTTGATTTTTATTTTTTTTATTGACCTCTCTGCTTATATGAATGCAATAAAGTAAGACATCATCTCACTTAATTAGTAATAAAGTAACTTTAATAGTAAACAAGTTGAAAGTTTATTAGTACAGATCCTTCCAAAATATGTTACTAATGCAATGAAATTTTCAATAATCACTTTCCATGTCAACCGAGTATATTTAGATTTTTAATGATGTAAAAAAAGATGGTCTTTTTGAGAGGGGGCAAGGGGTTTAACTGTTATGCTGTTATGGGGCAATTTAATTCTTTGTTATCTGTTATTCTGAAATTGTATTTGCTGTTAGCTGTTATTGTCATATTCCTTGTTAGCTGTTATAGGACTATAATTATCTTTTTTGTTATCTGTTATTGTGAGAATGTATTTGCTGTTAACTGTTATTGAAAATTGGAATGTTAGCTTTTTGACAGCCAATCTTCGGTAGAAAATGAAAATCATTGTACATTGGGGTCTTACAACTGGTAATATGGTGGTCCCTTATTCTGAGAAGCATTCCAGTAATGTACACATCACAGACCATCACTTAAACACATTAAAATCAGTCGTGTCCAGGACTATTCCAGTATATCTTATTATAATCCTTTGTGATAAATTTATTTTCTTTAACTCAATGTATGATGATAATTTTATGTTATGGAATACTGTTTTCAGCATTTGTTGGTGAACATTTAAAAAAAACTCACACGGCGTGCTTGTATTCTTAAAAAAGAATCACAGAGCTGAGTCTGTGTTCTTTATTATATAAAAGGTGTTTCGGTAAAGTTCGTATGGAACTAGGCCTATCCTCATCAGGTATCCCTGTTTTCCTTTTTGTAATATTAAGAATTGTTCGAATTTGATTTTTGTGGAGCCTGCAACTTTTGTCGCAAAAGCGAGACATAGCGATCTTACATTCCGTCGGCGGCGGCGTCCACAAATATTCACTGTGGTGAAAGTTTTTGAAATTTTAATAACTTTCTTAAACTATCCTGGATTTCTACCAAACTTGGACAGAAGCTTGTTTATGATCATAAGATAGTATCTAGAAGGACATTTTGTAAAGAAACATCTTGTTTATCTGTATTTTAATTATAAAATGACTTAGTTTTTCTGCCAGTTAACATTACTTTCACTCTGTGGTTAAAGTTTTAAATGTTTTAATAACTTGGACAAAAGCTTGTTTATGATCATAAGATAGTATCCAGAAGTAAAATTTTGTAAAAAAAAATCCTGTTTATCCATATTTTACTTATAAAATGACATATTTTTCTGCCAGTTAACATTACATTCACAGTGACACTCTGTGGTTAAAGTTTTAATATTTTAATAACTTGGACAGAAGCTTGTTTATAATCATAAGATAGTATCCAGAAGTAAAATTTTATGAAAAAAAATCCTGTTTATCCGTATTTTACTTATAAATGGACTTAGTTTTTCTGCCAGTTAACATTACATTCACTCTGTGGTTAAATTATTCATAATATTTTCCCCATTTTCGTTGAGCCAGCTGCGACTAACAGCAAAAGTAGGCGAGACACTGGGTTCCGCGGAACCCTTACGAATTTTTACATATGTCATGTATATGGGGATAATATTCCCCGTATCCCAATACGTGAATATTAGATTCAAACAATTCTTAATTCACTGTTATCTGTTTTTATGCCCTTTCAATTCCTTGTTATCTGTTTTAAGCCAAATCAATTTGCTGTTTTGCTGTTATTGGATCTCCCCTTTCCCCCCTCTTTTAAGAAAAGACAAAACATGTTTAAACGAATCAAAGTTAATATACAAATACATTAAAACACCAATAAAAGGATTTTTATTGTAAAATGAATTTGAATAATTTTGTGTTGACACAAATAAAGGCAAATTGGTTAAAATAATAATTTAAATGTACAAAAATAATTTTGTGTAATTTCCCCATAATGTTTTCATTTCAAACACCATACCCATGTACTTCAAATATTGGCCAGTGATAACCTTTAACCACCGGCTATTTTCTTAAGCTTATCTTGTAGTAACTAGTGAATCGAAAACATTCATCTGTTGATACGAATACTATATTCTCCTAAACAAATATAAAAACAGTTAATTTTCGCAACAAAGACAGAACATTTAATGGTATATATTTAACACAATTTAACCAAGTAAGTGACAAATTTCATTTGTACATTTTTTTTCTAATTTGACTTCTTAACCTAATAGATTTGATTAAATCAGATTTTTCACTTTTCGTCGTCAGATTTATATGTTGTGGCGCGTTAATCAGATTGAACCCAGATAATGATCGGACAAATGCCAATATTAAATACATACATACTAATATCGATTTTGTCATCAGCAAATTAAAACATAACTAAATTTGTATTCTTTTCAAACGGGATGTTTAAAGACACACCCACGTTCATTTTGATCTATAAAGAGGTTAAACTCCTAACTATCCTACTGTCTGTCGATACATTTATTTTTGGCATTGCACTAGTCGTGTCTTCTTTGACTGTCCATGACGTTAAAATACTAAATCCCTGGGATGTGTTTTAGTTGATTTTAGTCTCTGATGCATGATTTTTTATTATTAATTGTTTTGGCTTTTAACTAGCTGTCAGTAACTGCGACTACTCTCAAATCGTACTTTCTTGTTTATTTGACCTGTTGATACTAATTGTAATGCTTTTTGTTATTTAATGTTATTCAGGGTTATATCTGGTCTATATACCAGCTTTGATAAGTGTTTGGTACTAATATAAATTTCCACTTCGTACTATGAACATCATAATTATTTATTTTGTTAAAATATTTCCTTTCTCTATTGTAACTGTATACGTATACCTAACAACAAAATTATTTTATTTACCTGTGTTTAAACTTATTGCAAATGGCTGATATTTTTGTTCGAGCATATTGTTTTCTTAAATTGTTTAACATTTCATACCGATATAACATGTTACTTTTATTATTCTTCCTTAGTTTATTTATTTTGAATTTACATTGTATCATAGGTCAAATTTATTTGTTCAGTGTATGTTCAATGGTGTTAATATGTCCTTTGATTGAGTTAAGCTATTTCAGTTGATATTTTATAGTGTGTTTTTCTATGTTGTGATGTTACACTATTGTTTCAGAAAAAGGGTGAAGGTTTGGTACCATTAAAACGTTTAAACCCGCTGCATTTGTTTGCACCTGTCCTGAGTCAGGAATCTGATGTTCAGTAGTTGTCGTTTGTTGATGTGGTTGATAAGTGTTTCTCGTTTCTCGTTTTATATAGATTAGACCGTTGATTTTCCCGTTTGAATGGTTTTACACTAGTAATTTTGGGGCCCTTTATAGCTTACTGTTCGGTGTGAGCCTAGGCTCCGTGTTGAAGACCGTACTTTGACCTATAATGGTTTACATTTATAAATTTTGACTTGGATGGAGAGTTGTCTCATTGGCACTCATACCACATCTTCTTATATCTATTGAAATGTCATAAGTGTAGCTATTTATTTTATTTGTTTTTTACCTTCACGCATTTGCTTGTAATGGACGTGTTATTAAGCTTTAAATTATATTGGCTTAGTAGAATGTATGATTATGTACCTGTCATCTTGTTCAGTTTGTTTTTATCAAGTCGTTTGACATTTAAATTTAGAATGTGTAAGTACATGTATGTGTATTTTGTGGATAACTGTAGAATAAAAGATCCATCGTTGTATGTGTATTCTGTGGTAATTGTAGAATAAAACATCCATCTTTGTGTCACTGCTATAGGGGAAATAAATAAAGAGATATAGTAAGAGATAAATACGTGTCATATTGTGCGTCTATATGATGAAAAAAGCTCTCTTTTTATTTTAGAAAAATCTTATTAACCACTAAACTATAGAAGAGAAGAGAAAATGTTTTATTTCCATTAAATGGGCTCACAAGGAGCATAATACAATATAAGACATTAATAAGACAATAACAAAAAGAAACAACAATAGTCTATAGTATACATACAAAGAAAAGAAAAAGCAGTTTGAACATCATGAACTACACACATATATAAAATAAAATATATATAAATATAAATATACGTTCAACAGTGTTTCCCTCCTTCTCAGTTACAACTATATGAATGAAGTGGTACATGTATATATAGCTTGAACATTTATGTTTTGTTTTTAAAGGCATGGTCTTTATTGGTATCATTTGCATGCTATTTTGTTTACCGACCTTAAATAGAGAGTTTCAAGATCGAGTAAAAGTATGTTTTTGTATTTCATATTGAAAATTAAGTTTATTCGTTTGAACATTTCTGAAACACAATATTTAAATGGATTGTAATTTTTAATCACTTCACTTACAAAATTATAATTATCCGCTAACAGTTATATATTTTACAGACTTCGTTTCCCGGGGCGCAGTGATATAGTAACTTGTTTGTGTTGTATCAATGCAGTATCTTTTCTACCCATGATTTACAGTCAAATATTAACCGTGTTCCAAATGCAAAACCGGCTGTTTTTCCAAATTTGTACCCATTTTTCCATAGATATTCGCCCCAAACTTCTAAATACAGTCTACCACATCATTTCGTAAAGCTTGGCAAATCTCATGGGTTTGATTGTTTTTATCCGTTTGTCAAACTATTTACGCACAAGTGAATTAACAGCATTATACCAACTTACGGATCATATAAATGTACTGGTCCTTGAATGAATTCTGCTTCCTGCTGAGCAGAGGAAAGATAGATGTCGTGTTTAAGATCGAATCCAGTATTACGAAATTGTGCAGGACACTATTTCAATATCAAGGCATAAGACCAAATTTATATTTCATCAATTAATCAAGTTAGGAAGATGATGCAATAAAAAGTGTTTATTCCTTTCGTATAATCCGTACAATAACACTTCTACGCAACATTAGTACATGTAGGTCTTACCTGGGATTTAAACATGTCGCCGAGGTACGTGAAGTCAGACTAATCCGCAGGACCAAAAGACACGCTTCCAGTATCCAGTGTGTGTTTTTTTAGACAATTTGGCTACCGACGGAAAACTATAAAATAACTTTAGGAAGAACTATTAAATACGAGATTTCGATTGTAGTTTGACTTTTAAACTTAAGTACTTCATGACCCAAAGTAACCTCTCATAAACATCCTGGCTAAGGGCCTGCATGGACTCGGAAACATTAAATATGTAAAAAATTTACTGCAGTTAATCAGTGAGTCTACATCAGAAGTTTCGTTGATAACTGAATAAAATCTTTCAGAATCAGGCCCAATGTCTGGCTAATTGCCACCCAGAATTGTTTATTTAAATACACTTTAATATTGGACCGTTCATCAGCAGCAATTGTTATAGTTTAGATAAATACTTCATGATAGATTGCAGTGGGGGCTAGTTGGTCTGTCTGATATAATTCTGATTTTGCAGTTGATTGTGTCGAATGAGGAATCAGAAAAATGGCAGTGCAACTAAATAATTTACAATGATCTGATCTTAATAAAAATTATGGTAAGTTTTAATGTTTTCTTGAGAGTCATCTATCTGATTAATATTGGTTCCTATTTTCAATGTTAGGGCCTTCACTTAAATAGGCAAAAAATGCCCTGCAGACAAGGTCTTTATTTTCATTTTCATTTAGGTCTAATTTCTTAAGATATCTTCAAATGGTTCTTAGTCTATCTTAATCTGAGAAAACATGGTTTATTTAAGAGTTGTTTGTTTCAAACTACCTTTCTTTCAGCGAGTGAGTACTATTAGATAGATACTTTGTTATTGTTTTGTCTTTTGTTGATTTTGTTGTGCTTTGTGTCGATCTGATGAGTAAAACTGTTTCCAATTAATTTTTACAGTTTGTTTTTACGTTGAGTTGTTACATAACTGTCTCGGATACCTGTAAGGTAGGGTTGAGCGCTCACAAACATGTTTAACCCCGCCAGATTATGGTTGTGCCTGTCGCAAGCCAGGAGCCTGTAATTTAGTGGTTGTCGTTGATTGCTGTCTGTCATATTTGCTTTTCGTTCATTAATTAAATATGTCTCTGATGTCTAGTTTTCTCATTAGAAATGATCATACCACATCTCCTTATTTTCAGATTGTGTTGGTAGAGAATAGTAAAAACCAAGGTTTCTAACGTTGCAGGAACTGTCTTGTATTTATTTGTATCGTCAGGATGTCTTCTTCTGTTAAGGACTGTCGTTCCACTTGTGTATGTTCACTTTATATGTTATATTATATATTATTGAGTTGAATTTTGACACATTTTTAAGTAAATTACCAAAATAACTGCTACTGTCTATCTTATAAGTGGGAACGGCATGATCCAATATTACGTACAAAATATAGTCAAGTATTACATGTATTACTGCAATTATGTGTTTTCACATATTTTCTAACAATTACCGAAATTAATGGAGTGATTTAGGAAAAATAACTATCAGCGGTAAACGAAAAATCGTATGAATTTATTAAACTGGGTTTCAGCTGGTATCCTGACAATTCAATTGAGGTATGTTAAGACATTTTTCAAATCCTTGAACACATGCATACTACTTAATATTTTTCACACTCAAAATAATGTAATGACCACACCTTCATGTACCAACACGACAGACATAACACTGTGTAATGACCACACCTACATGTACCACACGACAGACTAAATAATGTAATGACCACACCTACATGTACCAACACGACAGACTAAACAATGAAATGACCACACCTTCTTGTACCAACACGACAGACTAAACAATGTGATGACCACACCTACATGTACCAACACGACAGAATAAACAATGTAACGACTACACTTACACACTGTAAATCTAAGTGTTAATAAATAGAACACTGCTTGAACGCTTTTATGTAACACTTTTTGAACGTGTAATGGTGTTCCAAATGTTTACACTAGTGTTAATCAATTGAATGTGTGGTGTTCAGTTTTTAATGCCTTTGTGTTTCATTTTTGAACACTTGATGTTAGAGATCTTAACACTCTTAACACTTAGTATTCAACGATTTAACGTGTCCGAATGTTCAAAATCTTAATACGTCGACGCGTTCAACAGCCATGTAACACTTTTTGAACACATAGAACATGTTTAAAGCCAAAATGTTAAGATTCAGAACACCAGACGTTAACTTTCAGAACAGTTGACATAAGTGTTCAAAGTGATGGTGTTCAAATGTGGAACATGTTCTATTTTCAAGCGTACATAATTTTACATAAGTACTCAACTTAATTAAACTGTTATAAAAACTATATTCAATCAGGCAAAATATAACAATAAAACATATTTTAAAAAGTAATTCTTTATGTAATTAAATGAGCATATTATATGTAAGAAAAGTACACCAGATACCTTATGATATCACAAGTAACAGTCAGTGAAATTACATACATAATGTTTTTAAACTGACTTTAATATATATCATAAATAATGATTTTCCCCTACATGACTAGATAGTTGCTACATCATTTGTATCCTAACCAAAAAAGCATGTCAATGTGATAATTAGATAGTTTATGATATAGGTATTTGTCACAATGAAAGTTTAAAAGTTTGCAAATTCCAACAGTTCTTGTACGATCACATACAATGTACGCTCCACTTTTCAGTGCATCTTCACCTAAAGCTATCAACTGGGTGGCATTTTATGTGTTGTTATCAACTTCCAATGTCAAAATCCTCCACAACAAGGAATGTCTATGAGCCTATATATCCTGCAAAATAAAATTAAAAATTAATAGAATAGAGTTTTTCATAAAGCATAAAATTATGCAATGCTTGTTATGCTTTAATGTCGATATATACTAAAGTTCAAATTGATATTCTATAGCAATGAAATGCAAGTTTTGACATTATAAATTACAAAAGTCGATTTTTTTTACCTTAGGTTGTTGAACAGATAGAAATGATACACCCACATAAGCTATCAATATACATATATTGTCATACCTTTTTTTGACATCTTTCTTTTTTCCACCACTTTATAGCATCCAGAAATGACCTTTTTGGGATTATTGGCTACCGGTTCCTAATTCAAACATTTTTATCTAACGATTCCTGCAAATAAAAAAAAACGAATGCATTTTCTAAGTCAAAAATGGTGTTCCAAATGTTTGCACTAGTGTTCATCAATTGAATGTGTGGTGTTCAGTTTTTAATGCCTTTGTGTTTCATTTTTGAACACTTGATGTGAGAGTTCTTAACACTTAAGTGTTCAGCTAATGTATGTGGATGTCGAAAATCATCATTTATTCTGTATAACAGACAGACTGGTTATTTACAGTTTAGGAAATCATCAGGACAAAGCTGACAGTTATTTACGCTTATATCTAAAGCCCGTTTTTCAATTCGTCTTTTATGTTGAATATTGAAAATTTGGATATAACAGTTATGAATATTTGACAAATATATATCTTGCATGAGAAAATAACAAGGAAGCGATCGAACTACCTATGGAGATTATTACAACTTGTTACTTACTTCTTTCGTGTTCATATGGGATAGAAGTCCCTTCTCCAGTTCTCTTTCTTATGTGTATCCAATCTTCGTTTAACGGCCTGAATCGGCAGCCGATATCTGTTTCCGGTATTTAGTATCCTGGTATATTTTTTATAACACGAGGTGTTCAAAATTTCGAGCGATTTGAACACTGATTGAACATGTACACATGTAATGTTAATAAAATGAACGGATCATGAAATAAGATAAACATTGACATATTTTTATTACGATATTATCATAACAGGCCTCATTGATATGCATAATTATGTCACTTATAAGTAAAACTAGTATATATAAATAAATAATAAAATAAATTCATAAACTATACATATATGCCAGCTTGGAAGTTTAATATTTCACAATTACTAAAATATTAGCCAAAAATTCACAAGATCATCATCCTGCGTATACATTCATATTTTTTAAAGAATTTCTTTTTGAATTTGCCAATTGGAAGGATAGAAAGTCGGACAAACGACTATCTTCTTTTTTAGATCAGAATTTGAACACCGGTGTTCACTGCGTCTGAACACACATGTTAATATTTTTAACACAAATGTTAAGACTTTGAACACGTCTCTAAGCATGAACATATGACGTTAAAATATTGAACATTCGGTGTACAAATTTTGAACGCGTCCGGACGCGTCAGGCGTCAGGTATATTTACAGTGCATGTACGAACACGACAGACTAAACAATGTAATGACCACACCTACATGTACCAATACGACAGACTAAACAATGTAATGTCCACACCTATATGTACCAACATGACAGACTAAACAAACATGTACCAATACGAAAGACTAAACAATGTAATGACCACATCTACATATACCAACACGACAGACTAAAAAATGTGATGACCACACCTACATGTACCAATACGAGACTAAACAATGTGTCACCGATTGCTCTTGTAATGATACGCGAACTTTTAAGGAACTGCACTTTTTTTTACTTTAAATTTCCTTTTTTATTCTTTTTGGAGGTTTTTAAACTTTCTACTAGTTTTTCTCTTTTTTTGATTGCAAGCAAAGGAGAAAAACGGTTATCGTACATGTAATGGATTTAAAAAATGAGCATACTATCATGATATGCTGTAAATTCAGAAATCATTGCGTGCATTTTGGAAGAATGGAAAAAATGCAAGGTTAATTATTGCAATTTCTGGATAAATCTGCTTATAGAAGTGTGTATCGGATATCAGAATGCGAGTTCCTATTATTGCGAAATTTACCCAGTCGCATTATTCGCATTAATAAAAACCTCGCAATAATTTCTGAATTTACAAAGAGAATGTGGGGAAAATATATATAACAAAATGTTAATGTGTTACATGTATGTTATGATTTTTGTTTTACTAAGACGATCTTTAATTTAATTTTATGTAAGAAAGTTGTGAAATAATTTTATCGATGAATAACTTTGGTTTTTCATTTTAGATTTCTTTTTCCATATCATCAAACAAATCTTTCAGTGACTACCGTAGCGTGAATTAGTTTCATATAAGCCTCAAACATATTTCATATTAACTATTATGTTTAATTTTGGAAAAAGGTAAAATTCGCCATAGGGCCATAACACATATCATTAATGAAAGGCAAACTATTGAAATTGACTATTCGCTACCTTGTATACCAGAGATAAGTATACAGAGCACTAAGAAAAACGCACCATCACTTAGTCTAATTTGTATTGTAGTGTATAGTTGCTGTTTCGTAAAATTTGTAAAATGTTATTGTTAAAATAATAATTAACCATTGCGTTACATAACTGATTTCAAATTCTTTCTTCCTTTCATTTTAAGAGGTATTAGATTGGGGTCAAAAGTTGAGACGAAAGAAGACCGCATTTAGGCAAGAATAATTAGATAAACAAGATTGAAAACCTATGCAAAAATATACGCTATTTTTTTCAGAGGTGCAATAATTTGGTTTGGAATTTTTTCTTTAACTGTACAAGTCCACGGTGATGTTGTTTATAGAGCTCATAAAGTAAGATAAGTTCCACGTAAACTCAATTTTTTCCTTTTAATAAACTCATTCCCAAAGGTTACCAATTTAGCATTCAATTTAAAGTAAGATATTTAAACCATGTCCTTATCAATACTTACATTAATCTATTTTTTGATATTTCAATGCATAACTAAACATGTATTGTTTTCCAGGGATTAACATTTATGGTCCTACATCCCATCGGTAAATATATTTTCGCATTGCACAATGTCATGCTTTCCCGAAACTGCACTTTATGTCTTTACACTAAATCCATCGCATTTGTACTGATTGACATTTAAGTCTGGTTGAACAAGGTTTATTTATTAGTTGAAACTGTGATTTTAACTAAGGTTCAGTAACTGCGAGTACTTTTAGATCGATTGTAACGTTTGTCTTTTTCGTATTACCTTTTTTGCAAAGTACAACTTGATGAGTCAAGCCCTTATAAAAGATTTTCACATTTTGTTGTAATGTTTTGTTATTACACCACAAGTTAGGGGAGGGTTGAGCGCTCACAAACATGTTAAACATTCTACTTGTGCCTCTCTCATCCCATGAACCTGTAATCCATTGGTTATTGTGGGGTGCTCACCATTATTGCTTTTTTTATTGTTGTAATATTAATCAGGCTGTTTTTCTCTTAGTTGTTTAACACATTGTCATACTGGAGCTTTTTATAGCTTACTTTACGTCATGGATTTTACTCATTGTTGAAGGCCATACGGTGACTTTTAATTCTTCACATCTTTGTCCTATGGTCTATGGATAGTTGTCTCATTGGCAACCATAATTATACCACATCACCTTTTACAGAGGGGAAAACAAAACGAAAAACTTGATGTAACTCGCAAATCCATGGTTATTAATTCATAAAATGAAAGAAAACTTTGTTTAAGCACTTTGTCTTGTCATTCAAATGTATCTGTGGATTTAATACCCTAATCTATGATATCGATATATGTTTTTGCCAGTGACTTAATCAACAAATAAGTTATTTTGGTGTGCAGAAAGGGTTCTAAAGATCTGTCAGTTAAAGTGGACATTCTGTAGTTGTGTCTCTCCTATTTCTATGTAATAATTGCAAAAGTATTGACCAGATTTAAGAATTGAAAGCTTCTTTTAGAAATTTTATTGGGGGTGTAAAAGCGTTGACCGACGCACTTCATACTAACCATCTTCACATTACCAACGCTATTACAACCCTATAAAATTACAAAAAGGAGCATACTATTTATATAATTACATTTTTATGCTAGACTCATTTGACATTTTATTGATATACATGTATTAATATATATAATATCTAAAACCAAGGTTATCTGAATTGGTTTGTTATATTTTGTAATTATTTAGGTAGTTTCGTGTTGCTCAGTCTTTTTTTTTTCTTTGTTGTGTTTTGTATACTGTTGTTTGTTTCTTTTTTGCCATGGTGTTTTTAATTTGTCGTCGACTTATGAGTTTGAATATCCCTTTGCTATCTTCCGCCTCTCTTGAGAATTGCATGGTAGCAGGAATATATGCCCTCTTCAATGTTTTATTTTATTTATTGGTTTTTTTTTTTTTTTTCATACATCAAATTATCTTTAGGCAAAATAAATATTGTCTAATTTCATAATGATCAACCTGCCAGTTAACCAGCTTTTTCCATAAACAACATTAATAGTATTTTAAATATATGCATATGGTTGATGTTTTTGTGTTTCACTATATTTATATTCCATATGTGTTATTTTTTTGTCATTGAGTTTGAATGAACGATTTAATTTTGATGTGGCAATGCTCGTTTTAAGCCAATGAACCTTTAGTTGACAAGGCAGAGGGTAAGCGATTGCCATCTTAATAACCAAATATCCAAATCATAAACGGCCAATATTGCAAAGCACAAACAATTATATTTGATTTCAGCTACTTGTAATATAAAACTTGACAAACCTAGTATTCCTTTCTTTATAAGGGAAAGTGGTATGTTAATGGTGTATACGATATTCTATTTAACTAAAGTTAAGCTTTCCATTTAGAACAAATGCATCTTCATAAAATCTTATTTTCATAAAAAGAAATTCTGAAATGCATTTTTGCTCGGTTTGTTCCAGCTTCAACGGCAGTTATATCTTCTTCCTTTTATAACAAACACGTCAATTCAACTAAACGGCCTCATCATTCGAGGTACTAGAAATAGAATCGACGTTAACATGTAATGGAGGTTTTAAGTAGATGTAATATCATGATGATGTAGATGTGGGGTTTACTTAATAGAGAATAATGGGCCAAATCTACAGAAAAATGGGCCAAAAAAGAAAAGAACAGAGAAAATAGGCTAAAAATAAAGAAAAGAGAATAATGGGGTGTTAAAACATAAAGAATAGAGAAAATGGGCAAAATATATAAAGAATACAGAAGAATTACATAAGATAATTTAGAATCAATTTCCAAATAAGACAGTATGACAACATAGGTTCTCCGTTATTTCTTTAGTCGATATTCAAGCAAATATAGTCCTCTACACATTTCTAAGCACATCTTTTGTGCACTTTTTTTTACATGTTTAGATCTAAACATGTCTCAGTAAAATGTGTCTAGGATTGTGTTTAGAATCGTGTTTAGCTTAGAAATAAGTGTTTAATTTCTAAACACTTTCATCTTTAAACACATTAAAAGTGTTTAAATTCAAGACATGTTTAGATATTATGTGCTTACTGAGAATGTGTTTAGAAATTAAACACAATCCTAAACACGTTTAGATCTAAACATGTATTGCAAGTGTTTAATTTCTAAGCACGACTTTTACAGTGTAGATGTTAGTTGGGTTTTTTTTGGTACATACATTACTAGCTCAATTGCCATTTTTCAAAGTCTACTACTTTATTCTACTCGCTTCTACCCAATTCGTAAGGGTTCGACCACTTTTGAAACCTAGTACTATAATTGGTTTTAGTCCAGAGAATGCATGAAATAGTTGCTTCTGAACGTAAAGCAATGAACAATCAATCAATATAGTTAAATTTTGCATTGCTTTACTCAATTTTCCCTGTACATAAACACACGCAATCAAATGTGTAATTATTGTTTAGTCGTAATTGTTACACACTGCATTGTGAATGCAATATTGCTTTAATTTATTTGACTAAGTATGAATTATGAAACACGTTACTGTTTAACACTTCTCTTTCAAACTGTATAATTTTAACATTGAAATGGACTTAATCATAAATCTTCATAAAATCTGGGTGCTTGTTATTTGTTTCTTTAATTTCAAACTTATACTCATTAGCACTTGTTATGTGATATGGTATATGGTAATCAGTTTGTCACATTTGTCCTAGTCATCAGGGATTATCTGTAAATCGAGAGATAATTTTACAATAATACGGGCATTACACGCTAGCCTGGTATCCTGGCTAACGGCTTGCCAGCAAAGATGAGGTTGGACCAGGATGCCAGACTAATAACACGCTAACACTTATAACCATTATTCTTTTTAAAGCTAGTACCAAATAATGAGAGATAAAGTATTGATGCTTTAAAAACACAAGAATAGTACATGTATATATCGGGAAGGATCTGAAAGTTAGAGCAAAATCGATGACCCAGCATATTTTGTTCCGAGAGTTGTTGTTTTATCTTTGTTTGATGATTTTTTATTTTTTGGAATTTTATCTTCTATTTAAAAATTAAATAGTTTTATATGTTAGCGGTTCTAATATTAATATTTCTTTATGAACATGCAATATCTTCTTATAATAATGAGATGAATCATTTTTGTTTGTTATTAACTATATAGCATAACTTAATTTAACAAACATCACGGTACCCAAATTGCACCGAGTACCCAAATTGCACCTATTAAACGAAAATAGCAGCGGAAATCTTACAAGTTTTTCTAGAGACTAAACAATTTGTATTTTTATGATTTGATACTATGCACGTCTTTCAACATAGGTAAATATATCTAGATATACACAAAACGTTCACAGTATATATCTACAGATGAAGTGTTTACTGGAAAAGTAAAATGTCGTTTGGAGGTCGGAAACGTCGCCATGCGACGTCCACAAAAGTCATCTTTTAAAAAACTGTTAAAATAGGTTAGCAAATAAAATATGTTACAAGCATTCATTTCTTGGATATCCGCTTTTAACAATTTGTGGCTGTTGCAGCTAAAAATAAAGGAATACGTTTTATAGCATTGAATAATATTATACTACAATTACGACCTTTTAGTTCAGTCAATCTGTTACAGTAGAAAACATAAAATAATTGCAACATAAGATTTTCATGTCGTTTTATACACTTTTAAGCATGTTAAAAATGTATATTAAAGTCTACCAAAATTTTATTGGTGAAAATGTTGAAATAAGGTGGCTCAAAATTATCAACCTAGACGTCCAAATTGATAACGCTAACGGCCGTCCATAACAACAAAGGGACGTTATCCAAATAGAAAGGTCATGCAGAGATTGAAGGCTTGTTAAAACCATTAAGAAAGTTTTTATAATTATGGAAAAGAATCTGTTTTAAAATGGTGAAAGGATACTGATGTCAGTTTTTTCTCTGAGATTTTTGCTTTGTCGAAAATGTTTAGCGTTCGTAAACAACAAGGGGAGGGGGTCATAACATTTGGATATCAATGAGAGATATATTTTACAAAATCCGGGAGATCGGGATACAGAAGTTAATTCCTGGTCGTTTGTGTAGTTAATTAAATAGATTTAAGATTCCGACAGCGGCTTTAATTTGAAAACAGTAAAAATAACTAATAAATTGTTGGATAGCATTATGTGTAGAAATCTATGGAGCGCTGATTAAACAAAAAATATCCATCCAGCTACCCGCAAAAAAAGAAAAGAAACGAAAGTATCAAAGAAAAAGAAAAACCATCATATCGATTACTAAACTTTGCCCGGTGAATTGAATGCTTTCCGCTGTTTCAATTTTCCGCCCTGACGTTCTTAAATAATCGCCACTCACGAATCTTTACATATATGATTGGTTGCTGAAGTTAGATTTTATTTCACAAAAGGTTATTGCCAAAAAAAATTTTTTTTTATTTTATCATTCTACTTTTATTTACATAAATATTATTATTGTTTTCATAAAGCCTTATATATCGATTATTGATAATAGTAAAAGGGAACATCTGTTACAATCGAGTTGACATTTTATTTGTAACATTGTTTTATAGAAGAAAAAAATGTGCAAAATGACAGACTATCATCATGTATAATTCCAATGATAGATTAGGGAACCTCAGTAAAGAATGGAAAACAGCAATGAGAAAATACCTGTTGTCTCGGCGGAGCTGCAGACACAAAAAGAAACAAAAGAAGAACCTAGAAAGTCGACAGAACGAAGCATCTTTAAAATTGAGTCGGATTTGTTAATTTATAAACTTTTCTATTTTGGTTTCGGAGGAGCAATAGGATGCGTGTTCCCATTCCTCTCAGTTTATTACAAACAGCTTGGTTTTAGTCCAAATCAAATAGGAATCATATCTGGAGTTAGACCGTTGATTGGATTTATGAGTGGTCCAGTATGGGGATCAATCGCAGACAGGTGTCGAATAAGAAAGATCATGATGCTAATAAGCACTTTTGGATGGTTAACATTTCTAATGGGCATAGGATTTGTTCCTCCAGCTGCAACTACGGATAAAAATTGTCAAATTGAACTTGTGTTTATAAACTCTACGCTTGGACTTCACAATACAAGCTCAGGCAAAGATGCGTTATCATCTGTATACAAAAAGTTAAGCAAGAGTGAACAGAACAAATTGCTAGAAGACAGAGGTTGGATGTTTGTTGATTCACAACTTATACGAGTATTTGGCATGGTCATAGCATTGGTCATTCTAGGGGAAATAGTACAATCTCCACTCTCTGCACTCTCAGATTCTGGATGTATAGAACATATAGGAATGGAGAATGTCGATAAATATGGACTTCAAAGATGTTGGGCTTCATTTGGTTTTGGTTTATTGTGAGTACTCATCTTATAACTTATATCCCATTCGTTATCTCATAAAAAACATATGACTAATTGAATCTAAGCCATACACTTGCTTTCATTTAAGTAATTATCATTAGTTTTTAAAATCCAGATTGCTGCTCGGGTAGGGTTAGGGGTACTATGTAACGAGTGGTTGGGATGCGCCGCTGGAGTAGATCACTATTTCAAGCTTCATAATATTGAAGAAGGTGGGAAAATTAGATTAAATATATGAATAGGTTGATTATTATAATATCATAAGTATCTGAAATGTTTAGTATTTTTAGTACAGCAGTCATTAATCGATCAAATATTTGACAAATCTATTTTTACTCTCCATTTTATTGCTTAAGGTATATTTTTGTGAAAAATTTTAAAAAATATATATATATATATATATATATATATATATATATATATGATAGGGTATGGAATTCACAAAATGACGTGTCTAGAAACAGACAATTATTTTTTATTCAATGCCGTGAAGTATTTAGTTGAATTTTATATATCTGTGAACAATCAATGGTAATAAATGATAATTTGATATCCAAGTTAGGTTCCAATTATATACTTTTTCCTAATCACGGACTTAAAATTGACCTTCGGTTAAAATAAGTGTAAGTGGAACAGATTACTAACTAATTTCGTTAAAGTTTATTTACTTTGTACATAATTACGAAAATTTGACATTACATTTCATGATTTTTCATCCTTATATGCAGCCCATATTGCAGGTATTCAATAGTACACATTTGGTACATATTAAATAATAATAAAGGAAAGTCGCAGATCATGTTTGAGATACATTCAGGTGAATGACTTTTAAAGTAATTAACATGAAGGTTATATGTCTGACGTGAACTCAAATTCAACATTCCGTCCCTGTTTTATATGGTGATATGTGTAATTTGATTGTAAAATAAATAGTTATACAAAGAAATATGGTATGATTGCCAATGAGACAACAATCCATTAAGACGAAATGACGAAGTTGTTGGATGACCTAACGACAGATTTTATGACTTTCATTAAAATGACAGTTTTACCATCTGCTTTCAACGATCCTGATATATATATATATCGAAAAATTGTCCAGCAATAAAAATGATTGCATACATCAAATATGACCAGCTGGATTAGCCTTGAAACAGTGAATGCCTGCCATTAGTTTTCAGAATAGGGCCCCAGAAGTACAGGGTTTGCTGAACTTTTAGGACTCAGGCAAATAACGTATCCATTTTGTTAAGTTATTTTGTTTTTTGGAAACAATGTAAAAGTTTAAATATAATAAAACTTAAATAAAATAATTCCCAAATGTTAATATCTGCACTTGATTATTGTGAGGTACTAGTACTCGAGTGATTCAAGATCCTACATGGAACCCTTAGTTTAGATTCCGATTTGCATGAATCAAAAGCAAACATTCTGCACTTTACTGTACCATAATTCTGCTAACATCAAAATAGAGTTTTAAATATCTTAAGCTAATAGATTTTTCTTCTTCAACTTTCCAGATCCCTAGTTGTTGGTGCTGTTATAAATAAAACCCGAGACCCAGTGGAAGTGTGTGGAATCAGTGTGACTTTCAGTAACTATCATGTTGCTTTTTATTTCTTTGGTGGATGTATGATAATAGTTATTATATCGGCCTTCATGTTTTCTTTTCCGGTAAGTACTTTATTTATTTAAGTAATTGATAGAATATATAAATTTCTTATTTCAGGCATAATTAGATTTTTTTAGCTCACCTTGCCCATAGGTATTTCATAAAATTAAACGACTCGATTTGATATGAGTTATCTGACAGCTGAAATATAGCTTCTCAAACAGCAAATTGTCAGGTCGCACCTATACATTGCGTTTCAGCATAGACAACCAAATCAACGCGTTTGTGTCACCATTTTTGATACCGTACTAAGGAGAAAGATCTCTTCATACAGGAAAGAAAAAGCATCACAACTATACAAATAGTTAAAATTTGAATTTTAAAACTTCATGCAGATAAAAAACAAGAATGTGTCCATAGTAAACGGATGCCCCACTCGCACTATCATTTTCTATGTTCAGTGGATCTTGAAATTGGGGTCAAAACTCTAATTTGGCATTAAAATTAGAAAGATCATACCATAGGGAACATGTGTACTAAGTTTCAAGTTGATTGGACTTCAACTTCATCAAAAACTGCCTTGAACAAAAATTTTAACCTGAAGCGGGACAGACGGACGGACGGACGGACGAACGAACGAACGAACGCGGACGCACAGACCAGAAAACATAATGCCCCTACTACTATCATAGGTGGGGCATAAAAATTAAGAGAATAAATATCATTTAATGATTAGCTATACTTTCAGCAAAGCTTTTAATCATTTGCTAGCATTTCTGAAAAATAATTTTTACAGCATAGGTGTTTGTGTCACCGAGAACGAACTTGGATGATCAGAAAAAAAAACAGTTTTGGAGTTTCGATCCATATTTTTATTGACGACAGTGTGTCAAAAGCTACTTCCCTTGTCAAAGTGGCAAATTTGCTCCCAGTAACACCAAGATAAAAAAAAAATATATTGGCTATATTTTTTTTTTCGGATTTGAGATAAAATATTATTGGAGAATTTCTGTACGATGATTACTACGAAACCCCGTTTTGAACTGTCATCATATTTGAAACAGCTGTGATGACAACTTACAATTGTCCGCAGAATTATGTCGTTATTAATGGTGATTGAAAAATTCAGCTTGTTTATTCTTGTAAATGTTAAAATATAACAGATAAAGGATAAGCCTGATTAGTTTGAACTTTCAAAATAAATATTTGTAGAAGCTAAAAAGATAATTTGCAAATATTTTTGAAACATCCCTTATTTAAAGCGTTGGACTTTTTAAAAGATTAGCATAGTAAAGGGAAAAGAAATTTTGAACATTCTACAAGAAGAAAAACTATTAAGACTTTTCTTTACTTTGTAATGGAAGATTGAAAGGACTAGGGGAATTAAGGCTCGTTTTCGGCCAAAGAAAATGTAGTTTTAGGGAACTATTTAAAATGTTCACATAACATATGGAAATGCATGAGTCCAAACATTTGATGAATCTGTTGATTGATTAGACTTTGTATAATTTAAAATTTGTCAAGATGTAAACTGACCTCTAGAACCGTATTAAGGTTCGTTTATGTTGTTGAGTTCTGGCGTGTAATTCAGTATAACGTTGTTTTTAAGTATATGACTAATACATATATAAAATGTATATCTATATTCCAGCACGAGAAAGCTGCCAAAGCAGACAACAAGCCAAAACCAAACATAAAACACACATTCAAATTATTTTTGACCCCTCACTACTGTTCATGGCTGGTATGCATGTTTGTTATGGGCATGTGTAATGGTGTTATATGGGCCTTTCTATACTGGCATATGGAAAACTTGGGTAAATATAGATTTTACAAATAATGAAGTACTTTAAAATTATTCTAGATGAACCATGAACGTTTTGTTGTTCAATGGTATTAGCAATTACTCGAGTGTGTGAGACAGCCGATTCTAAAGTCTGCAGATGTGTCGGCTTTGTAATTTACAAAATATCTCACAAGGTAACTCACAGGAAACCCAATACAACTATTCGGTCACGAAAAAAGATAAAAGGCGCATATCTACAAATTTGACTCAATTCCTTTGTAAACGGTAGGAGTCCTTCACATGACATACTCTCTATACGCAGAAAGGACACCGTCCATGTTCTATCGAATGAATATTTAAACAATAGATCCACAAATATCGACATTGGCATGATATTTTTTCTTTCAAATTTCGTACGAGATTTGCATTTTTGAAATTTTGCTACAACAGTACAGGATAAATAATTTGCGACTATTATTTTCTTATATTATTATGATCATATAAACAATCTTAAGCTTACATGTGCATGCTTATATGTCATTATCTAACCAGTCTTTACTTTGATTTTCAAACAATGGAAATGCATATACTTGCTTCTAAGGAATTTCTAAGTTACTCCAGATCGGATTCTGGTTCGGTTTCTGTCCCCCCTGCCGGAACGTCAAATGTGAGACATAGAAATACTGGGCGTTTTCTGTCCAGTTTTGAAGGCACTCTCATAACTTCAGAATTTTATTAAATTAATACAAAAACTTTATATCACCAATGTCTCGAAAAAAAATAATCGATAATCATAGCCGAAAAATATATGTAAAGGATTTATAATAGTTATATGATATATATAACAAATAACACAATGATATTATTTATTTACAGGTGCTAGTCAACTTTTAATTGGTTTATCATCTGTAGTTAACAACATTGCTGAAATTCTCACCTTTTTCGTTATATTTCCACTAATAAGGAAAGTTGGTGTAATGCCTTTTATGATATTGGGTATCTTGGGATATATAGCAAGATTTTGTGTGTTTGCTTTTATTAATAATCCATGGTTTATACTTCCCGTTGAAGTTTTACAAGGTATGTTGGATATTTAATATACACATGTATGTGTTATTTTACTGTACAAGAATGGCAAGTGATTGAAACACAAGTCTGAAAGTACAAAATATGTACTTTTTCAAATGTCAAGGTAGTAAACAATATGTCAATTAAATACATCAGCAGACAGACAGGGAAGTAAAAACAGTCGGGATCGCATGAAGTCCAAACAGTTCTTGAAGAGATCAAATACATCTAAATATAAATATTTCTGCATGTAATCATAACTACTGATTTTGTATTTTTCTTGCTATTCTTTCCTTGCAGTAAAACATCACATGTGGTAAAAAATGTTCATTAATGCAAACTGAATTTGCAGTATTCGTTATTAGAAGTGCAGTTCTGGTCCTATATCTTGTTCTATAAATACTTTCACAATAAATGAGAGGCAAAGGTAGTTTACCGATGTTAAAATTTTCGTGAATTCATACAAACCAAGACAAAAACATCATACAAAAAAATCAGAGAATCACCTGACATGCTAAGTGTCTACTGCTATGCATGCACCACCTGCCAATCGAATCCACTCCGAGTAAAAATTCACAATACCAATATAGTGTCAACATGCAAACGCGTAATGACTCAGTTGACGCATAAATTCATAAGGTGTTATGTTTATTTTGAGATATAATAACGTCATATGACGGGACTGAGGGTTTGTTACTGCTGAAAAATGGGAAGTTGTGAATGGGAAAACTAAAATCGCAACGTTTGTCATTGATCCTAATCTTAAGTCGTCCATCTGTTAAATATCAATAAAAAGACACAGATACGGAGCAGACCTAGTTTCAGAAGTACCCTTAATTTCAAGTTCACTAGGGTATATTCGATGCAAGCACTCATTTAAATGTGGGTTAATGAGTGAAAGGACATCATCAATGAATCTTGAAGTGAAAAATTAGAACTACATGCAAGACGCCTTTTCGTTTAGTCTTTGATGGGGCTTTGTACGAATTCCTCTTCACTGGATTACAACATTAAGTCGACCAGTAGGAATGCACGATTAAGTACCCATTCACTGACTGTTTGTTGAAATATCAATTAAAAAAAAACTTCATACATATGGTGTCGATCAATAAGTCTAGGATTTTGATGATAGTGTCTTCAGTGTTTTTCCTTTTTTGTTGTTGCTATCGGTGTGGTTCTTAACAAAGTAAGATTTTTTATGACTTAAAACAAGAAATCTGGAATTAACATTTTGCAGTAAGGCCCCGTTTAATGAGAATATGTAAGCGATCATTGAATTGAGTATAGGGAAAATAGTGGTGTAGGGCGTAGTAAAATAAATGTTTTGATATTTTTACAAAACTGGAATGATTATGATTAAACTATTTGGAGTAGATTTTTGATTTTTTTTTACAGTTTTTGAGTATACATCAACACAATATTTTTAAAGACCGTCTTTTACTGTAGAAAGGATGACAGTGAGAACTTTAAAAGGGTGTTTAGATCGAATATCATGAATAGCCTTTTATATATTTTTCTTTATACGGAATTTTGTGAAGGTTTTGGTATCTATTATAAATAAGAAATTTTCATCGTCCTCTTTATGTTAATACCAGAGAAGAGAAGGTTGGATTTATAATTTTTCCAAAATTTCTTCAATATATCTGGAAAACACGTCTACCTTTTGTAAATATCCTAATAAATCTATCTGACCCATTTGGGCAACTGGTATATTTTTTACATACGTACATGTAGATTTAAGTAAAATGCATGTTTTGTTGGAAGATCACATGCATTAAATAAGTACAAAGTTTTCTTACTGAGGCATTTTAAAGCTTTAGTTGTATTTGTAGGCTTCACCTTTGCTGGTGTTTGGTGTGTACTTACCGTTTATTTTTGTAATGCCGTTCCTATGGAAATGTTAGGCACTTTGCAAGGTATTATACACGGCGTCTACTGGGGTCTTGGATCAGGTACGGGAAGTATGATAGGTGGTATACTGGTGGAGGCACTTGGAGCAAAGAACACGTTTTGGGTCTTCGCTGGAGTTTCCGGATTTAATTTGATAACTTTCAGCATAGTACAAATAGTAAGTTATAGCAGTGAACTACTTTAATCTTGTAAAGACTTGTCTATCGTCAGTTTTAAAATGAAGAAATTGGAGGTGAAAATATTTATTCATATGTCATATAATACGTAGTACAATTATCAGAACACATTTTTAAAAGTAAAATAAATTCTTACCTTAGCAAGTGAATATAGTGTAAACCGTTATCATTTGATCAAAGCAAATAGAACATTCTTCTCTACAATATACACACTAAAATATAGTACTGAGAGGGCATGCATTTAACATAATAATCATTTTTACTGATTTTTCAAAATCTAAATTAAGCATACTGGTGACAGACGAAACAAAGTAAATTTACAAAAATGAGGACGAAAAGTTTTTTTTTTATAACATTTTAGCACAATGAATCTGTTTTTAATTTCTAATAGAACTTGTAAAAATGAAAACAACACTTTATAAAGTTCATGCGTCAGTAGCGCTTTTTTTGGATTTACCTGCATCAGGAACGCTCAAAGCCGAATATTTCAAAGCCAATGACGTATAAGACCCGAACAGTTGAAGAGCTATATGACAAAAAAAAAGACTTAAAAAATAGACAAATCCGTGTTGAAGGCCGTCCTTTGACCTATGATTGTTTACTTTTTACACATTGTAACTTGGATGGATAGTTGTCTTATTGGCACTCATACCACATCTTCTTATTTATATTAAATATTATAAATGTTTGCTTTTTATATTATGTGGGTGAATCACTTAAAGAAGGATCTTATCAATTTTTACAACTTGATCAGATAAAACATGTACATGCTACAAATTTTAGTTTTTAGCGCCTTATATACATATTTAGCAGTAAATAGGCGATAACAGCTTTTTTCAATAAATGTACATAGTTGATAGTTGATGTTCTGCTTGATATTTTGGTAAAAATCGTAATAGTTTTTCAACTTATCAGCGGTGAAAGTTCATCTATTGGAAATAAACAGAATTTTTAAGACAACCCGTAGTGCAGTAAATACACACGAATAAATCGATGATCTGTTCTCTTTTATGAGTTTTTAATTATCGAAAATCTATTTCTTTTTTTCATGATGAGGTGTTATGTTCGTTCAAGTATGTTACTTTATGATTAAAAACATGATTTAGTTTATGGTCATTAAACACATTCACAATTGATACTTATTTATTATTTGGCAAATATTTTTCTCTATCTATTTATTTCATGTAAATATTTTATTAAACTATTCGATTTTTTTTCAGCTGGCAAAAAAGCCTGAGGCAAGCAAATATGAAGAACTTATAGATTAAGAAATGTATATAGATATTTATCAATCTCAGAATGGTATATAGCAGTGGTATATCTTACTGATAGTCAAATGTTAATATTTATTTTTTTCTCGAATTTTGCTTGTAAATTTAAGTGACACCTTTCCTTCGTGGATGATACTTCCTTCGTGGATGATACTTTTATTAATTAATGTTAAGAAAGAACCATGTTAATTTGTCATGATGTAGTTCGTTACTTGATGAGGGACGATTCTTATAGATATGTGATATAATTTATAAATCAGAAGTGTGTGAACACATTTACAGAATTATTTATAGAATTTTGATTTGATAAAAATCCTGTTAGTTGTCGACTGATTTTCTTATTTATGACTGTAAGATACTGGGGTGGTGTTCTCGAAGCTATCTTAGGATTAGGGCGTGTCCTAAGACCATCTTATGACACTTCTTTGTCCTAAGTGGTGTTCTCGAAGCTATCTTAGGATTAGGGCGTGTCCTTAGACCATCTTATGACACTTCTTTGTCCTAAGTGGTGTTCTCGAAGCTATCTTAGGATTAGGTCCTAAGACCATCTTATGACACTTCTTTGTCCTAAGTGGTGTTCTCGAAGCTATCTTAGGATTAGGGCGTGTCCTTAGACCATCTTATGACACTTCTTTGTCCTAAGTGGTGTTCTCGAAGCTATCTTAGGATTAGGGCGTGTCCTTAGACCATCTTATGACACTTCTTTGTCCTAAGTGGTGTTCTCGAAGCTATCTTAGGATTAGGGCGTGTCCTAAGACCATCTTATGACACTTCTTTGTCCTAAGTGGTGTTCTCGAAGCTATCTTAGGATTAGGGCGTGTCCTAAGACCATCTTATGACACTTCTTTGTCCTAAGTGGTGTTCTCGAAGCTATCTTAGGATTAGGGCGTGTCCTTAGACCATCTTATGACACTTCTTTGTCCTAAGTGGTGTTCTCGAAGCTATCTTAGGATTAGGGCGTGTCCTAAGACCATCTTATGACACTTCTTTGTCCTAAGTGGTGTTCTCGAAGCTATCTTAGGATTAGGGCGTGTCCTAAGACCATCTTATGACACTTCTTTGTCCTAAGTGGTGTTCTCGAAGCTAACTTAGGATTAGGGCGTGTCCTAAGACCATCTTATGACACTTCTTTGTCCTAAGTGGTGTTCTCGAAGCTATCTTAGGATTAGGGCGTGTCCTAAGACCATCTTATGACACTTCTTTGTCCTAAGTGGTGTTCTCGAAGCTCTCTCAACTTGGGATATATCTTATTTTTCGTCCTAACTTTAGGACACCTAATAAGGTCTCTTAAGATCATCCTATCTTCATCCTAACGTAATAAAGTTTGGATTTCGAGTTTTGCTCAATATTTTACGTGAAGATGAACATGAAGTGAAACGCACCATTGGTTATTAACTCGTATATAAAGAAATTGTGCATGATTTTAAACTTTGAACTTCGTGTTTCACGTTACGATGACACTATAAGTTCAATTATCATTTCAAAACAAATTGTTTTCCAGTTTAATTTACAATCCTTTTTGATATAATTACATCATGCATTTAATTCTATACATGTTATTATAAAATTCGTAAACAATTTTATAAAATGGTTTCGTCATTAATAAATGTTTTATCAAAAAAATACTTTAACGATTTAAAATTTTGACTTAGGATATGTTTAGGACGTCCTAACATAAGATACGTCTGAGATAGCTTCGAGACGCAACTTAAGAGTGTCCTAAAATGATCCTAAGTCCATCCTAAAATAGGTCTAAGATGGGTCTTAGGACGAATCTGAGGATACTTTCGAGAACACAACCCCTGATGAATATTTATGATTGTAAGATACTGATGATTATATATGATTGTAAGATTCTTGGGCCTGTTTATCGAAGCAGTCTTAGGATTAGAATGTGTCCTAAGACCAACTTAGGACATATCTCAGTCCTAAGTGGGTTTATCAAACATGTCGCAACTTAGGATAATCCTAGAAATTGTCCTAACTTTAGGATACCATATAGGTGTCTTAAGATGGTCTTAGGAATGGATGGTCCTTACTTTAGGTTATATTTAGGATGGTTATTTTATAAACAAAAACAAATATGGCCTGTGTTGGTTGCATTTAGGGACGACATCAAAAGATCAATGTAGGATAAAAAACTTAAATCAAATAGTTTGGGGTGGGGGGTTAAAATTGCTGCAAGTTTTGTTTATCCAAAATCGATTTTACATATATCCATATTGGTCAATCAATTTTTCCCAAATTAAGTTAAGAGGGGGGGGGTTAGTGAAAAAACTATGTGCATTAAGTTTTTTATCCTACATTGAACTTTTGATGTCGTCCCTTACTTTTATGCAGGATATTAAATCCCGAGCCTTCTTTTCAGCAGCATTGGTTGCAACATTTGACTGTTTTTAAAAGGAAAGTTTTACTCCTTTCCACTTCGTCCAGTAGTGTCTGTAGTTTTGCATCGGTAAAATTAGGATTTTGTCTCTTGCTGATATTTACACATATTATTTTATGCAGTAATATAATAGCTGAAGTACTCCGTATTTATATGAAAGATGCACGAGATTTTCCTTTGAACTTTTAAGTATGAAAACGTGACACTTCGAATTCAGCTCACTCAAAGCATATAATGATTTTAACCGATTATATATTTAGTTTTAACTATTTACAATTAGTTTGTTCAATTCTTATTTAAAACGTAGTTATATTTTTTGTTTTGTTTCATAGAGTTTAAACGTACAATTATTATGTAAAATTATTTATTACTTTTAATTAAAAACTGATAATTCCTTTTTTTAAATTATAATTATTGGTTAAATTTGATACAATATTTTAATAATTTGCTATTTTCTTTCACGTCAACATTTAGGACAACGGTTAGGACATCCTAGCTAAGATAGTCCTAAGATAGCTTCGGTGTGCATGCTGAGACATGTCGTAACTCGGTCCTAACTTTATCCTATTTTCTGTTCTGAGAATTCTTAGGACCGATCTTACTAGGACAGTTTCGATAAACAGGCCCCTGATTATTATTTATGACTGTACGATTACGGTTTTATTGTTTTATTCTATCTTGTTACGGTAATTTTGTTTATTTTTTAATATTTTGTTTTTGTTATTTCTCTTTGTTTCCTAAAGATCACCCGATTATTAAGTATTCACACTTTCCTAAAGATCACCCGATCATTAAGTATTCACACTTTCCTATAGATCACCCGATCATTAAGTATTCACACTTTCCTAAAGATCACCCGATCATTAAGTATTCACACTTTCCTAAAGATCACCCGATCATTAAGTATTCACACTTTCCTAAAGATCACCCGATCATTAAGTATTCACACTTTCCTAAAGATCACCCGATCATTAAGTATTCACACTTTCCTAAAGATCACCCGATCATTAAGTATTCACACTTTCCTATAGATCATCCGATCATTAAGTATTCACACTTTCCTAAAGATCATCCGATCATTAAGTATTCACACTTTCCTAAAGATCACCCGATCATTAAGTATTCACACTTTCCTAAAGATCACCCGATCATTAAGTATTCACACTTTCCTAAAGATCACCCGATCATTAAGTATTCACACTTTCCTATAGATCACCCGATCATTAAGTATTCACACTTTCCTAAAGATCACCCGATCATTAAGTATTCACACTGAGTATAAAGAATAACAGGACTGCTACATAAACATTATATTTTAATTCGGATTTTACGAGAATAGTTTATATTTAAAAAAAAAAGTCTTTTATCATTACGGGGATCAAACTATTCTTTTCATAAATTTTATCTTTTTAAATGTTCTTAACAGGGCGGATCCAGCCATTTTAAAAAGGGGGATTCCCAACCCAGGATATCTCCCATTTACCGGGTGAAAAATCTCAATACAAAAAATAAATATAATAAATATTGCATGTAGTGTATACATATGATTTTAGTTAGATACTTTAGTAAAGTAACAATAAGATAAGTTGCTTTTCCTGACGCCTCTAATTAGGACCAAATTTAAAAGTTCTCAGATAATTTTTCATTCTTAATTATCATTTTATTTGTAACTTGCAATCTTAACAGATCATAAGTTTTATTTGCGTACACATTTTTAATATGTTGACGTCTCTAGTTTACAATGATTCTGTGATTGCCGATGAGTCAACAAAATATGAAGAAAAACTATTTCAAAATTTCTTTTTCATAAAAAAAGGTGTCACCAAAGTTTGCAAAATTAGATATTTTTGTCAACACCATTAGATGCCAATAATTGCAATTGTAGTATAGTTTTGTTGGCCAAGCTTGGGATGTCATTAAGACTTTTCAATACTATAAGAAAAATCTGTAGACTTAGTCTTTATATTTTTAATACATTATTGTGGTATTTATTTTGAAATTAAAGTCCAAAAGTTATACAACAATTCAACCAATTTAATGTATAAATCTGTACCTTGTGTCTAAATTTTGATATCTGAACTTCGATTTGGACAGCCGCAATGTGCACTGATATTGACATTTCATCACATTAAACTCGCTTGTACTTTTCACAATGCTACGGGAAAAAGAAATGTTGCAATTCAAGGCCCTAATAGGGAAGTTTTTAAGTTAAAGATAACATTCTTAAATTGTCCGAGTTCGTATTGATAAAATAAAAAGAGTGTCTAAGGAAATCCTTGTATAAAGTGAGAAGGTTATGTGCTGATGGTCTGTATGTATCACAATGAGATGGATTTCAACATCCTGTCTACTTATTTTATGGGTGTTTTCTAACACTGATAGAATTCAAGATTGACCGATTAATGCGCTTTGCAAAACATATTTTATGCTACATTATGTTATTGTTCTAAAAAGCATGCTGCGCATATTTATAATTCATTTTCAATAGTTCGGTCATCTAATTAGTTGACCTTAAGGTTAAGTCTGTTATTATTATTTTATGCCACCTTCGTCGTATACAGTTGAGGTCAGTTTTAACTCTCTTAAAATTAACAAGATAATGTCAAAAGAACACTTGTAGAACGGTTCCCCTAACACATTTGGAACAGTATTTCTGACAAAAGCTGTTCTAGCCTAGATCCGTTTTCAACAGTTCTTGTTATGGACAGCTCTACCCTAGAACATATTTTCACAGTTCTGTACTAGAGTAGTTAACAGTTCTTCCCTTAAATAGAACTTTTCTATAAACAATGGGTTTATACTTTCTATATTTGTATATTTAATAAAAAAATTGTCGCGACCAACTACTGTTTTATTACACTGAAATCAGAATTGTATTCAATATGGAAAGCATCATATATAGCTTTGGTATCATACCTACTAATTAATATGTATAATTCTCAATTTCCCAATTACCGTATATTTTCACTGTCAGTCTATTTTGCTAGTTTCATCAACTTTTTTTGTATATTATACGATACAGGAGTATTTGCATATGAACAGTGAACTAAACATATAGTACCGTTGACACATGTATGTGTAATATATAGCGATTTTAATATTTCATCATGCATTCGCACAGTGTCCATTTTTTAATCAATTTGTCAAGAAGTTGTCGCGATTCTTTCTGAAAATATTTAGATATCACGAAATTAATACTGAACTTCCAGGGATGATTAAATAAAAATGTTCTCTAGACGTTTCAATTAGATGTTGGGTGTATGATACAAATATTTAGAAATAAAGAAAATTTGCAACTTTAAACTTTGGACCAATATATAGATCCCAGCTCTAAACGTAAAGACGTTATTTTAATTAGATTTCACTCGTTATAGCTATAAAATTTGTAAATTTGTAATACACTTTATTTGAGAAAATTGATAAACAAAAATTCTGGAGATTAGTGCAATAGAATTCACATAAAAATCAAGTGCAACTCTTCCTTAAAATATGAATTTTAATTCATTTGAACACTTTAATTGGATGTATACAATGAATTATGGCCAGTAAAAAGAATTTGACCGTAGGAGATCTGAAAATCAAATAGGCAAATATATTATTATGTAGAAATATCTTTACTTTTTATTATGTAGAACAAAATATGTCTTAGAGATTCGTTTGTGCATGTTTGTTTTTAAGTTTATTAATTATAGTTACTGACTGTTTCAAACGTTGTTAAAATAATAAAATCAAAAGAAAAAAAACATTTTTTTATGAAAAGCTTTAAATATCAAACATAGAAAGTTAATATAAGAAAAGTGAATGACAATATAACTGAACTCTAATAAAACAGAAAAAAAGAAAGCATCGGAATAGCAAAATTACTGACAGACTAAAATACGTGACAGAACACAACACGATCGATTACTATAATCCCGGTTTTGATACCTTCACTTTCTATAAAAATAGTAAAACGAGAGTGAAGGTCCCGAGAGACCAATAAATCATATCATAAGTCCAGCAGAAACAGACAACACCACGGCAAGGAGGGATGGGATTGAACAAACCAACCAAAAACTTGAGGGAACACATGTGCTTCTGAATGAGTTACTGATCCTGCTTAGTGACAATCGTTGGTTGTATTACTTCTGTTTAGATAAGTTGAAAAGTCTTATATTGTGATATAGCTGCGAGTTACCAATGCGATATATGTAAAACTTATGTCCGACTTCAAACAGAAATGGTATGAAGAGTTGCATAGTGACACTACTAGGCGAAATGGACCAGGGGGTAACAAACTACGTACATATAGAACATACAGGATGTATATACAGAACTTTACCGAAACAAACTTATTATACCGTCACACTCAAGAGCTTATTCTCAGTTTCGCTGCGGTGTTGCCCCAATACGGGTGGAGACAGGACGCTAGGAGAGTCTCCCAATAGATCAAAGAACTTTTGTTTGTGAAGATAAAATTGAAACGGGTGAGCGTGTATTGACTGAATGTCCGTTGTACGGCGGTCTTAGACACGAACTGTATAAGATTTTAAATTTTGGAAACGAAAATTTCAGTCTTTGGCCGAATTCCGCGAACCTTTATTTATTTTAGCCAATGACAATATTAATGTGATACGTTTTTTATACTGATAATAGATGTAAATATGTTTTATGGTTTAACTGTTTTTTTTTTTGTTTTTTTTTTGAGAATGTGTAAATAGACTAGTTCCTTTTTATTCCGTCTCTCATAATTCTTTTTAGAATGGCATTTATAATAATTTAAAAAGTTTACTTTTACAATGTGAAATGTGTATACTGTATTATTGATGGTGAGACGTTAATACATTCATTATTGTATTTTATCGGCAATTAGAACATTTTCCCTTTGATCTTGCTGCCTAATATTTTCAATATCATGGACAGGACTTGATACTCGAAAATATTAGGCAATGACGTCATGTATCAGTGCAGTAACGTCACATGTTCTTGTCCATCCGCTTCAATTTATCAATGAAATGCACGCGACTTCATTCATACAACCGAACAACGAACCCAACGTTTTGTACGCGTAAAAGTAGTTTTACTTATTATTTCATTTTACTTCTTATTCTTTACAAAAAAACATAGAGTTAAGACAGATTGCCGATAAAAAGAATAATGGCATTTAATTTTTTGATACTGACTTCATCAGCTCGAATATCAGCTCGCCCTAGCGGGCTCGCTTGATATTCTTGCTAATAAAGTCAGTATCAAAAACAAAAATGCCATTATTCTATATGTATTGTATTGTGATTAGGCATCACACAATAGCGGGCAGGTCAATGTGTCTTTTTTAATCCTAAGACATCACCAAATTCACAATCCTTCGGTTAGTTTCTAACCCTAAAACTTGACCGAATATGACGAACCAAGTTTAAAGCTTGGTAAATCAACTGGTCTTCATTTCCAATAGTTTCCAAATTTTCAAATACATTTTAATATATTCTCATCAGAATAACATAACAAAAAGGTTTCAACTGAAAGATTGTTTCAGCTACTCGTTTTAGGTCCCTTTTTTTTTTTTTTGCTTTCTATTTTTGACTAAATTTTTGCCTTTGAACGTTCCTGTCGAATGTTAATTAAAAAATGCATACCAAAACCAAATAGTTAATCGAGTTATATTAAATTTACGTACTTAAAAAAAATCATTTAAATTATAAATTCTCCCTTTGCAAAAAACACACTAGTACGAGGAATGTATCCTCTAGGACATTTAATATACCGGAAAGTATACTCATCGGAATAAATGTGCGCTTATAATTTCACTTCAAAAGATGTTACTTATTTTAAAACTGAATAAAAAATCCACAATTTACAAAACGATAATGATGACCTCTTTTTTATACGAATAGAAGGCCAGATGCGGGTCGTTTGCTATGTATGATACGGGTTGGCGGTTACGAAGCGAAGAAAATTCGGCCGAAGTAGATACAAGTGAACTATTTTCCCTTTGAGAATATTTATTTTACCAAGTATTTTGTTGCAATGTAAGTAACTTATCAAATTATGCATTTAAAAGCATACGTCCATGTGTTCATATACAAAATGGGGTCTCTGAAAATATGTTTTTAACAAGAAACTTGCAAAGAAAAGGCTAGACTCGGTGACCACAAAAACTGAAGCTTTTCAGAAATCAAAGCACTAGAGACATCTACTTTAGATTGCCGGAAATTAACGATTGATCGGTTCCTTCGGTACATTATACGATTTTTTACTGACAATACTCAAAAAGGAAAATTATACTCTTTTGTTTAACTCGATAGATTTTTTTCTTTCGTTTCAGCCGCCCTGTGTCTCGCATAGCCAAAAAAACACGCATGTGGCGTTCTACACGATGTTCATGTAAGAAAGTAATTAGTCTTTTAGAAGAATGTTCTGAAATAGAGAACAGTAATTTTTTTTATTGACATTGAATATTTCATTCATACATAAATGTGTGCCTTTATGTAAAATATTCGAAACAAATATTTCAACATTATGTTCAAAGTACAAATATTCATATATTTATCACATATGTATCATATGTCCTGCATATGGTTAATACTTATCAACAATGATGGGAGACTTTATTCTATTTTTATTGCTATTAATGCTGATTTCAGAAACATATACATATTGGTAAAAATCAAATCAGCTTTACAAAATACCATTACAGAGTTATTTACAGTTGTTAAATGAAGATCTCATATAACAAGACTAACTTTTGGAGTAGCTTCCATACGGATAATTCGACCGGCTTTTTTCTTTCGACGTTTACATGCGATCTTTTTCCAGTTCTGTGCTGTTACTGTACCAACAATAACGAGTAATAAACAAATTCCAAAACCGCTAACTACAACTGCTGTCATTTTGATAGACTTTGGTCGGTGACTCGGTGCTTTTGGAACGCCTGTGGGACGGTACTAAAATAATAAATAATTAATTAATGATATATTGAAATTGATAACAATAACATCACTGAACTGAATTAACCATTACCGTTTGAATAGCCCTCGAAAAAAAAACACACAAATATAAAGACAAACAATAGTCAAATATTGTTGAAGCTACAAAACATTACCACACATATTTACCAATTTATACAGCAAAGGTAACCAGGCCTGCGTTTCACAAAAAATCTTTCGGATATAATTAATTTTTATACCTTCAAAATTGAAAGGGTACCAATTTTAACTGCACCTTATCAGTGATGCTCGAGGCAAAAATATCTTAAAATACAAAATCTAATAGAAACGTAAACGAGCAGACATGACCAAAACTGACCAAAAAATAAAGCCAAACAAGGACAAAGAATCAGAGCAATGCATGAGAGGGGTACATTCTTAAAACAAATTTATTTCCTACGTAATCAATGAACAGATAATAACCTTATTTTCATGTCAGCATTTCACTAATGAGCTACCTTGCTGTTGCAACCCTTGGGGACTAACACTCTACCACTAAAGATATCGACCCAGTTGTAGTGACAACAATTGGCACCAATTGTAATGATTCAGATGCGCATTTTGACAATTGATGTCTCTCTTTGTAATGCTGCATACTGATTTTCCCAAAACTTACCGAGTATTTTTGTGAATCGAAAGTCAAATATGATAAAACTGAGACAGCATACCCTGTAGACATGTTGGAGTTTCGCTATAGGTCTAATGAAAATCAATATAAAGTATTAAGTTTTATATTCCAATATCATCGACGGAAAATTCCGAAAAGCGCAGTATGAAACATCTGCATTCATCACTGTTGAGGGATGGACCTTTTAAGCCTGTATTTATATATCATATGTCATAACGGTTGAGAAACGGAGCATTTTAGCCCTTCTTAATAGATCAAATGTCTTTACTGTTGAGACATGGATCTTTTCAGTCTGACTTAATAGATCATATGTCTTTATTGTTGAGACATGGAACTTTCTATTCTGTCTTAATATATGTCACTATTTCACTTTAGTTTACGACCTTGCATTAGAAGGTAGAACATGTAATGTAAAATAATGTTTAATTTTGTCGTTTTCAAGGAAACAAATAATTTTAAAGGTATCATATTGTTACGATTGCACCATGGTCTGTCAGTTATTGAGATACACAATTATTTTGCAAATCATATGTAAATTCAGGAATAATATTTCGTTGAATTTTTATTCAATTTTAAAACCAATTGGTTTTTTTTCTGCAGTGCAATATGAATAATAGCAAATTATCCAAAGCGTTACAGCCTTCTACATATGGAGGATTTGAATGGTGAATGCCATACCTTTCTTAAAGAATCTGTCAGATAAAATTAAGAAATTAAGTTTTCTACTCCCTCGGACAAGTATGAATAAGTTGATCTATCTTTTCTTTTAAAGTTCTTTTTGTTCACATAGCTTCCCGAATATTCAAATATTATAAATCTTTTCCATTCAAAGTGTTTTGCTTCAAGCGTTCCCGATGAAGGTAACTCCAGTTAGTGGTTCTGTGCTAATTTATGGGCGCTACTAAAGCCTTCTATGCATTTCACAGTCGTCAATGCTCGACTTTGCGCAGGCAAATCTTGAATATTTTATTTAAATATAACTCTGTCAAAGTAACTTTTCTGGTTGAAGGAATACAGTGTTCCAAAAGTAGGCTATATAATAAACGAATGTTTTATGTTAATGAAATATCAAAAGTATTATACAACAGCCTTAAAAGGACATCTAGAGATTAATATAGGAACACACAGGTAATATTGAAAAAAATAACGTAACCATATTCACTTTTTTAATGCTATTTTAAATTCTTTTTTAGACATCTGTTATTTTCGGCTTTGAGATAACAGATCAATTTTCAGGTTTATAGTCACCACCTTCGAATCCGGAAAACTGAACACGACCTCTTAATAAATCGTATTAAAACTAATAATCTTTTCAAAGTGCAAGTAATTACTCTTATTCTTTTATATGGGATCATACGTACATCTGGAAAATAAATAGGTATTCTTATGGTGTTCCCATTGTTGTCTTTGACAATGATTACTGTCCTTTTGCGACAACAGTCAGTGCTGCAAAATAGATAGAAATAATTCATCAACAGTTTGAATGGATACAGCTAAAACACTGGGTTTTAGTGTTCCTCGTGAAAATAAACCCAGAAAAGCGATATCCAATTGTTACGAGTTATAAAACCTATTGTCTTATTATGAAAATATCTTTGTCCTGTTGAAATATTTTCGATTTCGCAAGCTTCATCTTATATATAAGCCCCTTTACGGTATTGGGAATAAGATGAAACGGAGAAAACATCCTTTTCTAAGACTTTATTTTGCCAGAAGGTCTTGATGCCATCAACTTTGACAATATTCTTCACCATAAATCTATTCACTGGAAAATGCCTCCCTACTTTAGCGATCACTTTGTTCCTTTCATCTTTTATACCATAGCAAACCAATTGCGACTAACATTTTCACTTATAAACACGTGTTGCAGGATCGCAATATTGACCGACTTCAAGTGTAAACCTCTTGATTGCACCTGTGCTAGTTACTCATCTATATTACTAAATGAATAGAGTTGAAATTGGGTGTTACACTGAAACACTTTGTGATACACATTCCCTTGACGCTCTCAGCAATTTAACAACAGATTTTTACACGTCAAGAGCTTTTCCTTCCTGGGAACTGCATCAATTCAACATGAAAAGGGTGGGGGGATTACTTCAGTTTTCGGTTAAAAATGGGTACCGAAGTGCGGCTCGAATGTGACCCACCCCCATTCATATATTAATGCATACAATTTTCAGCCCACTCAAACATGGGGGTGGTTCTGAGCACGGAAACACCAGAAATCATGTGCGGATCCAGGATTTAATGTTTAGGGGGTGGGGGGGCTGCAAAAAATATTGTTCTGCGGAACGGAGCATGTTGCGAAATATTTTTGGGTAATTAGTAAATATTTACGTGCCGTCATCATTTCCGCTTTTTCTGCAAGTATTATGGTCTGCTCAGCAAAAAGTATACCCTAAAGGGTGGGAGGATTACTTTGGTTTTGGTTAAAAATGGGGGTACAGAAGTGCAGCTGAAATGTGACCCCCAATTCATATATTAATGCATACAATTTTCAGCCCACTCATATATGGGGGTGGTTCTGAGCACGAAAACACCTTAAATCAGATGCGGATTGACCTTACACTGAAACACTTAATGATACACATGATAAGTATATTTCGCGGGTATTTTCTAGTTCATATATAATCTGGCAGGCCACGTTAACGTCTTGCTGGTGACCTGGACATTGACAATAACGCTTTTTTTTTTTGCGAAAGGTGTTATCAAAAGGCCCAAAATAGCGTGTGCCTAAATACATCAATTGGAACCATTACCTCAATATACTGATGGATTCATTCGAGGATGATGCCGGGCAATAGGCTAAACGCGAAAAAGAAGACGTAGATACTCTATGCTAATGCGTTAAGGCTGTGCGATCGTTGATTCAAATTATAATTGAGAAACTAAATGAATACACATGCTAAATCATTCTTTAAAGACTCTAATGTTGCTAAGCACCTGTCTTACCTCCATGACAAACATGTTGTTGTTCCTGTAGATAAAGATCAACCAACATCATTCTTTTGTGAGTAAATCACATTACATAAACTGGTTGATAAAGTAATTAGGTAATGACAATTCACTTGGAAACTCAACATATACCCCACGACACTTACCATGGAGGAAATACTGAATAATCAAAGTTCTGTTTTAGATCCCTGTGGAATGTCAACGATGAAGAACTGGATCTTCCCCCGCTGTATTGGATTCCTAAATTACATAAGTGTCCCAACAAAAAAAGTTTTGTTGCTGGGTCTTTCAAGTGCACCACAAAACCTCTTTTTAAATTATTAGCATCAATTTTATCAGCAATCAAAGTCAGGTTCAGAGTTGGTCTGAAACTAACCTACTCTAAGAGCAGCGTGGGGATTCATGTGGATACTAAATAAATCCAACGATCTGTTAACGTACATATAAACTAAGTCTCTTTCCTCTCGTAATGGTATTTAGACATTAGACTTTTATCCCTTTTAAAAAAATATGACCCATCCAAAACTAATAGACTAATCGAAAGAATTGGTCCTGCTTTTATAAAAACAAGAATTGCCATCACAGCTACAAATATCTAGGGGTGAACAAATCGTACTTCACTGTATTGGATTCCTAAATTACATAAGTGTCCCAACAAAAAAGTTTTGTTGCTGGATCTTTCAAGTGCACCACAAAACCTCTTTTTAAATTATTAGCATCAATTTTATCAGCAATCAAAATCGGGCTTCAGAGTTGGTCTGAAACTAACCTACTCTAAGAGCAGCGTGGGGATTCATGTGGATATTAAATAAATCCAACGATCTGTTAACGTACATATAAACTAAGTCTCTTTCCTCTCGTAATAGTATTTAGACATTAGACTTTAATACCTTTTAAAAAAATATTACCCATCCCAAACTAATAGACTAATCGAAAGAATTGGTCCTGCTTTTATAAAAACAAGAATTGCCATCACAGCTACAAATATCTAGGGGTGAACAAATCGTACTTCATAAAAAATTAAAAAACCTTAGTGAACACGCTCAAATACCCCACGCCCCCACATTGAAACTGGACTAAAAAATCTCACCAGATTCCTAAGTTCAAAGACTCATAACTTCTACAAAAGTCGACTAATAAAAATTTCTTGTGGATATGCACATCTGCATATTATGTCCTTTTTATCTACAGTTTCATAAAATTCTGTTGTGTGGTTTCAGAGGAGTTGCGATGACAAACTGTTGCAGTAGTATAGTTAGGACAAAATTCTAATTACAAAGGGGCATAACTCATTGAAATAATTTCCTGTCGATACGCACATCTACATAGTATGTCCTTATTATCTATAAAGTTTCATGAAATTCTGTTGTGTGGTTTCAGAGGAGTTGCAATGACAAGAACAGGACTGACAGACAGATAGACGGACGGACGGACGGACGGATAGACGGACGGACTGACAGACGGACGGTTCAAAAAAATTATACCCTACGGAATTTTGTTCCGTGGGGTATAATAACTTTGATTCAAACACAATATTTTCTGAAACTGACATTGTCAAAAAGCTTGATTTCCTGATAGACAACATATTTATTTCCGTTTGGACGACTTGTTTGGCATGCCAATGGGAACCAACTGTGCTACTCTTCATACGACTTGCCGTCGATAAATTTGGTTAATTTTAGCTCACTTTTGGTCAAATACACAATTTATCACGTGTTTATAAACTTATACATCCTAGGTTTTTATTTTTATTTGAGTGTTCCTGATGAAGGTAAATCCAGACAAAAGCTTTGGGTACACAATATTACTAAAGTGTTATTTTCATTATCAACTTTAACAGGTTAGAAAGTACACTTAGAAAGCTTAAAAAACTAATGAAAAATATTTTCAGATTGAGGGTAGGAAAGGTTTGAATTATCATTTTTCGTAATTATTCATATGCAGTGAAATGTAATCATTCTAATCGAAAGTAAAGATGTGTGATTGAAGTACCATACTACTTATATCAAAATGCAAGTTGACAAGGGCATGCTATAGCTCCATTTTCTCGAAAATGGTTCCTGTTAATCAAGTCTGAAACTTACCTGATTTTACCGTTAATTGGTCTGATGACTTGACCTGGTGAATAATCTTCTGTCCATACAGTGGATATGGTATGGTCATCTACATCTATAATGCTTAGACCAGATTCTCTGTCTTGTGCACTAAACAATACTGTCCAATTACCTGCCTTTAAAATATAGAAAAATAACATTCGACGGCAATTACTTATTATGTATTGAACTGCACACAAAGGTTCTGGTGTACCTAGAAAGTTAGTTTTATCTTTAATGGACATGGGTCTCCTTATTTCTTCTATAAAAATCAATTAGTTTTACAAAATCAAATAAATCAAGATGTAGATGTGTGCAAAGATGAAACCTTTATATGAACACTGTGTAGCATCACCACCGGATATAGGTATCCCGAAGCAAAAAAAAAAAAAAAAACGGCAGAAAAAATATCTATTTTATTCCTCGTTCAGTAAAAAACACTATATGCCGTACAATTTATCCGCTTTATTTACCTGAATTTCGCTGAAAACAATAGTTTATTTCAAAATACAGTGTTGTTCAAGCTTGAAATGATATAACGTTGTTCTACGAAAACGTCAAATGAATAGTTGGAGGATAAATGTGTAAACAAGTTTGAACTCGTCACATGCTTCTTTGAACAGGTATCACAGGGTCAGATTTTAACTATTTGAAGAGAGAGAAGCCAATTAATGACCATACTCAGCCCTAAATAGTAGCTACATTGTTAGGAATCAGTATCACACAACTTTACTTGTCAGCAAAACGTAGAACATAATGGAAATAAGAAAAATTTGACCTTACCTCGCTTCACATTCGTTTTTCCACCGCTTCGGGGATACCTATATCCAGGGGTGATGCTACACAGTGACGAATAAAAGGGAGATATTTGTGATAAACGTCAAGGTGACAACAAACACACTAAAGAAAAACAAAACAAAGGAAATAATCTACCCAGGGATTTTAATGTCTAAAAAGTGACAAATTGAGTTTTCGTTCAATCATTGACGAACGTGCTTAGTTTTAGTATTTGCGATTGAACCTTGCCTGAAATTGTATATTATGTTATGATTTCAGAATCATTATGAATGAACAAAGTAAGGTGTGGGAGTTTAACAATATGACAAGCTATAGATCGTCCAGCGTCTTAAAAGTTGAGAATGAATTAAATAGAACCAATTAAAGAACTCACTGTTAAATGAACTTTTGTCTGAAACGGTCATTTTGATCTTAACTTCATCTGAAAAGTCTGAACAATACATTATGCAGTCATGTTCAGCCTTTCAGTCAATTTTCAGACTTATTCTGCGGTTAATTCTCTACTGTTTAGACAATTCGCTTGCAGTCAATTCAATACTGTTCAGTAGCTTTTCAGACAATTCAGTATGATATCTATTTGTACAAGTAAACAGAAACTACTGAATAGTCTGAACGTAGATTTCAACTGCGAGAAAATTGTTTGAACAGAACAGAATTTACCGCAAACTGAAAATGACTTAATAATTTTTTGATTGGTCTTTAAAGAGCTTTTCAGGTAAAAATGGCCGTTTCAAATTGATTTGCTAGTGTCTGCAAGTAACACCCAACTCCTAGTCATTGAAAATATATCGCTACGGTTTTAATAATAGCATTAAAATTGAATATAGTCTTGTTAACAACTTTGCTTCAAGCTTAATTTAATTTAGAGATACAAACGCAAAACCTTATATCAAAATGCCTCGATTTCAGATCTCCTTATTGATCATATCTAGACATCAGTAACATTTTTTTTTTATATATAAGATAATTAATACCTAGTTGTTGGTGTTTTCGGGTAAAACTGTTCTTCATATCAATTTTTTTCCAATAACTGATATTTAAATTAAAAAAAAACATTGAGAAATCCACCACAATGACTTCACAAAAAGACATTTATATATTTATTTATTTTGCTTTCGTATTTGGATCACAATCTAACCAAATCGACTTTGATAAAGAAACGTGTAGTTTTCAGTAACTTTGACTTTTTGTGTTTTATTACGATTTGTCAAATATGAGAAAAGTTAGTTGAAACGTAGTTTTGTTATTTTTTGTTATGTCCTTTTTGATCATATAGCTCCTCAAGCATTTATCCTGCAATAAGCCTACTAATATACAAATAACAGGTATACAAATAAATTTTTGCTTTATTTGTACTTGTACAAATAAAGTCTCCTGTAACCCCACTCCTATGTTGAGCAAGCGGTAATATGCATATTTCTGTTTCCAAACCAGTTCATTTTGGGGTCCTCTTCGCGGTCCGCGTTTCAACTATGTCGATTTCTTTGAGAAATCTGAGACAATGATTTAGATTTTAACAACTAAATTCAAGTGTTGGGAGTAATTTCAGGATAAACACAATATATGCACATTGTCGGAAAATATAAATTTATTTGTACTCGCTGCGAAACAGGAGAAACGGCAGAGCCTCGCTTTTCGTCCTGTTTCTAAAGCTCATACAAATAAATTTTATATTTTCCGACAACATACATATATTGTATATTTATACATCCTTGACTTTCTTTTATATTCAGCGTTGTTGATGAAGGTAAATTTAAACTAGAGGCTCTCAAGAGCCTGTGTCGCTCACATGTATCTACTGTGGTTTTTGGAAATCATGTAAAATTAGATTAAATTCATAATAAATAGTATTAGATACCCTAATAATGATTGAGGCCAAGTTTGGCTTAATTCGGCCCAGTAGTTAAATTTAAAGCAGGTCATCCCATCGTAGTCTTACAATAGTAATTGAATCTCCCTTATCATATTTAAATAAGTTTCAAGTTGTGACCATTTGAAATTCTTTTTTCACAATTTTCCCATAGACTTCTCTAGTAAACCCTTATGTTCTATTTTTAGCCATGGCGGCCATGTTGGTTGGATGACAGAGTCATCGGATACATTTTTCAATCAAGATACCCTATTAAAAATTGTGGCTTAGTTTAATTCTATTTGGCCCAGTAAATTAAGTGGAGAACATTTTTGTAAAAGATTACAAAAATTTACGAAAATTTTTGAAAAATTGACTTTAAAGGGCAATAACTCCTTATGGGGTCAATTGACAATTTTGATCATTTGACTTATTTGTAGAGCTTACTTTCCTGAACATTTTTGCTGTTGACAGTTTATCTCTATCTATTATAATCTTCAAAATGATAACCAAAAACTGCAAAATTTCCTTAAAATTACCAATTCAGGGGCAGTAACCCAACAACGGGTTGTCTGATGCGTCTAAAAATTTCAAGGCAGATAGATCTTGACCTACATAACATTTTTACCCCGATGTCAGATTTGCTCTAAATGCTTTAGTTTCAGAGATATAAGCCAAAAACTGCATTTTACCCCCATGTTCTATTTTTAGCCATGGCGGCCATCTTGGTTGATGAGCGCGGTCATCGGATATATTTTTTAAACTTAATACCCTAAGAATGATTTAGGCCAAGATTGGGTTAATTTGGCCCAGTAGTTCTAGAGGAGAGGATTTTTGTAAAATATTACAAAAATTTACGAAAAATTGTGAAGAATTGACTTTAAAGGGCAATTGAAAATTTTGGTCATTTGACTTATTTGTAGAGCTTACTTTGCTGAACAATGTTGCTGCTTACAATTTATCTGTATTTATTATAATATTGAAGATAATAACCAATAACTGAAAGATTTCCTTAAAATTACCAATTCAGGGCAGCAACCTAACAACGGATTGCCTGATGTAGATCTTGACCTGATGAACATTTTTATCTCATCAGATCTACTCTAAATGCTTTAGTTTCAGAGATATAAGCCAAAACTGCATTTACTCCCCTTTTTTCCATGTTTTATTTTTAGCCATGGCGGCTATCTTGGTTGATGGGCGGGGTAATCGGATATATTTTTCAAACTAGATACCCTAAGGATGATTAAGGCCAAGTTTGGTTTTATTTGGCCCAGTAGTTTCAAAGGAAAGATTTTGTAAAGTTAACGGACGATGACGACGACGGACGACGGACGCCAAGCGATGAGAAAAGCTCACTTGGCCCTTTTGGGCCAGGTGAGCTAAAAAGCGCTTTGGAGGCACAAAATTTATGAAAAAAAAGATTATTTATAGATTTGAATGTGAATTCTTACCCCACATCGAGTGTGCTTCTTTATATTCTTTTGACAAGAGGTTACAAAATCCAAGAAAATAAGTTCTGGCGGTTTGGCATCGTTTGTAACAGGTTCTTCTCGTACAACAATAAAACGTTTATAATGTTCTGATCGTCCCTCGTTGTCTGTTATTGTTATAAATACTTTTCTGTTTAAAACAAGAATACACAGATTTTAAAACTATTTTTGCTGTTTGTTAAACATGTTATAAGCTTACATTGATAAACCACATTGAATTAAGATTTGTAGGTTAGAAGGTTCTTTTTTTAATCAATTCATATACCAACATGCAACAGATTTACTGTTTTTTTTTTTTTTTTTTTTTTTATTTCAAGAATGAGTACTAATGCTACTAGAAACAACGCTTACATTTTAACTTGTCCGACAATATATATAATGAAGTCGTGTCCTGTGTTACCGTAATATAATCCAACTACTAGATCAACATTCAAAGCAATTTGATATAGTGCCATTGACCTACATAAAATTCATTTCTATTTTGATATAAATACTGTTTTCTTTGGATTTAACCCATTATAAAATTCATTTTCTGTAATTGGTTTTAAATTATTTGAATATTTTCAACCCTGGATCACAAAATTAACATTCATTACGTTAACTTTGTTGCTATCACATAGCTTTATAAACCTAACCCAACCTTACTTTGAAAAATATTTACCTTTCTAAACCCGGTCGAGCCTTTCGGTTTACTGCAATTGTAATCATTCCAGTATGTGATTGTTTTTTATTGAGTGAAAATGTCGGTTTTGAAATCACTGCTTTCAGCATCTAAAGAAAATTATGTATTTTGATAGTATTATAAGAATTAAAGCACTTCAATAAAGAATAACAAAAGACTACCATTCAGCTTTGCTATATTGCCAATGACTGCTTGCCCCAAGTGGTCATAGTGACTTGTTCTGCCGCACAAACGTGAATCATTTTTTATCTTTATTTAGATATAAGTACACATTTTTTAAGTGATATTATTTTGTATTTTAGTTCACACTTTACTAAGATAGGTATACTATTTATATCCTCGATATCCTTCTTCTATGGTGACTATTTTCCCATTGGCAATCATAATCATAATCGTCGGTTGTTGTATGTCATATCTGTTTATTAATTCAACAGACGATTGGTTTTTATTTATTTTATTTTTTTTCCAATTTTATCATCCGGAGGCATTTAAAAGCGTAGTATACGGTATGTTTTCCTCATGTTTGAAGGCCGTACGATGACCTATAGTTGCTTACGTGTATATCTACGTCCTTTGGTGGATTGTTGTAACATTGACAATCATACCACATCTCCTTATTTTTATAAATCACATTTCCTTGTATTTAGGTGGCCTTTTTCGGCTCTGTTTCATTCCTACATCGTATGATTTTATATCTTCAGCTTTCCAGTATTGAATTAAATCCAAGGTCTACGACGACGACGACGACGACGATGATGATGACGATGATGATGAGGATGTTAATGATGACGAGTGTTAATATGATATGAATATAAACCCAGCTTTATATTAGACCAACTTGGAAAACTATTTGAGCGTTCTTCTTCACAACAGTCCGCAGGTACACGTGACCCTACCTTGACACATAATCCTGATTCGGAGCCGACCAATACTTGTTTTTACCCATAAATGCAGCATGCTAAGTGGAGAAGCAGCAAATACAAATTTTCAAGTTTTTGATTTGATCTCGTCAGACCTACGACCTCTCGCACTCGAGGCAAGCACGCTACTATGAAACCACAGAGGCTGTTACATTTATTTTGTCGAAGTATTGAATAAAACTATCTTTATTTATTTTTAAAATGATCCATAAAATCTACAGTGTCAGACAATTTAAAAAGTGTGATACAGCTGATAATCATATCCTAAATAATAATATACAGGCTTTTCGACAAGGAAACGCTTTTTATTCTTAAATATTATGGTACTTCAATAAGTTAACCAGATTATTTCTTACATAATTGTCAACCTTAGTGGTTACAGTAATATTTCTTGTTGTACTTCCAGTATTGGTCACAGTAAACGTATAACTAAATTTTCCTCCAGGTACAGGCATCTCTAAGAAAAAAAAACAAATTACCAATGCTATTTATGTTTAATAAAAGCAAAACTCTTGAAGAATTGCCTGTATAAGAGGGAAATCAGTCTTAAATGGTTTTGCTTTTCTAATTCTGACTAGAACTGGACTAACATCCAATGTTATTTATAGAGCCTGAAAATTTTGACACGATCCATGTAAAATAATAGATCATTTGAATAAACTTATCCTTAAAGTTTATCTTTTTGTTATTTTTTGTTTGTTTCTGATGAACCAAACCCTTTCCAACTGATTCTAGTTTGTTCTTATGCTGTACAGTTACACCACTGACACAGGTTAGGGGAGGTTGAGAGCTCACAATCATATTTACCCCACTAATACTTTATCTGTTCGCGCCAAGTCAGGAGCATGTAGTTCAGTGGTTGTCGTTTGTTGCTGTCTGTCCTTTTAGTTCTATGTTTATTTTGTTAGAATTATTTTTTTTTCGTTTGAATTGTTTCACGTTGTGTCATAGTAAACTTTTTTTATAGAAATTATACGGTACAAGTTTTGCTCATTATTGAAGGCCTTTCGGTGACCGCCGCGTCCTTTGGTTTCTGATTGATAATTATGTCGTTGGCAATTATGCCACATCTCTTAAGCTTATTATTATTATATTTACATGAAATCCTGCAACAAGTAATATAAGCACTGATTGTCAATAAACCCACCTTTTCTCATATACGCATTGAAATTACATTAAAAAAAATGTTTGTGTGTTAATATATATTTTCTTTTTCTGTTGTTGTTTCTTCAAAATGATAGTTAGCAATTATAGCTTACTTATTCATTTTACACTATTGAAATATTCGGAAAGTTCAATCTAAAAATAAGATACCTGTACTTATCTCTGTGATGACCACTTTTACGTCTGAAGAACTAAAGTGAGGTGCTACAGACTGAAATAATTAAAGATTAATTCGTTGAATTAGATTTATTAAGCATAGAAATAGATATTTGTGTTATTCACTCAGTTAATGTGTCAATATCTTCAAATAATGACAAAATGAATACGAAATACATTTGTACTGTTATTTTTTTCTTTTCTAATTTTTATCATATTTCACCCTGTTTATATATATATTGGAAAATGTTTGATATCACCAATCGAAAAGTAAGCAGCTCTGTTCTGACCTCATTGATTCGGTAATTTTATTTAAAATAATAAAAAAGTTGAAATAACTCAAAACGCTAAAGTTGTTCTGTACGTATAGATGGCCATAACAAAACGTTTTTTTTTTTAACTTTTAGTTTTCAATGCTATAAACTTTGATTTGGCTATCCAACTGTTTTGATTCGAGCGCTTCTGATAAGTCTTTTATATATAAATGTGCGTCTGACGTACTAAATTGTATGATTGGGGCCTGTTTATCAAAGCGCTCTTAGGACTAGGACATGTCCTAAGATCATCTTAGGGCATATCTATGTTCTAAGTGGGTTTATCAAACATGTCGTAATTTAGAAAAAGTCATAGGAATCGTCCTAAGTTTAAGACACCTATTTATGTGTCTCCCTTAACAAAATGACAACATTGGGAACATAATGTAAAGAAACCCGCAATAATATAATTTTCAATTTACATTACATGTTTATTCTGTGGTTTGCCCGTTACTCAAAAGTCCATTTGATCGAAAAATGTGATCAACTCATTTCTAAGTGTGGTCTCGCATGTAGCTGTAAAATATGTAAATGTTTCAAAAAAATAAAGTTAAATTATAAATTTTCAACATCTAATTCGACATAGAAATAAAAGTTTATGAACCAAATCTCCCTGTTTCCAAAATAATACTTTGTACAACTTTAAAAATATTTTTGTTTTCCTCATCACTGATGAGTTCACAACCGGATAATAATGTTTCAATATTAACATATCTTGGTAGTGTGGAAATGGTTTGTGTTCTAATGAATCTATAATCATTACATTCTAGCAGATAGTGTTTGCTGCTCTCATCTTGTCCACATATAGATTGCAGTCTTGTAATTAACTGCTCCATAGGCTTACATGCAAAACAGCTGATCTTTGAAAATTTTAAAATAAAATGCTACATAGAAAATTTTTTTCATGTGCATATCATGTATGTAGTAATGTGAAATTTTGATTTAATCGAAAAAAGGGGGTCATGCCACGAAGAATAAAAAGTTATGTAACCCTTTCTGTTTGCTGTTTTACTAGGCCGCACCACTTCCAGTAAACATGATATCCTTCCACTTTCCTGGCTTGATATCCCCAAAAAGATGCAAGATTTTTTTTAAATCTAAATATATGTTTGAATTCAGCATAAACTTTTAATCCAACAGAAAAAATTGAGTCCAGAAAAAAATTCAGAAAAAAATCGACTATCTTATTTCACGCCATGTTTTGACATGCACCGGAAACTGGAGTTGTAATACATACAAGACTGGTACCTATAACTGTAATGGCATGTCTCAAAAAATATATCGTTTATTTTGTTTCATTAAACAGCCGTATTTGAACATAAAAAAATGCCATTAAAAGAATTGTTTGTTTGTATTATTAAATATGATCCCATTATTAAAGGAGTACCCTTTTCTGAAACAAGGCAAAATTTGGAAATAAGTCATGCCTATCAAATGATGTGTAAATCTCATTCTAGTTTATCTTTATGAATGTTAACTAACTATTTTGATACTGTGAAGCTAGAAGAGAATTGTTATTTATTATTTTTATTTTTTTCCTTCTATTTGATCGAACCACATTCATTATCTACCCCTCCCCCTTTTTTCCATGAAATCTATCCAAGTGGGCCTCTTGTTTAGGCAAATTGAAAAACTACCCCATAACTTTTTCATATTGAAGAATTTGTAGCAATACAACTATTTAAAGACAAGAAAGACTATACCTTTCTCTTTTTTTGACAAAACATGTATCTATACATGCCTACTATATGATGGTTTTTTTGGGCTGTACTTCACACCCCTATGCATAAAAAATTTGCAATAAAATCCTAAAAAAAAAAAATGAATACTCAAGTTGGTGTTTTTGATATGAATATTGATTACTTGTCACGCCTAAGCACAAAAATCTTTGTCATCATTGATAGTATTAGGAAAATTCTACTTTTTAAACAAATTTTTAACCCAAATATGGAAATTTTCAATTAACGATGCAGTGCCGCAGACAGGAAAAGAAGTCATAGACTCATGTAAAGTGAACATTTTGTAAAAATCTTTTCACCAAAAGTTTATTTTCTATATATTCTACCTAAATGTCAACAATTGAGCGATAAAAATAATAACACTAAAGAAAAAAATTACTTTTGTATCTAGCTGTCTATTCAGCTTTACATTGATTTTCAATGAAACTGCTCAACTAGAATTTTCATCACAAGAAGAAGTTTTCATGGAGGAAAAAATCTTTCTATGTTCTTTTTAATTGAAAATCATATATGTAATACTACCAGAATCTCAATTTACCTCAAACTGTTGTGCTTTATATCTTTTTTATACTTTTGTATGGTGTCTTGTATAAAAAATCATAATTATTACATAATTTCAGTTATTTCAGTGTAACTTGATACCCCACGATTTTTATTTATTAAAAAGTACTTAAATCATGATGTTTTGTCATCCTGGGCACACAAAAGTCTACACGAGCTACTTCCTTGCAGTGAAAATAGGAAAAAAATCCCCTATGCAGGTTGCAGTCTTGTAATTGACTGATCTATAGGCTTACATGCAAAACAGCTGATCTTTGAAAATTTTTTAAAATAAAATGCTACACAGAAAATTTGTTTCATGTGCATATCATGTATTTAGTAATGTGAAATTGTGATTTAATCGAAAAAAGGGGGTCATGCCACGAAGAATAAAAAGTTATGTAACCCTGAAGTCAAGACTATTTTTTTCTACTTTCTGTTTGCTGTTTTTACTAGGCCGCACCACTTCCAGTAAACATGATATCCTTCCACTTTCCTGGCTTAATATCCCCAAAAAGATGCAACATTTTTTTTAAATCTAAATATATGTTTGAATTCAGCATAAACTTTTAATCCAACAGAAAAAAATGAGTCAGAAAAAAATTCAGAAAAAAATCGACTATTTTATTTCACGCCATGTTTTGACATGCACCGGAAACTGGAGTTGTAATACAAGACTGGTACCTATACAAAGGCTGGAAAGAACAATATTTATCTGGAAAAGGTGTTTATTTAAGCCAGTGCAGTTCAACTGGAGTCTGGCGTGAAGTATTTGGCCTTTTCTACAACCAGTATTATAATATGAAGGGACTTTCTTAATATCACGATTTAAATAATTTTTAAGTGTGATTTTTGATGGATTACATCTTACATCTTGTGGAAGGCTGTTCCATTCACGAATAACAGATAGTAGGAAGGAATTTTGATATAAAGAAGTCACGGGTTCTAGATCTTAAAATAAAAGCCAAAGTTGACATTTATTAAAAGTTGGACCCCTTGACCTTAATTCTATTCACAGAATGCAGCTATCGCACATAACAAAAATATCATTTAAGAATGTACATGTTGAATAAAAAATTATTCCATATAGATTTTAAATGTCGAATGAAAATTAGTCTATTTAAATAAAAGAAAGTATTTATACCAATTGAATAAAAATATTGTTATTAAATGAAAATAATAATTAATTAATTTCAAAATATTGCCTTTAAATTAAAAAAAAGTATACCAATAGAATAAAAAAAAAATAATCCTTTAACGGAAAATTTATACAAATTAAATGAAATATATAATGTATTTGAATAAAATATTCACAGTTGCATTCACATAAAAAATGTTGCATTCAAATTAAAATATTTAATTTTTGCAACCAAACACACGTTATGTACCTTCAAATAACTGAAACGGTAGTAATAGTACAGGTAAAATACCCTCATTTGACCAGTTCATCAAGGACAATATTATCATCATACTTACTGTAGCCAGTGTCCAGTTTAATGTTAAACCATTCTCCTCGTCCTGTGATGTACTACTCTCTTCTGCCGATAAGCTACCACGTTTGTTAAGCAGAAAGCAAAACAAAAACAAGACGAATGGAGAATAAAACCCACCCGAGCTCCTACCCATTATTTCTGTATGATGTCAGCATTATCAGTGTTTGAGATTAGGGATTTATCATATTATTGATATGTTGATAAATATTAATTCATTTGATCAGTTTTTATTTTAAGCGTTTATTTTTGATACATTTATCTTCATGATAAAATGTTATTTTCCGGCTAAAAATAAATACTGTTGACCAAGTCTCATTTAATTCATGCAGTGAATCGACAAAATTTGTCATCGGTTGTAAAACTAGGAATATTTTTTTATAATGGACTAACAAAGTCATACTGTCTCTTCTTCGTTTAGAGAAATCACGCCCGATGAAGGAAATAAAAATAAATGTTTATATTGCTAAATAGTTTATAGAAAACAAGCAGCCAGAAAACATAATAGGTACCGAATCGTCTAGAATTGTTGATATCGCTCACACGTTATTCTAGTGAATGTTCTGTTCAATCACTAGAACTTACATGTGATTAAAGCAATCCACAGTGTGGTCCATCAGTTTGAAGTGCTCACAGAGATGAATGGCTGCTTCGATATATCACTCCTATGCCAATTGATAAGTTGTTGGAGTGGCTGCATTGACTCATCAACATATCGGTAATCCGACTAAAAAATGTCTGAATTTGTTGGTGTTCAATTCTTATATCTTATATCAATGCCACTACTGATTACTTTAGGCAAATGCAGGCCTTAAATCCTGTTCATGCCAACACAGTACTTTTCTCTATGAATGATATCTCCCTCTATACGAATATTCCACAATCAGATTGCAGTATTGTATGCAGAGAAGTTTGTGTTGATATGTTTGTCGAACGAAAAAAGATGTACTGGTTGTATAAGAATAAACAAACGGAACAAATAATACTAAATCACCATGTCTGCATTTTTAAAGGGAGACAATATGATAAAATTAACAGAAATAAGGACCTGAAAGAGCCAGTATCTACGGTTTTCACAAAACAAGTTGGTTGACAACTTTTTTTCAAGAATATAGTCACATTTTGTAGTTTAGATGTGAATGACTATTGGTGCAAATCTTAACTTTCTTTTCATGATAATTTTCGTTTTATCGTATTATCAAGAAATTGAAATTTTATCGGTCCAACAAAAAAAAAAAAAATTTGAAAACCCACCCATTTTCTTTAACCCTGGATTTAATAAATAAATGCGCATCATGGAAGTTTTAGCGAGATATGTGCCAGGACCACGAAAGATATAGGGAAATAATGTTACCGGTAGACCAATAAAAAGGCCATCCTTTTTTACTCTTTTTTCAAATTGTCGACTTTAATCTTGGAATAATCAATTTAATCTTGTAATTTCTAACTTTAATCTTGGAATTATCAACTTTTATCTTGGAATTATAAACATTAAACTTGGAAATTCCCCAACTTTAAACTTGAAAATATCAACTTTAATCTTGGAATTATCAACATTAAACTTGGAAATACCAACTTTAATCTTGGAATTATCAACATTAAACTTGGAAATACCAACTTTAATCTTGGAGTTATCAACATTAAACTGGACTCTCGCTTTTGCCGCCAAACAGTGAACTTCTGTTTGATGTGATTTACTGTACCAATTTTTATGTAAAATTCACTAATATCTGGTACCTATATTTATATAGATATATACAAAGAATGATCTTTACCTATATACAATATTTTAATTATGACCCATGCTTATATAAGCACTAAATGTATATCATCACTTATAAATTTCGGATTTCATTTGGGAATAAATTTGAAAGGTGAACTATAAAATGCATAGATTCCGGGACTTTATATTTATGTAAATATAAAGTCCCTGATTGATTCAAATACCACAATTGGCCATTGATATAAGATTTCCAATAACATATTTATACAAAACATGTAAAACATACCCCAAATCAATATAAAGTTATGAAAGAAAAATACATATCAATTTAGAATATCATTAAAAAGTAGTGTCATATTTATATAGAATCTCGAAAAAATCATGACCCATATTTTTGACATATCAACATATATCCATTAGTAGTAAGTTACTTCCCCCTTTATGGACATTAGGCTACGTGAAGCTTTACAAGACTTTAGATATACAATGAAAGTGTAATGTTGATAATTCCAAGTTTAAAATTGATAATTCCAAGATTAAAGTTGGAATTTCCAAGTTTAATGTTGATAACTCTAAGTTTAAAGTTGATTATTCCAAGATTGAAGTTGGAAATTACAAGTTTAATATTGATAATTCCAAGTTTAAAGTTGATAATTCCAAGATTAAAGTTTGAAATTCCAAGATTAAAGTTGATAATCCCAAGATTAAAGTCGACAATTTGAAGAAAAAAAGTAAAAAAGGATGACCCTAATACGCTTCCGTATAATAGAAATGTAAGTAATGATATATGTTATTTCAGTACTTTTGATAAGAACACTTCAAAAGTCATTGTACAACAAACTAATTTGCAGTTTCAGTATTAACGTTTCAATTACTGTTTCGGTATTAATATTATCAAAACTATTTCACTATCGACCTTTTAGTAACTTGTAGATTAATCGGAACTGAAATAGTTCTGAATATATTAAAAATGAAAGAGTTCATAAAACATTTCAATGCATGAATACAAGTACAGTTACAAATGTATATATATATATATGTCGGTACTTAATAAATTTTTCTTTTCTTACTCTAAAATTCTATGTTTTCTCATATATTTATTATTATCATATACTTATAGAAAATAATGGTATAATTGTACCCTTGAAATAACTGTCAATTATCATAAAATCTGAAGAATTGTATTAGCCTGTGATATCACTTTCGCTATTACCTGCTTCCAGTTTATATCAACTGTTTCCGATTTTTATCATATATTTAGTAGTAAATACAGTAGTTTTGAATATTTGATAAATAGCCTGCTGTTTAGTCCGTATCGCTCAACTTTGATGCGCACCCTTTATCACACCCCTACTCAAATTTCTCATTTATGACAGAAGAGATTCTGACTAAATTTACATAATAAAAAAACTGGTTACTTATATATTGAAAATTTTGGTAATCAAATTTGTTGTTATATATTTGTTTCATGTTAAACTTGTTTAGAATAAATTTTCAACCATAACTGTATATATATATATTGACCCAATGACATAAAAATCACATTTCTTCAGATTGTTATGGAATTAAAAACCGATTTTTAACTTCAATCCGCATTAATATTATACATATCAGTCTTGAGATTTAAACAACAATACTAATATAAGTAATCAATAAACGAACATGATGTTATAAACTCATAAAAAAATATTTCGGCTCAACAATGGCTTTCTTCAGTGACAATATTTTTCCTGCATGTAATACTAAATGTAGAATGTTTGTTCTTTGTTTGTTTATGAATGAGCTCACTCGTAGTCCAAACAGCCCTTACAGAAATATCGCAATGACAAAAAGAGTGAAATCAATTAAAAGTCATATCCCCCAGTAAGCCAACACTTCAGAGAGTCGGACCAAACCTCGACGACTTTAACTATATCCAAGTTTAAGTAATTGGACAAAACATTTACTGGAATGATGCCCAGCCAGAGGATCAGAAAAGATTTTGGGTAAAAGATCTAGATGTACTTCATCCAAATGACATCATTAGGTATAGAAAAGCAGTTTTTGTTTGAATATGTGTTCATTTAGTTATATTTTTATATACATTTACATTAACCACTTATTACCTTTTAACATCTTCGGATGTCTAATAGGGATGCAGCCACGTTTATTTAGTATTGAGTTTTGTTTTTTATAAAGTGCAAGTTAACAGATTACGTTATTTGCTCTAAAGTTTTCAATATGAGTGAGCTCGTATAACAGACAAATAACTCCTATCGTAGCAAAAAAAAAAAAAAAAAAAAATACTGACACCGAAAAAAGGCCGTTTGTTGAGCCGAAATATATGTTTTTACGATTTTATTACATTTCGTTCTTATATCAGTATCGTTGCATATATCTTAGGACTCTTATAAATTTTTATGTTTTTGTAGCATCGTCTATTCTAGATGATCCGATATCTATCAAATTTACGGCTGCCTACGGTGGACAATCGTTATATTCTAAATTTCTAAATTTTCAAATTACTACTGGTGTTAATTCTGTGTTGTTATTGTACGTTCCTTGATACATCCTTTGTTATTCCGCGAATACCATAATACTAATAAGATATAATTCGTGTCAAATTAAGTCCAACAATGTTAGATCTGCAAATTTGCGGTAGAAAATTTTTGTTCTTTTCTCAGTATATACTTCAAACAATTGTAAACATTTAAATCTTTAACCAGGGCCCGTATGCATAAAACATCTTAACTTAAGTGTTCCTTAAACTTAGATGTCACTAAGAATTTCCTTAGTTAAGTATAATTCTTAAGTCGTATGCATAAACTTACTTAAGTCTTCACTTAACTAAGGAATACTTAAATCGGAACCTTTAATTACCGTATGATATGTATTAGCTCATAGCATGTACTCATCTGTGTAAAAGTTCGTTATGATTATTTACATTGATTGATCAATACATTCTTAATTAGTAGCTGGGGTTAAATTTATGTTGGTATGTAAAACAATTCAATAATAAGTAACATAACATTTGATAAATTGGCGCATAAGAGAAAAGGTTGAGGTGTCGATGGATGGGCATGGGAAGAAAAACATATTTGTAATCTAAAACTTCCCCCTACTTACTAGTAATCTTTAATTCATCTTTCATTGGTGTTGGTGGATGGAGGTGCCTGTTTATTTTCTGGAGACAACAATATATTTTAACTGTAAGTGTAACAAAACATTATAAAGGTTTCAATGGCGTAGCACCAGTGTAGCATTGTAAGCATGTGCTTACAAATAATTTTATAAAACTTTTTTTTTCAATAATAATTTTATTATATTCGTCCAGCTTCTGGTGGGCTGCCGCCCCCTTCCAGACCCCCTGCTTATAATTTCTTTTGGGGTTTTAAAAAATCTATTTCGAATTGAAACAATAAAAAAGGGGTAGGATCAATTTCCCACGAATCCATATAAAAACAGGGCCATTTTCAAAAATCCTGCAAGCTTTACTAAAACACACATTATTAGATTCATATGTTTATGGTAGGGTATTATCAACATCTTAGCGTACTAACAATATTTTCGTTTACAGCAATATATCACTATAATATAATAAGGAAATATGAAAACTAATTTAAAACGGTTTAGGGAGCTACCATTTGATTTTTATCGGGGGCTAGGATGAAAAATTTTGTCCTGCATTTTTTTTAGTTGTAATCTCTATCCTGCCTTTTTTTTTTGACTCTATTCAATCCTGCCTTTTTTTTATTAGTTTATCCTGACTATTTTTTACATAAATTGTCATCCTGCCTTTTTATTTTTGCAATGTTGTCATCCTGCCTTTTTTTTTACTCAAAACTCCTGTCCTGCCTTTTTTTTAAAATTTCATCCTAGTTTTCTTAGTATAAGGGGTTTTATGCATACCACTTAAGTTTTGTGGGTGTGACTTAAAACAACTAAGATTTGACTAAGGAAATACTTAGTTTAAGATTTTTTATGCATACCACTTACGTAAAAAGGGCGGAGTTTCCTTAACTTAAGTGTTTACTAAGGAAAATCTTAACTTAAGTGGCTTTATGCATACGGGCCAGGTCAGTGGTAGATACTGACTACTGTGTAGATGAAATTAAAGATTTCATATAATTGAAGTATGTTCATACACTTATTAAAACAATTATGTTAACAAGTGTATATTAACTGACGAGTATTTACCCTTGCAACTCAAAATCAGCATAGCTACAAGTATAGCTAAGAAAACAACATATGCACAGACAGTTATATGAAATCCAGCAGATGTGTAATGTCCTCTCACCCAGGATTCTTTGTGGTAGTTTCCACTGAATATCCCAACACTAATTGCAAGACAAAGTACTACAAAGTTTATAGAAATATATCATTTTAAAAAAAGAAATTATATGATAAGGTATTCTTAACGAACAAACAAAGGGATGGCTGCTTGTTAGTTTCTGTATGGCCCAATTTGTACATGAACGTTTTAACGTCTTGAAAGTAGAAAGCTACTGAAACCCTAAATATATCATGGACACTGATGCGCGAAGTTTAGAAACCATAGTTTTAAGACGCACACGAAAAAATGCTCAATGAAAATGAAAGTGGAAACGGGGAATGTGTCAAAGGGACAACAACCCGACCAAAGAGCAGAAAACAGCCCAAGGCCAGCAATGGGTCTTCAACACAGCGAGAAAATCCCGCACCCGGAGGCACGGTTATGATGAAGAAAGACGTAAATCGATGCTATACAAGTTTTATGGTCACATCACAAAATAATTGACCGACACAGCTTGTCTTTGTTCCAAATCACGAAATACCTTTTTTTCACGATCTTAGATTTTAAAATACTAGAACAATTGTTTGATCTGAAAATGTATCGTTCCCTTTCTTGACATTTCGAATCTGGATTTGATGGTGACTGATGCAAACACTACAGGATACGCTTACGTTTTCGATTCACCCTGTTTCGGTCCATCTGGAGATAAAAAGAAGTCCAGTAGTATTCCTTCGTATTTTTTTCATTTCCTGTTTTATCACAAAATTATACTTAAGTGAACGTTCATACATGCATATACCGTGTAATATTGCGTTTACCTTATTTAACTTAATTCAGCTTTGCCTACCTGTGCTTGAAATATATGTTGTATGCTTTAATATTATTAATCGAATATTTTTAAGGATTTGTGATTCATGAAAACTTGATCACATATACATTTGTATTTACTCAGTTTTCACACCAATGCTGTTGTGTTTATCTTTTCGTAGGTCAAAAACAGCATATTGCATCGGGCATACAGCATGTTACTAAAATACATTCTAGAAATCCCCAATTTTACATTGTTCATGCAATAGTTGTTAATTAATAATATAACAATTGTACCATTTAGCTGAGGTCAACATGATGTTATATCGACCTAGAGAAGCATATAGACCTCGGACTTCGTCCTATACAAAGGCTATAATTGTATAATATTTATTGTGTAAGTATATTGTGTTTATGTAATAAAAGTTCAAAGAGCTTATGTTTTTCATATGTGGCACGCCGACTAAAAATAAGTTTTTGATTTTATTTGATTCGATAAACGATTTGCATTGACGCATATACCCTCTTCAGGAAGGTACATTCATTTATAAGAATAATAAAATGCATGGGGTCAATCACCAAATTTCAGAGAAATAACTGCATGATAAATAAATAAAGATGTTAGTTCCCAGAAAACCCTCTTGTATATTTATTCAGTCTATATTGTTTAATGACGCGATGAGAGTCCATGTTCACAAACGTCTATGATAAAATAAATATTAATAAAACCTGTTAGTGCACTGCTTATCCGAATGGCAGGGTGGACACTAGTGTGAAACTTGAACTTCGAGACACACACTGTAAGTATGGCAAATAAGAGACAGACATCTCCTCCAGTCCAAGCATCCCAAATATATGAAATACATGAAATACTATTGTTGCTTTAACCCATCCTGTGAAAAGGACTTTCTAAAGGCAAATCTGTATATACGAAATCAAATTACATTATTTATCAGCAATGAATCTTCGTACAAAATTTTCATTTTGAAAAAGGTGACCTGATTTAAAATGAGAATTTCTCATATGTTATTGTTAATAAGCATACTTCTCGCCAATAAAATGAAATCAACACTTATTTATTTATCTTTTTTTTCTCCGTTGGCGTTTAAAATTGTTTCGCATTTTAAAGTGCTTATTACAAATTAATGTTTTCTTCCATAGGTAGATTAAAATGCGTTTCTCTGCTATTTAGAAATTTAAACTCTTATACAGAAAATATAATACACGTGCTTTGAAATTCTGTATTGCTATTGCATTGATGCATTTGATAATTGTACATGAAGCCTTAAATAAGATAATAATTTCACTTTTTTTAAATGATAGCTTTATGTACAATGTATAATGTATGTAGTATGGGAGTATTTCGCCAATTTGGATTGCAAAACAATGGGTTCTAATTTTTAATTTTTAATCAAACCTTCATTTTATGTTTGAATCTGAGTCAAAAATTCAAAAACTTCATAATCCATTTGAGGAGATTTGGTCATAATTATAAATTAACTGTTTACAAAACTATGATTTTTTCTAAATACTAAGGATTTTCTACCCCAGGAATAGATTACCTTAACCTTTTATGGCAAAACCTTTCGGAATTTTGGTACTCAATGCTCTTCAACTTTTTAATGTATTTGGCATTTTTAACTTTTTTGATTCTAGCGTTACTTATGTGTCTTTTGTAGATGAAACACGAGTCTGGCGAACAAAATTGTAATCCTGGTATCTATGATGAGCTTATTTACAACCACTGGGTCGATACAACTGCTGGTGGAGGTTTCCTCCCTGAGAGTATCGCCAGACTAGTAGTCAGAACTTTTGTGTTGCAAAATATTATCATTGATATGGTTGTAATTATAAATCAACTGTTTACAAAACTATGAATTTTTCGAAATACTAAGGATTTTCTACAGCAGGAATAGAGTTCCTTGACTGTATTTGGCAAAACCTTTCGTAATTTTGGAGACTCAATGCTCTTCAACTTCTTAATGTATTTGGCATTTTTAACTTTTTTTATTCGAGTGTTACTGATGAGACTTTTGTAGACGAAACGCGCGTCTAGCGAACAAAGTTTTAATCCTGGAACCTGTTTATCGAAGCGCTCTTAGGACAAGGACATGTCCTAAGATCATCTAACGACATATCTTTGTCCTAAGTGGGTTTATCAAACATGTCGTAATTTAAGGAAAGTCATAGGAATCAGTCTAACTATGATGGTTAATTTGTAATTGATTATAACCTGTTTATGTTTATTAAAGGAGCAGCAATTTTTCTTTTGGTAGAAATAGACCGCTTAGTGACTATAGTAATCCACTGAACTATTTAGGTGAGATTGATATTATACGCAAGTATAGATTATCACGTCTGTAACACAGGCAGTAGAGGAACGACCCCCATTTTTCTATCAACTTTTTTTGTTTGTATCTTTATATTTATATTTATAGTAAATATTCTTTTCTATTTTAACATATTTTCACTCATTTGATATGTTCTTTCTCTTATCCAAAAGTTATTACAATATCAGAAGATTATTAATTATTATTATGAAAGAATAGATTGATTGATAGATTGTTGGTTGCTTAACGTTCAGTGACAAATACTTCATGCATGTTGAAGGATTTACAAATTAACAATAAATACAATAGGTAGGTTCTGTAATAGAGGCCGTCCGGGATGAAGATCGAGGAAATTTGGACTGCTTCGGGAAAATGAGGATATATTGGATAGGGACAGAATTTTAGCCTTGCAACAGGCCATCTACGGACCCCTCAAAGAGTTGTTGAAGGGGTTCTTAACGTGCAAAGAGCGTGGCACTCTCTTTACACGAGGCATCGGATTTAACGTCCCCATTCTGACCGGACGTGGATGCAAACTTGTACATTTCGCATAGCCAAACGGAAGCCCCACTTTGGCGAGGGTTTTACTGCCGGTCGGAGAAAGACCAATAGTAACCATATTTCTATTCCCCAGTCCCCATTGTGGGGGAATAGAAAAGAAAAAAGGATATGTGGTATCCATTTATAACACAAAATCAGTACATGCACAGCAAAGAAACGCAAAAAGCTAAGGATCAGCACTTTAATTCATCTTCGTAGGGCCCTCTATTCTTAATTTGAACATGGAAAATAAGAATACAGGGCCATCATATTTAAATAAAGCCCATTTAATAAATAACAAACGGTTTAAATATTAAAAAAAGTGTCTACTTAAAAAAAAGTTAAAACACACAAAAAAAAAAAAAAAAAGAACAAACAAAAACTTGGTCCATTTCCCAAGCGCCTGTGATTCGCACTTAAATAACTTGTTTACTCCACATTTATATTTAAAAAACAATGCACGAAATTTGCCTTTAAACTCTGTAAAGTATAAAACCGTGACACTTCGAAATAAACTCACTCAAAATTATATATCTAGTTGTCACTACTTACAAATAATTTGTGCAATTCTTATATAAAACGTATTTACATTTTTTGTGTTTTTGTTTTTGTTTCTTAAAGTTTGAAGGTACAATTATTAGAAAGAAATTATTAATGATTTTCATAATAATGCTAATGATAATTCTAAATCTTAATCTTATTTTTTTTTTTTTTTTTTTTTTTACTACTGGTGAAATTCTAAGCATTTTTATGTATCTTTGATTTTTAGTACCGATTTTCCTTTTCGCTAATACATAGAACAGCGGTTAGGACATCCTAGCCAAGATTATTCTTAGATAGATTCGATGTGCATGCTGAGACATGTCGTAAGTCGATCCTAACATTATCCTAATCAATTCCTAAGATAGCTAAGGTCTTAGGACAAATTCTAGGAGAGCTTCGATAAACAAGCCGCTGATATCTATGATGAGTTTATCTGTGTTTTGTAACTAGAACACAAGTAGTAGAAATATCTTTCGTACACGTGTTTCCGTTTTTAAGGATTTATCTGATTATTGAAGATACAAACGAATTGTATTGTACAAAACTTTGAAATTCTAAGCGGCTATTCCAATAATTTATTCTTTACATAAAAAGTGTAAATAATAAGGAAAATTTCCACGTTTGCGCGAATAAACCCATAACGTTTAAACGAAATTTACCTGTTCAAAAGCTACTACGTTTGCACAGATTAAATACATTTTGTATCAATAAAACAGTTAAAACATCGTAGATTTAATCTAATTCTTTTTTTTTTTATCTTTAAGCCTTACCTGGTGATCCGCCGGGTAAACTATCACAGCAAATAAAGATGTCAGAAAATGAACAATATTTCCATAGTCCAAGTTGAGACAATTCCGATCTTGACCACGACGGACTAGCTAATCCACCGATGAGGAAAATAAGTCCTACTGGAATAATTGCTATTGTCATTTGGACACGCAAAGGAAATTCAAAGAAATTATCTATTCCAATAATAAAGGTTTTTTTTTTGTTGTCAGACATCTTAATGATAAAGTGATAGATAATATGTAAAATGTGCAAACATCAAATCAAATGTCTGTGTCATTTGGTCTATCTTGTGAAGAAAGTTGTTACGTTTTCCTAGTACTGCAAGATATTTTCGATTTATTATTTGCTTTTTTCTCCAAATTGCATCTTAAATGGTTAAAAAGCACAAAAGTATGCTCAGAATGCCGCAGATGAACAAAATATAAAATAGTTATTAAAATAATTTCTAATGTATTTTGAAGAGGTCAGTGCTCTAGTGGTAGCACGTTTGACTCAAGTGGAAGGTCATAGGTTTTTTCTTGGATCGGGTCGAATCAAAGACTTTAAATGTTACCCTGCCTAGGGATGGCAATAAAGATTAGTTGGCTGTAATTTAGACTAAAATATACGGGTTTATAATTTTTCTGAGGTAGCACGATAAAAATCCGACTCTACATTTTGGTTCAGTGCAAAGACAAGAGGGAGAAAAGATATCAAAGGGAAATCAAAAAGTGTTAGTCCTATAGACAAACATCAATAACAAGATATTACACGGGAAACAGGGAAATCAAAAAGTGTTAGTCCTATAGACAAACATCAATAACAAGATATTACAGCGGAAACAGGGAAATCAAAAAGTGTTAGTCCTATGGACAAACAACAATAATAAGATATTACACGAAAAACTCAGATCAAGCCATACAAACCCCACCAGAAACTGTGAGTGAACTCTAGTGCTAAGAAAGAGTACGCAGTTCCTCTTTACATAGTGGCATTCTTTGCTTTGCAAATACAAGTTAAATCCGGTGATAAGTCTGTTGAAGGGACAACTTCAACTTCATCATATGGAAACCCTTGATGCAAAAACTTTCTTGTAAGTAGTCACCCTCTGTCAAGGATAAAATCTTGATAGGAAACGCAGTCCCTGTAAAAGAGAGGCGAATTATACCAAAGGGACATTCAAACTCATAAGTTGACAATAAACCGACAACGCCATGGCTAAAAAAGAAAAAGACAAATAAACAAACAACAGAACACAAAACACAAAACACAACATTGAAAACTAAGACTGGGCAACACGAACCCCACCAAAAACTGGGGGTGATCTCAGGTGCTCTGGAAGGGTAAGCAGATCCTGCTCCACATGTGGCACCCGTCGTGTTGCTCATGTTAGTACAAACCCGGTAATAAGTCTAATTCGGTAGGTCATATTCGGGAAAAAGGGGACTCGTATCTACGAGATATTTACTCCATATGCAGGCGCTGCTGGAATGTTATTACACAAAAATGTTCACAATGAGAATACTAAAACCATCTCTTCTGTCGCAAAGTTTAGTTCTCAACCGACCCTTATTGTCAATTTCTATACGTTTCTGTAATATCCTTTATTTCATGTTAGCTGGAAGAGAAGCAGACAAAATAGTCACCGAACTATTAATCATTCAGTGAAAGGAATCTATATATAGCGGAATCTAAAGTTAAAGGATTATGCCAGCTTCTTTTCATTTTTCGTGAGAAGATCTTGTATAAAGTCTTCGTCAAAATAATAATGAAACAAATCGACAAGCAAAGTGTTAGAGTTGGTTACCATAGAGAGGCGGATTATCTGTCGAAAATCATGTCCTCCAAAAGTGAACTATGTGTTGTCAATGAAAATAAATCAAGCATTTTGACGATGTCAGTTTCATTGACTATTTGTTCGAATCAGAGTGGTTTTATGATTTGTCGCTTCCTAAACGGTATTTGCATCTGCGTTGGTCATACTGTTTTATGATTACCTTACCTGTTGTTGGCAACATCTTTTGGTGTTTGGGGTCCTCAATGATCTTCACCTTTGTACTTTATTTGGACTTTTGAGCGTCACTCATGAGTCTTTTGTTTACAAAAATGAGTCTGGCGTACAAAATTTTAAGCCTAGTATCTATGATGAGTTTATTTGGATTAGTTCTGTCAATTTGTCTTTTAAGTTTAGACCGATGAACGCTTGTGTAAAGACTATAGAAATCAAATTTAGTTATACTATTGCATGAGGGGAGAGACTAAGATTGTAGTACTCTTAACAGATCTTTTCAAATATATGTTATATCAAAATGTTTTTGACCTGAATATGCTTTAAAAATTGTCCTATGGATCTTAAATACAGATCTTGATTGTCCTTTAACAAGTCACATGCATGGACATATACTGAACAAAAACTCATATGCTCATCAGACTGAAACTTTAACTTTCCCTTTTACTCATTTTGAAAATTAGAAATTGTCTTTACTATAGACAAATAAAGTATCAACAAAAATACCAAGCTCAAAGGTAAAATCAAATAGGGGAAGTCCATAAAACCTGGGAAAAAAACGCTTGATCAACCAAAGTTGCAAAATTCAATGAGGATAATATTAAACCTACATCCAAAAACGAATAGAAATATGCAATGTATGCTATATACGTCAGTTATATGTATACATGTAGATGTTTTTATAAACCTAAACAAAATGATCCACGAAAAAACAAAATTTCCAGTACTGAAGTGATAAATCGTTTATGAAATCAACTAAACAGGTTGTACATTATTGTTGCTTTATACATGTATATATTCCCACTCATGAAACTGTAAATTTGAAGTGAAAGTGTAGAACAGGTGATAGTATTGCATTGATATATATATATATATATATATATATATATATATATATTGATTTTTAAGGTTGCAATTTTTAGATGATACATATTTGGTGTTATCAGTTACAAATTAAGTAGTGTATACGTTAATAAATCCAGAAACTTTCTCGAGAAATTAAAACAAACAGTAAGCGTAAATCATTAAAAAGAGATCAAAAGAATGTAGCCAAATCCAATTAAGGTTAACTTTGACTGAGGAAGTTTGAAAAGTAATCACCTGGAGGTATAATAATGATAATAATGATTCACATGTCCGTCCGTCACAAGTCAGATTTCCGGATCATAATTAAAGAACAACTTGAGTGTTGTGCCCTTGGCTACCCTAAATATTTGTATTTCTTTGGTTTCAAGATCTTTTAAATTTTAAACAAAATGTCAAGAATAATTCAAGAAAAAATTGGATTTTTATGTTTTTCACATTTACCATTCAAAGGTTGTCATTTATTACCTTAAGATGTATGAGAACTTGAGTACGGGAGGAGCTATAGTACCATTGCCTAAAGGGACACACAAAAAACAGCCTGAGGGAGTCCGAAACTTAGTTTTTTAATAATTTCTGAATTTATCAACGGAGCATTAAGGCCGAGGAACAGTAAATTCGGAAAGTCACAGATTTTGGTAAAATATTGCCTAAAATTTTGGTTTGTTGAACTATAACTGAAAATTGAAAAAAATAATGAATTCGTCTCTTTCACTTTTTGCAAACATATAGCTCACTTGATAATGCTTAAATCGGGGAATTTTCCATATTAAACCATTAAAAATCAAAGAAGTTTAAGAATTTACATTTTTATTTTTCATATTAAAACTGCTCTTATTACGATATTTTACATAGGTTTTACACCACACGTAAATAATGTTAAATATTGTTTCTAATTAGAACTATATTTAAATTCTGATTTTTGTGTACCAGAAAGACAAAAAAAAAATGGACTGGGAGGTTTTCTTTTTATCGGAATCAAAATAGGCTTAATATGATTAGTGATGGTCATTTATGCTCGAAACGAAATGTTTCTTCTGTAACAGCCTACATTAACGTATTTTAAACTTGTTTCTATATAATCAGTTCAATTTGAAAATGTATTGTGGTAATATTTTTTTATCACCTTTTATCTAATTCTTTTGATTAAACATGAACCAATTTTAATAAACAGAAATCTGAATTTTCAAAAATTGTTTTTTTCACCAAGTTAAACAATTTTTTCTGACTACTTCAATAACTTGTTGCTCCAGTTTCCTATACGTAAACTGATAAACCGCAAATTTTATAGTAAGACAGGAGAAATTGTGACCCCATTCAACAAATACAATGCAGGGTTGGGTAATTTTATCACTTTTTTCCATGCGATTTTAAAAATTTAATGTAATTTGTGTCTTAATGACCCTATTCCCCCAATATATTCAAGCTTTATTTTGTGGATACATTGCACTTATGGTTTGTTTATTCACTTCTCAACTTGATGATTTAAAGTCATATGAAACGAGTTTCTTGTAATTTTAATGTTATCGAAATTATTTCACCACTTCATGCATATATACTTATATTGTGACAGATATTTGACATAAATTTTGGACATAAAGGACGTTACAATTATTAATTAAATTGTATATAAATAAGAAAGGTAATGATTTTGTTAATCACTATGTATACCGTGGGATAATGCAAACTGTTCTCCGGTCACTTAAAGATGATTTCTTATCACCAATACCAAAGTGATCTCTCTATTATCTATGGGACATTTTCTTATACAACATTTTGACCTTATTTCGGACAATAACCATATTTGGTAATTTCTAATTTTATGCTGACAAGGAAAGTCACGTTGGCATACCATCAATTAAATGATTACTATATAAGTAGAAATTCTGCTTTGAGACGTCAAAGTTTGAATTTTGAAACTTATAGGTAAGTCATGATTTTTAAAGTATTCAGATTTAAAGTAAAATATTTTTAAAGAAGTTTAACTAAAATAAAGAAAATTAAAAGTTTTCTTAAATAAAGTTTTATCAAAATATTTATTGTTTTCTGTTAGGGAAATAATTGAAAATATTTGTTTTACTTTATTGTTGTTTGTAACTGTTTTGTATTCTTTTTGTTTTTATTTATTTTATTAAAAAGTTTGAATTTTGAAACTTATAGGTGTCAGTCGATCCCGGCCTGCCTCTACATCGGCAACAACGCCCGGCCTGCCTTTACATCGGCAGCAATGCCATGCACCATCCTAGGCATTGTCAACAGCTAGTTTCCCCCGAACATCTAAAACCAAGTATCAGCTCTCACAGATGTAGTTCGTCTGTTGGGAGTCTGCAGAGAAACAACTGGAACCACATAAATCTCATACAACAACTAAATGGATAGCACCATCTTAATTTTCTTATTACAATAATTGGTGGAGGACACTTCTTATTACAATAATTGGTAGAGGCCCGTTAATAAATGTTTGACAATCTTTAAAAGCTGACACAAAACAGCGACATCCAGGTTTTACAGCATGCCAGTGTTTCGACAATTCGAACCGGAATATTTACAGTTGAACATTATTTTTGTACCTTTCGGACTATTCAATTTTATATCTGTTTCAGTAAATGATTTATTTGTGACTTAATCAGAATACACAATTGTAACACGATACCAACCAAAGAGAAGAAATCTGAATCCAAGAACATTATAATGCATTATTTTCAAAGAACCAAGAACTATTATCAACATCAGTGACATTAAGAACTCTAAAGTTATATTGTTGTGTATTTTATTGTAAACATATATTTTCATGAAACTGTGAGTACATCAAAAGCTTATTTTAAAATCTAAATTTTAATTTAAAATTTTCAGCTATCATTTTCATTTCACAAATCGTGTTGCGTTTCATGTCTTAAAATTTTAAGAAAAACTTTTCTAAAAGACTGTTTAAATAAGTTATAAAATTATGTTTTTCATAAAATGTTGTAAAATTTTATTCATTTAAATCATACATTGAATAACTTTTCAGAATGAACTAGTATTGTTTGTATTTCAAACGCTTGTCAATATTAATATTTGCAATCAGTCGTCTTTAAGATTAGGTTCAACTTCATTAAGGGTTACATAAAGTAAATATCCTTGTTTGTAAGTTACCTATTAGGAACAAGTTAGTCAAATTCTTGTTGCCGTTTACTGTTGGATAATCTAATACCGGTACAAAGTTATAATAATTTAATATATACATATATAGGCAAGCATATTGCACAGGCTACCTGAATAGCAGGGACGCCACACATAATTGACATAATGGGTTACCTCAGGAGCAGGAACGCCATAAAAAAATAATATACGCATGGGTTACCTCAGGAGCAGGAACGCCACAAACAATTGACAAAATGGGTTACCTCGGGAGCAGGAACGCCACAAAACGATTAAACAGTAACTTAGAGACTGAAATAAGCAAAATCGAATTCTGTTTAAGATTTATTCAAGTTTTCCATATTTCATATATTGTTGCAACATTTTATTTTAAAACTTTGCATATATTTCTAATTACATTTCATCAACTGTAAAATAAACGTTCAATTGTAAGCATGCGGGAAACAAACTTTTAAGAACAACGATTTATAATTAATACTTAATAGTTTTATCATCATAACATCAATTAAATTAAAAAAAAAACAAATTAAAGAAAAAAACACCAATTAAATAGTATGATAAATGAAATAAAAAAAAAATGAAAAAAAAAAAGAGAATAATATTTAAAAATAAGTTCGAGTTTTTTATCGCTTAAAATCAAAAACTACATGCTATATGTTTATATATCCATTGGTTTTCACCACTCAATTGCTTTTCTTCTATATTGTTTTGAGGTTTAAATATGGATATTGATTATTTACTTACATAAATAATTAAAAGTTATAAATCCATTTTCAGATTAATATAGAAAACATAAAATTGTACACAATTTCTATAAAATATTCTTTATTATTTATTTTATTTTGGAGTCCAAAATTTCTAAGGAGAGTGATGTATTGTGACAGATATTTGACATAAATTTTGGACATAAAGGACGTTACAATTATTAATTAAATTGTATATAAATAAGAAAGGTAATGATTTTGTTAATCACTATGTATACCGTGGGATAATGCAAACTGTTCTCCGGTCACTTAAAGATGATTTCTTATCACCAATACCAAAGTGATCTCTCTATTATCTATGGGACATTTTCTTATACAACATTTTGACCTTATTTCGGACAATAACCATATTTGGTAATTTCTAATTTTATGCTGACAAGGAAAGTCACGTTGGCATACCATCAATTAAATGATTACTATATAAGTAGAAATTCTGCTTTGAGACGTCAAAGTTTGAATTTTGAAACTTATAGGTAAGTCATGATTTTAAAAGTATTCAGATTTAAAGTAAAATATTTTTAAAGAAGTTTAACTAAAATAAATATAATTAAAGTTTTCTTAAATAAAGTTTTATCAAAATATTTATTGTTTTCTGTTAGGAAATAATTGGAAATATTTGGTTTACCTCATTGTTGTTTGTAACTGATTTGTATTCTTTTCGGTTTTATTTTTTTATTAAAAAAAGCTTGAATTTTGAAACTTATAGGTGTTTGTCGATCCCGGCCTGCCTCTACATCGGCAACGACACCCGGCCTGCCTCTACATCGACAGCAATGTCATACACCATCCTAGGCATTGTCAACAGCTAGTTTCCCGAACATCTAAAACCAAGTATCAGCTCTCACAGATGTAGTTCGTCTGTTGGGAGTCTGCAGAGAAACAACTGGAACCACATGAATCTCATACAACAACTAAATGGATAGCACCATCTTAATTTTCTTATTACAATAATTAACTAAGTCCTGTATGCACGTTTTTTATATTGATTACGAATCCATAACGTATTATCAACAAATAATATTTCATTCAGTGATTGATGATCGCAAGCTAATTAACTTTCGAGTTTGTTGGCGAAGTTTACCGGATCGTGACATTGAAAAACAATAAATAAAAATACATTGAGCATGTGACAATTAAGTGAATTGATACGGCCTTGATAATTTTTTTTCATATTTTCCGTGCGTTCCCGTTTGTCAATTGAACGTTTCCCTAAAAGTTGTTAAATGATTTGGTGATTTTGTTCTTTAAGAATCAGTTATTACTATTTACCTTCCAGTGTACTTTTGTTTACATTCTTTCATCACGGTTTCCCCTAGCACTTGCGCTGTGTGGTGGCCGAAGTTCTAACGAGAGGTCTCGAAGTTAAGGTCACTGCATACGGAAAAATATCGGCGAATTAGCGTACGGGAAGACAATAATTCAACAGCAGTACATTTCTGAAAATTTGATAATACAAAGGATTTTCTTTTACAAGAAAGTTCTCGCACATCCGTTTTATAATAGAACTTGGCCATTCAAGTATATAAAACATATTCGACTTTTGTTTTGAATTTGAAATTTTATATGACTTAAAGATATGTATATTTATGTTATGTTTATCTTATCAGGCTAGGTCAGAACTATTTTTAAAAATTATCTTCTATACATGATTGTTTTAAAAGTATGTTCCTTTTCTAGATTTCGACATTTCAATTTCTAAAGGGAAACTCCATACTAAAATTAACGACAAGAGAGACGATTTTTTATTCCCTTCTGTTAATTTTACTTTTTAGACGGCGATGTTCCTTTGGCTCCATCATACGGTGTTTGTATATCCCAGCTCGTTCGTTATGCCTGTGTGTGTAGTGATGTTCTAGATTTTAACGAACGTTATCAATGCATCACTGGTAAATTAGTCAGGGATTTCGTTACCATAAATTGCTTAAAACATTTACTAAATTCTTTCATAGATACAAAGATATGATTAGTAAGTTTGGCTGAACTTGTAGAAAACTTATTATAAACGGTATTTTACATCCTAAATTTTACGGTAATATTGTACTAAAAGCGCGGAAATCACTATGTGATCCGTGTAAACTCATAGACCCTTTAAGGCCATAGTTATTATATTTTTAGTTTTACGAAATTTTCTTACACAACCAATGGGTAGGAGGACGAAGATTTTTTTTTTCGTTTGTTTTACGGACACCTATTCAGAAAAGAATTGGTAGGAGGAAGAAGGAAAAAAAATTCTAAACAAAAGACCTTCCATAAACAAACTGCAGATCTTCACAAATAATGAAATGCGCTTGTGCGTTGACCATGGATAGATTTATTACTCTTTAAAGTATGTCAGTATCTACGTGCTTTATCTGGAATTAAAATGAGTTCTAATTCAAGTAATACTTTTTTTTTTATTTTAATACAATATAACTGACTTGACAATGACAGTTCAATGTTCATTTTTTTGACGTTTTAACTTTTTTGGCATTCCTGGTCGCAGGTTTTGTTCCTCTACCCATGCATCCTTCACAAATGGGCCGCACAATACTGAAGTCTTCCTTGAGCTGAACTATTTCAGGATCGTTTGCAAAGTCTTCAAAGTCCTGCAAAAAAGGCAAACACCATTGAAAACCTGTGTAATACATGTACATACTTGAAATACAAGATGAAAACAAAATCTCAGAAATTGTTTCATTCATTGCAATTATTCGATCATTTCATGCCACTTTTCTGCCGTGTACATTTTTAATATATTTATATATATTGAATTTTGCTAAATACTGAAAAAAATCAATTTAGATTCCAAAATTGTTAGAGTGTTCTGGTTTTCAGTAGTCCTTCATTGACCTGAAGATTATTTACTGTTTTGAGCAGCGTGGCCTATATATATATTTACAGAAACACAAAAATAATTGGAAATAAATTTGAAGTGCGTGATTTTTATTTTAAATTGTGGTTAAAACTATGTACATAGGCTAATAATAAGTTAAATGAATTTGTGGAGAACAGCTGGTGTGAGCTGTTCTCAGAAAGTGTCGACTGTAGTGACAGCGACTTTATGGATTGGCAATAAATTCCACTGAATTATGGTATATGGACAAAATGAAAATTTATATGTATCTGTTTTGGTTGAAATGTGCCTGAAAGTGAAATTATGATTTTTGCGGGTTCTACTGTCTGTTGGTGGTCTATAATAACTTCCAACAAAAAGGTGTTAATATGTGCCCAAATGATTTCACAGTCAGTTTTTTGTTTATTTGATTTCTGTACTGATAAATTCTTTGGTAACTGCAAGTAATACTCCCCCATAGCTTTGATTGTTTTTACTTGGTGGTCTATCAGTTCTATAGATGTTGTAAAGATCTGTTGGGAAGTATTCGAACGAGGATGAATTGTTGTCAAGCCAAGTTTCAGTGCCAAGAATGATATCTTGTTTTGCAGAGTCTATCAATTGTAGAAGTTCTGATTTTTTATTTCGAATGGACTGGAAATTAATGTTAAGAACTCTAATAGGTTTTCTGTTTTTTTGTAGTGCGCTGTTTCTTTTTGTTTTAAATTGTTTAGGTATTGGTGAGGATGTGGCTTTTGGAGCACCTGGGCTCCCCAATACCGAGTTATCATTCAATGTGTCATAAAGATTTGATGTTTCAATGGTCGAGTGGTTAAACAGACTAGTTGAGAAGTTTGGCATACCACATTGTATGCATTCCCAGCTGATGTTACTTGCATTCATACAGCCATAGAGTTGAGGTGACATTCCGTGACAATCAATGTGATACCAAACATCACAGCTGTCACAACCAAGTGCTTTATGTTTCCATGTAACAGTCTTTTGACATGTTCCACAAGGCCACCTTGGGGTCCTAGGACCTGGGTTTGTTTGTGTATGAGGGAATTGATTCCCCCCTCTAGGAGACATTTAAAGGATATCCTGGGGCTTAGTCTGACAGACTATCCTAAGTAACTTAGATTCAGTCAGAGAGGACTGTTTGCTATTGTATTGCCTACTAATACGTTTTTTTTTCACATGATAAAGAAACAAATATAGTTATTTTCATGCATTTCATCAACACACAAATGTTGCGTACTTTCATAAGAATTACGGTTCATCTTAATGATATTCCAATAAAAAATACATACCTGCAAAATAAGTCACCTCCATCGGACTTTCACAAGACAAGGATTCCCAACAACTATACATCGCGCCATGGTGGCCAGAACATTCAAGTTCTTGTTGACATCGATCGGCAAGCGTAAATTCCTATTCTTTCAAGCGCTGTGCAGAGTCGGATCGAAGAATACAACTAAAAACCAAATTAAATTTTTATCACAACAACGCACCGCGGCAGGCGAAAAAAAAATACAAAAAGTTCTTGTTTTCCAATCTTATTTTTTTCCAATTCGGCAAAATTTAGGGTCGGCCGATTCGTAAAACTAAAAATAAAATAACTATAGCCCAAACAAACTTATTAGTAAAGGTTGTCTTACCAATATTGTAATAAGATCTTTGAATATTGTTTACATTGGCACTAACATTAATTTTGTCATCAACAAATAAAAACATAACTAAATTTGTATTCTTTTCGAATGGTTTTTGGGATGTATAAATACACATCCACGTTAATTTTCTATTTAGAGATTGCTTTATCAATATATAACATGATACATATTTATTATAAAGTTAAATCCTAATGATCCTACTGCCTGTCGATACTTTTATTTTTGCATTGCACAAGCCATGTCGTTAAAACACTAAATCCCTGGGATGTGTTTTAATTGATTTTATTCTCTAATGCATGATTTTTTATTGTTTATTGTCAATGGTTTTTAACTAGCTTTCAGTAACTGTGAGTACTCTCAAATCGTATTTTCGTGTTAATTTGACCTGTTGACACAATTTGTAATGCATTTCTGTAATTCAATGTTTACTTATTTTGTGTTATATTTCGTCTCACTATTTTTAATATGTACCACTTTTGATAAGTATTTAGTATGACGATAAATTTTCACTTCTGTACTCGTACTTTGAACAACAAATTTATTAATTTTGTAAAAAATGTTTACTTCCGTACTGCTAACAAAAAAAGTATCATATTTAAATTTACCTGTGTACGTTGTTTTATTTAACGCTATTTTGTCCTAGGTAAGAGTTGTCTTATTGACACTCTTCCTACATCTTTTTTATTACTACCTGTAACGTCTATGTTATATAGGCACCTACGTTTTAATATTATATTCATATTGTGTCATAGATTGATATTATTCGTTCAGTATATGTTTACTTGTTTTTGTTTAAATGTCTTTTTGATCGAGTTACGCCATTTCAATTGATATTTTATAGTGTGTCTTTTCATGTTGTAATGTTACACTACTGTCTCAGGTTAGGGTGAAGGTTGGCGCCTGTTAAAATGTTTAAACCCGCTGCATTTTTATGCACCTTTCCTAAGTCAGGAGCCTTTTGGGGCCCTTTATAGCTTGCTGTTCGGTGTGAGCCAAGGCTCCGTGTTGGAGGCCGAACTTTGACCTATGATTGTTAACTTTTTATACATTGTGACTTGGATGGAGAGTTGTCTCATGGGCACTCATACTACATCTTCTTATTTATATTGACAGTATATAAAGCCTTGTATTTATTATAACTACATATCTATTTTATTTGTTTGGTTTGTTCTCATCTTATATGCCAAAAAATGATGTTGTCATATCCGCCACATAGTTCTCATTAAAATAAGAATGAAATATATATTTACTTCTTTCTAAATTGATGAAAATTTCTTGGTTGAGTGATAATTCAATCCCCTTCCATGGTTATGGTTATGCCGTTCATATTTTTTCTGCATTTTTCGTAATATGAACTTTCCGTATGCATATTTAAGTTTAAACATTGATCTCTATTCAATTTAAAAAGTATTGTAATATTTAGTAGATTTATTACAGGTAATAGGAGTTAAATTGAAAGTCATAGATGAAAAGAAAGCGACAAAGGAATTTAGTTCCTTGTCTACTGATTGATCTTCGTTAAAGGACATGGAAACTGATGAAAATTCGATGTCCTGGTCGGACACTCTCATAAAAGGAACTGAAAACTTTTTTGAGTTTCCATTGAATGTTCGTCTAACCATTTTAATAATACCAGTAGGATTTTTGTTCATAGTCCTTGGTATAGTAAGTTCGTCATGGTCCGAATCAGATTCATCACGACTAGGACTTTGGAACCACTGCTCAACGCTGACCTCCATCGAGTGCTGTGAAAGTATCATTAATTTCCTTGGGAAGGACTCGCCAGGTAATAAAATATGCTTAGACATTATATTCAGTCTGCAAATCAGTCATTAACAAAGATGCATTTTGATTTATGCTAAATTGAAGATTTGATATCAAAATGTTAACTGAACTAATGTGCAAAACGGTTACAGTAGGTAAGTCCTAAGCCATTTTTGAACACTTTTTTCATTCATGTGACTTAGATATATAAATACATTTATATTGTCTTTTTACTACATTTTATGATTAAGTTTTGTTTAATACAATAAACTCATTATAGATACCTAGATTAAAATCTGTACGCCAGACGCCCGTTTCGTCTTCAAAACACTCGTATCAAAGTGAAGCTCGAATAAAAAACATTTAAAAAGGCCAAATAAAGTACGAAGTTGAAGAGTATTGAGGACCCCAAAATCCGAACGGTTTTTGCCAAGTACAGCTAGGGTAATCTATTCCTGGGGAAGAAAATCCTTAGTATTTCAAAAGTTTTGTAAACAATATTACATACACTCTTACTCTCATATAATAAACGAGATATCGATACTGTTAATTGTTTTCAAAAGGATGAAGATTATAGTATCGAGTGTGTAATCACGTTAACCTCCATTAAATAAATTGTGACAACAGAACCATATTTTTCCTTTCTAATGGGCAATTTTTCGTTTTATTGAAGGTGATATGTAGTTGGATGTTTTTATAAGAGTGTGTGTTTTGCAGACTTTAGTTTATTCGGTATCCATGTGTTTGCAACAAACATAATATTTTCATTTATTATTATTTCTTTATTGTTTATATTGGCTTGATTTATACAAACACATGTTTCGACACAAACGGGTAATTGCGTCAAACACTAACTTCTATCGTAGAAGAAAATATGATTTGCATTCTTTTTTGGACAGCATCTTAAATCGATTTGACATTTTTTACATTTATACTATTTACTTTTGGTCCCTTATTTATTTCTGTGTACGATTAATTTGAAAGTATATGGTTTTATATTCCTGTTTATGACATTTGCTAATGTATCTGACTTAGAAATAGTGTGATGGGTGATGCATGCATTCAAAATGTAGAAGAAAGCCGTCCTCAAGAAATAACGAGTAATTCGACTCAAACTTTGTACCTGGACTGACGTTTCATAAACTTCCTTCTACTTATATATATATGTCAGATAAAGCCCTAAACAACATCGTTTTGTGTGTAAATATCATTACATAAACTGCTTGATAAATGAATTAGGTATCGACAATTCATTTGGAAACTCAACATATACCGTCACGACACTTACCAAACAGGAAATCCTGGATAATCATAGGTCTGTTCTATCTTCCTTTGGAATTTCAACCAAAGATGAAGTAATGGATCTTCCATCACTGTATTGAATACCTAAACTACATAAGTGTCCTTACAAACAACGGTATATTGCTGGGTCTTCCAAGTGCTCCACGAAACCTCTTTCTAAATTATTAACATCTATTTTATCAGCAATCAAATCCGGGCTCCAAACTTATTGTGAAACTGCCTATTCTAGAGGTGGCGTGAATCAGATATGGATACAAAAAATTCCAAAGATCTTTCAGAGTACATACAATCTAAGACTCTCTCATCTTGCAATAGTATTAAAACATTTGACTTTTCTACACTTTACACAAGTATTCTCCGTTCCAAACTAAAAGACAAATTGAAAGAGTTGGTATTACTTTGTTTCATTAAAAAGAATGGCGAACATAGATACAAGTATCTTGTCTTGGGGAGGGATAAATCCTACTTTGTAAAGAATCACTCTGATTCAAACAAAAAATTCTCTGAAACTGACATTATCAAGATGCTTGATTTCTCGATTGACAACATATTGTTACGTTTGGAGGACGTGTTTTTCAACAGACTGTCGGAATTCCAATGGGAACCAATTGTGCCCCTCTTCTTGCCGACTTGTTTCTTTATCATTATGAGGCTGACTTCATACAGGAGCTTCTTAGGAAGAAAGATAAGAAGTTAGCAATATCCTTTAACTTTACGTTCCGTTATATAGATGATGTTCTTTCACTAAATAATACAAAATTTGGTGACCATGTTGAACGAATCTATCCAATCGAACTAGAGATAAAGGATACTACAAATACAGTTAAGTCTGCCTCATATCTTGACTTACATCTAGAAATTGACAATGAGGGTCGGTTGAAAACAAAACTTTACGACAAAAGAGATGATTTCGGCTTCCCAATTGTGAACTTTCCATTTCTATGTAGCAACATTCCAGCAGCGCCTGCATACGGAGTATATATCTCCCAATTGATACGATATTCCCGGGCTTGTATTTCCTATCATGATTTCCTTGATAGAGGATTGCTGCTCACAAGGAAGCTATAAAACCAAGAGTTCCAAATGGTGAAGTTGAAATCATCCCTTTGTAAATTTTACGGACGCCATCACGAGTTGGTTGACCGTTATGGAATAACCGTTTCACAGATAATATCGGATAATATCCTTCCCTTTTCACGAATGTGACCTACCGAATTAGACTATTTACCGGATTTGTAATAACATAAGCAACACGACGGGTGCAACATGTGGAGCAGGATCTGCTTACCCTTCCGGAGCACCTGAGATCACCTCCAGTTTTTAGTGGGGTTTGTGTTGCTTAGGCTTTAGTTTTCTATGTTGTGTCATCTGTACTATTATTTGTCTGTTTGTCTTTTTATTTTTGGCCATGGCGTTGTCAGTTTGTTTTCGATCTATGAGTTTGACTGTCCCTCTGGTATCTTTCGTCCCTCTTTCTTAATTCAAGAGTCTATCCCAAATTGAGGTAAATTGTATGGCTTTCCAAATGCCGTTTCGATTCCTAACATCGCTGAAGAGACATTAATTGTCGAAATCCGGATATGGTGTACAAAAACCTTTGCACCTTTTGTTTGCGGTATACCATCTTTTCCGCAAGTTTATTGTTTTCTGATTAGTATTAAATTTATAATTCAGATCCATTTATTACATCGGTGATCCGTTTATTTGGCAATCGCCAATGGCAGTCAGCAGGGTTTAAGAACATTTGTTGTTCGACCTGTAAGTCAAATGCGTTTTGTTAAAATATACTTTTTCGCTTTTTGGTCTTTTGGAAAATGTTGTTTGTGCTGTATTTAGACCCCTCTAACAAGAAATTTGCTTTGCATGCACACGTATAAAAATTGCGGTTTTTATCAAACGCAATCATAGGTTTGAACGTTGTTTTCAATTTAGACTTGTTTATATACATATATATATATATTCTACCTACCAGTTTTGATTGTTAAATGCCTTCAATTTACACAGGATAGTCTGGTAACCACGTTTTAAATAATGGTTTTATAACGTAAAGTGGTCCTTACCTCCTGCGGTTTATACCTTGTCTTTTCAGGCGCCATAACAATCTGAAAATATATCTGGTTTATAAACGTAAACATATTTTATTTGGAAACATAGCAAAATGGATTGGACACAAGTTATAACAACAACTGGTTTATTGATACGGTGAAGTCAATTACTGTAATAATAATAATAATAATGGTTACTTCGTCATTACAAGGTCACTTTTGCTGTCATTTTAATGTTTCTGCTACAACAAATTCAAACGTTTTGGTGTACATTTTAGTAACTGACATCATTTGAGAAAAGTTTAAATCTTGAAAAGATTTTTTTTTTTTTTCTGTGGAACATTTCAACTTGAGATAGTATTTATCAATTTAAGTAAAATAACACTTATCAGATAATACGTCTTGTATTTATTTTGTGGTCATAATTCGGTATCATTAATATGTCTTAGGCTAATCACAATACACAGATTGGTCGTACAAACTCACCAGTTAGTTACCTTAGGCACAGATGATTCATTTTTAAATTAAGTGAATTTGTGTTAAAAAGACAAGTTAAAAGAGGAAGCAAATTTCAAAACCCCTGTCGAAAAATAAACACCCGTACTCTAATAATGACACCCATCGTATTATTCCTATTAATCCCGTCAATAAAATTGATCTGGCTAGGCGATAATATTTCGCACAATATCGGTCTTACAAATGCCTTTTGTCCAAGTAAACCCTTAGACATTACCAACATCAATAACCCTCGATACAATTCATTTTCTAACTTCAAACTAGACTGACTGTGAAATTGTTTTATAAAGATAAAAATATATGAGAAATATGTTTTTATCTATTAATTTGTGAGAAACCGAAATTTAAAACGGTGATAATAATAATTCCTTCATTTATGTTAGATCTACATGCATGCATTTGCTTTCACAGCATGTGGTATGACCCAATGAAATGAAACAAAATGGAATGGGTGGAAGAAAATTTCTGAACTTAAACTTTTATCTTTTAAAAAAGGTTGGATCAAAACCACAAGCGCCTTCCAAATAATGTCACTGTTTGCAGTCATAGGATGCGCAGTCGCTGTCATAGCAACAATGTGTGTTTCGAAATATAAAGACAATATCAAAATTAACAAATTAGTGTGGATGTCGTATTTAATCACAGGTGAGTAAACCTGCATATTTTTCATGAGAAAGTTTCACAGAATTAATCTATTGCCTTGTTTTATTACATTTTTTTGATCTTCATCTCTTACTCTGTCTGTATGATCTTTTTATAAAATCTTGAGCGGTTATATAAAGTGTGCAAATCCTTTATCCTTTATATATGCACAAAATTTAAAACCAACAATTACAATGTGAATAGGTTAAAACAATTGTCATTTTTCTGAAGACGCCATCACAAATGACGACCGTTACTAGAATTTTAACATAGAAAGCTTCCCATTACAATTATTACAACCATTCACCATACGTTTACATTGGTTCAGTAGTCATTCTATGTTCATAAAAGTATACAATTTCAGAAATCTTTCAGTTGAGTTACTGTTACAGATCAACGATAATTAAGCACTAAGATCGGAACCATACTTGTCGTTTAAAAGTATTTTGCCCATATATATTTGATGATATATGTATATAAATCTTAAAATTTGTGCAACGATAGAATTATTCGAACAAGATGAAATGAAATCGTATTGCCAGATATTTCGGCACAACTAATTTGTTTTTTGTTTGTCACAAGATTTATTTTATATGCTTTACGAAAATAAAGAGATTATTAATATAAATTGTATATGCACCGTAAGGGCGACGAAAAAGATCAGACATTGCCTTTTCTCCACCTTGAGTCCTAAAATACGGGTGCAGACGATCAGTTTTCCTTCCTCTTCATTTTACCTCGATATTCTGCCTACTTTAGCCAGTTAGCGTCTTCTAAGATCTCGGTTAACAAACTCTAATACATGTATTGTACAATAGGAAAAATTAATTCAATACTAAGCAGGCGTGGTTATGTATGCTTAAATCCTAATACTTATGGTGGCCGGTTAAGGCCATTTCGCGTTTTCGCGTTTTCGCGTTTTCGCCTTTCATATTCTATAGGGCGAAAACGCGAAATCGCGAAGTCGAAAACGCGAAAACGCGAAGTCGAAAACGCGAAAACGCGAAAAGGCGAAGTCGAAAACGCGAAACTGAATTCGCGTTTTCGACTTCGCGTTTTCGCGTTTTCGACTTCGCCTTTTCGCCTTTTCGCGTTTTCGATTTCGCGTTTTCGCGTTTTCGCGTTTTTGCGATTTCGCGTTTTCGCGTTTTCGCGATTTCGCCTTTTCGCCTTTTCGCGTTTTTACGATATACATATTATTATAACATAACATTTTAAATATAATTGGAGACAAGACTACAAAGTATGTCATTCAAATGATTGTCATATAAATTTCATATCTGTGGTTTACTTTAAATATTTTCATAAATTAGACAATTCCTTTACATTCTTTGTTTCAAATACTCTAACAAGTCATTATCTTTTTAAAAGTGTCAAATTTATAAGTTAAGCCACAATGTAACCTATAGGCGGTTTTGTTGTTGTAATTATATTTTGTTTATATACATCTATTGTTTATATGTGTATATTAGTAGATTAATTATGTTTTAGTCATGTAGTTGATATTGTATTTAGAGAGTCTTATTTAAAATCGGTTTAATCCAAATGAGTTACTCTCTTTAAATAAAGATATTATTATTATTATTATTATTATTACTGAACAAATTTAAAACAGATGCATTTGTATAAAATGCCTTTGAGTATACAATTTGCTTGAAATTATATTTTGACATTTTAAAATATATTTGTTAATTGACCAGATTCAGTTTCTCTATTTGTTTTGTTAATCTGGTTCTGACACGGGGAGGATTGTTGTTATTGTCTACCGCATTCAACAGTATATCCCTTGTCCCTTGGTGTCTCCTGTAGATGAACAAATTTCCATCTTTGAAAATTTGAAATATTAATCAATGCGTTTAGTAATATATGGGAAACACATTCTACATTTACATGAATTTTCCATAAATCCAGGTTACTTTTGTTTAAATTAAAAGAACATGCGACAGGTTTAGGATATCTTTGCTAAGATCAACCTACGACAGTTTTGAGGCGAGGTCTTGGATAGTCCTAAGAGGATCATAAGACATGTTTTTAAATTTGTTCAGTAATTGTCAACAAAGAATGTAAAGAAATTGTCCAGTTATGAAAATATTTAAAATACGTCACATATATAAAATTTATATGACAATCATTTGAATGACTTATACTTTGTAGTTAAAATTTTAAATGTTATGTTATAATAACATATATATCGTAAAAAGGCGAAATCGCGAAAACGCGAAAACGCAAAATCGCGAAAACGCAAAGTCGAAAACGCGAAGTCGAAAACGCGAAAACGCGAAGTCGAAAACGCGAAAATTCGCGTTTTCGCGTTTTCGACTTCGCGATTTCGCGTTTTCGCCCTATAAAATATGAAAGGCGAAAACGCGAAAACGCGAAATGGCCTTAACCGGCCACCATAAATACTTAAGTAGACGTGAAATGTGGTATCAATACTGACCCAAGAATCACCATGCATAGCAGGGACGCTTATCCTTTTGATTACAAATATAATCCACAGTATAAAGAGTGCATTACTTGTAGTTTATTATCTCATACACCTTCCCGATTAATCTCTTCATGCTAAATGTACAAGGGCGATGGGAAGTGGGATGGGGAATATTAAGGGAAATCGCATTGTAAAAACTGTTTGGGTCATGAATTCAAAGTCACATTAGTGATCTGGTCCATTCCAAAAGGGTAAGAAATGAGAACATCTGATGCTGTCATATTGAATATTTTGTTACATAATTTGCATCTAGGTTTCTTCAGAAATACACTACAACATTATTTGTTCTCGAATGAATCTGTACATCACACTGGTTTTGTTTAAAAGAGTGGCGAAAATTATCAAAGGGACATTCAAACTCAGAAGTCGAAAATAAACTGACAACACCATGGCCAAAAAAGAAAAAGACCAACAGACAAGCAATAGTACACAAAACACAAAATAGAAAACTAAAGACTGAGCAGCACGAAACCCACCAAAAACAGGGGGTGATCTCTGGGAAGGTACGCAGATCCTGCTCCACATGTGGCACCCGTCGTGTTGTAAGTTAGTACAAACCCGGTAATAAGTCGAATTCGGTAGGTCACATTCGGGAAAAGGGGACGGGATTGTAGTTACGACATTAGGAACATATCCGCTATCATCTGTGAAACGGATATTCCGTAACGGTCAACCAACTCGTGATGGCGTCCGTAAAATTTACGAAGGGATGATTTCAACTTCACCACTTGGAACTCTTGGTTTAATAGCCTCCTTGTGAGCAGCAACCCTCTATCAAAGAAATCAACAATTCTTCATGTTGGTAAAGATTTAAAGTTAATTCCACTGAGATAATGTTAGTTGCATAATACAAGTCATTCAGAAAAATAATATCTGTAGTTACAATTTCATGTTGACAAAAAAACGGAATATGTTGGACCCATCGTGATGTATTTCACATGGCAGATGATACATGCATAGCAGGGACGCTTACCCTCTCGACTCATCGGTCTTACTGTGTTTTAGTTCATGCGGTTCCCTTGGTTATTGTATTTTACATTGGTTGTTATCTTCTTAATTATTCATGAAATTTTAACCTTGTTAAATACTGCCTCTTATTTACACCATCAATGAAGTTGATATTTCAGATTGTTTCTTTAAAAGAAATGTCTGATTTTAACGGATTTACGGACTGACTGAATAAAAAACCTATAACAGATCGTCACGACCCAATCTAGCAACGAAACAAACCTGACTAAGAAAGGATCCGAACTTGACATAACACCCCACAAATATTCTTCAAAATAACTGCGAAGGTCTAAATGAAAAGAATGATTTGTTTTCAATTTCAAGTGGGAATTATCACCTCAAAAAGTTAATGTCAATATCTTAGACTTGCATAGGTATCGGAGGCTTGGTGCGGACTGGCAACAAAATTACTTTCTGGCAAACAAATTTCGTTCTCAAAGTTTTTCAAATGTATATTTTGATAGTTTTAAAGGCGACCATATGGGATTTTTAAGTTATTAATATTTTTGAAAGCAGAGGGGCCAATGCTCCTAGAATCTTTTCGTCTCGTCAACAGGGATTTATTTTAACCGAAATTTTTCGCATCACATAATATGTATCAGTATGACATAATCTGCTCATATCAATAACTTACAAACCTTAAATGACTCAAAACTTAAATTCTGACACCTAAATACCAAAAGGCGAACACGAACGACATTCTTAACAAAAACTAAAATTTAAAGTTATGCTTTATGTTATCTTTAAGATATAAGTTAAAGTGTTCTTTTTATTTGTCTTTGTATTAGTTTTAACCTTTACTGTTTAGTCCATTTTTTGTAATATACTTTTGGCGTCGCTCGGTATTTATATATCCCGCCATTGTGTTATTGTGCTAGGGTCATTTTTGATTGCTTGTCTTTCATTTTTGCTCATGTTCTTTGTTTATAGAGTGTCTATATGCCATTTTTGTTTTTCATTGTTGAAATAGTTATTTGCTTTATGGTAATTAAGATTATAACACAATGTTGATTGCTGTACCCCAATTTTTGACAATTTTACCTATTATATAGACATAGGAAGATGTGGTGTGAGTGCCAATGAGACAACTCGCCATCCAAATAACAATTTATAAAAGTAAACCATTATAGGTCAATGTACGGCCTTCAACACGGAGCCTTGGCTCACACCGAACAACAAGCTATAAAGGGCCCCAAAAGTACTAGTGTAAAACCATTCAAACGGTAAAACCAACGGTCTAGTATATATAAAAACGAGAAACGAGAAACATGTCTGTTTGTTTTGCTCTCACATTGTTGTCAATATAATGGAATTCTATGCGACTGTCATACAAGAGAGAGGTTTAGCTAGCTATAAAACCAGGTTTAATTGATTTAAACTATCTTCAGCAGAAATTTGTACCTCTGAATAACATTTTGATTTCATCGCTAAATGCTAATATGAAGAAAAAACTTAATGTCTAGACTCTTTTCAGTTCAGAATTCAATAGTTTCAACATCATTCCGATTTTGAATTAATCACATATACAGGTAATATTGGCTATACCTCTTTTTGTCTTTAAAATTGGGGATGCCTTCAGCTTCTACCCTATTTCCACCAGCATTTGATTGCAGATACATTCCTCTACGGATAGTCTTTAAAGTAAAATACTGGATAACAATACAAAATTAAAATAAAAAATAACAGACCAACACAAGATAATCAAAGTTGAACGTCTTGTATTATTTTGTTTGTCAGTATTTTAAAGTTGTATGCAAAATTCAGAACAAACAAAAACTATATGCAAACATTAACATATCCGAAAATTGAGTTTTGATTCTGTAAAGCTTTAACATTGCAGCATGTTTACTAATGATAAGTGTCAGTGTCTATGGTGGAACATATCACAAAGAAGACTGGCTAAAAGATCATAGACTGTCTAGTTCCTTTGCGTGTGCAACTATTGCATTTTTCCTGTACTTGTGTGGAGGTTTGGCTATCTTAATAATGAGCTATCAAGGTAAGATGACTTTAAAAGTAATGAAATGTATATTCTATCCATGTTCCACTTTTACCATCGTTGTAATTGAACATGCATTTAAAAAGGTGACCGAAAATAAAATGAAACTGAATACATGTCTTGATTCTTGGTATCCTAGGCTATCTAGGAACCTCCATTTCTGCTATTTGAAGATATTTGAGTTTAAATCTTTTCGGATATTCCATTACATTTATGAGCAAAATAATGTTTTTAAGCAAATGAATATCTTTTAGGAGAAAACAAAGTGGAAGTTGTTTATATTCCCGAAAATGAAGAGCCAAGACCAAATTCATCACTTCCAAGTCATTATTTATGGCTGGCTAAAAGACCAATAAAAACTCCAAAATACTGGACAAAATTTGACAATTCAAAACGAATTGATGAATGGATATCAGAAAATCCGTCTTCCTTAGTTCATCTGGTACCTGCTTCAACAAAGGAAACGAGTGCTATCGATAAACTTGTTCAAAGGACTTGGAAGGAGGATTTAGTTGGAGTAGGTAGAGATGCTAAAGGTATAGATCCACTAGTCTATAAAAAGCTACATGTCATCAAAGTAGAAAGAGTCGAAAATGCTCCTTTATTCGAAAAATATGCTGAAAATCGAGCAAAACTTTTTCGGAAGGTAGGTAATGGAGTACTCTTCAATAAGCTAGAACAAACAGTCAAGGCTAAAAGAGGAAAGATAATTACCGCTTCCGAAGCTATACTTTTAAGAGACGTATACCCCGCTGTAAATGAATATTACCTATTTCATGGTACACCTGTCGAAATCGTAGATGCCATTGTTACTCAAGGCCTTGATGCTAGATTAAATAAAAGGGGAATGTTTGGTCCAGCTGTCTATGCTGCAGAAAGTAGTACCAAGAGCGATTCGTATGCAGGTGAGAAAAAATATATTTTTCTTTATCTATATTGATGTTGTTGTTGCTCTGTTGTAAGTTATACCGATATCATTTAAATAAGCACCTTTTCTGAACGGACTCTATTACATTATGTTGCTTTATTCTTTCGTTTTCCTTTGATTGAAATAAAGAAAGAGAACGTCCAGCACTCATCAAAACTAGTTTAATCTTGCTACGTGTCTTTGTATATCAGACTTTTGTGTGTTTAAGTCTACCAGTGTGGTATTCTGTACAGATCTTCGGTAGTTAAATTTATTTACAATTTGGCTTTATTAGAATAGGTTTACAGTTTGACAAATTGTACAAGCACTTGTCTTATGGCGAATACCGTATGTTTACTTATCAATTTCTTTTTTTTTTTTTTTTTTTATTGATAAGGAAATGGTTGATTGTGTGTGTTAAATGAAGCAAGGAGATTAGTGCTTACAGTTCTGGATTAGCTGAGTTCGAAGTTGATTTTAGTGCCCCTTCTTAACCATTAAAAATCCCATCAAATTAACCTATTGCAACATTGAAAGAGTTTTTTATATTTTCAAAAATAAGGAGGTGTGATAGATACTATCAGAAAGAATATGTTATTTTGTCTTAGTTTTTCTTTTTAACCCTCTGAAATCGATAGTTCAGATAAACGAAGGTGTGACTAATAAAGAAGTTTTATGGTGGCCATATGAGATAGTTGATAAGTACCGATTATCAGGTTGTCTGCATATTGATATCGTAAAATCGTAAAATATCAGCTGCAAGTCACAATATGAAGCTTTTTGTCGAGTGAGCAGCGAACGAGATCAAAAAGGCTTCATATTGTGTCGAGCAGCTGATATTTTACAATATGAATATGCATACAACCAGATAATCGATTTATCGGGTTGTATTTGCGTATTTTGCATGATAGAAACAAGTGTTTTCTTTGTTTCACTAGCAAACCTAAAAATGACGTGATAAGTTCGGGTCAAACTTATCAACGTCGGTTCATATATTATGACGTCGGTGATATGTCCGGGTCAAAGTTATTAAGGTATTTCAGGGGTATACCGCCATCTTGAATTGTACAATCACAGTACATAATCGGTCTAGTTCTTTGCCCAAATCTGCAAATTTGGAGACAGATTTGGGTTTATTGGTTACACTATATATTTATATAAAGAAAACTTAGTGATTCATTGCATTATCGAAAATGTTTTAAAAAATCCCAAATATTTGTGTTTTTAGAATCAATTTTTCAAATAAGTCATTTAAGGGGAGATAACTCTTTTAGTACAAAATTTACACTGGACATATAGGGAAATTTTCATTTTTTACTTGTAGCAAGAAAAAGAGTTCGGTGACACCATTTTTTCTTACCATTTTCTTAAAATATATTATAAAACCTATCTTCTCATATTTTATTTCAAAATTTTGTCTTATAGATTTCTTTTTATGCACAAAAATGTATTTTTTCATGAACAATCTAAGCAAATTTTGGCAATTTTGAACGACTCGTACCTTGAAAAATAGCGCGGTGACCCATACTTTTTATTATTTTTTTTTTTGAAGCATAGTAAAATCTTCATTTTGGCAAAGTATAAGAAAATTCTGTCATTTTTTTTTTTATACCCTTAACTACCTTAAGGCTGGATCAACGTATTTCACGTCACAAAGCCGTTATATGCAATTTTATTAAGAGCTGAGCAGAGTGATACAGACAGCAGGACGACCGATAAATACGCACTGAGTGTCTTTAGAAGAGAGGCGAAAGATACCAATCGGACAATCAAACTCATGAAATTCTTTTATATTTTCACTACATGATATAACTAATGTGTGTCTGCAGGCAAATACGACGGAAGTCGCAGGCTGGACCTGAGATGTTTAGTACAGCCGGACTTTATGGTGTACAAATTGTACAAACTTTCCATTGTTATTTACAGTCCTATTTTTTTATTTTTTTTTTTTTTTTTACATCTTTGTCGTCCTTGGTCTGATCTTTCCTTGTAACATGGATTTTCTAAAAATGATTTTTATGCAACACTCCTGCTACGGAATTCCTTCATTCTGAATATGTGTACAATGATTTAAAACAAGTTGCACATTAAGCTTAACCTTTGACGATGAAAGAAACAAACAGGAAAATGTCGGAAAATGTCATAACGTGTCAGAGCTTGTGATCACTACTTACAAGCATTGTCAGATACTGTATGTATTATAAAGTAAAATAGATATAGTGTGATACAAATTTCCCTGCTCACGACACGTGCCTCTTTAAATTATTTATTAAGAACGCCCCAAATCTCCAAGTCTACGAAGCTAAAATACAAACTGCTTCAGGGCATGAATATCTAAACAGGTCAGACAATTAACACTTTCTGAAGACCAAATGTGTCGTGGGGAGGTGAAACCTAAACTTTAGTAACATAACAAAATTTCTAAACTTGAAATTTACAGAAAAACACGTCAGTACCGAAGCACTAGCTGTCGGACCGTGGACGTACCTACGGGGGACTGGAAGTTCACTTGCAGTGTTACCGACCCAGTGGTAGTAAAAATGAATGACATGATTACCGTGCACACACACGTGACTCTGGAACAAACTTCATCAGACACGCCCGAGACAAAATCTCTGGAAAACCATAAAATATTAAACGTTTTAGAGCAAACAAAACTAAAAGAGCCAGAACAGAATAGCGAAACCCGTCTGTTATACCAGTACAATCGAATAGATGTGTGGTTGCGTTTTTACTGTATCTTTATTTTTCTCTTGGCCAATATATATACAATATATTGGAGGTTTGAGTACTCAAAAATAACTACAGTTGTATATGTATATGTGTCTCTTCTAGGTCAAAACATTTCGTCAATCGTTGTCGTTGTCTCTTCGAGGATTTTGACTTCTGATAAATAAGCATAGTGTCAAATATATTATCTTTCATCTTTTAATTTTTACGCAATTCAAACGGTGCTAACGCTTACCCATCTCTGAAACCCTACACGGACTTCCAAATTTCTGGTTCGGTTAACCTATGTTGTTCGGTTACTTACGTTTTTCCCAAATGTTCTTTGATTCATACTAATTTGGCTAACACAAACACGTGGTTTATTTGTGACATATTTCTTTTTTTTCGTCAGATTCACAACAATCCAGGGACATAAAGTCGGAGAAGAAAATGATTTTATTGCGTATGCTGCTAGGAGAAATGTTTGTTCTAAATTCCAAAGAGGTGTTTCAGCGTCCTCCGTGCAAAACATGCAGAAACGATCGCTGTAGTGATAGATCACATGACCAAGCCGGAAACTGGTTTTATGATTCAGTTGTTGTGGACGGACCCTGGAATTTCCGAGAATTTCTTGTTTATGAACTAAATATGTGTTATCCAGAGTATGTAATTACTTATAAAAGGATCTAGTATTGCGGTGCTTTAGTTTTTTATCCGTCCATGAAGCTTAAAAAACAAGATAATTTGTTATTTTGTCTGTATACTGTTATAAAGAATAGTAAGACATATATATTCAGGTCAGATATATTTTGTTCTGTCAAATTTGTTTCAAACCTCGATGAAATTGATATTAATTGAATGTTCGTAGAAGATCAAGTATATCTTGTTTCTAATACTAATACATTACTGAAAATCATGTAGTTATCTTCCTTTGTTTGGTGAATACAACTGCCTTAAATGCATTATATATACTCGTTGGATGTACAATAACATTCTACAAACTATTGCATTTTCAAACCAAACATAGAAAAACTATGTAGGCATTCCAACCATAAATCACGTTCCACGTTAGTCTTAGTTTTATTATTTGTATGAAAATATAAATAGAATTTTGAAAGAGTTCCAACCTGTAGAATTTCAAATAAACGTAAATGCTATTATGAGCGTCTTTAAATCAAAAGAAAAGGGAGGGACGAAAAAGTTACTCAGAGACTTCATGACCACTGCAATTTAAAACCTTCACCAAGTCCTGTTTTAATGACACTCCAGAATAATAATTTGTTTTATTCTTTTCTTATATTTTCCGTTGATAAATAAGAAGCTATAAAGAAACTAAGATTCCAACTTCCTCTGGCAAATTTTACCTTATATTAATTTGGTTGATCTCTTTATGTTGCTTTTGGTCATAAAGCTATCCTCGCATTCAGTTATGTATCCATCCTTGGTTATACATTTTTTTTATTTCAACGTATAGATGAAAGTCAATTGAGAAAAGCGCTTCGGACGCACCTAATGTATAAAAGGTTATTTTTTTAGCACTGGGTCAATACCGCTGCTGGTGGACTCTTAACCCAGAGGGTATCATCAGTTCAGTAGTCCGTACTTAGGTAATGACATGATTTATACCATACTTTTTCTTAAATTCTCCGCGTCGATAGATAAGAAATTATGAAGAAACTAGGGTTCCAACTCTCTCAGGCAAAGTTGACCTTGGACGAATTTGGCAATTTTGTTATGCCCTTTTGGTCACATAACTCATCGCGTATTCAGGTATTTATACATCCTTGGGTTTCAAAATTTTGGGCGTTCTAATAAATATTAATCAAGAAAAGCGTTTAGGACACGCCGAAATAAAGTGTTATCTTCATATATATTTTTTGTTTTTTTTTTATAAATGATATTTATATTTCGTATATTGACAATTCAATTTTTATTTATATAAAATCTTTTTTCGAAAATATCCTACTTTTGACCCTGTTTCCTTGCAAAAGAAGAAAAACATTAACAGTACATGAGTGTATAATTTTCATTTACATGTGGGCCTATTGCTGGATTAATACTATGCTGCTGGTATGTTATTCCTCGGAGTAATTTTTTCGTCTAGCACTTTGTTCTTTAGCATTGACAAGATTTGTTATATAAGTTTTGGTAAAGAATTGGTCAATAGATATTTGTATTTTCGAAATATCATTAAGGCTTAAATCCAGGAGTTAAATTTAGGCTTAAATCCAGGAGTAAAATTTAGGCTTAAATCCAGGAGTTAAATTTAGGCTTAAATCCAGGAGTTAATCGTGCAGATATGCATTTCGGTTGATTTTTTTCATTACATTTATTATTCTTAATAAACGGCGTTGTGTCTTATTTTTATTTGCACATTAAAATGGTAAAACTTTTAGTGGGCGTTTTTATACTAAAGTAATTAGATTAAACCTGTTTTTCAAATCCCATTATTAGTCCTCAAGATTAAAGGTTGAGGTATTTGGCTATACCATTTGTACTTTATTACAGCATTGCTACCCTAAATAACATATATTAACTTTTTAAAACTAACTATTCCTCTATACTTAGGGTAACAAAACACGTATTTGTAGAGTGTTAACCTGTAATGTATAATTTGTCGATAAAAGTTATTTTTTTCTACTACTTTGATATGAAATAAGATGGAAAAAAATAATGCTTATGATCAAAATTCAATCATTGAATGATACTTTAGGAGGTATCGATATTTGCATGACTGTGCGGGATTAATAAATAGACAGCAATATAAAATATTTACGATTGGACGTTAAGTACACGACTGTTATTTATCTAATGCTTTTGTTGATTTAAATATAACACTTTGCACCTGATTATATTAATCAAAAGTCAAGCTGACATCGTGACAAAGCTTTATCATTTATGTGAAATGCACATGAGGACCTTTATCCCTTATGTGAAATGCACATGAGGACGAACACGTAAACAGTGTGACCTTATTTATGAACTCACTGACTTTGAAAAGTTTTCATTCAAGAGAATTTTATAGGTATAATTTATTGATTAAATTATATATATTGAAAATAAGAGAATGCTAAACTTTTTAAAATTTTTAAATAGCAACACAACCAATGCATATTTTTAAAATATTCGAATGTCAAAAAATATCTGTAGGGTGATTTCTCAGGAAAAAAAACTGAAAATCCAATTATCTTAACATGATTTACAAGATATTTAAAAAAGAATCAGATTGGAGTATTGAATTTTCTTACCACACAGTTGTTTATTCGCATAGCTATATTTGTACGTGAACATACGTGATGCTCACTGAAGGAAAACTGAAGTTAATGCAGTAAACTCTTTGATTATTCAAGAATGGTTGTTAGGCTACAATCGGAAATATACTTACATGTATATAAGTCACAAACACATTATCGAAGTCATTTTTTTCCCTCATTTTTCTATAATCATCTTTCCGGTCAATGAATGACAATAAAAAGATTCATTAATTTGTCATTTTCATCCTTATTTTGATTTGGGATATCTTAGAAATTTTAAATGAAAACGACAAAAAGGAGAAGGTACTGATGATATGGTCACTATTCTGTCCCCCTTGACTTCAAAAATTATAAAGTATTATAAGCCTTTCAAATATCATCCTTCAGATGTCATAAAACATAAGTCTGTCAGACACCAGTATATATATATATTATTTATTTTGTCTTGCATGTTTGCATTAATAATATGGTTTCAAACTTCTTGAATTTATTGCAAAACTGAAAAAAGTCATTAATATAAAGATATGAGCCAAGGCTTTAAGCAAAAATATATTTTGCTAAACGAGTCGTAGTTTTTAAAGATGCAAATGTGCCCTTAGGCGTGTAAAATGCCCTATACAGGTCAATTTCGACATGTATAGGACATCATATTGACGTCACAAATGACATTTCTGCACTGAAGTGTCCAGAAGCTTATATCAACTTGTTCAAACATAATTTTGAAAGGCTTGAATAATTATACAATTTTTTCACCTCGAATTCTGAACTCGCCTAGTAGTGTAGGTGCGGATAAAATTATAATAATCTTTTAAATACACTGACAACAGTTTCAGTGTATGTAATGTGCGAATCCTAAAATGTCATTTTTACTGTATCCGTGATGAATTTCTGATGTAGAATGATGAATAAACAGACGACAAATTGAAGATTTTTGAATAAAATAAGAAATAATATATAATGTGTACTGTTTTTATAAATTCATGATAAAGGTTTGAGATGCGGACGGGTTTTCATCGCGCCTACAGCCATCCAGGTGCAAAATTGATACACAAATAGATAAATATTAAGAATAGTTTACGAACAGAGCGTGCAAGAGATTTAAAAGTAGCAGTTAAGTTTCATTTGTAGAAAAATGTACCTTTTAACATAATTATAAATGTTGTTTAATTTAAAACAGGTTTTGTTATTCAGCTTGTTGATATTGAATCAAATTCCACTATAGTGTTCAAGTTTACTGTCGAATAATGATAATAGACTTTCATTTTCACTGTAGGGCGATTCATTTCTATTGTATATGCGATGCATTTTCACAGAAGGAAATTAATTAATTTTCATTATATAAAGTCTTAATTCAGCCGACTCTCTAACAAAATCTATGAAGTCAGAAGGATTGATTATATATGCATACTTAGTAAGTGAAAGTCTGAGGTAAGATATCAATAAATTCCTTTAACATGGTATTTATTGCTAATATAGTCAATTTCTCAAATAATTTGTCCTGATCTATATGTAGGATAAAATTTATTCTTTCCTATGACACGTCATCATTAAATACATATATCTTGGACAGTTAAGGTAGATCATAGGTATATATTTCCTCAGATAAAATTTTTTTATACTTTGCTAAAATAAAGATTTTTCTATGCTTTTTCCAAAAATATAATAAAAAGTATGGGTCATAGTGCTATTTTTCAAGCTACGGGTCGTACGAAATTGCCCAAATTTGCTTAGATTGTTCATGAAAAAACACATTTTTGTGCATAAAAAGAAATCTATGAGATAGAATTTTGAAATAAAATATGAGAAGATAGGTTTTATAAAATGCTTTAGGAAAGTAAAAAGAAAAATGGTGTCACCGAACTTGTTTTCTTGCTACAAGTAAAAAATTAAAATTTCCCTATCAGTCCAGTAATAATTTTTTACTAAAAGAGTTATCTCCCCTTAAATGGCCAAGTTGAAAAAATGATTCTAAAAACACAAATATTTGGTATTTATTTAAAGATTTTGAATAATGCAATAAATCACCAAGTTTTCTTTCATCAAATAAACAGTCTAACCTATAAATTGCCTATCTGTCTCTAAATTTGCAGATTTGGGCAAAGATCTAGACCGATTGTGTACTGCGATTGTACAATCCAAGATGGCGGTATACCATGAATCTACCTTAAGGATGTTCGCTACTCTGTTTCAAAATAACAAGCTTTTTAAAAGATTGATATAAATTGATAGTATATAAATAAAGAAACTAAAAAAGCAGAAAAAAATTAAGGGTCCGTGTGCTTGTTTTCGAGATATAAGCCATTGAAAATTTGGCGGGAAACTATTCTCTCTAGATTTTTCGTAAATTTAACATTGGCACCCTTTTTTCTTTCAAAAACGATGAAAAAATAACAAGGATTTTATAAGATTTTCCAAATGACGTTTTAAACTATATGTATTCAAATTATGGAAAGAAAAGTAGGGGTTAATGGGCAAATTTTTTTAATGCCACTACATGGATAAAACCAGAGGATTCCGAACATCTGACAAAAAATTCAAAAACCCAGAGGAGCGAACATCCTTAAGCCAATCCACGTCACCGGAAAAGCAGTTTCTGTTTCGGTCTAAATCTACATCGCATACTAATAAATTAAACGTCATTAGTGCTAGTTTCCTAATGCTTGTAGTTAAAATGTGTGGTTGACCTTGATTGTGTGAATGTTGCCTAAGCATTGTAATAAAGATTGAGCAAACGTTTATACAAACAAAGCAAGCAAGCCAACCAAACCTTTAAACTAAAAGCGTTAGGAAAATAGCTCTAATTTTTAAAAAAATTTTGCAAAGGAAAAAAGTTTTTAAAATTAAAATTAAAAAAAAATTTTTCCAAAAAAATTTTTTTGGGGGTTTTTTTTGTTTTTTTTAAAAGGGGTAATTTTAAAAATTTTTAAATAAAATTTTTTAAAATTTTTTAAAACTTGGAAAAATGAAATATTTAAAAATTGGGAAAATTTTTAAAAAAAATTTATAAAAAACCCAAGAAAGGAAACGGGGGTTTTAAAAATGTTCATTTTTTGAAAAAATTAAATCCAAAAAAAAAATTTAAATTAAAAATCCGGAATTTTTTGAAAAAATTGAAAAGGGAGAAATTTTAAACCCCAAATTTGGTTTTAAATCCTTAAAAAGGGCCCAAAAAGGGGAAAAAAAAAAATTTTTTTAAAAAAACAATTAAAATTGGGATTTAAATAATTTTAAAGCACCCCGAAATAAAAACGAAAACCCAAATTGGGTTTCTTATGGCCCAGGGGTTTTTCCCCTTTAAAAAAAAAACTTTAAAAACTAAATTTTTCCAAAAAACAAAAAATTTAAATTAAAAAATTAAAAGAGGGTTAAGAACCCAAAATTTTTTAAAATTTTTTAACCAAAAAAAATTTCCCAAAAAAAAGGAAAAGGTAAAAAAGGGAAAAAAACTTCAAAAAGGGAAAAAAAAAAAAATTTCTAAAAATAAAAGTTTAGCTAACTTTAAAACTTTTAAAATTTTTACAAAAAGGGAAACCTTTTTTTTGGGAAAAATTTAAAAATTTTAAAAAGTTTTGAAAAAGTGTTTTTGAAATTTTTTTTTCCCAAATTTTTAAAAAAAATTTTTTTGGGAAAATTTTTTGGATTTAATTTGGATATTTTTTAAAAATTTTAAAAAAAGAAAACCAAATTTTTTGTGGATTTATTTAAAAGTTTAACCAAAAAAAATTTTTTTGGGTGATATTTTGAAATTTTTTGAATTTAAAACCATACTTATTTAAAAAAAATAATAAATTTCCCATAAAAAAAAAGGGAAAAGTTATGGAAAAAACCCAAAATCCCGTTAAAAAGTTTCCCCCCATTTTTTACCAAAAGAATTAAAGAAACCTGAAACAAAATTTCTTTAAAAAACAAATTTTCAAAGAAATTTTTAACAAGAAATTTAAAAAGGTTTGGGGGTTTTTTTTAAACCCAAACGAAAACCCAAAAAATTCTTATAAAAATTGAAACCCGGGGAAAACGAAAAAAATTTTTTCAGAAAATTTCTTATATAAAAAAATTTTAAAAAATTTTTTTGTTAAAAAAAATTGATTTTGAAAAAAATTTCCTTATTTTTTGAATCAAAAATTTTTTTTGATTAAGAAAAAACCTTTTAAAATGGGAAAAAAACAAAAAGAAAACAAAAAAATAAACAAAATTTTAAAACAAAAAAAACATTTTCAGCAAAAATTTTTTAAAACCCAAAATTAATTTTTTTAAAATAAAAAATGGGTTTTAAACGAAAAAAAAAAAAAATTTGCCCCCTTTTTAAAAAATGGTTTTTAAAAGGGAAAATTAGGTTTGGTTTTTCTTTCTTTTTAGGGAAATTTAAACTATTCTTTTTTGAAATTTGTTTTTAAATTTTTTTTAAGTTTTAGGGAAAAATTATTTTTGGGCTTTTAAATTATTTTTAAAAATTTTTGGGTTTGGGGTTTTTTAAATTTAATTATTTTAATATTTTTTAATTTTTTTTTGATTTTTGAATTTGTGAAGTTTTTGGGAAATAAAATTTAAAAAATTTTTCCGGAAAAAAATTTAATTTTTGGGAAGAATGGAATTTTTCCCAAAAAAAAACAAATTAAATGGAATAAAACCCTAAAATTTATTTAAACTTAAATTTAAATAAAACCCCAAAAACAAATTTATTTGAAATTTTTAAATTTAAAATGGGAAATTTAAATTTAAAACAAAATTTTTTTTAACCAAATTAAATTAAAAAGGAAATTTTAAATCAAAAATTTTGTTTTTTTTTTCCCCAAAATTTTAAACTTTAAAAACAAAAGGGAAAAAAGTTACTTAAAAAAACAAACCCAAAAAATTTAAAACAAACAAAAAAACCTATAAAACACGTTTTTAAAAAATTAGGCTTTTTTTTAAAAAAAAATTTAAAAAAATATAAAAACCATTTAAAAAACCCAAAATCTAAATAATTTTTTTTTGAAAGAAATAAAGGGGTTCCCCAAAAGGGTAAAATTTTCCAAAATTTAAAAAACAAATTTAAAAAGTTTTGAAAGGGTTTTTCCATTTAACAAAAAAAACCAAAAAACCCCAAAAATTTTTAAATTTTAAAAAAGGCAAAGAAAGTTTAATTTAAGTTTTCAGAAAAAAATAAACAAAAAAATTTTGATTTTTGATTTTTAAATAAAGTTAATTTTTTTTAAAAATTTTTTAAAATTTATAAAATTTTTTGACCCCTTCGGGGTTTTGGGGTAGGAAATTTTTTTTAACCCAAAAATTTTTATTATTTGTTAAGGAAAAATTTTATTTTCTTTTTTTTTGGGATTTTTTTGGGGTTTAAAAAGGGTTGAATATTTTTAATTTCTTTTTTTTAAAACGGGCTTTTGGGTTTTGGGGTTTCAAAAGTTTGATTTTTACGGTTTTCAAATTTTAACCTCTTTTCTTCCTTTGTTTAACCAACATTATTCCTAGAAAATTTTTGAAATTTAAAGGGGTTCGTTTAAAATTTGGGAATTGAAAAGGGAAAGACTTAAACGCTTTTCAAAATTTCAAACCTTTTTTTTTTTTTTTGAAACAAAATTTTTTGAAACAATTTTTGAAAAAATTTTAAAAATTAATTTAAATCAGGAAACTTTTAAAGGGATTTTTGACCAAAAATAAATTTTATTTTTAAAAAAAATTTTTAAAAATTTTTAAAATTTTTTTAATAAAAAATTTAATTTTATTATTACGAAATTTTTTGATATTTTGCAAAGGCAAAAGAATTTTTGTAAAAATTTTTTGTTAAAAATGTTATAATTTTTTTTCATTTAAAACAAAGCCCAAAATTTTTTAAAATTTTTGGTTTTTTTTAAAAAATAAAATTTTTCAAATTTTAAAAGTTTTTTTAAATTTATTTTTAATTTAAAAAAAAATTTAAAACCCCTTTTTTTTCCCTTTTGTTTTCCAGGGTTTTTTGGTTTTGTTTAAATTAACCCCAGGGTTATTTTTTTTTTTTTTTGAATTAAAAAGTTTTTGAAAAAATTTTAAAATTCAAAAAATTCAAATTAATTTTGGGATTAAAAAATATTTTTGATTTAAAAAGAAAAATCCACTTTTAAACATAAAAAATTTTAAAAAAAAATAAGGTTTTTAAAAATGTTTTTTCCAAAGAAATTTTAAAGAATTTTTAATTTTTAAACAAAATTTATTTTTTTTTTTAAAAAAAAATAAATTCTTAACCCGAAATATTTTAACAAAAATTTTGAAAAAAAATTTAAAAAATTTTCCTATTTGGAAACCCCAAAAATTGGGAAAATTTTGGTTTGAAAAATAAATAGGGAAAAACCCAAAAATTTCCCTGGGAAAAAATTCAAAACTAATAAAAAATTAAAAATTTTAAAAATTAAGAAATTGAACCCCGGAAGGACAAAAAACCCGGGGGGAAAACCCAAAATAAATTTAAGAATCTAGTTTCAAGAAAAGGGGTTAAAAAAAAATTTTTGAAAAAATTTCCCATTTCAAAAACCTTTTGAAATGATTTTTAAAAAAGGGGAAATAGAATTTAAAAACCCTTAAAAAAAATTTTTAAAATAATTTTTTTCAATTTAATTAATTGTTTGGGTTTAAAATTTTGAAATTAAAATCCCTTTTTATATTTTAAAAAAATTTTTTAATTAGGTTTTTAATCAAAAAACCATTTTGGGCTTTTTTGATATCAAAATTAAATTTTTTGGAAAATTTTTTTTAAAAGTTTTAAAAATTCAAGATTTTTTCAAAAAAACCGACTAATTTGGAAAACATTTTTTTCTTTTTTGAAAAAAATTTTTAAAATTTTTTTTTTTTAATAAATAAATTTTTTTTATATTTCTAAAAATTTTTTTAAAATTTTGGCAAAATTTTTAGGGAAATTAACAAGAATTTTTTAAATTTTTTGTTTTTTCAAAATTTAAAATTTTTTTAAATAATAAAGTTTAAATTTGAATTTTTAAAAAATAAAAGTTAATTGAAAATAAAAAAAAAAAATTTTCCAAAATTAAAACAAAACCTTTTTGGGCCTTAAAATTTTAAACAAAAAAAAAACCCATTTCATTTTTATAAAAATTTTGAACAATTAAATAAAAAAAAAAAAAAAAAAAAAAAAGGGCCCAAAAGGGTAAAAAAAAGCCCAAAATTATTGTAAAAAAAAGGGAAAAAACAAATCTTTTAAAAGAAAAAAGAAATTTTTCAAAAATCTTTTTTGGAAAAAAACCCTTTAAGAAAACAAAATAATTTGCCCTTTAAACGGGTTTAAAAGGGGAAATTTTTTTTAAAAACTTCTTTCAAAAAAGGAAAAAAAAAAAACTTAAAAGGGTTTCCCCATAAAATTGTTTTAAAAACCTTTAAAAACAAAAAAGGGGAAAAACAAAAGAACAAAAATGGAAAATTAACTAAAATTTAGCAATTAAAAATAAAAATTTTTTAAATAAAAGTTTTTTAAAAAATTTTTTAATTAGACCCCTTTTTTATTTTTCCAAACCCTTTTAAAAAATAACTCCGTTTTTAATAAAAACCTGTGGGTTTTGGGCCTTTATGGAAAATTTATTTTAAAAGGTTTTAAATTTTAATAGAAAAGGGAATTTAAATTTTTAAAAAAATTTTTTTTTAAAAAAAATTTTTAAAATTTTTAAAATTTAAATTAAATTTATTCTTTTTTAAAAAGAAAAAAATTTTTACTTTTGGGGTAAACCAAATTTCAAAACAAATTTTTTTAAAAGGTTTTAATTTTAAATTTTAAAATTTAGATGAATTAAAAAATTTCAAATTAAAAAAAAAAAAAATTAAAAACAAAATTTTATAAACAAAATTTTAAATTTTTAAAACGAAAAAAATTTTTCCCTTTGTCAGGAATTTTTTTTTTTTGTTTTAAAGGGAAAAAAAAAAAAAAAAAACAAAATAAAATGAACAAAATTTTCACCAAAAATCAAAAAATTTTGGTAAAAGGGCCCTTGAAACAATTTAAACCCAAATTTAATAATTTTTTTAGGGTAAAGTTTATTTGCTTTTTAAAAGATTTTCTTCAAATTTTTTAACAATTTTTGGAAAAATTTTTTTAAAAGAAAATTTAATTTTTAAAAAAACAATTTTTTTGGGAAAATTTTTTATCTTTAAAATATTTTTGAAACAAAAAAATTTTTTAAAAAATTTGCCCTTTAAAAAGAAGGGTTCAAAATTCTGAGGGAAAATCTTTTTTTAAACAAAGGATTGTTGATCGAAAAGAAAATAAAAATATTTAAAAAACCTTTTTAAAATTTTAAGCCTTTTATTTTTGTTTTTAAAAAATTATTTTATTTTTGTTTTTTTTTAAAAGGACAAAAAATTGAAAATTTTAAAAAACAAGGAAAGAAATTTAAAAATTTCAAAATTTTAAAAACAGAAAACCAAATTAAAATTTTCCAAAAAACGGGAAATTTTGGAAAAGGCCCAAAACTTTAAAAAATGTTAAAAGTTTGTTTTGTTTAAAATTTAAAAATTTAAATAAAAAAAAAAGGGAAGGGAAAGTTAAAATTGTATTTTAAAAAGATTTCAAAAAAAATTTCCTTTGTTTTAGAAAAATTTTTATTGATGTTTTATATTTTCCCTTTTTCGAAAACTTTTAAAATTGGCAAAAACGTTTTTTAAAATTAGAAAGGGGAGGCAACCTTTAAAAGGACCAAAAAAAATATCTTTTTAAATATGTTTAAAACTTTAAAATTTTCAAAAAAAATTTTTTGAAAAATTTTTAGGGAATTGGGTTAAACCAATTTTTAATGTTTTTTAATTTTTTTTATTTTAAAGTAAAAAAGAATTTGTTAGGGTCTTCAACAATGAACGAACCATTCATACCCTACAACAAGGTCAAGACGGCCCCTAGCGTCAGATGTCTTTTATCTCTGATGAAAGGAATGAACAAAAACAATAATGTAAACTTTGACCAAGGGTAACTAAAGTATGTAAATATTTTGCCAATTTAAACTTGTTGGGTGTATAAATTCCCAACAGCGTCGGGATCTGACATGAACTATAGGATTGCCAACTCTTGTCCTCTTGTGGAACTCCGTTGATGTGTGGTAAAGATCAGCAGAAGTTGCAGTCAATAGCTAAACATAAGACCCAACGAAATACCGGTACCAATTTGAATGATAGATATGACTGCAGATGTTACTATATATTTTTCTGAATATGCAAATGAAATGTTACTACAGATTCTTAGGTTTTCATATTTATATGCATGTGTGTCTTTGTGTGTCAGTTTCAGAATTGCAAGAAATTTAGCTTTTAATTATAAATTCACAATATTTTACCGAACATTAGATGCTAATTAAGCCTTTTTTATTTTACTTCATTATGTTTCCTTTTCCCTTCTTAAAATTATTGATAGCTACACATTGTACCTTACTCTGTCATAATCACCAAATCTGCACGAGTAGTAGTCCATTTTAAAGTTAAAAATTGCCTGATTAATAGGACAAAATTGAAAATGTTTTGATATATAAATGTAAATGTGTTTTACTTGCAAGTATACGTAAACCCATTATCAAAACATTTCATTATGGGTTTGTGATTTATATCCAGTCCTGATTTATACCTCTAAGTGTAACTTATGCGTCAAAATTTGAACAGCGGTCAAAAATATGACATTTGCATAATACATTTAATTTTTCTATTAAGGGCGGTTTATTGAATCAAGATTTATGTTATCAATATCAAATAATGAATCTGCTAAATGTTCGTCATCTTGATTATTGACAGAAAAGAGTTGAAATCGATACAATTATGTTCACTTTTTTTTTAATACGCTTCACGACGTGCCAGTTTTAAAAGAAAAACATTCCATTGGTTAATAACTGGTATAAAACGTTGACCAACCATTTCAGTACTTCGACTTATTTGTAGATCTTGTCTTGCTGATCATTTTTTCTATTTAAAGTTTCTATCCATCTATTATAGATTTCAACACAATAGGCAAAAACACATAAAATTGGTAAACAATCGTCATTTAAGGGTAATTACTCCTTAAAGGAATTAAGACGATTTCGGTTATATAAATTTATTTGTAGATCTTGTCTTGCTAATCATTTTTGCTATTTGATGTTTCAATCTATTTAATATATTTTCCAAGATAATTGACAAAAACGCCCACAATTTGTAAAAATCTTCATTAAAAGGCAATAACTCCAATAAGGAGTTGACTGTCTGAATAGACAAAGTTAATTTATTTTAAATTTTGTGTTGCTAGTCATTTTGCTTTTTCAAGTTTCTATCTATCTTTTATAATATTCAAGATAAGCATGGACAAAAAACGCAAATAAAAGGTACAAATCATCATTAAAGGGCAATAACTCCAATAAGGAGTTGACTGCCCATTTCAACTAAGTGATTATTTGTAGATCTTTTCTTGCTGATCATTATTGCTTTTAAAGTTTCTTCTATTCATTATAGTTTTCTAGAAAATGGTCATGTCGGCAATGTTGGTTAGCAGGCTGAGTCATCGGACACATTTTTTAAACTAGATTCTAGATAGATGGTTGTGGCCAAGGTCGGTTCCAATTGGCCATGTAGTTTCAGAGAAGAAGATTTTTGAAAAATTTAACGGACGACGTCCAAAGGACACCAAGTGACTAGAAAAGCTCACCTGGCCCTTTAGATCAGGTGAGCTAAAAATGGCAGAGATCTTTACATAATGTCAGAGTATTGGGTGGAGCTGATGTAAACAATGACCACTATATGTTACGAGCGACAGTATAACTCAAATTAAGAAAAGCTTAAAACAGACTTATATCAAAATGAAATTTGACATTGAACGCTTAAAATCACCATCAATTATAAAAACATCCAACCGAGAGCTGAAAACATGATTTAGGGTTTTGAGAAACACATTGGATAAGGATGACAGTACAGATATAGAATAGAACTGGAATAAAATTTAAAAAGGATCTACATTGGATCAGTAGAGAAAACACTTGGATATCAAAAGAAGAATAAGGAAAGGTTATTACTGAATATATGGCAAAAGATTGAAGTTCTTAAAGACATTAAGCAAACAAACTCTCTTAACTCAAGGTCAACGAGGCTAAAAGAACAACCACAATTAGCATACAAAGCCAAGATAAAGCCATTAAACAAAGTGCTAATAAGGACAGGAGAAGAAGGAGAAATGAGTGTTGAATACAAGATAACAAAACAAATTTATGGATAACAAAAAATGTAATAACAATGCAAGTGAAAGACAAACAAGAATACACACTAACAACTGAGGAAGAACAGACGAAAAGATTTGTAGAGTATTTCAAGGAAAAGAGAGGCGGAAGATATCTAAGGGACAGTCAAACTCATAAGTCGGAACAAACTGACAATGTCATGGCAAAAAAAAGGAAAGAAAACTACGACAAAAACGACAAACAACATAGAAAACCAAGACTCAGCAACACTTACTCCACCAAAACATGGGGGTGATTTCAGCTGCTCCGGCATGATAAGCAGATTTTAGTCCACATGTGTCACGAGTCGTGCTGCTCATGTAAGTACAAACCCTGGTGATAATTCTAATATGATAGGTCACATTCGAGGAAAAGAGGACGGGATTGTGATTACGACGATTGGACCATATCCGTTGTCATCTGTGAAACAGATATTCCAAGGAAGTACTTAACTGTCTTAATCCATCGGACGAGGAAAATCAAATTCCATTTACTGTGGACATTGAAATTGCTATCAGCCCTCCGAACATCGAAGAAGTAAGAACAGCATTATCATCTCGAAACTATCGGAAGCCGCTGGTATAGATTCTATACGTGTTGAAATGTAAAAATCAGGTATTAACACATCAACAAGAGTCATATATAACCTCTTCAGTCTTTTTCACATTTATTTGTATGATTGTTTAAATTTGTTTTAGTCAGTTGTATTGTATGTCTGTGTGTATGTTTATGCAGTTATGGCTGCTTGATCCCAATTATTGTCACAGTAACCAATTATGTCTTTTGTGGTTTCTCACCAAATGTTGCCAATATAACGGAACAACAAACAACTGTCATGGGAGGTTTAGCTAGCTAAAAACCAGGTTTAACCCACTATTTTCTTCGGAAAATTTCTGTTCCAAGTCAGGAATATGACAGTTGTTTTCCTTTCGTTCTGTTGGTTGATATAGTCTAACGTTTGTTTTTGTATTTACCTTGGAGTTTGGGAATTTTTTTTAATTCTTTTTATAGAAACATCTTGGAAATAGAGACTATCCCATCAGACTGGCAGAAAAGATTAATTGGTAAAACTTATCAAGAAAGGTTGCCTACAGATCTGTGACAATTGGAGGGGGATAGTTCTACTAGCTGTACTCACCAAATAATTTTGTAAGATCATCTAAGTCAAAATCGAAGAAACAAACAGAATTTAATTTTAATCCTGGTATCTATGATGAGTTATTGACAATAAATTAAGAGAAGAATGGGTAGGTTTTGCAGAGGTTGCACATACCAAATATTCGCCCTACGAAGCACATCTGTGTATATATTTTAAAAAGCCTTCGACAGCGTGCACAAGGAAACCCTGGGTTAAATACTAACAGCTTACGGAATTCTTCCAAAAATAGTAACACTCATCAAACTTAGCATTCTATCAAAGTTTTGAGTGCATCGTCATCCGAGGTAATACCACGTAAGACAAGGATATATCCTATCATCGATACTATTTCTTTTTTTATAGACTTGATCCAACGAAACACCACAAAAAAAAGAGAAAAGAATCCAATGAACCCTTTTCAGTCTATTGGAAGACCTTTCACAGAAAACAGGCATAAATATCAACATCACAAAACAAAAAATAAGTCCATCAACACCTAATTACAAGATCCGATCACCATCAATGACAACCCAAAAGAAAATGTTGACAATTTCACTGGAGCATAATCAGTATTGATACTGGAGCAAAGAAAGACATCCGATTCAAACTTTCGAAAGCTCGTTTAGCATATGCAAGAATAAAACACAGCTGGAAGTCTAAAAACATCAGTATCGACAACAAGCTAAAACTATTCAACATCAATGTAAAATCATTTCTGCTGTATGAATTGGAAATTTAAAAGTAACTCTCAACTTAGTACTGCAACCAGAGTTCAGTTTTTAAAACTTTAATGTACCGAAAGAACACACACCTATATTGCATATCGATGGAAAGAGAAAAATGTGTACAATTAGAAAAGTTTGGTCGTAAAAACCCAGAGTGGTCACATTTTTGCGAAATTGAGTTCAAATATATCACATTCAAACATGAAGAAAAAAAAGGAATTTTGAGATGTATTCAGTAGAATACTACAAAAACGATTTTATAACAAGCATATACTGCAAAGTAAAATTGAGAATGGAAATGGGGAATATGTCAAAGAGACAACAACCCGACCAAAGAGTAGACAACAGCCGAAGGCCACCAATGGGTCTTCAACGCAGTGAGAAAATCCCGCACCCGGAGGTGGTCCTCAGCTGGCCCCTAAATAAAATTGTGTACTAGTTCAGTGAAAATGAACGTCATACTAAACTCCAAAACATATAAATGAACTAAAATTCAAAAACATACAAGACTAACAAAGGCCAGAGGCTCCTGACTTGGAACAGGCGCAAAAATGCGGCGGAGTTCAACATGTTTTGTGAGATCTCAACCATCCCCCTATACCTCTAGCCAATGTAGAATAAAGAAACACATAGCAATACGCACAGTAAAACTCAATTTAAAACAAGTCCGAGTCCGATGTCAGAATAGATAACAAAAGAAACTAAGCAAAATGACAATGATACATAAATGAACAAGATAAAATTGAGAATGGAAATGGGAATGTGTCAAAGAGACAACAACCCGACCATAGAGCAGACAACAGCCGAAGGCCACCAATGGGTCTTCAATGCAGCGAGAAACTCCCGCACCCGGAGGCGTCCTTCAGCTGGCCCCTAAACAAATAAGTATACTAGTTCAGTGATAATGGACGTCATACTAAACTCCAAATTATACACAGGAAACTAAAATTTAAAATGATACAAGACTAACAAAGGCCAGAGGCTCCTGACTTGGGACAGGCGGGGTTAAACATGTTTTTTGAGATCTCAACCATCCCCCTATACCTCTAGCCAATGTAGAAAAAACCAACGCAGCACAGTAAAACTCGGTATAAGAGAAGTCCGAGTCCGATGTCAGAAAAGGAAACAAAAGAAAATAAACAAAATGACAATAATACATAAATAACAACAGACTACTAGCAGTTACTGACATGCCAGCTCCAGACCTCAATTAAACTGATTGAAAGATTATGTCTTCATCATATGAATGTCAGGCACAATCCCTCCTGTTAGGGGTTTAGTATTATACCGTCATAAAATATATCAGAAGAACATAACCCGTGTCATGCCAACAACTGGTTTTAGAATAAATGTGTTTATTTCCGATGCAAAGACCCTATGAGTGAATCAATATTAATACCAAAATATGCAATCCTTTATGACTTGACAACAGTATCGTAACTATATCCTTTCCGAATAAGTCTGTTTAAAGGTTTGGTTAGCTTTTGAGGTGAATGCCGATATTTTTGTGCTTTGTAAAGAATATTACCATAAAATATTGGATGCGAAATACCTGAACGTATAAGATGTTTGCATGTTGATTTATATTTACGAATGATGTCCTTGTATCGATGATAAAATTTGGTAAATGTTTTGACTAGTTTGTGATATCGAAAATCCTGGTGTAATAATTTTCAGTAAAACAGAGATTTCTTTCGTTGAAATCAAATACGATGTTATATACACGAGCGAATCGAACAAGTTGAGATAGATAAACACCATAAGATGGTGACAAAGGAAGTCACCATCTAAAATGGGTAATTAACGATAGGAAATGAAAATCGTCTCTTTTATCATAAAGTTTGGTATTAAGCTTCCTGTTAAAGATAAAGATATCAAGATCCAGGAAAGGGCAGTGTTCATTGTTAGTATTAGCTTTATTTAAAGTCAGTTCGGCAGGATAAATCTCTTAAGTGTACATACTGAAGTTGTCATTATTGAGAGCCAATATATCATCTAAATATCTAAAAGTGTTATTAAATTTTTGAATCAGATGTTAGTTCGATGGGTCTTTGCTGATTTTAGTCATAAATTGTAACTCATAACAATACAGAAACAGGTCCGCAATAAGTGGTGCACAGTTAGTCCTCATGGAATTCCGATAACCTGACGATAAACGGAATCTCCATAGCGAACAAAAATGTTATCTAGTAAAATTCAAGGGCAGTTATATCAAAACAGGTCCAATTGACATAGTTCTTTTGTTTGTTGTTACTTAAAATGACCTAAAGAGTTTGAACATATATATTCGCATTCCGACTTTTTAAATGCCCATTTAATCAGGTGTATGAATTTTTCTTGATAAGATTATGAGGCAACGTGGTACCGGTATATAGGGTAGAAAAATCAAAACTTTGAACAGATTCAAAATCACCAATATAAGTTTGCAATTTATCAAGTACTTCCAACGAGTTTTGACACTCCAAAAGTATTTAATTCCGCTATTTTCAAAGGCCTTATTTGAACAATTTATTACCAGGGTTTTTGATTGTACCAAGTGTACCAGTAAGTAGAATAGATAGTTAAGTAGTGGAACAATGGCTTGAAGACGAAATAAATCTATATTTGTAAGGAGTTTTGTGCAGATCCAGTACAAAGTTGGAACTTTCATTGTATTTGGTTCTGCTTGTAAAGAGGTAGCTAAAAGTTTATGTTTGTTACAGATGTCATTTTTCGAAAATGGAGTCAGTTGGAATGTTGGTGAATTCCTTTTGTAGAACATCAATGTAAAATGTACATCAAACAATAATGATATTGTTAGCAGTTTTATCAGCCGGACAAAAATATATTCCTTGGCGAGGTCTTTTAGCTTATGTTTGATACGGGAAATTGGGCTATTATGGTTGTTGTTAGGAGTAAAATGATCTTTGAAATGTTGAAAACTTATATCAACTATGTTCATTACCGAATTGAAAAAAGAATCTAATGATTTCTCGTCAGCTTTTTCTCGTTTTATCGATTTAGAGCAGTAAGTACGGAGTGAGTCGTGGATGATGTTACGACACTCATTCCAATTAATAATTGACGGGGGACGATATTTAGGTCCTTAACTGAGGAATGATTTCAACTCTCGGTCACGAACGATATTAAGGTCTCCTGTTATAACATGGGAACTGGGGCCATAAATGTATTCGGATTTACTGCAATTTCTTGAGGTAGGTGTATTGTCACTGATATTAACATCTTTACACACTTCGCTGTAATTAAACACATATTTCCGGGTAGATTTTTTGTAAACATAACAAATAAGAGGGAGTTCAGTATTATCAAAATAGCCAGGAATTTGTTCTTTAACAGAATGATCATTAAAAATACCGGCAATATTTACAAAATCAAAACCTTTATTGACATTTTAATTTTAATAAAATGTTTTTTTTTTTTTTTATCTTCAGGGCGATCAATTTTGGGAAACAATTTAGAATAACAATATGCAATTATAATTTGGACGATTTCATACTTAGGACTGCAATATGGAATTGTGTTGCATTCCTCCAAAATTTGATGTAATTTATTAACAGGCAAAGAACAGAGCTTGGTTAATAGATAGTGTCTACCGTTGTTTTTTGAAACAGAAATTAGGTCCGAAATATTTGTATTGTTATTACGAAATTTTCTTTGATTGCGATATACTGCAAAGGACGACAAAACGACAAGTTTAGCTATTTGTATGAACAGCTGCCATTACAAAATGGCGTCAATGATGAATCTTCTGATTTTTTTTCCATTTATGACAAAGACAATGTAGATGTGGCCTTGACCTTTTCACATCCATTAACTTTTACATTGCTTATCTTTTTTCATCGCAGAATATAACAGAATTGTTTTCTAAATTGTAAAACAGCAGTTTCTCGATATGTTTCAGTTATTTTTCTTCATTTAAAAAAAAAAAAAAAAATTAAAACACTGAAACCTTGTTTTTTCATTTTGCGTACACATGGTGTGTATTTTGGAAAATTAGTATGGGGTAATAGGTTCACAGCTATCATGTTCTTAATGTCGAAAGATCAGTTATAACCAAAAGAAAAAATATTGTCAACCTAGACGAAAGCGAGGTTTAAAATAAGTCATAGGTGTAACTTGCTATGTTGGAATTTGATGCGACTGTCATACAAGTGAGAGGTTTAGCTAGCTTTAAAACCAGGTTCAATCCACCATTTTCTACATAAGAAAATGCCTGTACCAAGTCAGGAATATGACAGTTGTTATCCATTCGTTTGATGTGTTTGAACTTTTGATTTTGCCATTTGATTGAGAATTTTCCTTTTGAATTTTCCTCGGAGTTCAGTATTTTGTGATTTTACTTTTTGGTTCAATGTGAAAAAATTGTTTTATGCCATGAACATTCTCTTTGTGGGATTATCCTGGTAAATATGTGTAATCTCATAATTTTTTTAGCAAAGTGATTGATTATAATGTTAATTTGCTAATGTTGTAATTTGATCCTTACGCAACTTGACTTTGAAGGGCTACAATCATTAGCTCTGGTCTTCATCAAATAGGGGTAAACAGTAAAAAATGCTTCCCACTGGAAAATAATATACAAGAATCTTAGTTACACGTCAATCTCTTCGTCATTGTTTGCGAATCCGATAAGCGAATTAGCACGCTTCATCGCCTCGACACGGACAAAGTTCGGTGCAGGACAGATTTACAGGTTCAAAGTAAATCTTGCAAGTAATCTGAAGACATTTCAGGGAGGAATCTATGAGGCGCCGTTTTACTATTCATTCCTCATTTTCTGATATCAAAAATATTTCTTGATATCAAAAATTGAATTCCTGATATCAGAAATTGATTTTTGATATCAGAAAATATTCTTGATATCAGGAATTCAATTTTTATATCAAGAAATCCCTTTTGATATCAGAATTCGATTTCTTGATATCAGAAAATAATCTTTATTTCTTGATATCAATAATTCGATTTTTGATATCAGAAAACCATTTTTGATATCAAGAAATCCATTTTATGATATCAAAAATAGATTTTCTGATATCAAATAATACTGACGATTATTTGATATCAAGAAATACATTTTCTGATGTCAAAAATGATTTTTGATATCAAAATTCAATTCTTGATATCAAGAAATGATTTTTGATATCAGAAAATAAGAAAATATCAATGATTGCCCCTGTGTGTCAATAAAGCATCCGAGCTCACCCATGAGCCATAACATTAGGTCTAGTGTTTCGGTCTTGTTTAAGGAAAGAATATCTCAAGAGTTCATAAGAAGTTTTGTATGTTTGTGTTTTTCACATATTAATTATTTTAAGGTTTATAGTCAACAATTATAAGTTCCCGCTTCTTTTATAAGCAATTATTGGTTTCCTCTGAAACAGATTTGTGCTGCTAGGTTTTGTGAAATTAATCCCAGTATTTGGTAATATTGTTTTAATTTTTTCCCCGTTGTTTATGTTGCGAATTTAGTAAGTCAGTTCTGATTAGTATACAAATCAGGAGATGTGGTATTATTGCCAATGAGACAACTATCAACCAAAGTTCAATTGAAGTGGATGTAAGAAATTATAGGTAATTGTTTGACCTTCAACAATGAGAAAACCCAATACCGTAAAGTCGGATATAAAATGCCCCGACATGAAAAATATGAAACAATTCAATTTAGAAAGCTAACGGCCTAATTTATAACAAATAGATATAAGAAGATGTGGTATGAGTGCCAATGAGACAACTCTCCATCCAAGTCAAAATTTATAAATGTAAACCATTATAGGTCAAATTACGGTCTTCAACACGGAGCCTAGGCTCACACCGAACAGTAAGCTATAAAGGGCCCCAAAAATTACTAGTGTAAAACCATTCAAACGGGAAAACCAACGGTCTAATCTATATAAAAACGAGAAACGAGAAACACTTATGAACCACATCAACAAACGACAACTACTGAACATCAGATTCCTGACTTAGGACAGGTGCAAACAAAACATATTACGAAAACAAATATGACAGACATGAACCAACGACAATTACTGAACTACAGGCTTCTGACGTGGGACAGACACATAAAGAATGTGGCGGCCTGGGACATTGGTCACGGTTACATCACAACATAATGTAAGAACAAACTATAAAAATCAGTTGACAAGGGTTTACTCATCAGATTGATACAAAGAAGAAAAACAGCTAACAAAAACACAGACCGGACGTGGCAGGGTAACAACAACAAAAAGACACAAAGTACAGATGTGAGAGTACTCTCAGTTACTGACAGCTAGTTCAAAGCCAATTACAACAAATAAAAAATGCATTTCTTGTATTTTCAAATACTTCGTCTATTTCGTCTTTTAACGAGACGTTTTTTGAAAGACTGCTAGTACTTCTTATGTACCGCGCCTTCAGTGGCGGATCCAGAACTTTTTTAAAATAGGGGCCCACTACTGTCATGCTTTCAGTGATTCCCTATATAATCAACTAAATTTTTCCAATGATAGGTGGGTCCGGGCCCCTGGATCCGCATATGGCCTTGAAAATATCCTTTAAATACAGTTATTCTGCATGAGCCTTTTCTGTGAAGTATTGAAAAGTTTCAGCAGACTTGATGTACGTTTTCATTTCTAAAATACCTTCATTTTGGAAGCGTTTGTCTTTGTTTTAAACGACTGATCACGACTGTCAAGAAAGTTACAATTCATTTTGAGAAAATTGGTATGTACAATTTAGGTGGGTACATGCATTGTATTAGATATGTAAGGCGAAAAGATCGTGTATTACGTCAGTTGAACCTGAATATATCATCCAGCCATCGTATCTAAATCTTGAACACATCAATATTTTTTCGATAAGTCAAGTTTTGTTAAACATTTTCCAGTATTTAGTAAATTCTGAGATCGACTTATTCCTCCGATTGGGATTCTTCGACGCATTAAAAGTAAATATGTTATATTTTAGAATAATTTCAAAATCTTCAATATATTATCTTGAAGTGCATGGAACTTGAATTTCGTACTTAGTTGGATCGAGGTAATTCAGACTGAGTACTCGTTCAGTTTCGTCAAACTGAAGATTAGTGTACATTTTTTTTTTGCTTCAAATATTGTTATTAAATTGCAGTTTTCTATACTAGAGACTTTGAAGCCTAATTCATGTTTATAAAACTTGAAGTGAATTCTGTTTTGTAACAATGAACCCTTTGTCATCAATAAAATGACCAATATCGTGTAGCGGTACTCCACATGATAAAACAATTGGTATACCGGAAACATTATTTCACATATTCCTGATGTTTGGGCTCATGGGTGAGCTTTGATGCTTTATTGACACACAGGAGCCTTCATTCATTCATTTCTTATTTTCTGATATCAAAAATGATTTTGATATCAAAATGATTTTTGATATCAAGAATTCAATTTTGATATCACAAAATCATTTTTGATATCAGAAATCTATTTCTTGATATCAAAAATTAGAAATATTTTCTGATATCAAAATTCAATTTCTGATATCAAAAATCGATTTCCTGATATCAAAAATGAATTTTGATATCAGGAATTCAATTTTGATATCAGAAAATCATTTTATTTTTGATATCAAAATAGAATTCTTGATATCAGAAAATCATTTTTGATATCAGAAAATAAGTAATAAATAGTAAAACGGTGCCTCATAGGAATCTACGACCATATTTATTGCTGGTTATTGTCCCTGTTTGAATAAACTCATCATAGTTTAAAATTTTGTACGTCAGACGTGCGTTTTGTTAACAAAAGACTCATCAGTGATGCTGGAATAAAAAAAAAAGGTTGAAAAGGCATAATAAAGAACGGAGCTGAAGAGCATTGAGGACCACAAATTCTGATAGGATTTCCCAAACACAGCTAAGGTAATCTGTGCTTTCTAACTAAGGTAATCTATGCTTTCTAACTGAACACAATAGAAATAGAAGACTACATCGATCTCGTACCACCTGGAGGAGAACTGTTGCGACCTAGCTACAAGAAATTGGCCTCACCTGGGGCAATCATAGCATGTTGCAAAGTACAGGGAAGAATAGAAGATGAAGGGACAAGTAAATAAACACATTGTATGTTTATAATTAATGTAATTGTCGGACATGTAATGTATTCGTTATGGGCAATGGTTCAAATTGGATTATTTCCCGTTTACTAGTAACAAATCTCTTTAAAAATAACTCGTATGTAATCAGTACAATATATTCCATCGCCATTAGTGATGTCTGATAGGTCCGATATGTATAATTTGTGTCACTTGTTCGGACTTCTCTAACATAGGATTCGAAGAGCAATCAATTCATCCAGTAGAGCAAATTTTACAAAACTATTAGGATTGGATTTCCAATTTAACGATACTTTTTTCTATTTCGCAATTAGATATGTTTTAAACTACATTTGACATAACAGTTATTCATAATGAATACTGTTTTGGATAATTTTCGTCAAATGACATTACATGTAATATGTCTGTAGCAAAATTAAGAACGGAAATTAAAAAAGACAAAAACAGACATTTTAATATCATTTTGTTCTTTAAAGTATCACGAGTTTTGTTTTATTAATAAGTAAAAAAAGATAGCGATAATATGATATTTCAAAAATTATAAGAGTGAATAAAATGTAAAATAACATAAAAAAAAACGAACTCCAAGGAAAATTCAAAACAAAAAGTCCTTTATCAAATGGCAAAATCTAAAGCTCAAACAAATCAAACGAATGGAAACAACTGTCATATTCCTGACTTTGTTCAGGCATTTCCTTATGTAGAAAATGGTCTGATAAGCAACCAAATAAAAAAAAAAAGATGCCAAGGGGTAATAAAACACCATGACACAATATTATGTCGAAATCACAAGCGAATCAACAAATCACTTCGTATACACAGAAGAAACCAGAGTTGAACTCAGGATTCCTACTCTGCTAGTAGCACCCGTCGTACACCTCATGAAAACTAGAATGAATTTGCTTACAAGTCTTAAACGTGGCTACGACAAGTGGTACATATCTATGTTCATTCAACACTGATCTTTCGTAACGGTCAACCAAACCATAACGTTTAAGAGTCCCCAATACGAGCCCTTGGTTAAGTAGCTCCCTTGTAAGCAGAAAAATTATGAAAATACTATTGACACACAAGATCTTGAACATCTAATCAGCTGGGATATGTTTTACTGCTATATATGTAGATTCAGTTTCTTATGAAATAACTAATGAAGTACACAAAGTTTCCAATAGAAAACGAATATAAAATTATCTCTCTTCCGACCCTCAATTTCAATATATAGTTCGACGTCAACGTGTCTGTATAAAACCGGCCTCGCTGTATTTTGGGAATCCTTTTTTCACTCGAAATATATCTACCGGTTTTATTGTAATAGATTCTAATATGGACATGTTTATCGAAAGCTACGAAAATCCAGTTAAAAAAAAAGCAACTCTCTTTGAGTTTAAATCAAGTCAATATCTTCATTTTCTGTCCTAGATACAAAAAAATATCTATTTAAATCTTGACCGCTTTGCTGTTTTTTGCGGTAATTGTTTTGATCCTATGACTCAGTCACAGTAACCAAACTTGATATTGATAAATCCCACATTGACTTTTTATTTTGCGCAATAGATGACATTACTTTTTTGACACATTTGCGAAAATATGGAAAATAAACAGCAGGCGCTTAAAGGATTAAACTCAATTACGTCAACCAAAATTCGGGAATTTTTCGTTGGATGCGACACGCAGAACTTTAAAAAATTAACTGCTCGATTCGGTAAGCTTAGTTTTGTTTCTTGTTTCAGAAGCCGAGATAAAAGACTTAACTGAAGGTCAAAACCACTAAAGGTGACACGAGATTGACACTGAAAGTGTGGCATATGTAGCGGGAGGAAAGAATATTTGGTAAGAAAGACTGTGGACACTAGAATTCAAGGACTCAGATGGCACTTCACTAGATTTTTAGATACAAGATTGATGCATGCACGTGTGCGAAAAGGAAATGAATATACTTCTAAATCCATACACTATATCGTTTCTGGAAAATTTAAGACATTTGCGTGATATTGAGATCCAAGAATACAGTATTTTTTGTTGTTGCAAAATGTTTAGATTGCGTGTCGTAGACTAACCCCGAGCAGGAATTTATCTAAAAATTAGGTTCATATGATAGAGGCAGGTTCATTCACTTCATCGAGCGAAATCTAAAACTTACAAGGATGGATGGGCATGCCGAACAAGAAAATAACCCATTCTCGGAAGGTAAAAACTTTTGTATTGTAAGTTGGGCCTCATACTCGGTATGATCTTTTAGATGTTAATATATTTATTTTTTGTCTTTAAGACTCTTTCTGAATGTGCATTTTCATGAGATATTTGTTACTTGACGTTAAGCAAAGACTATCAATCTTACGATGACAGATTTTGGTAAAGCATGTAAAATTTACCAATATTGTCCTCAATAGCAAAATTAGCATCGTATACATTTTGGAAATTTTTGCAAAATTCTTTAAATACATACTGTATAAAGTTCAGACTTTTTGTATTAAAATTTTTAAATCAGCTTCATCAAACCAATAGATCTACCAATGGAAGTGAAGCAAATGCACGTGAAATAGTATTACTCTTTTAATACCAAAATCGCCATGCTCAAATACAATTGCCTTGCCTAGAATAGTAGATGGGTATTCTGTTATCTGGTATGTGCGTCCGTCTATCCGTTTGTCACCTCACGACCTTCAACAATGAGCAAAACCCACGCCACCTTTTATTCCAGAGAGAGGAAAGAGCCATTATCACATGTACGTATAAAAGATAGCCCGAAAAACAGAAGAAATATCTTTCAATATTGAATAAAACTAACTTCTGGCAATGGTAAAGGGGACCTCCGAAATAACTCTCATAAAGACGAATTATAAGATATGTTGACGGCAACTCTATATAAAAGATGCTTTTGCTTGAGGAGTTTTCAGTTACCGTCACACATAAAAGAAAAATGGTCTTCAAAGCAGCAAAATGTGAAAACAAATTCTGTACGCGAACGACTGTCGATGTGCTTCAGACGAAATGGCAGGACTATTCGTCAAGTGTTAAAGGAAAAAATGTAAAACTCATCAGGACATACAAACACCGTTTGTCTTTATTTGATTCAGAAGTTTTCGTAAACTCAAAATGTTTTTCCTTTTATAGTTCAGACAGCACCTAAAATGTTCATAATGTTATGAGGAAAAATTCAAGGCAATATATGGGACTTTAACATGGTATTACTTGATAAAGATCTTATGATTTAGAGACACTCTGTTATCCGCCGGAAGTACAAAATATGAATTTGAATTAATAATTATATTATATATTAAGCAAGTTCCCAAATTTGCATTATTTGTTTTCGTTGTTAATATGAATTTAACAATGTTCATATGGCACATATCATACACGTATAAAATTCATATAACATTTATCAAAAGGAAAGACATACGCATGGACTACACTAAACTATGGCAGCAAACTCATGTTATCCAAAATTCCTTTTTTTTAGGATGTAGTTGCTCAGTTAAATAAATTTTCATATTTTATGGATTTGGACAGGACTTGGAGGCCCTTTTGCAGGAAATGCACACTGCATTAAAAAAATGTTAGAAATGTATTAAAAGTGTTTGACCTTATAAGAACCCTTCCTCCTACATCAGTAAAAAATTAAACTTTTTTTCACAATGAAACTTGCCAAAAACAAAAGAAGGGGGAGGTTGAAAAAAACACAAATTGAACAATCTGTTATGTGTTCAGCAGCTATATATTCACAAGTTTAGTTTATACAATAAAATTTGTAAGCAAATAATAAAAATGAATTATGAAAATGGACCAAATTGTCATTATACATATCTGGAAACATTTAAACAATTTGCACTTAAATTAAACAGTGTATTTGAGTATTATATACTAACTACCCATTATTTTCATGAAATATAGAACAATAATCTTTTGTCACATTGAATTTGAAGTATCGCGTTTGTCTACAAACCATCTTAACTTCCATCTTTAATTTCGTGATTTGTTTTAAGCTTGCTTATTGATTTTTATTTCAGCAAGCTACAATGATGGCGTTAAAAGCTCTTAAGTCAGCTAAGGATATTCTGAAACATGATAATGAGGAGGAGAAGGTGTGGAAACTTGTCGAATCTGGATTTTTCCAGAAAATAAAAAGTATATTTTAAATTAAAGTAAAGTAAAAAGTAAAAGCGCGTTCCTGTTTCAGTTTGAGGTGGAGAACATTTTTTGACACATTCGATTTTAGCTAGATCACACTGAACACTGGTTTGTCACACTTGATGTCCTAGAAAAGTCAGTTCTTTAGTGATAATAAAAATATTGAATTGTTTTGTCATCTTATTAATATAAGCAGTGCTTCTAGTGATTTTTTCCTAAAATTCTAAAATTGTTTCCATCAATTTCTGAAAAAAAAGTTGAGGTCAGACCCATAGACATTACTCTGAACTGGATAAGTCCTTTATGGTTACTTCGGCATATATTTTGTCTATGAAACTCCTAATTTTACATCTATTCCTATGAAATCGACCGTGGACGTTTATTTTAAGCACCTTAAAAAGTTTAAACCATCATCAATTTTCGGTATCGGGTACCCATCGGGATCCCTAAAGGCGTTAATTTTACGAAAATCCATGCAAAACCGAACTAAGCCATCATGTGTTTTTTTCTACGCATATTTGGCTTGATGGGCAATACTTCTAGATTCTACGACTTTATTTTGGACCTTGATTTAAAAACTCGGAAATCCACAACACTGTTTGACCAGGGGGTACCTTGACATGTTCCCGGCTTTAGTTTGACCTGTATATCACTTGTCCCGTTTGCTCACCTGTTTTACGATTAACGTTAGACCACGCCAAATTAATACCTCGTTCGTCGGATTTTTTAGAAACCCGCGTCCAGTACGGAGCCGCGCTCGTCCGTCTCTAAATTTATATGACCAAAATCTTAATCAGTTGTGCGTTTTAAAGTCACGCCATACAGACACGAAAATTGACATCAAAAACGATCTAGATCTAACATTCACAACGTTTTTGTATTATGGACAAATAATAGGATATATATTCCAAACGTAAGACACGAGTGGTTTATGTGTAGTTACAGTGGTAATGCAGACAACAAACAGCCTTACTACCAAACACAGCAGTGGAATGTGATTTGGACGATTCTTTAACCGATATGTTTGAAGTGCTCCGTGCAAGATCACAATTTGGCACAAAGCACCAACGCCTCCGAATTGGAAGATTTGAATGATGACAATATAACATGCATGAAAAGAGAATCCCGAAGATGGCGGAACATGCATTGAAATGGCACCGCGCTGATACTATTATATTTTTACCCTTTTTTTATCTTTTAGAATAAAAGTTTTTTCCCTTGAAACTTTCATTTATATTTTGAGTACTATTAAAAGTTATAAAGGCTAAAAGCATGAAATTTAACAAGAACGTGTTTATGGTAATTGAATATAACACATCAATTCAACTTAACAATTTACAAAATCTTCTAAAAATAAGATTTTGTATGATTTTCAATCTGGAAAATACTACGAAATTCATAAAAAATAAGTTCCCTAATTCGTGGTATCTGAACCATAATTGAAATAAACACATTTTTATTCCTATACTTTCGTTTTGAAATGATAAAATTTCATATCTTAGGATCCAATATTGAATCAATATTTAATAATAATAATAAATGATAATATTAAGAATACTAAGAAATTTGTAATCACTGATCTGTGAAAATGTTTCAAAAATAAAACGATTTTTTTAATCTCTAGATAAGATTGATTAAACCAGGAACATATACATTGACAAAATGTTTGCATTTGCCGATTTATCACACAGGGGGTATCTTCCACCAAAGTTTGTTTATGGAAATATTATATTGTTACAAATAAGTGCTAACACATCGTTATAGTTCAAATGTGAACAACTTTATTTGATTAGTGATAAACCCCAGGGTGCTAAATCTTAACATTGGTTATATTACTTTAGTGAGAAGATTTAGAATTGGTGTCTTCTTGTTATGCTACCCCCCTTTTTTCCCTTATTGGTGTTAAAATTTCTTTAATATTATAACCTATTTACACTTATTTAATGCGTATATGTTCTTATCAATAGGATATTAAAAATAACAGTTGTTTATATATGCTGCCCCTTTATTCTTATTCAGTGACAATATGAATAGTGGGACAGCTAGCATATATAAACTATTGTTATTGTAATATCATATGGATCGAAGAGCAAGAACACATTAAAAAATTGAAATAAAGTAAAAAAATATAAAAAAAATATTAACAACTGAATAATGAAAAAACGACAAAAAAAGGAGAGCGGGGGTCTATGCACCATGCGTATGTGAGACTACGTTTTTCACAGTTTTCATGTCGGGGCATTTTATAGCTGACAATACGGTATGTTTCGTACATTTCCAAGACGAAAACAAATCAATCAAGTTCGGTTCTACAAAGAAGGTATAACAAGATGGAGGTATAAAACATTCACCAAAGTTTCATGAAAACTGCGCAAAGCACTTTTGAGTTAATGTCCGAAAACGGGAAAATCCCCCCTTTTTTATGAATAAAATCCCATAACTCGAAAACGTACAATTAAAATTTATAAAAATCGAAAGGGAGCGTACATCAATAGATATAAACAATTCGCCAAAGTTTCACGAAAACTGCTCAAAGCATTTTTGAGGTACTGTACGAAAAACAGGAAAATCCCCCTTTTTTAATGAATAAAACCCCATAACTCGGTAACGTAAAATCTAAAATTTATAAAAAATTGAAAAGGAACTCACGTCAATAGATATAAATAATTCACCAAAGTTTCATGCAAATTCGATAAAATGTTTTTGAGTTATTGCCCGACATGTTGACGACGGACGGACACGCGACGGTATACATTATACGTCCCGTAAACGGGCGTATAAAAACCGGATGAACTTATACTCTATCCTTTTTGCTTATGTGATGTTAAAGAATCCTCAACTTTACATTATGTACATGTATGCGTGAAATACGGAACCAAAATAAATATGTACATGTACCTACTTTCAAACGTCAGTAAAAAATTGGAACATGTAAGTCGAAGTTTCAATAAGTTGTGATAAACTTTTCTTTTGCAGTACATAATATTAATAAAGAAGTCCGGAAATAAAACATTAAACTTGAAAATGACACCAGTTTATTACTTTAAATTTGTTTACCTACAACATTACATAATTACGTTTACTTTTTTTAAGATATATAACGAAACTCAACGGTTTATTGACATATTATATAAAAACGATAACTTTATGATAATCGTTTCCTGTTATTGTGAAGCCACAGCCTTGCCACCGCTGACTATTCTAATAAACAACAATGATAATATTTTATTGTTTTAGACCTTGGACATAATATAAATAAAATGTTAGTCCAATAAAGTGTAGATTATTATTTTTTTATTAAAAATAAAAGCTAGCCACTGGGTCGATCGAACCAATACTCAGTTAAGTTCTCATATGTTTATGATTTCTTCTTTCCGTAAACCGTCAACTTAGTTTGGACGACTATTTAGCACAATTTTCTCAAATTTAAAAGGAAAAATACCATGTGTCAATATCAATTGTGGGTGTTGTCAAATGAATGAAAAAAAAACAGAAACCAAATAAATGAATTTACATTAAAAAAAAAAAAAAAACAACATACAAAAGCTGGATAACATAACGCAATGCAGAACATTATGTTTAACAATAACTTTTTCACAGAAGAAATAAAATCTTTTTTCCTAATTATGAATTACCAATCCTTGTAAATATTGATATGAAAACGTTTGTACTCAATTTTGAAAATTAGTAACGAAAATGAAGTTAATTCGGACATTCTTTCTTTGCTACAATTATCTCTACTTCATAAGATAATGGCAACACAGGTCTCTTTTTTTGACTTTCCTTCCACTGTCATAATCTTTTCACCCTGATTCATCAATTTGTAATCTTTTCGCTTTTTCTCTATTAATACCATGTCACTTGCCATTGTTTGTCGAGTTTATTAACGAATAAGTGAGATTTGTAATTATCGCTGATTTTTGTTATCGGGGTGATGCCTAACGGGAAAATACGACGAGTAACCGTTCCTTATCTACTGATCACCTAATTAGTACCATGTATTCGAAAACCAGTTCAAAACAACTTGGGTTATCTCGCTTGAAATGTCCAATATTCTTGAACATGGAGACAAACTTCCACCAGAGACCAAATTTGTTGAGGTTTGTAACCAGTAAAGTTCACGGTATTGCCTTCCACACAGAGCAATATCCCATATATATAAAGATCTGATTGCTATAAAATTCTTCTCCCCTAGGGTGCCTGGTGAATAGAAATATGGTCATCATAGGTCTTCCTCCGACTGGATGTAAAACCCTCGCCTAGAGTGGGACATTCGTATGTTGTGCGGGATGTATAAGTGCACAGCCACGTCCGGTAAGAATTGGAGATTAAATTTGATGCCTAGTGTAAGGAGAGTGCCACACTTTTGCGCATTAAAACCCTTGCAGCAACTCTTTGAGGGGTCAGTAGGTGGGCTGTTGCAAGGCTGAATTTTGTCCCTGTTCAATGTACAAAGACCATCATTTTCCCGTTGCAGTCCAAATTTCACCGATCCTCTTCCCGGACCGCCTCTGTTGCAGGACCTACCCATTGTGTTTATTGTTAATTTGTATTGTTCTCATCCTGAAAATGCATGAAACATTTGTCATTGGATGTTAAGCAAACAACAATCAATTAATTAATCATATTAAATTCTTCAGCAAAGTATGACTATTCAGTGGAATGTATTAAAATGTTTCTTTTGTTTAATAAGTATATATATATATATATATATCATCTGGCGTGATGCATTTGAATACGTAGAAGTATAAAAGAGGGCGAAAGAAACCAGAAGGACAGTCAAGCTCATACATTGAAAATAAACAACGCCATGGCTAAAAATAAAAAGACAAACAGACAAATAATAGCACACAAGACACAACATAAAAACTAAAGACTGAGCAACACGAACCCCACCAAAAACTGGGGATGATCCCAATGCTCTGGAAGGGTAGACAGATCCTGCTCCACATGTGGCACTCGACGTGTTGCTTATGTTATTACAAATCCGGTAAATAGTCTAATTCGGTAGGTCACATTCGTGAAAAGGGACGGGTATTGTAGTTACGACATAAGGAACATATCCGATATCATCTGTGAAACGGTTATTCCATAACGGTCAACCAACTCGAGATGGCGTCCGTAAAATTTACGAAGGACGATTTCAACTTCACCATTTGGAACTCTTGGTTTAATAGCCGTAACCTCTATCATCATGATCGAAAATACAAGGAATATCGTATCAATTGGGAGACATACTCCGTATGCAGGCGCTGCTGGAATGTTGCTACATAGAAATGGAAAGTTCACAATTTGGAAGCTGAAATCATCTCTTTGTCGTAAAGTTTTGTTTTCAACCGACCCTCATTGTTAATTTCTAGATGTAAGTCAAGATATGAGGCAGACTTAACTGTATCTGTAGTATACTTTATCTCTAGTTTGATGGGATAGATTCGTTCAACATAGTCACCAAATTTTGTATTATTTAGTGAGAGAACATCATCTATATAGCGGAACGTAAAGTTAAAGGATATTTCTAACTTCTTATCCTTCCTATCCTATGAAGTCAGCCTCATAATAATAAAGAAACAAGTCGGCAAGAAGAGGGCACAATTGGTTCCCATTGGAATTCCGACAGTCTGTTGAAAACACGTCCTCCAAACGTAACAAATATGTTGTCAATCAAGAAATCAAGCATATTGATAATGTCAGTTTCAGAGATTGCTTGTTTGAATCAGAGTGATTCTTTACAAAGTAGGATTTATCCCTCTCCAAGACAAGATACTTATATCTACGTCCGCCTTTCTTTTTTATGAAACAAAGCAATACCGCAACTCTTTCAATTTGTCTTTTAGTTTGGAATGGGAATACTTCTGTAAAGTGTAGAAAAGTCAAATGTTTTAATACTATTGCAAGATGAGAGAGTGTTAGATTGTATGTACTCTAAAAGATTTTGGAATTTTTAGTATCCACATCTGTTTCACGCCACCTCTAGAATAGGCAATTTAACAATAACTTTGAAGCCCGGCTTTGATTGCTGATAAAATAGATGTTAATAATTAAGAAAGAGGTTTCGTATAATTGATTTCATGGATGTTGTTTTGAATGACAATCATTAATAAATTGTCATCTTGTTGTATACACAAATATAAATAAAATTGAGAATGGAAATGAGGAATGTGTCAAAGAGACAACAACCCGACCACAGAACAGACAACAACAGAAGGTCACCAATAGGTCTTCAATGCAGCGAGAAATTCCGCACCCGGAGGCGTCCTTAAGCTGGCCCTAAACAAATATATATACTAGTTCAGTGATAATGGACGTCATACTAAACTCCAAATTATACACAAGAAACTAAAAGTAAAAATAATACAAGACTAACAAAGGCCAGAGGCTCCTGACTTGGGACAGGCGCAAAATGCGGCGGGTTAAACATGTTTATGAGATCTCAACCTCCCCTATACCTCTAGCCAAATATGTATAGTTGTAAATAAAAGCTTTATACATGCATATATACTTTGCATACATTTATTTGAAACAACATACCATTCTATATGTTCCTGTCCCAAGTCAGGAGCCTGTAGTTCACTGGTTGTTGGTTCATGTCTGTCAAATTTGTTTTTCGTAAATTGTTTTGTTATGAATTAGCTGTTAGTTTTTCTCAAATGAATTGTTTCATATTTTTCATGTCAGGGCCTTTACCGCCGACTATACGGAATAGGTTTTCTCATTGTTAAAGGCTGTATGGTTGCCTATAATTGCAAATATCAGTTTATTTGAACTTTGTTGGATAGTTGTTTCATTGGCAGTCATACCAAATCTGCTTATTTTTATAATGCATCAATTATAACTGTCATCAAACATGGATGTGTACCTGTTCAATGCTGTTGTACTATTTCATGTTCAGCTGGATCTTTATTTGAGCAGACTACACGAAATTATCTATGATTTGTTACTAGTTAACGATTTGTGTACTAGAAATGTTGTGAAAAGATTCAACAGGGTGTCTGAGAACATATTAAGAAGCAAAGTAGAGAATATAAGAAGTAGGATATGAGATATATAAAACATGAAGCACCAAAACTGAAAATTTCTGATCGCTCGCTTGCATAAAATGCTTTTCATAGATTTTATTTTTAATATTTCAAAATAATTTCGCTCGCTAGTAAAAATACTTTCGCCTGCCAAAATGAAACTTCGGGAAAAAAGAATTAAAAATTTCGCTCTCTCGCTACCCTTTTTACGGAAAGTGTCCGTAGAACTAGAAATTAATTTGGTGTGGCCTTAAGGGTCTATATTGTAACAAGGGTACGTTTTCACTAAGGGTTATGCTTGATAAGCCCATATCTTTCTTTATCCCTCGACAGTTGTACATTCTTTGTATTTGCACCATTTTCTATATTATTGCCGTGGGAACTTCCGGTTGTCTAGACCAATCAAAATGGACAGAGATGGCCTAGTTTCCAGAACCCCGTATTATGTATATGTAATTTATACGGCTTATGCAGACGATTCTGGCAGTTCACAGCTCACGGAACCTTGACCATTTTTAGTTCCAAAACCTTAACCAGAGCGGACCACCTGTGAACCTTTCAACTTAAAACCATTACTAGGTTAATAACCCCGATATATATAAATATTTATGACCTGACCAAGTAACCTAGATCATTTACTACGAATACTACAACTTTTCCCATGTTTACGTACGACGATTAACGTCCAAGGAGGGTCCCTGTACTGTTTATTTATTTATTTATGATATATATTGATATTTTATGACTGATTAAATAGTCATTGTTGAAACTTGTAACTGTTTTTGTTATATTTCATCTTATTAAGAATTAGAAACCAGTGTCTAGACTGCTCAGTTAGGCTACAAAGTTATTTACAAGTTACCACTGCAGTTTCACAATTACCAGTTATTGATAGTCCTGCTACCAAGGTGTATCTTGTACCTCGTGTTTAATAATTATCAAATATACACACACAAAAATATTAGCTTCGTGATGCTCGACCAGGGACGTTACATTTGGTGACCGGCGGTGGCATTCGAATTTTAAACCCAGTTTGTATTTTTTTTTTTTTGGACATAAAGTGAAACATAAAATTGCCAAAGTAAAAGTTTAAATTTTATTCACCCTACTGACATAACATGAGTGAAATTAGTGTAGTTGGATCTGTAGTTTCAAGTGCTAGAAAATCACCAATTTTTAGGGGTCGAAGTTCCCATACAAATATGACCTTTCCTGAAATATTGTCATCATCTGTGGTGCAACCACCTGATTTTAATACTAAACAAACCAAATTTGATGAATTAACTGGTATTGTTAGCCTTTTACACAAGGGGTTAAATGACCAAGCTGAAGAGAACCAAATATTAAAAAACCAATTTGATACATATAATGAATATGTCAATAGAAAAATTGAAAACCTGTCATCACAATTTAACACCAGATTAAGTGACATGTCAAAAGAATTTGATACAAAGTTAGAAAACCAATCTGTTTAAATTAACACAAAATTAGAAAATAATTTTGTGAACCTTCATTGTGAAATGGGGAAAAATCACTACAACAATGGAAAAGCAAGCTGATTATATTTTAGAAAAGCTTTTTCCTTTAAAAGCCAGTTTTAATGATAAACCATCTCCAAGTTCAAATATTGTTACCACACATGTTGCTAGTTCTGGTCCTAGTGCGCATGAAATAGATAACCAAAATAAGTCAAACAACAAAAACATACAAAACCCTGAAAACCTAACGTCAGGTCATGTTGCTAGTGCCTTCGTACCTATTGAAAATACTAAGACCCCACCAAGTACAGGCATGTTTAGAAAACCAGTACCAGTTACATGTCCGTAGATTGACAAACCAATAAATGTTGCATCAAGCTCAAGTGTTAGTTTTAATAACCATAATTCAGGAAATGTTGGCTACACCAAACCCAACAGTTATGACGGGAAATCAAACTGGTCAGATTATAAAGTGCATTTTGAGATCGTTCCACAATTAAATGGATGATCTAGTGAAATTAAAGATTTAAAATTAATTTCTTGCATGCAAAATGAAGCACTTGCGGCTATTGGGGATTTAAATACTAATTGTCCACCATCCTATAACGATCTTATAAACACTTTAACTAGAAGATTTGCATCAGAAAACCAGACTGAACTGTACAGAACTCAAATTGACACAAAAATTAGAAAAAGGAGGGAAAGTTTGCCTGAACTTGCCCAGGACATTAAAAGACTTGTCAGTTTGGCTTACTAAAAAGCACACCAAGAGGTTTTAGATAGTCTTGCTTACCGAAGCTTTAAAAAGCATTGAATGATTATGATCTTGCTTGGGCTCTTAATTTGCCCTTAATTTGGCTCTGAAATATGAAGCTTTTCATTCAAGCCATAGGAAACCAAATTACGGAAACTTGCCGAGGTCAGTGATGATAATACCAATTATACTGCGCCGAAAACCCATTTTAAAGGGGGCCATTCAGGAAAAGGGGCATGCTATTATTGTGGGGAACCAGGACATTTCAAAAGGGATTGTGAAAACGCATGACCGACAACAAACAATTTATTCAACAAATGGCCAAAAGTAACCAATATAATAACAACCAAGGTTTGTCTATAAAAATTCCTCAGACCAGGAAAACTGTTAGTTGCTGGCAGAGAGGGTCACCTCCCAGCTGAAACTTGTATTGCTAAAAGATCCAATATTTCAAAAGTGAAAACTCATGATCATGATGGGTTATTCATGAAAGCTGAAATTTTTAGTAGAATCATTCATTGTTTAATTGATACTGGGGCATCTATGAGTGTTTTAAACCCCAAAGTGTTTGATAGTTTACCTGAGCATTGTAAAACCAAACTACAACCATATGAAAATGACTTGAAAATGGCAGATGAGCATAATGTTAGACCATAAGGCACCATTAAAAATTGGAAACAACACGTTTAATAATTCCATGCGTCCAAAGCGCTGGATTTACCTTCATCAGGAACGCTCAATGCCAAACATTTGAAATCCGAGAGATGTATAAGTACCGAAACAGTTGAAGAGCTATATGACAAAAATACATAAAACAAATAGTCAAATTCATCTAAGGTCAACTTTGCCTGAGGGAGTTGAAACCTTAGTTTCTTTATAATTTCAAAATTTATAAACAGACAAATTTAAAAAAGTTTGTTATAAATCATGTCAGTACCGAAGTACTGACTACTGAGCTGACGATACCCTTGGGGACTGATAGTCCACCAGCAGAGGTATCGACCCAGTGATGTAAAAATTGGAAACAACACGTTTAATAATTCCATGCTCCGAAGCGCTTTTCTGGATTTACCTTCATCAGGAACGCTCAATGCCAAACATTTGAAATCCAAGGGATGTATAAGTACCGAAACAAATTACCATTCTTCATAGATAATCAATACATAGACCAACTTTTTGTGGTTGCTGATATTGATATACCCGTTGTACTTGGGTATGATTTCATGTATAAAAATCAGTGTGTGATTGATGTACCATAAAAAAAATCTTTATTGAGTTTATAAAACTGTGGACTGTCATTTAGAGAGTCAAATAAATAGTTTGTTTAAAATTTCAATTGACAAGCAAGTGACAATACCCCCCAATAGTGAAACCATTATTCATGCACTACCAAATGAGAAACTACCTTATGGTACCATATTGATTCTTGACAATACCAGTCAGTCTTTTAAGAACAAGGGTGTCCTTGTTGCAAAATCTATTTGCACATTCAAGGGAGATAATTTACCTTTACGTGTCATGAATATGACTGATTTGCCGCAAACCTTATATAAAAATACTTGTGCTGGTACAGCTTAAACTGTATATTCAGAAAACATTATGGGAAAAATAAATGCAGAGCCTGATTTAGTTTTACCAGAACATATGCAAGTTGCGATGGAAAAAAAATAATCTTAAGGTGGATCAATACAAAATTGTAATAGACCTTTTGACTGAATACTCTGGAGCCTTTTCAATGTCCAAAAATGACCTGGGTAGGACAGACATAATTCAACATAAAATTAATACAGGAGATGCTCATCCTGTAAAACAAAACCCACGACGTGTCCCTTTGGCTCAAAGGAAGGAAGTTGATGACGAAATACAACGAATGCTTGAAGGGGGTATCATACGTCATTCCCAGTCACCATGGAGCTCCCCAATTGTAGTTGTTCACAAGCGAGACCAGTCAATTCGCCTGTGTATAGATTTTCGCTTAGTAATCGACCTGTCTATTAAAGATAATTTTCCCTTGCCGAGAATAGAGGACTGCCTTGACGCTCTAAGGGGAAACCAATGGTTCAGTACTCTCGATTTGGCTAGTGGCTATCACCAAGTAGGCATGGATCCCCAAGACGTGGCTAAAACAGCTTTTGTTACCAGTAAAGGCCTTTTTGAATTAAATCATATGCCTTTTGGTTTGTGTAACGCCGGTGCAACCTTTTCTAGACTTATGCAGTATATTTTATCTGGATTACAATGTGAAAATTGTGTAGTTTACCTCGATGACATCATTGTTATTTTTTTTCTAAATCATTTGAGGAGCATATTACCAAGCTCCGAGAAGTTTTCGATAGAATCCAATTGGCTGGGTTAAAAATTGCTCCTAAAGAGTGTTTTATTTTCCAAAAAAAAGTATCATTTTTGGGACTTGTTGTAAATGCAGAGCGTATTTCACCAGATCCAATTAAAATAGAGGCTGTAAGGTCATGGCCTATGCCAACCAATGTTAAGGAAGTTAGAAGTTTTCTTGGAACCTGCTCCTACTATAGAAAATTCATTAAAATTTTTTAAAATAGCCCGTCCCTTACATAGACTTACAGAAAAGAATGTGATTTTTAAATGGAATGCTGAATGTGAAACAGCATTCAATATTCTGAAAAAGGCCCTTATGACTAGCCCGATTTTAACGTATCCTCGTATTGAAAAGGAATATATTTTAAACACTGATGCCAGTGGCACAGGGGTGGGGGCAGTTTTATCCCAAATCAATGATGACGGCAAAGAATGTGCTATTGCTTATTATAGTCGTACTTTATCGAAAACTGAACGTCAATATTGTGTTACTAGAAGGGAATTGTTGGCTATTGTTTTAGCAGTGAAACATTTTCACCATTATTTGCACGGTGTCAATTTCAGAGTGAGAACTGACCATGGAGCCCTAAACTTGCTCAAGAATTTTAAGAACCCTGAAGGTCAACTAGCCCGTTGGCTAGAAACCTATACTTTCATTATAAAGCACCGTGCTGGTTTAAATCATGGAAATGCTGATGGTCTATCTAGAAAGCCATGTTAAACACTGTGATACTTGTGACAGAAGTAAATTACCAAACAGAAAATCCAGCAATAAGGTCAATTAATATGTTGGATGAAAATGAAACTGAATATACCCCTATTACAATAATTGGTTTAACAATAAGACCCCTGAAGAATTTAAACAAGCCCAATTAGATGACCCTGTTATTTCTAAAATTTTGACTTGGAAAAAGTCATCAGAAAAACCAAAGTGGCCTGAAATTTCAAATTTCAGCCAACATCATATTACGTATTTGAGTCAATGGGATAGACTTATAGTCGTTAATGGAATACTTTATAGAAAGTGGGAAAATACCACAACCAATAATGAAAATTTGCAATATGTTTTACCAAGTGCAGATAGAAACCGTGTGTTACTGCTGTTACATAATGATCAGTTAGGGGTCATTTAGGGTTCAAACGTACTATAGCCAGAATTAGGCATAGGTTTTAGTAGGCTGGGTATACCAATTTTCTAGAAAGGTGGTGTAGGCGTTGCACTGAGTATCAGAAACGGAATCAACCTTCCCATCATACCAGTGAACAAATGATGACTTATTTGTTAGGGAACCTTTAGAAAGAATTTCTATTGTTATCTTAGGTCCAGTGACCCGAACCTATAAGGACCACAAATATGTCATTGTAGTGACAGATTATTTTACCAGATATGCTAAAGCATATGGAGTACCTGATATTGAAGCCCAAACGGTAGCAGATAAACTGTTGGAAGAATGTATATGCTATGATGCTCTCCCCTACAAATACATACTGATCAGGGATCTCAATTTACCACTGATCTGTGTATTCAATTGTGAAAGAAATAACATATTGACAACACCAGAAATAGTCCATTTCATCCCCAAAGTTCAGGATTGGTGGAAAGATTAAATCGAACCATTGGAGACATGATAAGCAAATTTGTGGCTAAACACCAAAAGGACTGGGACCAATATTTACCGTCCCTTATGATGGACTATAGGTCATCAGTTCATGAAACCTTGGGAGAAACACCATGTTTCATGATGATGGGCAGAGAAGTAAGGCTGCCAATAGATTTAATTTAGGGGTGTTGGAATTAAACCTAAAAAATATAGTGTAACTAACTATGTTGATAAGTTAACAGACCAAATAGGAAAGGTTCATGAAGTGGTAAACGACCGTCTTCGTAGTGCATGTGAGCGACAAAAGAGGCGTATGATCTCTTTTACTTTTCCCATATTTAAAGTAGGAGATGGAGTACTCCTACATGACCCCAGGAAATGTAAAGGACGTTCACCTAAATTTCAAATACGGTGGTCCGGTCCCTTTACTGTTATTAAAGTGCTTTTAGATGTTTTATATAAAATTCAGGAAGGACCAAAAGTTAAATTTAAAGTTGTTCATGTGAACAGACTAAAACCTTTTCAAGGGAATATGAAAAGGTGGTATCAACCATTAGGGGAACCAGCCCAAAATACCAGACTTCAAGTCAACAATAAATTAGACTGAGAACAGACAGACCATGACTGATATTATTACATTATAGATATGTTTATTATTACCAGTAGTTTGAGTGATATTCAATGTGTTATTGTTATATTTATTGTTGTTGATAGTTCAACTACCTAAATATTAATGAAGTGAGAACCTTTAATTTCGATTGAGACATGTATCTATGGATACCAAAAGTTATACTTGAGCTATATATTTACAAATAGTGTAAACAAAGCTGATAGTCATGAAACCAGTGACTTAATTAGTTGAATCTAATAACCGAATGAAAATCAACACCATACAGAGTTGGTGCATTTTTTTAAAGTGATTGATTATTCATATATGTGTATTGTACATGTACATATGAAGGTTTATACCTCGTTTTTAATAATTCACATTACCAGTGATTTCTTTGTTGATACAACATGTTGTATACATGTACATGATATGTGTCAGGAAAAACCTTTTATGTTATATTTGCAAAAGTTATAGTAACCAGACATTTGTTTTCTTGTGTGTATTTATAAATATATATATATATATATTTATATATATATATATGCATATATCTGTATATATATTGATACCAGAACCTTAGAGGGCCATTGTGTTGAAAAAAGTTTTATTTTATATTTTGTAGTATGAGTGATCTACTCAAAACAGACTTTATCTACCCTTACCATGCAATGATTGTGGGAAGCGATTTCCAGTTAGGGACAGTCTCCAAAGGCACATCAGGAGGTCCCACAGTCAGGAATTCATAAAGTGTCGTTGGTGCCCTTATTCGAAACCCAAGTGTGACGGTTACCGGGTCAGGCAGCATGAGAAATGCCATGAGAGGTATACAAACCTCATAACAGGAAGGAATAGTTATGTGTGTGAGAGGAAGGAATATACTCCAGAGATTAGTCCACTGAATATCACCACTGAAACAACAAGACAACTGACAGAATTTCTGGATGCCAGCATGCCAGATTTCTCTGACCTGTTAGGTGTGGAGCCCATCACCCATGAGGCAATTATTAAATGAGGAACCACCACCTGAAGCTGTCATTCCCTCAGATCAAATTTTGCAAAATACCTTCATGACCTATCACCCGTATTTCACCGGATACTTTTTCCATTGACCTTGAACCACAGGAACCAGCAGAATCATCTCTAAATTTAAACTGTACTGTAAGCAACATTCAGGAACCAGCACCTTTAGATTTCACTACCAGTATCACTAATAGTCTAAGTCAGGAACTAGCAGAATTATCACCTACAGAAAATATTTTAGATTTGTCTATTACCAGGACCACTACTTTAACTATAGCCACTTCATCAACTTTAGACATTATCACCTCATCCAACACAATAGAATCTACAGCATCTTCTAAAGAGTCAATTGCAACTATTCAGGAACTACCTTTGGATCTTTCTATGAAAACTACTACTAAATTGAACCAAAAACCTGTGGAAATTCCTAGAAAACCATTGACACCAATCATAGATTGTACTTTACCGACAGATATTTGGAATGTGAAACCATTATCGCTTGAGACAAATAATTATGAGCATTTATGCCTGGACCCCAGAGTATTTTTGCTGGGGCCCCATCCCAATATAGTAACCACATGTTAGCTAGCACCTTGAAAGAGAAAGTCAATCTATGTAGAACTTCCTAAAAGGCGAGGTACCAGAGACAGTTAGTTCCGGTTGGTGTGAGAACCATATGAAGGAAGAGAGATGCTATTTACCCGATGGTACCGTTTTAGAACTAAAAGAAGTATGGACTTCAGATAAACAACCACCAGCACATACAGAAGAGTAAGGGTAAGTGCTTGGTAGGTAGGTCTCCTATTAATTTTAGTTCGAGGACGAACCCTTTAAACCCTGGGTGGGGGTAGTGTTATGCCTTAGGGTATGAGTTAAGTATTGTAGGTTTATATGTATCATGTCTCATTCTTTTCTTGTGTTGCTCAGAGAGTTCATTTCTACTTTCACTTTTAATTTCGTGCTCTGCTACTCTGAGTTGCACTGTTGCGTATATATTATGAACGAAAGGACTATGGATATGAACACTTTTGTTTCAGGTATCGCGGCCTATTATATTGTGTTGTATGTATTATATTATTGTTTATGGGAAATATAGTTAGGACAGGGTTCGTTCTCACTGTTTGACCAGAGAGGTACCTTGACATGTTCCCAGCTTTAGTTTGAACTGTATATCGCTTGTCCCGTTTGCTCGACTATTTAATCGATTTACGTTAAGGGTCTATATTGTAACCAGGGTACGTTCTCACTAAGGGTTATGCTTGATAAGCTCAAATCTCCCTTTATCACTCGACAGTTGTACATTCCCATTTGTATTTGCGCCATTTTCTATATTATTGGCGTGGGAACTTCCGGTTATCTAGACCAATCAAAAAGGACAGAAATGGCCTAGTTTCCAGAAACCCGTATCATGTATATGTGATTTTACAACCAATCACTACGTTAATTTGCCGGAAACACTTATCCCTATAATAACGGACACACTTTCTGTGTCCGCGGACTTCCGGAAGTAAAAATACGGCTGTTGCAGACGATTCTGGCAGTTCACAGCTCACGGAACCTTGACCATTTTTAGTTCCATAAACCTTAACCAGAGCGGACCACCTGAGATATATGACCTGACCAAGTGACCTAGATCATTCACTAAGAATACTACAACTTTTCCCATGTTTACGTACGACGATTAACGTCCAAGGGGGGTCGCTGTACTGTTTTTCGCTCTGGGGTATTTATTTATGATATATATTGATATTTTATGACTGATTAAATAATCATTGTTGAAACTTATAACTGTTTTTGTTATATTTCATCTTATTAAGACTGCTCAGTTAAGCTACCAAGTTATTTACAAGTTACCATTGCAGTTTCACAGTTACCAGTGAAAGTTATTGATAGTCCTGCTACCAAGGTGTATCTTGTACCTCGTGTTTAATAATAATCAAATATACACACACAAAAATATTAGCTTCGTGAAGCTCGACCAGGGGCGTTACAGTATTAAGGAGGTGGTTCAGTTGTCACTTTATTGATTTTGTGCTAATTACTCCTGTATGGCCAAGTTTCCCATCGGTCCCTACAAGAATATCCTGAAATTCTATTTATAATTTCTCTTATTTCTATTTATTTTCAGTAGTAAATTCATCGGGCGATCTTTGTAATAATTCCTATATGTGTGTGTGCTAACTTCCGGGAATTACCTCAGTAGCAATATACAAACTTCACCTGCATATGGGATATACATTTCCAAACTCATTCGGTATCCAAGAGCTTGCAGCTGCTTCTCAGACTTTATAAAACGTCACCAGTGTCTGAGCAGAAAGTTGATGAACCAGGGTTATGTCAAAGAACGTCAAGTACTTTTTCTAAAAAAAGTTCGTCGGAAGATACCAAGACCTTGTTGATAAATATTCCGTATCAACTTCACAAATACTACAAGTATAGATCATAGGTACTGACGTTTATTAACTTTTACTGTTGAGTTTATTTTTGGTAATATCCTTTTAGCGTGGCTCAGTACTTATAAATCCCGCCGTTGTGTTATTGTGCTATGTTCATTTTTTGTATTCCTGTGTTTCATTTTTGCTTATGTGCTTTGTCTTTATGCCATTTTGTTTTTCTTTGTGGACATATTTGTTTGTTTTTAAAAGGGTTTAATAATTTTTTAACCCTTTTTAAAAAATTTTCCCTTTTCTTTTAACAAATTTTAAAAAAAAAAAAGAAAAATTTAAAAAAATTTTTAATTAAAATATAAAACAAATTTTAAAAACAATTTAAAAATTTAAAAATAAAATTTTTTATATTTTTTTTTACTTTTAAAAAATAAAATTTTTATCCCGGGAAAAACCATTTTTTATTTTATTTTTTTAAATTTAAAATTTAAATTTAAAAAAAATTTTTAAATTAATTTAATTAAAAATTTAAAAATTTTAAAAATTTTTTTAAAATTTAAAATTTTTAAAAAATTTTTTTTTAAAAAATTTAAAAAAATTTTTAAAAATATTTCCTTTTTAAACGGGTAAAATTTTTGGAAATTTAATTTGAAATAAACAATTTATTCCAAAAAACTTTTTTGAAATATAAAAAAAAAAAACAATTTTAATAAAAAAAAAAATTTAAATGGGGTTTTTTTAAGTAAAATTTTTTTTTAAAATCATTTTTAAAATTTTTAAAAAAAACATTTTTTAAAATTTTAAAAAAAAAAAGTTTTAAAACCAAACATTTTAAATTGAAAAAAAAATTAAAAATTTGATTTAAATTTTTAAAAACAAAAATTAAATTAAAAAAAAAATTTTAAAAAATTAAAAGTTAACCAAAAAGGCCCTTTTATATATGGTAAAAACAAATTTTTTTCGTAATTTTTGTGGGAAATTTGTTGTTTTTTTTAAGAAAACCCCCCTTTTTTTAAAAAATAAACCAAATTTAATTATTTTAATTTTTCCCAATTTCAATGAAAAAAAATAGGAAAAAAAGGTTTTTTTATATAAAAATTAAATAATGGGAAAATAATTAAAATTTTTTAAAATTTTAATAAAGATAAAAAAAACAAAAATTGAAAAAATTTAAAAATTTTTAAAAAAAAAAATTTTTTAATTTAAAAAAAACGGAAAAAAAAAAAAAAAAGGGGAAAGAACCCAGTATAAATTTAAATTTCACAAATTTTTTTTTTTAAATTTTAAAAAGGCCTTTAAGGAGAAAAATATTTTTTTAAAAAAAAAGGGGAAAAACTTATTTTTTTAAAATTTTTTAAACCCAAATTTCAATTTTAAAATTTCCAAAAAGGAAAAATTTAAATTAATTCCCAAAAGGGTTTTTTAAGAAAAAAAAAAATTGAAATACATTAAAAAAAAAAAAAAGGGAAAAACAATAAAATTAAAAAACCAAAAAATTTTTTAAAGAAAACCTAAAATTTTAAAAATTTTACTTTTTAAAAAAAGAAAAAAATTTTTTTTAAAATTTTAAAACCCATTTAAAAAACTTTTTTAAGTAAAACCCAAATTTTAAAAATTTTTTAAAAAAATTATTTTTGTTTTAATTTTACAAATAAATAAAATTTGATTTTTTGGGTTATTAAAAATTTAAAGAACCTTTTTATTCCCAAACCTTAAAAACCATTTTTTTATCTTTCCTTTTGTAATTATTTTGAAAAAATTTTACAAACCAAATTTTTAAAAAAACCAAAATTTTAAAATTTTGGGCAAATATCCCAAAAAAAAAATTTTCTTAAAAAACCCCAAAACCAATAAAATTTAAAACTTTTTTCAAAACTTTTAAAAAAAAATTTTTTAAATTAAATTACCCCCAAAAAATTAATTAAATTTAAATTTTTAAATTTCCATTAAAATTTTGGAATTTTTTTTAAAAACCCTTTAAGGTAATTCCCTTTTTTCTTTTCCCTTTTTAATTTTTTCCCCCCTTTAGGAACCCCCTTTTTTTTAAAAGGTTTTTCATTTATAAAAAAAAAAAAATTTTTTTTTTTAAAAAATTTTAACATAATTTTAAAATTTTGTTTAAATAAAGTTAATTAAAATTTTTTAAAAAATTAAAGGGGGAAAAAAAGAATTCCCCAAATTTTGTTTATTTTGTAAAAAAAAAAGGGAAAAGCAAACCCTAAAATTTAAAAAAAAAAAATTTCCCCGTTGGGGTTAAAATTGGGTTTTTTTAAAAAACCTAAAAATTTAATTTAAAAAAGGGAAATAAAAGTAAACTCCGAATTTTAAAACCATTAAAATTTTAAAAAATTTAGAAAATTTTTTTTTTGAATTTTTCCCTGAAAATGAAAAAATTTTGGGACCAAATTTTTAAAATTTTTTTTTTTAAAATCAAATTTTTTTTGTTTTTATTTTCTATTAAAGAAAAATGTAAAAGTTTTTTAAATTTTTAAATTTTAAAAATTTTACCCTATTCTAATTTGTATTTTTTTTTTTAAAAAAAAATTTTCCCATTAATTTTTCAGGTTTTAAAAAAGGGAAAAAAAGGGTTTGTATCGAAATCCAAGAAATGGAAAATAAAAGCCACTAATACCCCCAAAAAAATACAACCAGCCCCAAAAACTTGGGTTTAAACCCCGAAAAAATCTTTAATTTCCCTTTTAGGGAAAAATTTGTAAAGGTTTTGTTTAAATTCAAAGGGGAATTGTTAAAAAATCCCAAAATTTTAAAATTTTAAAACCCCCCTGGGTGCCCTTAAAATGGGAATTTATTTTGGCCCCGGCGGGGTTAATTTTAGAAAAAATTCTTTTTGGGGTGAAAAAAAGCCCGTTTTTAAAAAAATAAAATTGGAAGGAAATGAAGGGCCAAAAAAACCCGGGGAAAATTTTAAATCAAAATTTGGGGGAACTAAAAAATTTTTGTTTTTTCCCAATTTTCCCCAAAATCCCCCAAATAAAAAAAAAGCCCCCCGGCCGCTTGGAAAGGCCAAACCGGTTAAAATTTAAATTTTTTTATTTTTGAAAAGATTTTTAAAAAATTTTCCCTTTTTAAAAAATATTTAAAAACCCCTTTTTTTTGAAAAGTAACTTTTCATGGGTTTTTAAAAATTTTTCTTTTTTTTAGAAAAATTTATTTTTTAAATAATTTTAATTTTGGGCTTTGTTTGGGTTTTTTAAAAGTTTTGGGCCCAAAAAGAAAACAAATTTTTTTTTTTAAAAATTTTAAAAAATTTTTAAAAATTTAAAACAAAAGGGGTTTTTAATGCAAAAAACAAAATTTTAAAAAAACAAAAAAGAAAAAATGGGAATGTTGGAAAAAACAGCCTTTAAAAGCAAATAGGGAAAAATTAAAGGATTTAATGGCCCAAAAAATTTCTAAAGGGGGGTAAAATTTTTTAAAAAAAAAATAATTTCCAAAAAAATTTCCAAAGGGCCCAAAAAAGAATTTTTGTTTAAATTTACAAAAAGTTTTGAAAAAAATTTTTAAGGGCTTTTAAGGGTAAAAAAAAATTTTAAATTTCTTCCCCCTTTTTGTTTAAATTTTTTTTTTCAATTTTTTTTTTGAAATTTAGTTTAAAGGAATTTTCAAATTTAGTAATTTTACCGGGAAAGGAAATTTCGTTAAAAATTTTCCATTTTATTAAAACTTTTGGGGAAGTTTTTAAAAAAACCTTTTTTAAAATTTTTTTAAAATTTATGATACCCTTTTAAATAGACTTTTAAAAAACAATTTTTTTTTAAATTGAAAGGGTTTAAAAGTTTTTAAAAAATTTTTAAAAATTAAAATGATAAATTAGTTTAAAGAATTTTTTTAAAAAACAAAAATGAAAATTTCTTTCCCCCAAAATTCTTTTCAAATTTTTTTTCCCCTTTTTTTAAAAAAAATTTTAAAAACTTTTAAATTTGTCTTTTTATTTTTAAAAAAAAACTTTGAAATTAAAAGGGGTTAAATTTTTTAAATATTTTTCCCATAAATTTTTTTTAATTGTAAATTTTTTTTAAAAATTTTTTTATTATTTGGGTTTTCCCATCAAAAATAAAAACAATTTCCGAACCCCATTTGATATTTAATTTTTAAATTTAAAAATTTGAAAAATTTTTTGGGGTTAAGCCAAAAACCTTTAAAAATTTATTTTTTTAAAAAAAAAAAAAATTTAAAAATTTAAAAGAAAAAAAAAACAAACCAAAAAAACAAAATTTAAATAAAACCCTTTTTGAGAGAAAATTCCCCCGGGGGGGTTTTTTGCTTTTTTAAAAAAAATTTTTTTATGATAAAATAGTCATTTTAAACTTTTTTTTTTTTAAAGAAAAAAAAAAGACAACAAAAAAAACCCTGGAACCCAAAAATGGGGTTAAATGTTTTTAAAAAAAACAATTTTAAAAAAAATTATTTGGGAAAAAAAAGTTATTTGCCGGGGTTATTTTAAAAAAATTTAAAATGTTCTTTAAAAAAAAACCCTTTAAAAAAAATTTGGTTTCAGTTTAAAAAATTTTGGGTTTCAAAAAATTTTTTGATGAATTTGAAAAATTTTTAAATAATTTTTTAAAAATTTTTTTTGGGTTTTAAAAATAAAAAAAAAATTTTTAAATTTTAAATGTTTAAAAAAATTGAAAATTTTCCCAAATTTAAAAAATTTGGAACTTGGGGAATTTCCGGGTTCAAAACCAAAAGTTTTTTTTAAAAAAAAATTAATTTTTAACCTTGGGTTTAAATTTTAACTTTGAATTTTTCCCAAATGGTTTTTAAAATTTTCCAAATAAGTTAAACCATTTTTAATTTTAAAATTTTTCAAAATTTTTTATTTAAAGGGTTTCAAAAGAAAAAAAAACAAAAAAAATTTAAAAAAGAAAGGAATTTAAAAAACCCCACCAAAAAGAAAATTTACCCCTAAAAAAGGGCCTGTTTAAAACCCCAAAAATTTAATTGCCCTAAAGTAAAAAAATTTTTTTCCAAAAGAAATTTTTAAAAAATTAAAAAGGGTTTTAAACCCTTTTTTTTCCCAAATTTTTTGAAAATTTTAAAAAAATTTTTGGCAAAAAAATTTTTTTAATTTAAAAAAGGGTTTTCAAATTTTTTCAAAGGGTTTTTAAAAAGTTTGATTAAGAACTTTTTTAAAAAATTGAAAAGGGGAAAATTTTAAATTTTTAAAATTAAAAAGGGGTCCTTTTAAAACCAACAAATTTAAAAAATTTCCTTAAACCAGAAACTTAAAATTTTTTTTAAAATTTTTAATTTTCCCGGGTTTTAACTTTTTCCATTACAGGGAAACCAAAAAATTCCCTAAAACAAAATTGGGAAAAAAACCATTTTTTTAAAAAATTTTAAAAAAATTTTAGGGACAACAAATTTGAGGAAACCCTTTTAAAAAAACAAAATTTTTCCAAAAATTTAAAAGGGGAAATTTAAAAAACCCCAATTTTTGCCAAAAAAAAAAAAAGGGTTTTTAAAAATTTAAAAAATTTTTATTTTGGAAATAATTTCCCTTTATTTAAAGAATTTTTAGAAACCTGTCTAAATTTTTTGGAAAAGTTTTTAAGGGTTTAAATTGAGGGCAAATAAAAAAAAGTTTTAAGTACCAATTTAAACAACCTTTTTTTAAAAACCCAAAAATTTTTTTTGGCCGAAACTTTTACAAATTGGGAAATTTTGGGTTTTCGAATTTTAAACCCTTTATTTTTTTTTGAAAAATCAAAATTGGGGAAAAATTTTTAAATTTTTTATTTTCTGAGAAAATTTTTGGGTTTAAAAGGGTTTAAAAAAATAAAATTTTAAGGGTTCCCAAAATTTAAAAATTTTGACCTTTTCTTGAAAACCATCGTTTTTAAAAATTTTTTAAAAAAAATTTTGGAATTAAGGATTTCCTTTACAAAAATTCAAACAAAAACCTTTATAAAAACCCTTTTGTTTTAAATTGAAAGAAAAAAAAAATTGGGCCTTTTTTTACCCAAATTTTGGAAGGAAAAAAATTTTGCAAAATTTTAAAAATTTGTTTGAAATTAAACCCTTTAAAAATTTTTTGAAAATTTTTTTTAAAAGAAAAAACAACCCAGGGAAACGGTATTTTTAGAAAAGGTTTTTAAAACCAAAAGTTTGGGGAAAAACTTTTTAAAGCAAATTTGGGTTTCCCAAAATTTGTTGAAAAGCGGCCATTTAAATTTGAAATAATTTCCTAATCAAAAAAACTTGGGGAAAAACCCTTATCAGGGAAAAATGTTGCCTTTGGAAAACTAACCTACAGGCCCATAAAACCACTTTTTTGTAGGAAAAATTTAAATTTGCTTTGAGTTTTTAAATTAACAAATTTTCAAAAAAAAATTTTTGGGACCCCAAATCAACTTCAGAAAATTAAACGAAATTTTTCAATTTAAAGAATCTTTTTAAAAAAATTAATTTTTATCCCAAAGAAAATTTTTGGGATTAAATCAAGGGCAAAACCAAATTTAAAAACAAAACAAATTTTGGATTGACAAAAAATTTAACTTGAAACCCTTTTAAATGAAAAAAATTTTAAAAAGGGTTTTGGGTTGGGAAAATTTTAAAAAGAAATTGTTTGTTTAAAAACAACCAAAAAAAATTTCTGGTTTTAAAACATTTTTTGGGTTTTTAAAAAATTTGCCCTTTTTCCCTTTAAATAGGAAAGTTTTATTAACCTCCCAAAATTTAAACGTTTTTTCAAAGGTTTTTGTTTTAAAAAATTTTTTAAAAAAAGGGGCCAAAAGGGAAAAATTAAATTTTATTTTGAACCCGAAAAATTTGGGAAAAATAAAAAAACAAAAAACAAATTTTAAAAGTCCAAAAATCAAAAAAATTTCCCAAAACAAAAATTTGCCCAATTTTAAAAGGGGAAAGGGAAAGGTTTCCCCAAAAAGGGGAAACCCAAATTTGAAATTTATTGTAAAAATTTAAAAAAATTGAAAAATCATGAAAAAGGAAATTATGAAATTTAAAATAAAAAATTTCAATTTTTTGTTTATTTTAAAATTTTGGAAATTTAAATGGGTTTTAAAAAAATTTATTTTACCTGACTTTTTAAAAAAAAATATTGAAAAAAAAAGAATTTAAAATTTTAGCCCGGGGGGAAAAAAACAACATTGAAAACAATTAACCAAATTGGGTTGGAAAAAATTTAAATTTTTATTTTATTTTGAAAAATTTTTTTGGGGATTAAAAGAAAAACCCTTTTTTTAAAATTTTGGGGAAAAACCCAAAAAAATATTTTTATTCTTTTTGTTTTTGTTTTTTCTTTTTTGGCTTAATCTTAAAACTATAATAGAAAGAAACTTTAAACAGCACAAAAGATTATCTAGAAAAGATCTATAAATAACCCACAAGGCGTAAATCGTAAGTCGATTCCTTAAGTCTTATGGTGGTTATTGCCCTGAAATGATGATTATTTTACCCATTTTTGTCGTTGTTGGCTAATATCTTGAAAACTCCAATAGATTTTTTAGACACATTTTCAAAAGCAAAACTGATGTTCATAGTATAGAACCAATAGAACAAGTTCCAACAAGGATGAAAGAAAGAAAACCAAATTTCTTCTAAATTTACAAGGCTGATTTTTCTATCTCAGATTAAATAATAAGCCAGATCGTGTACTCATATACAATGAATAGACATATACTCAAAAACCAATAAAACATTGTCATGAACAGAATGTCAAAATTTGTAACCACAATATTTATGGTCGCCTTTAAAACTTCTAGAGAGCTGTTTAATCTCTAATAATTGAAGATGACAAATGTGAATAAAAAGAGTTGTGGGGTTTGCGCCAATAAGACATAACCACTAACGACACGACACTTGGATAAAGATACCAAAGGGACATTCAAACTCATAGGTCGAAAATAAACTGACAACGCCATGACAAAAAAGAAAAAGACTAAAAGACAAACAACAGTACACAACACACAACATAGAAAACTAAAGACAGAGCAACACGAACCCCCACAAAAAACGATTTATTGCTTTTTATTGATGATTTCAAACATCTTTTACATTTTTGGCAAACACTATAATATACAATTATAGCCTTTGTATGAGGTCGATACAAGGATATATTGACCTGAAAGAGGTATATTGACTGAGGACGAAGTCCGAGGTCGATATACTTCTTTGGGTTGATATATCCTGTATTGACCTCATACAAAGGCTATAATTGTTATATTATTAATTTCCGACCATGTTTGTATGAAAATCGTCGTTTGATTTTGTTGGAAATATATAGATATCATATTGTCTCCTAGACAATAACAACATATTAGTTGTTATTAGTTGTTATTTCATTTATTGTTTATGTTTGTTTTTTAAGATCTTATGTATTTGAAGATTTTTTTTCTTCAAATAATCGATCATAGATATTTTTTAATAAAACATTTAACAATATCATGAAATTCATTACATGACGTCACAAAGTATATCGGTTTTTAGATATTCTAAAAATAACAGTGCAATATGCTTTTTGCTATCCGCCGTTTTCTGTCTACCTTCGAAAATATAGTTTAACATGTGACTATCCCTGAACGAATCAAATTAGTTAAAATATACTAATTAATAATATTAGTAGTTAAGGAGATACTGTAAATGGCTAAAAATGATGAGCACCGTCGGATCAGCAAGTAAGTAAAAATGACCGAAAGCGTATGCCGAATCCTTTTAGGAGTTATTGTCCTTCAGTGACGTGTTTCCTCCATTTTTTCTTCTTTTGCTGTAATCTTTAAAACTATAATAAAAGATTGAAGGAAACTTAATTATTTTTAAACAGCAAAAACAACCAGCTGTAAATGATCTACTAATAATTCAAATGTTTGAAACGGTCAGTCGACTCCTCATTATAGAAATTACCCTTCAATGACGATATTCACCTACTTTTGCGTTTATGTCTATTATCTCAAAACTATAAAGGATATATGGAATGTTTAAACAAAGCAATTAACTAGACACTAAACGATAGCCTAATTCGTCGGATGATTCCTTATAGGTTTTATCACATTCTTCATTGATGACTTGTACCCATTTTCCTCTTTGGCGAAAACCATTGAAGATATAGAGAAATTATAAAGAGCAAAAATGATCAGCAAATAGGATCTACAAATAAGTGACCAAAATCGTCAGTCGACTCCTGATAGGAATTATTTCTCTTCAAGAACAGGACAATTTTTATTCTTTTTTGTTTTTTGTTTTTTTAATTTTTTGGCTTAATCTTAAAAACTATAATAGAAAGAAACTTTAAACAGCACAAAATATTATCTAGAAAAGATCTATAAATAACCCACAAGGCGTAAATCGTAAGTCGATTCCTTAAGTCTTATGGTGGTTATTGCCCTGAAATGATGATTATTTTACCCATTTTTGTCGTTGTTGGCTAATATCTTGAAAACTCCAATAGATTTTTTAGACACATTTTCAAAAGCAAAAACTGATGTTCATAGTATAGAACCAATAGAACAAGTTCCAACAAGGATGAAAGAAAGAAAAACCAAATTTCTTCTAAATTTACAAGGCTGATTTTTCTATCTCAGATTAAATAATAAGCCAGATCGTGTACTCATATACAATGAATAGACATATACTCAAAAACCAATAAAACATTGTCATGAACAGAATGTCAAAATTTGTAACCACAATATTTATGGTCGCCTTTAAAACTTCTAGAGAGCTGTTTAATCTCTAATAATTGAAGATGACAAATGTGAATAAAAAGAGTTGTGGGGTTTGCGCCAATAAGACATAACCACTAACGACACGACACTTGGATAAAGATACCAAAGGGACATTCAAACTCATAGGTCGAAAATAAACTGACAACGCCATGACAAAAAAGAAAAAGACTAAAAGACAAACAACAGTACACAACACACAACATAGAAAACTAAAGACAGAGCAACACGAACCCCCACAAAAAAACGGGGATGATCTCAGGTGCTCGTGAAGGGTAAGCAGATCCTGCTCCATATGTGGCAGTTTAGAACGTGAGGTGGGTGTTGTTTTCACAACCGGAGATGCTTTCTTAGTAAACCACAGAGCTTTGTTTGCTCTCAATTGCATTCGATGTCCACTATTACCACTCCATCATTTGTTCGTTTGGGTCTTGACTAATGCTATTAAAAGTATCAGGACTCAACTTCTCCATATCAACGCATAAACATGGAAATGTATCTCCTATTATTTCGACGAGTTGTAAACAAACATTGTTACTGCATTATGAAAAAAAATTCAAAAGATTTTATTCAATAACACAGAAGATGGAAATAAGCTATGAAAAAAATACATCTTAATAATGTCGTATTGAAAATGGTTTTAAACAAAACTAAACAAATATAAAAGGATCTAGACTCATGTGACTATTTTACAGACCAACTACCTAAGCCAGTTCCTTATATGCGTACATCTGATACCTCTGATGGAAAATTCGGGTTCTGACGACTGTAGAATAATAATGGTGTCAAGTAGTGTGCATGATTTTGCCCCACAGTTTGACATTTCAAAGGTTCAAGGAAAAGATTTGAAAAAAAGTTCTTATGATGAAATGGAATATTATTCTTATAGTAAACTGTATCAGGTATGTATGTAGGGTTTTTCAACCATTTCATAGATGCAACCTTCTAAATTTAGAACATTCATTTGGCCTTGTCATACTTTTTAGCTTCCCTAGCCCAATAAGCCAGTATGAGCTTTTCACGTCACTTGCTTCTCGTCACCTGTCGTCTGTTAACTTTTTAAAAAATCTTCCCTCTGAAACAACCGGCCACATTCAACCACACTTGGCTACAATCATTATTGGGGTGTTTTTTTTTTTTTTTTTTGTGTTTGATGACCCAACCTGGATAACAAAATGGCCGACATGGCTAAAATAGAATATAGAGGTAAAATGCAAGTTTTGTCAATTACTAGAATTTTAAAAACCACTATAGATAGAGAAAATCAGAGGGTGGTTAACAAAAGTTTAGAATTTTGAGATCTACGTACTATTTATTAACATTAAAACTGTCAGATGACTTCTTATAGGAGTTATTGTCCTTAAAAGACAAACTCTAACATTTTTATAATTTTTGTGCCTAAAAGCTTGACAACTATAATATATAAATAGCAACTTTAAAGATAAAAATTGATCAGTAAGACACGATCTACAAATAAGTCAACATGGTCAGTCGACTCCTTAGTGAAGTTATTGTATTGCCCTTTAACGACAATATTTACCATTTAATTTCGTTTTTGACTATTATGTTGTATTGAAAACTATTATAGATAAATAGAAGCTTTAAAATGCTAAAAAGATCAACAAGACAAGATCTGCAAATAAGTGAAATGGTCTAAATCGTCAGTTCATTCCTTATTGGAGTTATTATCCTTTTAATAAATGATGTTTTTTACCAATTTTATGCGTTTTTGCCTGTTTCTTGAAAGCTATAATAGAGAGATAGCAACTTTAAAAGCAAATATGGTCAGCCAGACAAGATCTACAAGTAAGTTAACATTGCAGAATCATTACATTATACCCTATAGGAGTTATTGGCCTTTGATGATGAGTTTTTCCCTTTTTATGTTTTGAGCAAAAACTATAGAAAATAGAGAGAAACTGTAAACAGAAAAATTACCAACAATACAAGATCAACAAAAATGAGATTTTAGTCATGAATTATATTCTAGTCTATAATGTTGGAGAGTGTCAATTGTTGAAGATGAACATAAACCTAGATGAGCGACACAGACTCTTTAGCACCTAGTTTGTAAAGCAACCAATTCATTGAACACAAAATGACTTTTCAGTTTAACAGATTGGTGAACATGATACTTACAAAAATGTGTAAACGTCGTTTGTAAATTTTCATAATTCCTAATCTAGATATTTACTTTATTTTTCATCTTTACTTTATAGGGACATTTAAATTATTGTTTACTTGTATACAATCAATTTTACATACGTAATAAAACATTAAAAAACGTTAAGCCAAATGCTCTGAACTTTAATCATATCGGTGCAATAACCTTCTTAGATTAGTATCAATTAAAATATGTTGTCATCGTCGACTGTTCCCAATTTGTTTTTCTACAACTGTGAGTTAAGAATAGTTTGGGCTTTTTTATTCGTTTGTATCTTAGAAAGTTCTAATATGAGTATCAATTTTAGCCTGTAAAATAACATATATGAATAATTTTCCCTCTCGCGTCTGGTATACGTAACTTTGTTTTAATCATTGTTTGTATAAATGTAAAAATTTCTAGAAGATTTCAAAAAGGCTGAGTTTTCTCTGTTGTTGGCATTCACAATATTCTGCCTTTTCAGATAATTGACAATATCTTTTCCCCTTTTTTAAAAGATCATTTAGGCTTTTCATTTGGTTATTTCGGTCTTTTATATACATTTTATAGCTCCAGGGGATGTGTTATGTTGTGCAAGATTCTTTAGTATTATGTCAGGTCAGTTTTGGGAACCAATTATTCTAAGTCGATGATATTTGGTATGCAGATGCATAAGCATTTAAACAAATAAATTCTATGGAGATGTTGTTTTTTTCCGCGCCTCAGCGGTATTCCATTGAATTCAAACCTTTTAAACCACAGTTTGCAACATTAAACCTTGTGATTACGTCCATTTATCTTTATATCTGTATATTGTTTTTGCACATGAAATACTTAAATATTTTCCTAATGGAATAACAGAAACTTTTCTTTTGCATTAGAATGCATTAATTTTTAAGGGACATTTTGTTTCGTTTCTCTCAGCAGCCCAAAAACGACAATCTGTTATGTTATTTTTTTCCTGTAAGATGCATAGGTCATCATTTTATATTCCTCGATTACGATTTCAGGTTATGCAGATGTATTTTATGAATAAAAGGTTGAAAGACACCAATGTTTCAGTCCTATCTATCCATCCTGGAATTGTTAAAACAGAATTTCAGAGGAATTTCCACCAATCTGGTGCTTGTATTGTGCCCATTATAAAATGCTTCATTTGCTGTGGTAAGTATAAATTCTTTTTTTTTTTATTATAACCAACTTTTTATATTGCGTTCAAATGAACTTATTGTCTCCTTTTTCTCTTCTGTCCCGAAGTTTGCAAAAGCGTGACATAGGTCTTTCTTTTTCGAAGTTATCAGACGTAGTGTCAATCTGAGTTGTCACAAAGTCCTTTGATTAGTTCAATTCAGAAAATAACCTTTTGGTCGGCTTTTGATAAAAGTTATGCTTTACTCTTTGGAAGTTTGTTTGCCCTTTTCTTAATTAATGAGTTTTTAAAAAGTTTTAAACTCACAAAAAGAGATAAACTAACAACGACGTGGTAAAAAACGTAAAGACAAACATGTACACACAAAAACCATCGTGTTGCTTATTGTAATAGAAAAACAAAGGATATGGGGTATCCATCCATGAATCAAAATCAGTACATGCTCAGCAAAAAAAAACAAACAAAAAGCAAAGGAATACCGCTTTTATTGCTGCTCTTCATTTCAAATCAGGATAAAAAAAAACTTTATCTCTGGAATATCGAAATGTATACTCCATATGTAGGCGCTGCTGAAATGTTGCTACTTAGAAATAGAAATTTCACAATTGGGAAGCTAACATCATCTCTTTTTTCTTAAAGATTTGTACAGACTCAACTGTATAAATTGAATGCTTCATTTCAAGTTCGATGAGAAAGATGCGTTAAACATAGCCACAAAACATTGTTTAGTGAGAGGGCATTATCTATATAGCGGCACGTGAAGTAAAGGATGAAGGTCGCCTTGGTTCATTCTACCTGAGAATGAATAAAAGAACAAATCGGCAAGAAAAGGAGAACGATTGTTTATTGAAACACCGGTCCCCAAACATAACAGATGTGTTGCCATTAAAACAATCAATCATCTTGATGATGGCAGTCTCAGATAATATTTTGTTTGGATCTTCGTTATTTTTTTTTTTTTTTTTACAAAATATAATAATTCCCTTCCTTAAACAAGATATTTGTATGTACGTTGGCTATTCTTGTTGTTTATGAAATAAAGTAGGACAAATTCTTTCAGTCTTTAATGTCAGAATGAGGTATACAAGCGTAAATGGTAGAGAAGTCAAATGTGTTTATACTGTTTTGAGAGGAAAGAGACTTGGATTGTATTTTCTCTAACAGATTTGTGGAAATTTTAAGTAACCACATATGATTCGCACCTCACCTGGAGTAGGTGGTTTCGCAATGACTCTGCAGCTTTTGATTGCTGATACAATTGATGACATAATTGTGAAAGAGGAAATACCATCAGCTACACGTGTATTAATAGCCATTTAGACTTCATTCATGCTTTATTTACTATGGAACTTTTACATTGTTTAGATGAAAATATTGTTGTTTCGATATCAAACTGCTTTTGATTTTCTCTTGTCTTCTTCTTCTTCAAATTAAAGATAACACTTTAAACATTTGGTGCGTCTTATGCTTTTAAGAAGACAAGTGATATTTTGTCATAACAACTATTTGAAATTGAAATTCCCACCCACTTCCATTAAAATTGTTCAGCTATATTTTTTTATTCTAGCTTGGTTTGACAGTCTATGAAGTTTCTGTCTAGCTAAATGACTTAACTGACAATGATATAGTTACAATGCTGTACCAATTAAAAGATGGATATTGATTGTTCAACTGACACTTCGGAGTTTTAGTTGAAAATCGATTTATTTTCTCAACATTTATCAAAAGCGACTTGTCGCCAGATTTGCTTGTCATGAGCATCACAACGTGTGCCACCAGTGGAGAAATTATTGCCTACTCTTCTGAAGTTCCTGAGTTCGCAACAGGTCTATGATTGGTTCTTGACGCTTAATCTTATGTTTTCCGTGTAATGTTTAGTCAGCGGTTGTTTCTCTATTTATTTTTGTCTTTTGATGATTCTATTGTCTTTCCGCCAACTAATGTTTTTGTAATGACCTCTTGGTATATTTTTTGGGTTTGAGTATAAATTTATGTTAAAATACTTTTGAGGCAAATTAATGTGTTAATTAGTATACATTTATCATTATATCGATCTAGGTTGCGCTAGAAATGCTTTCAAAGGAGCAGAAACTGAGATTTACGCTGCAATAGCACCTCAGCTAAAAGGAATAAGAGATGTCTACTATGTAGATTGTAAACCAAAAACTACAGCTAGCCAGTCAAGGTAATTAAACAAAACAATTCTATTTTGTTAAAATGAGGGATATGTCATCTTTTGTAAATAGAACAGCAATTATTGATTCTTTTTAATTTGTAACAAAAAGTAAAATAACAAAAATACCGAACTCCAAGGAAAATTCAAAATGGAAAGTCCCTCAACAAATGGCAAAATCAAAAGCTCAAACACATCAAACGAATAGAAATCAACTGTCATATTTCTGACCTGGTACAGGTATTTCCTTATGTAGAAAATGGTGGATTAAACCTGGTTTTATAACTAGCTAAACCTCTAACTTGTAAGACAGTCGCATAAAATTCCATTGTACTGACAACAATGTGTGAGCAAAACAACATATACCGAAGTAATTCGACAAAACTGATGTATTAAAATTTATTTATTTTCAGGCTAAAAAAGTACACTTAAAATAAGCTTTTATAAAAAATTAAATTTCTATATTCGACAACAAGAAAGACTACAAATTCAAATCAACTGATGATCAAGAAATTCACGTTGACAGAAGTTACTAACAGTGTATACAAAAAAGCAAATTAAATTTTAAGGTTTTTTCCACGACAAAAAAAAAGAGAATTTACAACAAAAAAACTTATGTAACATATTATCAGTTATCCATAAATTGGCATCGGGAGGAGGGAGTTTTTACAACTTTCTCATACCATTGTTGTGCAGATGATATACATGAACAAAACAATTTCTTGAGTATATTAGAACTAGCAAAATAACCCTGTTTAAGACATCATGAGGAAAACAAGAATAGATGTCTTTACAATATGTCACGCTTCAAATCGTCCTGAGTCTAGACAGGTTGTAGATTCATTGCCAATATCTTTCATTCACAATAATTTGTTTTAAAGGACGGTTAGGAATCAATTTTTTTAGTATTGGCGATATTTGCATTTTGATCGAAACTCCGATTATAGGATGCATTTTTGTAAAACAAGATGTACCATTTCCCCGGTCAATATTATCATGCAATGTAATAAATTTTCAGTAATACAACTGATATAATTTTTCTTATACATCATCTACTCTACCAGCTTTTGGTTCTGACTGACTCTGAAAGTAAATTCAGAAAATAGCATTTGTCAATCCAACGTTTTATTTATAATTTGGTCAGAAATATTTTAACTTGCAGACTAACAACAACCGTTTGATACAGATGCTGGCGTACAAAATCATTAGCATGGTGTCGTTGATGAGTTTTTGTTGAGAGCCTCAGCCTTGCTTAACCTGCGTCGTTAAACTGTTGTTTAATCTATATTTCTATGACCGTGACACTGTATAATCTTCAATAATCCATATACTTCATCTTTTTTTTTTTTTTTTTTTAGAAATAGTGAAAATCAAGAAGCATTACTTAAACTTTCTCTTGAACTGTTAAAAGACTATATTCCGGACAGTTTAGCGCAGAGGTGGTTACCGATCACATAAGAAAACTGTATTTCTTAACTAGTGTTTGTCAATTTGTCAATTTATTGTAAACAACATTGTATAATACTATTGTGATATCTGAAGATGTGACCTTATTTGTCGGAATATGCTGTTTTATGTCCGTCTGCCATGTTCTTTGAAAAATTTAGCATTACGAAACTTTCTCCGAAATTATGTATTTATCTTGTGCTATATGACATCAAGGCTCCCTTTTACTTTTCGTGTTAATCGTTTTCTATTTGTTGTCTAAAACTAGTCTTATGTCATTCGTTCTCTTCTAATTTCATTAATTTTCCCTATATGTTTGTATTGCTTTGAAGTGAATTTAAAATGTAATAACTTAATAGTCTGCTGCATATAAGATGTAAATAACAAAATCAGTTGCTATTATATGAAAATAACACTTTGTAAATTTCGAGCATCGGATGCACTCTTCTTGATTTACCTTTATCAAACCCAAATATTTGAAAGCCAAGGATTTATAAAACATGAATATATGAGGAGCTACATGATTAAAGAGGGACGAAAGATACCAGAGGGACAGTCAAACCCATAGATCGAAAACAAACTGACAACGCCATGGCCAAAAATAAAAAGACAAACAGACAAATAATAGTACAGATGACACAACAAAGAAAACCAAAGACTAAGCAACACGAACCCCACCAAAAACTGGGGTGATCTCAGGTGCTCGGAAGGGTAAGCAGATCCTGCTCCACTGGGCATGTGGCACCCGTCGTGTTGCTTATGTTATTACAAATCCGGTAAATAGTTTAATTCGGTAAGTCACATTCGTCAAAAGGGAGGGTATTGTAGTTACGACATAAGGAACATATCCGATATCATCTGTGAAACGGTTATTCCATAACGGTCAACCAACTCGTGATGGCGTCCGTAAAATTTACGAAGGGATGACTTCAACTTCACTATTTGGAACTCTTGGTTTAATAGCTTCCTTGTGAGCAGCAATCCTCTATCAAGGAAATCATGATAGGAAACACAAGCCCGGGAATATCGTATCAATTGGGAGATATATACTCCGTATGCGGGCGCTGCTGGAATGTTGCTACATAGAAATGGAAAGTTCACAATTGGGAAGCTGAAATCATCTCTTTTGTCATAAAGTTTTGTTTTCAACCGACCCTCATTGTCAATTTCTAGATGTAAGTCAAGATATGAGGCAGACTTAACTGTATCTGTAGTATCCTTTATCTCTAGTTCGATGGGATAGATTCGTTCAACATAGTCACCAAATTTTGTATTATTTAGTGAGAGAACATCATCTATATAGCGGAACGTAGAGTTAAAGGATATTGCTAACTTCTTATCTTTCTTCCTAAGAAGTTCCTGTATGAAGTCAGCCTCATAATAATAAAGAAACAAGTCGGCAAGAAGAGGGCACAATTGGTTCCCATTGGAATTCCGACAGTCTGTTGAAAAACACGTCCTCCAAACGTAACAAATATGTTGTCAATCAAGAAATCAAGCATCTTGATAATGTCAGTTTCAGAGAATTTTTTGTTTGAATCAGAGTGATTCTTTACAAAGTAGGATTTATCCTCCCAAGACAAGATACTTGTATCTACGTTCGCCATTCTTTTAATGAAACAAAGTAATACCAACTCTTTCAATTTGTCTTTTAGTTTGGAATGGGAATACTTGTGTAAAGTGTAGAAAAGTCAAATGTTTTAATACTATTGCAAGATGAGAGAGTCTTAGATTGTATGTACTCTAAAAGATCTTTGGAATTTTTAGTATCCACATCTGATTCACTCCACCTCTAGAATAGGCAGTTTTACAATAACTTTGGAGCCCGGCTTTGATTGCTGATAAAATAGATGTTAATAATTTAGAAAGAGGTTTCGTGGAGCACTTGGAAGACCCAGCAATATACCGTTGTTTGTAAGGACACTTATGTAGTTTAGGTATCCAATACAGTAATGGAAGATCCAGTTCTTCATCTTTGGTTGAAATTCCAAAGGAACATAGAACAGATCTATGATTATCCAGGATTTCCTCTTTGGTAATTGTCGTGAGGGTATATGTTGAGTTTCCAAGTGAATTGTCAATACCTAATTCATTTATCAAGCAGTCTATGTAATGATATTTACACACAAAACGATGTTGTTTGGGGCTTTATCTGCGGGGACAACAACATATTTGTCATGGAGGTAGGACAAGTGTCTTGCAACATTTGGGTCTTTAAAATTGACGTAGCGTGGGTATTGATATGCCCATTTGGTTTCTTAATTCGGATTTGTATCAACGACCTCACAGCCTTAATTCATTCGGAAAGAGTATCTACGTCTTCTTTCTCGCGTTTAGCCCATTGCCTGGCATAATCCTCGACTGAATCCATCAGTATTTTGAAGTTGTATTTCCAATTGATGGATTTAGGCTCACGATATTCGGACCTTTGGATAACAAATTTCGCAGGAAGTGTTATTGATAATGTTGAGGTCTCCGGTAATAACGTGGCCAGCCGGATTATATGTGAATTGGGAACTAGCACAGGTGCAATCAGGAGGTTTAGACTTGAAGTCGTCAATGTTGAGATCCTGCAAAACGTGTTTGTAATTGAATATTTTAGTTGCAATTGGTTTGGTATAGGTATGAGAAATTATTGGTACAGACTGATCTTTAAAATAAGGTGGTATTTTCGACTGAACTAATTTATGATGAAGGATATTGCCTAAGTTGACGCCATCGAGACCTTTGTTGGCAAAGGAAAGTTTAAGAAAAGATCTTTTCTCTTTTTCATCTTTTCCAATGCGAACTGGTTTGAAAAGTTTGTGACTTGCAATATCCGAAATAATAGCTGTAAGTTTATATTGGTTTGAATGAGGGTTTGTAACAGTGGTTTCCAAACATAAATTAAACAGAGAATGAAGTTTTGAAAGGGTAATGAATACAGTTTCGTGCGAATGTGATGAATGCCTAATGGCAGCAAGTCATTTATAGAGACATCATGCAAAGTAGGTGATGTATATTGACGATGACCATGACTGCGTCTACGTCGAGGAGTAGAGTTGAAAATATTCATTACATTCACCGAGCTAATTAAGGCAACAGTAGATCACCGATGTTCAAATCTCGTACATCGAGTAAGAAGAGACAAATCAATGTAAAGAACAAAACACGATGGACCTAAATATATCCAAATTCATCTGAGGTCCACTTTGCTTGAGGTAGATGTGACCTTGCTTTCTTAATTAAGCAACAGAGTATTTGATCAAAGTTTGTTATTTATTAAGTCAGTAAAGAAGTGCGGGTTTTCCAGTGACTTTAAAACACAGGATACAGAGAGAATAATTAACAGTGTCTCAAACCACTATCTACACCATAGGTTTGACATCGAGGGTCGGTTCTGAATAAAAAAGAACGGGAATACAAGTAGCTCCAACTTTCGTTTTTATATAACAATATTACAGAAACACATAAAATAAGGAGTATGCTAATAGTTTGAACCTTGTTCTGATGTTTTACCTGATAGAGGATTGCTGCTGACAACATATTCACTGAACCATAGCATTTTGAATTGTTTATGGTCGCCATTTGTTTTAGTTAGCCTTTACGACAAGGATGTGTCAAAGATAACTACGGATACTTCGTCGTAATTATAATTCTGTCTTCTGTTTTCTCAGAAAGTCATGTTGGAATAATCAGTGTGTAATGTATGCTGTAAAAATATAAAGAATTGTTTATTTATACTGCATACTTTTAATCTTGAATCAAAAATGGTCTCTATAAAATTTCAATAAAAAGTAAAATAATAAAAATACCGTACTCCAAGGAAAATTCAAAACGGAAAGTCCTTTATCAAATTGCAAAATCAAATTCTCAAACACATTAAACGAATGGAAAACAACTGTTATGTTCCTGACTTGGTACAGGCATTTCCTTATGTAGAAAATGGTGGATTAAACCTGTTTTTATAGCTAGCTAAACCTCTCACTTGTACGACAGTCGTATAAAATAATTTATACAAAAGCCTAGTAAAGATCTTAAATCCGATTAATCTCGCGGAATGCCATGTTTTGGGAACTTGTCGTTTATCTGCATCTTTAGTGGTTAGTCTATTTTTTTTTTTTAAATTCTTTGAAACATAATTTTGCATTTTGCCTTAAATATAATTGTGTAGTTCAAATAAACTGATAAGGCGTGTATAGTACCTTATTAAGCAAGATGTAATATTGCAAAAAAAGGTAGTTAAACATATCATGAACGGACGATTATTTGGGTGAACAATCACTTGCCAAAACCCTTAACCGAAGTCCGTTGTGTTGGAAGAAAGTTGAAGCTGTGCATATTAAAGGTCATAATCAAGCTAATGCTTTAGATGATTATGAACTGAATACAGGGATGTTTTGATAAATCCTACTTTGTAAAAAATCCCTCTGATTCTAACAAAATATTCTCTGAAACTGACATTATCAAGATGCTTGATTTCTTGATTGACAATATATTTGTTACGTTTGGTGGACGTGTTTTTCAACAAACAATCGGCATTCCCATGGGAACCAACTATGCCCCTCTTCTTGCCGACTTGTTCCTTTATTCATAGGAGGCTGACTTCATACAGGAACTTCTTAGGAAGAAAGAAAAGAAGTTAGCAGAATCCTTTAACTTTACTTTCGACTACAAAGATGATGTTCTCTCACTAAATAATTCAAAATTTGGTGACTATGTTGAACGCATGTATCCCCTCGAACTTGAGATAAAGGATACAACAGATACAGTTAAGACTGCCTCATATCTAAACTTACATCTAGAAATTGACAATGAGGGTCGGTTGAAAACAAAACTTTATGACAAAAGAGATGATTTCAGCTTCCCGATTGTGAACTTTACATTTTATGTAGCAATATTCCAGCAGCGCCTGCATACGGAGTATATATCTCCCAGTTGATACGATACTCAAGGGCTTGTATTTCCTATCATTATTTCCTTGATAGAGGGTTGCTGCTCACAAGGAAGCTATTAAACCAAGAGTTCCAAGTGGTGAAGTTGAAATCATCCCTTCGTAAATTTTACGGACGCCATCACGAGTTAGTTGACCGTTACGGAATATCCGTTTCACAGATGGTAGCGAATATGTACCTAATGTCGTAACTACAATCTCCTCCTCTTTTCCCGAATGTGACCTACCGAATTATTCTGACCGGGTTTGTAATAACATGAGCAACACGACGGTTGCCACATGTGGAGCAGGATCTGCTTACCCTTCCGGAGCACCTGAGATCACCCCCAGTTTTTGGTGGGGTTCGTGTTGCTCAGTCTTTAGTTTTCTATGTTGTGTTTTGTGTACTATTGTCTGTTGTTTTCTTTTTTAGCCATGGCGTTGTCAGTTTATTTTCGACTTATGAGATTGAATGTCCCTTTGGTATCTTTCGCCTCTCTTTTGTACACATTAATATGTTGGGAACAACTCACTGTATCTAAACTATTTTAAGTGCTACAGTATTTTCAAATGCTGCAAGATGTTCTGAGGAATTTGAGGGGAAAGTAGCATCCAATTCCGACAGAATGCAAATTGCCATTAGTTGCGTTAATGCTTTAGTTTTAACAAGGTCAAATTATCCATAATCTTTAGATAAAACCCAATGCAGGTTTTTTTTTAAGAAATAATTTTTTTAAAACGCAATCTCATCCATCATCAAAAAGACAATATTTTATTTTGTGTGTGTCGGTAATTTCACCCCAATTCGAGCCTCTTATCTCAGAAATTTTAAGAGTGAGTTCAAACCTGAAAAACTATAATTGAATCTTGAAAATGAAAACATCTTTCATGCAGATCTACAGGATCTATATTCAACCAGTTGAAAGCTGGCTTTATAGAATGGTTGGTGTTACCTCTATCAAGTGTATGATTTTAATGCCTGGTGATAGGATATTCAAATTATTCCCATGGCCAATAAAGCGTTGTAACTAACTGAAATTTGGAAAAAATCAAATAATGCAAACGAAAAGACTACATTAAAGATCACTCCCAGGTAGAATGAAAAGATCTTGATTTTAAAGGTAAGCTATATTTATACCCAGGAAATGATAACATAAGGTTTATAATATATATATATATATATATATAAGTGCCTATAAATAGCAGCACATGACATACAAATCTATGGGAGTGTGGATTAATCAGTACAGAGATTAATTCAATTACACAAATAAAATTATGGATTGCCTAACAATGTAATTTTAACACACTATTTAGTATGTAAATATAAGAATGTTTAAAATATTTACAAAATGATGAAAATAAACGCAATATTTCGCTAGACTAACTAGCTTTATCAAGCGTGCATCTATCCAGGTGAAATCGGATGTAGATGATAAGAAACTTTGCAGCTCAATGTATATGTTGCACTTGAATTTAGCTGCCTTGAAAATAATACATAATTTGGATGAAGTTCAAGATTTTACAAAATTGGTAGTTGAAGTTAGCAACGTCCATTGGCCAATATTACAGGATAAAAGGACGATGCTGTGTACTAAATTATTCTTTATCTTTCCTGTATCTTTTCTCATCTTTTCGTTAAGACCATCAGGTTCTAAAGTGTGGAGTTGGTGGATCCAAAATTTTCTCTTCTCCTTCTCGCCGTGGTGTCCCACTCGGTGTTGACTTCTATGATTTGGAAAGTAACATTATCAAAAGAATGTTTCGTTGAACGAAGATGTCTTGTGAGAGGACAGTTTTGTTGGTTTTGTACCATGAACGATGGTTATTGAGCCGAATATTAAATTTGTCCATTGTTTCTCCCACATACTGAATGCCACAAGTGTCACATGTTAATATATAAATTGAGTTCTCCGTTTTACAGTTGGAATTTGAGTAGATGGTATAATTTTGTTTAGTAACGGAGCTGATGAAAGAACTGCTTGTATTGGCAGCTTTACAACACAAGCAGTTCCTTCGACCACATTGTTTGTAGCAACCGGGAGATGGAGTAGGCTGCTTTGCTAATACAGATGTCACTAATTTGTCACGGATGTTTTAGGTCTTCTGAAGGCCATGACTGGTGGTGAGGAAAATACTTTTTAAGATTTGAATCATTTTCTATAATTTTCCAATGCTTCTGAACAATGGAAGACACATTTTAAAATCAGGATGGTAAGTGAGTACAAGGGTGTTCTGTTAGCTGCTTTATTCTTATCTTTGTACTCTAGAAGTTCTTGGCGACTAGTTTTGTTTGCTCTTTCGAAAGCGCTATCAATGATGTTGTTATTGTATCCTCGAACAACTAGATGTTTACGTAGTTGTCCAAGTCTAGCATTTTGCGTATTTTCAGTAGAGCATATTCTCTTGATTCGCAATGCCTGGCTGAATGGGATGCCACGGGAGCAGTGTTTAGGATGGCAACTTTTAGGAGAAAGGAATTGATGTTTGTCCGTTTGTTTGGTATGAAGGTCCGTTATAATAGTTCCGTTCTTGATGTAACTCGTAGTGTCGCGGAAGTTTATTTTATTGAATGGTGGAAAGAGTTACAGTGTCCTAGAAATTCATTAAGATGTTCTTGTGAATCTGTCCATTTGAAATCAATATCGTCAATGAATCGGAACCATGATAAGGGCTGGTATGGAGCACTAGCCAAGAGGCGTTTTCAAGTTGGCCCATAAATATGTTGGCATATGACGGGGCCATTTTGTGCCCATACTAGTACCGTCTATCTGGAGATAATGTTTTCATTGAAAGAGAAGTTGTTGTTCTCTAGTACTAGTTTCAGAAGTGTAACAAGGCACTCAGTTGGAGGATTTTTTTCACTACGAGTGTTCCATACCTCTTCACACGCTGCTATTCCTTCGTCTTGTGGAATGTTGGTATATAAAGAAGACACGTCCATGGATGCAAGTATAGTATTGCTTGGTAGAGGATTGAGGCTTTCCATTTTCTTTAGATAATCAGTCGTATCTTGAATGTAAGAGGGTAGTTCTTTCACATGAGGTCTTAGATGATGGTCTACAAATTCTGATATCTTTTCAGTTGGATGACTATTTGCTGAAACAATTGGTCGACCTGGATTGCCCGTTTTATGTATTTTAGGCAACATATAGAATCTTCCGGCCTTTGCTTCGTTCTCAAGAGGTCGGAGATAATCAAAGGTGTCATTGTCTATATGCTTTTTGTCGAACATCTCTTGAAGGATGGTGTTGATCCTTCGAATAGTATTTAGTGTTGGATCTGTGGTTAATTCTTTATAAAAAATGGAGTTTGAAAGTTGGCGATTTCTAGAATCTGTTTTAACGCTTGAAAGATTTTTCTACAATAGGGCAAGAAAACCTTGAAGAAGCTGGATTAACAGATTCAGATACTGACACCAATGAAGAAGTCACGCCCATCCCAAAATTTAAGAAAAAGTTCATGGAAACCACCTAAGAGTAAAATGATAACTTGAGTCATTCATTAACTACGTGAGGTCTGATATAAAGTCCTGTATAACAAATACAAGAAATTATAATTTATCCAAGTCAGAAAGCATTGCTTTGAAAGCGTTAAAAGATCAAGAGGATATCGTAATAAAACCTGCCGACAAAGGGGGCGCTGTGGTTGTCATGAATAAAACAGATTACATAGCAGAGGAAATCGCCAACTTTCAAACTCCATTTTTTATAAACAATTAACCACAGATCCAACACTAAATACTATTCGAAGGATCAACACCATCCTTCAAGAGATGTTCGACAAAAAGCATATAGACAATGACACCTTTGATTATCTCCGACCTCTTGAGAACGAAGCAAAGGCCGGAAGATTCTATATGTTGCCTAAAATACATAAAACGGGCAATCCAGGTCGACCAATTGTTTCAGCAAATAGTCATCCAACTGAAAAGATATCAGAATTTGTAGACCATCATCTAAGACCTCATGTGAAAGAACTACCTCTTACATTCAAGATACGACTGATTATCTAAAGAAAATGGAAAGCCTCAATCCTCTACCAAGCAATACTATACTTGCATCCATGGACGTGTCTTCTTTATATACCAACATTCCACAAGACGAAGGAATAGCAGCGTGTGAAGAGGTATGGAACACTCGTAGTGAAAAAAATCCTCCAACTGAGTGCCTTGTTACACTTCTGAAACTAGTGCTAGAGAACAACAACTTCTCTTTCAATGAAAAACATTATCTCCAGATAGACGGTACTAGTATGGGCACAAAAATGGCCCCGTCATATGCCAACATATTTATGGGCCAACTTGAAAACGCCTCTTGGCTAGTGCTCCATACCAGCCCTTATCATGGTTCCGATTCATTGACGATATTGATTTCAAATGGACAGATTCACAAGAACATCTTAATGAATTTCTAGGACACTGTAACTCTTTCCACCATTCAATAAAATTTACATATGAATCATCTATGGAGAAAATAAACTTCCTCGACACTACGAGTTACATCAAGAACGGAACCATTATAACGGACCTTCATACCAAACAAACGGACAAACATCAATTCCTTTCTCCTAAAAGTTGCCATCCTAAACACTGCTCCCGTGGCATCCCATTCAGCCAGGCATTGCGAATCAAGAGAATATGCTCTACTGAAAATACGCAAAATGCTAGACTTGGACAACTACGTAAACATCTAGTTGTTCGAGGATACAATAACAACATCATTGATAGCGCTTTCGAAAGAGCAAACAAAACTAGTCGCCAAGAACTTCTAGAGTACAAAGATAAGAATAAAGCAGCTAACAGAACACCCCTTGTACTCACTTACCATCCTGATTTTAAAATGTGTCTTCCATTGTTCAGAAGCATTGGAAAATTATAGAAAATGATTCAAATCTTAAAAAAGTATTTTCCTCACCACCAGTCATGGCCTTCAGAAGACCTAAAACATCCGTGACAAATTAGTGACATCTGTATTAGCAAAGCAGCCTACTCCATCTCCCGGTTGCTACAAACAATGTGGTCGAAGGAACTGCTTGTGTTGTAAAGCTGCCAATACAAGCAGTTCTTTCATCAGCTCCGTTACTAAACAAAATTATACCATCTACTCAAATTCCAACTGTAAAACGGAGAACTCAATTTATATATTAACATGTGACACTTGTGGCATTCAGTATGTGGGAGAAACAATGGACAAATTTAATATTCGGCTCAATAACCATCGTTCATGGTACAAAACCAACAAAACTGTCCTCTCACAAGACATCTTCGTTCAACGAAACATTCTTTTGATAATGTTACTTTCCAAATCATAGAAGTCAACACCGAGTGGGACACCACGGCGAGAAGGAGAAGAGAAAATTTTGGATCCACCAACTCCACACTTTAGAACCTGATGGTCTTAACGAAAAGATGAGAAAAGATACAGGAAAGATAAAGAATAATTTAGTACACAGCATCGTCCTTTTATCCTGTAATATTGGCCAATGGACGTTGCTAACTTCAACTACCAATTTTGTAAAAATCTTGAACTTCATCCAAATTATGTATTATTTTCAAGGCAGCTAAATTCAAGTGCAACATATACATTGAGCTGCAAAGTTTCTTATCATCTACATCCGATTTCACCTGGATAGATGCACGCTTGATAAAGCTAGTTAGTCTAGCGAAATATTGCGTTTATTTTCATCATTTTGTAAATATTTTAAACATTCTTATATTTACATACTAAATAGTGTGTTAAAATTACATTGTTAGGCAATCTATATATATATATATATATATATAAAAATGTTGTTTGTGCTGTATTTAGACCTTTTAACAAGAAATTTGTTTTGCATGCACACGTATAAAATTGCGGTTTTATCCAACGCAATCATATTTTTGAACGTTGTTTCCAATTTAGACTTGTTTATATTTTTCGTTTGGGCTTGTATTATATTTGCCTTCGGGTTTATATGATCCGTTCATCCTATTTTGACTCCTCAAAATTCAAGAGTCTATCCTAAATTGAAGTAATTATGTGGCCTTCCAATAACCGTTTCGATTCCTAGCATCACTGAAGAGACATTAATTGTCGAAATCCGGATATGGTGTACAAAAATCTTTGCACCTTTGTTTGTGGTATACCATCTTTGCCGCAAGTTTATTGTTTTCTGTTTGGTATTCAATTTATAGTTAAGATCCATTTATTACACCTTGTGATCCGTTTATTTGGCAATCGCCAATGGCAGTCAGCAGGATTTAAGAACATTTGTTGTTCGACCTGTTAGTCAAATGCGTTTTGTTAAAATATACTTTTCACTCTTTTGGTCTTTTGGAAAATGTTTTTGTGCTGTATTTAGACCCTCTAACAAGAAATTTGTTTTGCATGCACACGTATAAAATTGCGGTTTTATCCAACGCAATCATAGGTTTGAACGTTGTTTCCAATTTAGATTTGTTTATATTTTTCGTTTGGGCTTGTATTATATTTGCCTTCGGGTTTATATGATCCGTTCATCCTATTTTGACTCCTCAAAATTCAAGAGTCTATCCTAAATTGAAGTAAATTATGTGGCCTTCCAATAACCGTTTCGATTCCAAACATCACTGAAGAGACATTTATTGTCGAAATCCGGATATGGTGTACAAAAAATCTTTGCACCTTTGTTTGTGGTATACCATCTTTGCCGCAAGTTTATTGTTTTCTGTTTGGTATTCAATTTATAGTTAAGATCCATTTATTACACCTTATGATCCGTTTATTTGGCAATCGCCAATGGCAGTCAGCAGGATTTAAGAACATTTGTTGTTCGACCTGTTAGTCAAATGCGTTTTGTTAAAATATACTTTTTCACTGTTTTTGGTCTTTTGGAAAATGTTTTTTGTGCTGTATTTAGACCCCTCTAACAAGAAATTTGTTTTGCATGCACACGTATAAAAATTGCGGTTTTTATCCAACGCAATCATAGGTTTGAACGTTGTTTCCAATTTAGACTTGTTTATATTTTTTCGTTTGGGCTTGTATTATATTTGCCTTCGGGTTTATATGATCCGTTCATCCTATTTTGACTCCTCAAAATTCAAGAGTCTATCCTAAATTGAAGTAAATTATGTGGCCTTCCAATAACCGTTTCGATTCCTAACATCACTGAAGAGACATTAATTATCGAAATCCGGATATGGTGTACAAAAAATCTTTGCACCTTTGTTTGTGGTATACCATCTTTGCCGCAAGTTTATTGTTTTCTGTTTGGTATTCAATTTATAGTTAAGATCCATTTATTACACCTTGTGATCCGTTTATTTGGCAATCGCCAATGGCAGTCAGCAGGATTTAAGAACATTTGTTGTTTGACCTGTTAGTCAAATGCGTTTTGTTAACATATACTTTTCACTCTTTTGGTCTTTTGAAAATGTTGTTTGTCCTGTATTTAGACCCTCTAACAAGAAATTTGTTTTGCATGCACACGTATAAAAATTGCGGTTTTATCCAACGCAATCATAGGTTTGAACGTTGTTTCCAATTTAGACTTGTTTATATTTTTCGTTTGGGCTTGTATTATATTTGCCTTCGGGTTTATATGATCCGTTCATCCTATTTTGACTCCTCAAAATTCAAGAGTCTATCCTAAATTGAGGTAAATTATATGGCTTTCCAAATACCGTTTCGATTCCTAACATCACTGAAAAGACATTAATTGTCGAAATCCGGATATGGTGTACAAAAACCTTTGAACCTTTTGTTTGCGGTATACCATCTTTTCCGCAAGTTTATTATTTTCTGTTTAGTATAAAATTTATAATTAAGTTCCATTTATTACATCGGTGATCCGTTTATTTGGCAATCGCCAATGGCAGTCAGCAGGGTTTAAGGACATTTGTTGTTCGACCTGTTAGTCAAATGCGTTTTGTTAACATATACTTTTCACTTTTTGGTCTTTTGAAAATGTTGTTTGTGCTGTATTTAGACCCTCTAACAAGAAATTTGTTTTGCATGCACACGTATAAAAATTGCGGTTTTATCCAACGCAATCATAGGTTTGAACGTTGTTTCCAATTTAGACTTGTTTATATTTTTCGTTTGGGCTTGTATTATATTTGCCTTCGGGTTTATATGATCCGTTCATCCTATTTTGACTCCTCAAAATTCAAGAGTCTATCCTAAATTGAGGTAAATTATATGGCTTTCCAAATACCGTTTCGATTCCTAACATCACTGAAAAGACATTAATTGTCGAAATCCGGATATGGTGTACAAAAACCTTTGAACCTTTTGTTTGCGGTATACCATCTTTTCCGCAAGTTTATTGTTTTCTGTTTAGTATAAAATTTATAATTAAGATCCATTTATTACATCGGTGATCCGTTTATTTGGCAATCGCCAATGGCAGTCAGCAGGGTTTAAGGACATTTGTTGTTCGACCTGTTAGTCAAATGCGTTTTGTTAACATATACTTTTTCACTTTTTTGGTCTTTTGAAAAATGTTGTTTGTGCTGTATTTAGACCCCTCTAACAAGAAATTTGTTTTGCATGCACACGTATAAAAATTGCGGTTTTTATCCAACGCAATCATAGGTTTGAACGTTGTTTTCAATTTAGACTTGTTTATATTTTTTCGTTTGGGCTTGTATTATATTTGCCTTCGGGTTTATATGATCCGTTCATCCTATTTTGACTCCTCAAAATTCAAGAGTCTATCTAAATTGAGGTAAATTATATGGCTTTCCAAATACCGTTTCGATTCCTAACATCACTGAAAAGACATTAATTGTCGAAATCCGGATATGGTGTACAAAAAATCTTTGCACCTTTGTTTGCGGTATACCATCTTTGCCGCAAGTTTATTGTTTTCTGTTTGGTATTCAATTTATAGTTAAGATCCATTTATTACACCTTGTGATCCGTTTATTTGGCAATCGCCAATGGCAGTCAGCAGGATTTAAGAACATTTGTTGTTCGACCTGTTAATCAAATGCGTTTTGTTAAAATATACTTTTTCACTCTTTTGGTCTTTTGGAAAATGCTGTTTGTCCTGTATTTAGACCCTCTAACAAGAAATTTGTTTTGCATGCACACGTATAAAATTGCGGTTTTATCCAACGCAATCATAGGTTTGAACGTTGTTTACAATTTAGACTTGTTTATATTTTTCGTTTGGGCTTGTATTATATTTGCCTTCGGGTTTATATGATCCGTTCATCCTATTTTGACTCCTCAAAATTCAAGAGTCTATCCTAAATTGAAGTAAATTATGTGGCCTTCCAATAACCGTTTCGATTCCTAACATCACTGAAGAGACATTAATTATCGAAATCCGGATATGGTGTACAAAAAATCTTTGCACCTTTGTTTGTGGTATACCATCTTTGCCGCAAGTTTATTGTTTTCTGTTTGGTATTCAATTTATAGTTAAGATCCATTTATTACACCTTGTGATCCGTTTATTTGGCAATCGCCAATGGCAGTCAGCAGGATTTAAGAACATTTGTTGTTTGACCTGTTAGTCAAATACGTTTTGTTAAAATATACTTTTTCACTCTTTTGGTCTTTTGAAAAATGTTGTTTGTCCTGTATTTAGACCCCTCTAACAAGAAATTTGTTTTGCATGCACACGTATAAAAAATTGCGGTTTTTATCCAACGCAATCATAGGTTTGAACGTTGTTTCCAATTTAGACTTGTTTATATTTTTTCGTTTGGGCTTGTATTATATTTGCCTTCGGGTTTATATGATCCGTTCATCCTATTTTGACTCCTCAAAATTCAAGAGTCTATCCTAAATTGAGGTAAATTATATGGCTTTCCAAATACCGTTTCGATTCCTAACATCACTGAAAAGACATTAATTGTCGAAATCCGGATATGGTGTACAAAAAATCTTTGCACCTTTGTTTGCGGTATACCATCTTTGCCGCAAGTTTATTGTTTTCTGTTTGGTATTCAATTTATAGTTAAGATCCATTTATTACACCTTGTGATCCGTTTATTTGGCAATCGCCAATGGCAGTCAGCAGGATTTAAGAACATTTGTTGTTCGACCTGTTAATCAAATGCGTTTTGTTAAAATATACTTTTTCACTCTTTTGGTCTTTTGGAAAATGTTGTTTGTGCTGTATTTAGACCTTTTAACAAGAAATTTGTTTTGCATGCACACGTATAAAAATTGCGGTTTTTATCCAACGCAATCATATTTTTGAACGTTGTTTCCAATTTAGACTTGTTTATATTTTTTCGTTTGGGCTTGTATTATATTTGCCTTCGGGTTTATATGATCCGTTCATCCTATTTTGACTCCTCAAAATTCAAGAGTCTATCCTAAATTGAAGTAAATTATGTGGCCTTCCAATAACCGTTTCGATTCCTAACATCACTGAAAAGACATTAATTGTCGAAATCCGGATATGGTGTACAAAAAATCTTTGCACCTTTGTTTGTGGTATACCATCTTTGCCGCAAGTTTATTGTTTTCTGTTTGGTATTCAATTTATAGTTAAGATCCATTTATTACACCTTGTGATCCGTTTATTTGGCAATCGCCAATGGCAGTCAGCAGGATTTAAGAACATTTGTTGTTCGACCTGTTAGTCAAATGCGTTTTGTTAAAATATACTTTTTCACTCTTTTGGTCTTTTGGAAAATGTTTTTGTGCTGTATTTAGACCCTCTAACAAGAAATTTGTTTTGCATGCACACGTATAAAATTGCGGTTTTATCCAACGCAATCATAGGTTTGAACGTTGTTTCCAATTTAAACTTGTTTATATTTTTTCGTTTGGGCTTGTATTATATTTGCCTTCGGGTTTATATGATCCGTTCATCCTATTTTGACTCCTCAAAATTCAACAGTCTATCCTAAATTGAGGTAAATTATATGGCTTTCCAAATACCGTTTCGATTCCTAACATCACTGAAGAGACATTAATTGTCGAAATCCGGATATGGTGTACAAAAACCTTTGAACCTTTTGGTTGCGGTATACCATCTTTTCCGCAAGTTTATTGTTTTCTGTTTAGTATTAAATTTTAATTAAGATCCATTTATTACATCGGTGATCCGTTTATTTGGCAATCGCCAATGGCAGTCAGCAGGGTTTAAGAACATTTGTTGTTCGACCTGTTAGTCAAATGCGTTTTGTTAAAATATACTTTTTCACTTTTTTGGTCTTTTGGAAAATGTTGTTTGTGCTGTATTTAGACCCCTCTAACATGAAATTTGTTTTGCATGCACACGTATAAAAATTGCGGTTTTTATCCAACGCAATCATAGGTTTGAACGTTGTTTTCAATTTAGACTTGTTTATATTTTTTTCGTTTGGGCTTGTATTATATTTGCCTTCGGGTTGATATGATCCGTTCATCCTATTTTGACTCCTCAAAATTCAAGAGTCTATCCTAAATTGAGGTAAATTATATGGCTTTCCAAATACCGTTTCGATTCCAAACATCACTGAAGAGACATTAATTGTCGAAATCCGGATATGGTGTACACAAACCTTTGCACCTTTTGTTTGCGGTAGATCATCTTTTCCGCAAGTTTATTGTTTTCTGTTTAGTATTAAATTTTAATTAAGATCCATTTAAGAGGAATAAGGCAGGGTGTCCCTTATCAGCTCTTCTTTTCGTCTTATCCGTGGAGATCATGGCTTTAAGACTTCGAAAAATAAACATATCAAAGGGTTTGTAGTTAAACTAGATAATAAAAATCATAGCATTAAAATTTCACAATTAGCTGATGATACTACTTTATTTCTCAGTAATAAGAAAGAAATCAAAGCTGCTATGAATGAAATAGAAATTTTTGGATCATTTTCTGGGTTAACTTTGAATAAAAATAAAACAGAGGGTATATGGATAGGAAAACTGAAAAAAAGTAAAGATAAGGTAGATGGGATTAATTGGACAAACAAACCAGTCAAAGCATTGGGAATATATTTTGGTCATAACAGAGAAGAATGTGAAAAATTAAACTGGGAGAATAAAATTGAGAAAATGAATAAACTATTTCATTTATGGGGTAAACGTAATTTAACTTTAATCAGGAAAATTCTTATTATAAAAACATTAGTTTTACCACTTTTACATTTTTGGCAAGTGCCTGTACAGTTCCGGAGAAATTCAGAAAAGAAATAGAAAGTAAATGTTATAAATACATCTGGGATGGTAAACCAGATAAGGTTAAAAGAAATACCATGATAAAGTCAAACGAAGAAGGGGTTACAAATGATTGACATACAAAGTTATTTTATGTCTCTAAAAGCATCGTGGGTAAGTAAGCTCATTAGTAATGATATTTCAAACTGGAAGTTGATTCCATTAAAATATCTCAGCGTGGTTGGTATTAATTGGTTAATTTTAAGATGAACTTTGAAAAGAAAAAATTCTAGAATATATCAAAGATATCCTGAATTTTATAGAAAGTATTTAAATGTTGGGTAATATCAGGCGGTGGACAGACAAAAACCTACCAACTTCACAGAAGTAAGGAAACAGGTAATTTGGGGGAACAAACTGATTAATTTTGAAAATAAAACTATTATTTTTGAAAATTGGATTAAGAGTAACTTGATATTTGTCAATGATATTATAGATGACACTGGTAATATATCTCAACATTTTATTCTGGAAAAATTAGACTGCAAGAATAATTGGATTGCAGAAATAAATATTTTAAAAAAAGCCATCCCAAAAGACTGGCTTCAGATGTTACAGTCTGAAAGTTCTATAAAAAGTATTGTAAATATTCCTAGACAGAAACTAATCTGGAAAGGTAATTACATTCAGGCTTCCAGCTTTTCATCAAATATATTATATAAGTCAATTTGTACAGATAAAACTGAACCATCAATTGGTGTTAGCAAATGGATGCGTATTTTACAAATTAATGAGAACCTTAGTATTAACCAACTATATGTTTTCATGTTTTATTATTTAGAAGAAAATAAGTTAAAAATATATAGATGGAAACTTTTGCAATTCATATTACCAACAAAACAATTATTGTTTAAATGGAAACAGAAGAATGACAGTCTATGTAATGTATGTAACGAAGAAGAAGATAATAACCACTTTTTATTTCTTGTCGATTTTAGAAAAATTTTGGAAAAGTATTTATGAGTTAATGATAAAATCAAATTTAAATTTTATAGTATCATTAAAGCAATTAGTCTTTGGATATAAAATTTTGACAAAAATTATTTTGGTCTGAATTATTTCCTAACAATCTTAGGCTTTTCTATATACAAATCATATTATGTATCTAATCAGAAATTGACAAAGGTAAATGTTTATCAAATTTTGTTCGAGAATACATAAAAGATATAACGAAAACAGAACAATGAAACTTAATCCATTACTGAAGTCACTAAAAGAAGTTTAGACGATTGATAGAATAAAACATAATGTATTAAAATGTTGTACAATTGTATTTCAAGAAATTTATACATATTATTATAATATATACATATATACCAGCAGCTGATTACTAACCTGGGTAATCAGTGGAATATAACAGGATGCATCAAGAAAAGCTTGGTTTCTTGGTGTAACAATGTAACAAGCATATTTGGTGAATAAATATATAATGTTGTTAAAAAAAAAAAAAGATCCATTTATTACATCGGTGATCCGTTTATTTGGCAATCGCCAATGGCAGTCAACAGGGTTTAAGAACATTTGTTGTTCGACCTGTTAGTCAAATGCGTTTTGTTAAAATATACTTTTCACTTTTTTGTCTTTTGGAAAATGTTGTTTGTGCTGTATTTAGACCCTCTAACATGAAATTTGTTTTGCATGCACACGTATAAATTGCGGTTTTTATCCAACGCAATCATAGGTTTGAACGTTGTTTTCAATTTAGACTTGTTTATATTTTTTTCGTTTGGGCTTGTATTATATTTGCCTTCGGGTTGATATGATCCGTTCATCCTATTTTGACTCCTCAAAATTCAAGAGTCTATCCTAAATTGAGGTAAATTATATGGCTTTCCAAATACCGTTTCGATTCCAAACATCACTGAAGAGACATTAATTGTCGAAATCCGGATATGGTGTACACAAACCTTTGCACCTTTTGTTTGCGGTAGATCATCTTTTCCGCAAGTTTATTGTTTTCTGTTTAGTATTAAATTTTTAATTAAGATCCATTTATTACATCGGTGATCCGTTTATTTGGCAATCGCCAATGGCAGTCAGCAGGGTTTAAGAACATTTGTTGTTCGACCTGTTAGTCAAATGCGTTTTGTTAAAATATACTTTTTCACTGTTTTGGTCTTTTGGAAAATGTTGTTTGTGCTGTATTTAGACCCCTCTAACATGAAATTTGTTTTGCATGCACACGTATAAAAATTGCGGTTTTTATCCAACGACACAATCATAGGTTTGAACGTTGTTTTCAATTTAGACTTGTATATATATATATATATATATATATATATATCTAACATATTAACATCTTAATCGACTGGGAATACCATTAACCAATATGGTTAATTGTGTTATTCGCCATAATATTTAATAACAAACACCGAGCAATTATAATCTACGTCAAGCAGTTGAGTACATTGGATACAGAACCATGTTGGTCTGTTCTGATTATAAAATATGGAGGTGTAATATGATCGCCAATGAAACAATTTTCCACCAGAGTCCAAATGACATAGAATTAAGCAACTATAGTCAATGTTCAGTTTAAAATGTTTGGTCAGCTATAAACGAAAACCAACGTTTGATTTGTGACAAAACCATAAACGAAAAAACCAACAACTTGATTTGTGACAAACAATAAACGAAAAACAAATATGGCAGACAGAACCTAATTTGCACAAAAATTTAAGATTCAGTGCATATAATTATATGATTGGGCAAAACTGTCTTTCTTTTTGCATTTAAATTTGTCAACCCTTTGAGAATTCCCCTCCATTAGCACTAGGTACATATCAGATTAGAGTTAAACTGGTGTAGGTAAAATCATGGAACGAATTGTTTTTAAACATGTATATAATCATTTACATATGAATAAACTAATTTATGAATATCAGTCTGGATTTTTGCCAAAAACTTCAACTGTACATCAGCTACTAGAAATGTATAATTGTATTCTTAACTCACTAGAAAAGAAGGAAATAAGTTGTTTGGTCTTTTGTGATTTTTCAAGAGCTTTTGACAAGGTTTGGCATAGAGGGCTCTTGTATAAAATGAAAGCTTACGGAATACATGGTAATTTACTTAACTGGTTTGAGAGTTATCTTTGTGATAGGAAACAAAAAGCTGTGATTAATAAATCATCATCCTCATTTTGCAGTCTTTCAGCTGGAGTACCTCAAGGCTCAGTACTTGGTCCTTTATTATTTATAATATATATAAATGACATTGCAGAGAAACTCACATCTCTAACTAGACTCTATGCGGATGACACTTCGTTTAATTACTCGGGAACGACCAAGAACATATAAAACTGTTATTGGTCGTGACCTCGAAGAGCTGAACGAATGGTCACGGAGGTGGCTTATGTCTTTAATCCAGACAAAACAGAAATAATGATTTTTTCAAATAATGATGCACCGTTCTAAAATTCTGCTTAAATGATAAAGAAATCCCTATAACAAAATGTCACAAACACCTTGGGGTAACGTTTTGCTCTGATGCTCGGTGGAATAGTCATATAGACAATCTGATTATCAGTGTTACGAAACATTTAAATATCCTGAGAAAACTCAAGTATCAACTTTGTAGGAAAAACTTTGAACAACTCTATTTAGTATTTATAAGACCAATTTTGAATATGCAACTGAAGTTTGGGATAATTGCGGGATAGGATATGCTAATAAACTTGAAAGTTTGCAGCTAGAAGCTGCTAGAATAGTTACTGGTTTACCTATATTTACAAAATCTGAAAATCTGTATGAGGAAATTGGGTGGGAAACTTTAGCTGACAGGAGGAAAAGACGAAAATTACAAATGTTTTATAACATTCAACATAACCAAGCTCCGGATTATCTATGCAAACTTGTTCCACCTAGTGTACAGAGCACAACTGCATATCCCTTGAGATCATTGTTCCTTTCTGTAGATTATCTCTTACTAAAGAATCTTTTATACCATCAACTATTAGACTTTGGAATCATACCGATTTGTCCTTCGAAAATCAGACTCTATATCAAAGTTTAAAATCCAATTAAAAAGGTTAAATACCACAAATAAAGATGTACCTAAGCACTATCTATATGGACCGAGGAAACTAAATATGATTCTAACACAATTCAGATGCTACTCATCTTTCTTGAACTATGACTTGTTTAGAGTCAATATAATTGCTGATCCATCTTGCTTTTGTGGATGTAACATTGAGACTGTACACCATTTCCTTTTCGACTGCTCTTTATATACACACCAGAGAAATTCTGATGAACAATCTAAGATGGCTTCCTGATGACCTTATACTGAATGTTAAGTTACTTACTTCTGGTAATCCGAATCTCTCGTATGAACAAAACGTGAATATATTCACACACGTATTCGAATTTATTAAAAGGTCTGAGAGATTTCTTGTTATGTAGAAAAAGTGTATTTACGGTACATCCACGTCATCATCATCATCATCATTTCCAATGTTTACATTTATTTCTGTTTCATTTTTTTTTCTCAATTGATAGACTCGTAAAGTATTGTTTATTTTGATATTGCATGCTCATATTATTAATATTGTATTGTAAATTATTGTTATTCGGAGCGGACTTCATAAGTATGGCTTACTTGTGTCCAATCCATTTTACTTTGAGTAAATAAAATATGTTTAAACTAGTTAAACTGATTCTTCTAAAGTAACTTTCAATGAATCTTTATTCCTATTCAAATACATCAATGGTTTCTTTCTTTTCTAGTGAAACTATCCGATTGGAGTTCAAAATGTAAAAAAAAAAGTAAGGGAATTTTATCTGAAACATTTTAGTCCTTATAATTAAAAATATTTTGAAATACATATTTTTAAAATATTATTGTAAAATTCAAGCAGAGAGCTTCGTATTCAGAATAATAAACAAAACGATATATGACTGGAAGGTTCACTGTTTCAAGCCTGGACTATTAATAGTTGTACTGAACATAGATATACTACCTTTATATTTGTCACAGGTAAAACATTGATTTTCACTGGGATATACTCAATGAAAATAGTATTATAGATTTATTTTAATATTTTAAGAAATGAATGTTCTTTGATAAAAATAAGTTAAAGACATGGGCGGAGGAACCTCATTTCCAAGAGAGCCATTAGACAGGAACAAGGTTGTTATAGTGACAGGTGGTAATACTGGTGAGTAAAGATTTTTACAAACAACTATTACATATTTTAACTTTAGCTTTATGAAACAGATTAGCAGTAATTCATTGTGTTTGTCTGTTTAACTCTCAATTTCTTCTCTTGAAACATGAAAATAAATTTAAAATCAGTAATAAACTTCTAAATACTACTAAATTAATGTCGTTTTGTCAAAATGTAGTATATAATTCATTGCATTACTTAGCTACGATGCAGCTATTTGTCCAAGAGTTCATATTTGTTAAACTCAATTCATCTCTTCGAATGTTTTATGAACGCCGTTATAATTTGGTTGACATTAATGTCACAGATGACCTCGGATAATTATGCTTCAATTATGGTATCCATAATCTCATCCTCCTTTCCTCGATTATGACATCATCGAGTTTTAACTTTCCATGAGCAACTCGACGGGTATCATTAGTGGAGCAGGATCTGCATACCAACATCGGTTTTTGGAGTAAATCACTCATTACTGAAAATATTCAGTAAATTGTTTTTGGTTAATATAGCTTGTCAAGTTAAAATGATTATCATAAAAAATATATCTATCTTTCCGTTGCATATCTTTCTTTTATAGGAATCGGTTATGAAACAGCGAAATGGATCGCAATGTTAGGCGCAAAAGTGATAATAGCATGTAGATCGGAGACGAGAGCTCGTGAGGTAATACTGGCAAATATAAATGTAAGAAGATATAGTTTAAAGCAACAACCGAATAACAAAATTGAACCACACCGAAGTATACAGGTCTTAAGCGAAGGACAATTGTGCACTTTTATATTGAAACCAAATTCCCTTAATTTTCATGGCTCGCCTGACCCGAGGAGCAGAGTGAGCTATTCTCATTACTTGACGTCCGTCGTCATCGTTCGTCCTCTTCCGTTTACCTTTACAAAATTCTCCTCTTCTGAAACTACGGTGCCGCAATTCGAACCAAAATTGACCACAATCATCATTGGCCTTGGGATATCTAGTTTTAAAAAAGTGTTCGTGATTCCGCCTTCCATCCAACATGGCCGACATGGCTAAAAATATAACATAGGAGTAAAATATAAAAAAGAAGATGTGGTATGATTGCCAATGAGACAACTGTCCACAAGAGACCAAAATGACACAGAAATTAACAACTATAGGTCACCGTACGGCCTTCAACAATGAGCAAAGCCCATACCGCATAGTCAGCTATAAAAGGCCCCGAAATGACAATGTAAAACAATTCAAACGAGAAAACTAACGGCCTTATTTATGTACAAAAAATGAACGAAAAACAAATATGTAACACATAAACAAACGACAACCACTGAATTACAGGCTCCTGACTTGGGACAGGCACATACATACATACATAATGTGGCGGGGTTGAACATGTTAGCGGGATCCCAACCCTCCCCCTAACCTGGGACAGTGATATAACAGTACAACATAAGAACGAACTATAAAAATCAGTTGAAAAAGGCTTAACTCATCAGATGGACAAAAATACAAGTGGACGTGGCAGGGTACTTGTACATCCAACAACAAAACGACATTAGGAACAGATCTGAGAGTACTCGCAGTTATCTGACAGCTAGTTCAAAGCCACTAACAACTAATAAAAAAATCATGCATCTAAGACTAAATTATCAATCCGTACACATCCAACATCCAATGGATTTAGTGTAAAGACGTCATAAACAGTCAGAGAAAAACATGACCTTGTGCAATGCCAAGATACAGGTATCGACAGATTGTAGATCCATGAATGTGTATATGTATATAACATACTAGTAATATTTAGTTTGCTTTTAATTTACTGATAACAAAATCAATATTTATACCAATAAAAACAATATTCAATGATCTTATTACAGTGTTGAATTGGTAACCTTTTAGAATAAGTTTATTTAAAGGAGCGATAAGTTTACAAGGATCATTTCTAAATTTCCGTGCACGGTTAACAACATTTCCGTAAAAATGAGGATGTGCTATCCCGTTTGAAATAAGTTTTCTACAGGTACAACCAAACTTCAAAACCAAATCTTTATATCTATGGAAAAATTTAGTAAAGGTTTTAAGTAATTTATGGTAACGATATCCCTGGTTTAATAATTTACCAGTAATACATAGATTACGTTCGTTAAAATCAAAACGTCACAACAGACACGGGCATAGCGAACGAACTGTGAAATATAAACACCGTAAGATGGTGCCAAAGGAACATCACCATCTAAAATGGAAAATTAACAATAGGGAACGAAAATCGTCCCTTTGTCGTAAATTTTAGTGTGGAGTTTCCGTTTAAAACCGAAATATCTAAATCTAGGAAAGGACAGTTGTTACCGTTTAAATTTGATTTATTTAAAGTAAGTTCCTTTGGGTAAATTTCAGCAGTATATTGAGAAAATTCTTGATTATTTAACGACAAAATATCATCAAGATAACGGTAAGTGTTGTTGAATTTATCAATTAAATGCAATTTCGACGGGTCTTTGCTGAGTTTAGTCATAAACTGTGATTCGTAACAGTATAAAACAAGTCTGCTATTAAAGGGCACAATTAGTGCCCATAGGGATACCTACAACCTGTCGATAAACTTTGTTGCCGAAACGTACATAAATATTATCAAGGAGAAAATTAACAGCTTCAATCATCTCATCACACCTCCAGTAAGTATATCTAGCATATTTACCTTTCACATTAGAGAAGAAGGCCAAAAAAGAAATGCCAGTTTTGTCTATTATCTAAAAAACAGCTATAGACAAAATCTGATGGGCAGAAATATTCAAAATGTTGGAGTCTACCTACTGTCTTTTAAACCAACACTGTCAGACGACTCCTTATAGGACTTATTGCCCTTAAATGACGATTTTTGCCTTTTTTTATTTTATTTTGCCTATTATTTTGAATACTATAGTAGATAGAGAGAAACTTCAAATTGTAAAAAAAATAAGCAAGACAAGATCTACAAATTAGTTAATATGGGTGAAATGATGGATCAACTTCTTTTAGGAGTAATTGCCAATAAAGGAGATTTTTTTTTACCCAACTTTTCCATATTATGCAAAAACTATAATAGATAAAGAAAACAATAAGCAGCAAAAACGATGAGCGAGACAAGATCTGCAAATGAGTAAACATTGCCGTAATTGTCAGTTGACTTATTTCGGGAGTAATTGCCCTAAAATGACTTTTTCCCCCTTTAATAGTTTGGGAAAAACTATAGAAGATAAAGAGAAACTGTAAACAGTAAAAGTGATCAGCTAGACAAAATCTACTAATAGGTCAACAAAGCCGAGATTGTGAATCCACTTCTTACAAAAGTCATTGCCCTTGAATGAAGATTTTTACCCATGGTTTTGTAATTTGAGCAAAAATGTAGTAAAATTGTTTTATATATTTCATGTCGGCGCCTTTTATAGCCGACTATACGGTATGGGTTATTCTCATTGTTGAAGGACGTACTTGTTGCATATAATTGCCATATATTTATGACCAAACATGCGTGCTCTTTTATTAATATACATAGGGGAAAACATTCAAAACTATCAGTTATATCGGTATTTCTGTAAATATTCTTTTAAAGCTTAGGTTTCAGGTGAATAATAAGTAGTTTCAAAATACATGAATTCTAGTTGAACCCCATTTCATTTGACAACGGACTATTTCTTGGACCAATAAAATTACATGAAAATGACAAATTTTCTCCTTTTTTCTCTTTCCTCTGTTCGAATTTGGAATAAATCATCAAAATAAGTACTTTAACGATCATCTATAAGTTTTTGCTCTGGGTGACATAATTTTCAGGTAAGTAAGGCAATTTGACTTATAAAATGTTCATGAAAATAAGTTTACTGCTCGGATTATCAGCCATTCTTAATGAACAAATGTGTCTGTTGAGTTTAAAGGATTGATACTGGTTTTTCATAGATAGTTTATATCAACCAAATATAGGCACCGTTTCATGAAAGCTAGCAATTCGTAAGTCTACGTGTCATCGTACGTTCATCGTAAATAAATCCATGTTCTCAATATGGTCAGTTGGGACTATTATACTAACTATGTTAGTATAATAGTCCCAGGTGTACAGCCGTTTCACAAAGCCGTCGTAAGTTAAGATGAGCGTAAATAATACGTAAATCCTGGCGTAACTTACTACAGCTATGCCCAGTCGTATCTCGATCGTAGTTTTTCCGCGAATATGAATTAAACCATATCTAAGATGGCTTTATTCTCGATCAACATGCCGCAAATGTTAGAAGACGAAGAAGAATCTTCAATATTAGAACCACACTTTCTTCATTTGATCATTTTGTAAATGAAATGGATATTATATATCCAGATACAGACTGGATAGACACAGTATCAATGAAATAACATTGGCAATAGAACCAGATATAAAACATGATACAAATAGGTCCCATGCACTTACTCCTGAAACGCAGGTTTTGTTAGCTTTGCGCTACTCACTGGTTCTCCGGTAAAGCGCCGACTGATTTGTCCTACCGTAACAAAGCAAAACTAACGACTTCGAGTTATATACCCGTAGCTTGTTATACTTATATCTGAGATTTTTATATTTCTTTATTATCTCTATTTTTAATTTTTATAAAGTTTAGTACATATTGCACAACGATAGTGATCGTACCGGCCGTCATAATGTTTTCTTCGTAAACCTGTAATTCCCGTTAACGGATTTCTAGAAGACCAAGCAAGACTAAATATTTAGCACAACATAGAGTGTGATATGATTTAAATTTGATTATAAGGTTACCATAAATAATTTTGTTTATAAGGTTACAATAAATAATTTTGTTGAATGGTCATTTATTCCAAATCATATCAGTCTTGAAAACTAAACAAAGTTGAAAACTGCAGAGATTTGTTAAGCATGTAATCTCCGTGGAATGGTATATTCTAAACAAACACCTATTTTGAAAATAAATTCTACATCCAACAGATCGATATCGGTGTCAACATTCAATTTTAATACAACTTCTATCTTCAGATTCACGTATTATGTTTGATAAATGATGAAATCATCGAAATGTAATCTCCGTTCACGTTTTTGTGAAGAGTGCTTTCTTTCACGTCCGCACTTCTATCGAGAATGGCATGCCAAATAAACATTTTAGATAATAATTACGGATGGCGAATATATAAATTACAGATCAATAACTTACATTGTAATTCAGACGACATAAGAAGACACCATGTGACAATTTTAATTAGTCAAGTGTTTTAGTGTAACAGAGTTGCTTTTTTTTCTTAGATCTACAAAAACACAAAAAAAAAAAACGAACTGGATGTTTTTATATCAATATTAATGCAAGTAAATAATTTTAACCCGTTTTCAATATTAAAGATCTGAAACTTTTATTATTAATATAAATTTGATACAGAATTTAATACGAATAAACAATTATGCAAGTGGTCATAAAAATTGCTCTGCCTAATGAGTTTAATAAATCATATTGCACAGGGAGAGAAGCTTTTAAATACTTTCTTTCACTAAAAATGAAATTACGACGTCGGCTGAGAGGGCATGGTATATGTTGTCCGTTACATTTATTAACAACAACCTTGTACAAATATTCTTTTCGAAAATAAAAACAGTTAAATAGAACAAACAAAACTATCCGTCACAATGATATATGAGGGTCTGGATTAGGGGGAAAAAGGGGGGTGGGGTTACATTTCTGTATTCTGTAATTCTGTTGGCCATTTTTCTCTATTCAATAAGAAATAGGCTTATTCTGTAAATTCTTGTGTTCAGACCGTGCATATGAAAATTTCCTGTTGTATTATGATTTTGACATGATAGATCTTTTTGTCTGTATCAACGACATATAAATATTTGAATCTACATTTTAAATTGATACAAAAAATCAAAATTCTCTGCTCTATAGATTTTCATAAATGGAGTCTAAAATATATCCATAATAAATGCACCGTATCAAATGCAAATATGAGAACAACTACTAATAAACTGCTACGCGTCGCATACTATGTATAGAGACATGCATCATAAATCTAAGTTAAAAGACAAATTAAAAAAAAAGGAATTCTAAAAGCTTTCTTTGACAAATTTTATACTAACTTCATTTTAACAAGTTTAAATTACATTTTCTAAAATAGAGCTAAGAACTGTTTGTAATGTTGTAAATTAAATTCGTTTGAAATTTTTATTCAAATACGCTGTTGAAGATTACTAAGCGCCAATAAAATACAATAATTTTGTATTTTATAAATTAGTATCTTCGATAATGAAAAATTCGTCATCTAACAGTCTCATTATCATGTCGGTATTCGAAATGACTCGTTTCATTGTTATTACAAAAAATAGGTCATAATAACATGACAGAGTTTTTTTTTTTGCTTCAGAATGTTCTAGATAAATATACAAAAAGCAAATTTTAGACAATGTACCCTCATAAGCCTGGAAGTGGCTAGTCACATATAGTTAACGGCGTTTTTCTCACAATGATGTTCTACCTCCATAAGCCCGGAAATGTCGTGGCGGGTCACATATAATCAATCCTTCTGACTTCATAAATTTTGTTAGAGATTCGGCTGAATGAAGACGTTATGTGATGAAAATTAATTAATTTCCTTCCGTGAAAATGCATCGCATGTACAATAGAAATGAATCGCCCCTTCGGTGAAAATGAAAGTCTAGTATCATTATTCGACAGTAAACATGAATCGCATTACGAAAACAGCATAGTGGAATTTAATTCAATATCAACAAGCTGAATAACAAAACCTGTTTTAAGTTATACAACATTAATAATTATGTTAAAAGGTACATTTTTCTGCAAATGAAACTTAACTACTGCTTTTAAATCTCTTGCAAGCTCTGTTCGTGAACTATTCTTAATATTTATCTATTTGTGTATCAATTTTACACCTGGATGGCTGTAGGCGCGATGAAAACCGTCCGCATCTCATACCTATATCATGAATTTATAAAACAGTACACATTATATCTTATTTCTTATTCTATTCAAAATCATGAATTTGTCGTCTGTTTATTTATCATTCTACATTAGAAATTCATAACGGATACAGTGAAAATGGTATTTCAGGATTCGCACATTATATACACTGGTTTTGTTTATTTTTATTGGACTTTTTTTTAATTCTTTTTTTAACGACAACGCATGCAACTTCTTATTTCTTGTTTGAAAATTCTTCTCTTGGTCATAAATCTGCATGAAATATTTGCCACTGTACGTTCATAAAACAGCAATCAATCAATCATATCTCCTCTAAAATTGCAGTACTATAATAACTTTAGACATTATCAAATAATTGTTAAAAAATTCGTTTAATCCTTTGATTAGATATAAACACTTCTCGCCACTCTCCTATTATTTCAAATTTCCGATACAAAGAAAAAAAAAGTATTATTGAATATCAAAGGAAGTAACCCATCAAAGATACAAGGCTTGTGTTTCGTCTACAATTGAAAAACATACGAACACACCCACTCACCTGATTCGCTCGTCCTCAAAAATATAAAAATTCAAAATATGAAAACAATTATATACAAAATTAAGGATAAGGTCACCCCGGATGCCGTACAAATGCCAAGGCAACGAACGAGAAACCGAAAAGGACATACTTGGATTCCAAACCGATACCGCTAAATGCCCAGCTGTATTCCTGGTAGAGGAAAGCCGAAAATCCTACGATAAAGCATCTCGGAAAGAAACTACCGACCCATTAGGGGAACAACAGCTAAAACCCTCAGACATCAAATAGATTGGTCTGATAGTTTCCCACATGGAAACTACTAATGGATTCCATCTGACCACATGTCTCAAACAAACCTGAAAATATCTGCAGAAACTTTCCTCAACAAAAAAATATGATCCAAAACATAAAATATAAGATGTAAGGATAACAATATTTATCCATGAAACCAATTTGGCAAAACAATTTCAATGATGTTGAAGGATTCTCTCTGCAAACATTTTCACGTCCGCTCTCATCGGCATGCTCGACTCATCGATCTGTGAAAGAAGAGTGTGCCATATTCCGATGTAAATAAACTACGATTCACACGTTTACAGAGTTCCGTTTTACGATACACTTACGATGATACACAGTGCGTAACTTGCGATCAACTTAGTAATCCTTTACGATGCCTTTGTGAAACACACGTAACGGGAACGTAGAACCACACGTAAACGGATCGTAAAATGATACGATGATCGTAAGTTAAGAAGGCTTTGTGAAACTGTGGCCTGGACTTTTTATATTTTTGACTCTTGACCTCGGTTTACTTGTACTACATGTTTTATTCATGCAGCCATTCTTACAGATTATGTGGTGATAATTGTGCATGATTACAGTAATTTAAAAGCAGTGTAAGTGTCTAAAAAATGTATTAAACAGTTTTATCTGTAGGCAATTAAAAGAATGAAGGAAGAATATCAAGAGGAGAAGCAAAAAGAAACAAATGGAATTATCCAAGATGGTGACATATACGTACAATTTATGCAAGTTGATTTTGCATCTTTGCAGTCTACCAAGGAATTTATAGAAACTTTCAAATCTTCCGGGACAAAATTACACACGTTAGTGTGTAATGCAGGGTTAGGTCTTGGCCCTTTAGGTTAGTTTTACAATATGTAAGATCTCAAGTACATTCATCAAAACTTTTGATACTTTAAAAAGTACTGGATGAAAATATCTAATTCATTACATTCATTTTTGTGTAAATAATGAAAGGATATATCATGAGGTATAAGTCAACAAGACAACAACCCAACAACTCAACAACACAACACTTGGGTTTCATCGAGGAATTTGGATCATAAAATCTAGTAAATTTCTTGAAGAGCGGCTTTTTGATCGCATGCTTCTTCACTTAAACTTTGAATACTTATCATAACTTATAACGTGCGTGGTATTCCTCCCTTGAGCCTGAAGTTGAGGAAGAAATATGCCGTTATGTTTATTTCGCATATAGCATTGTTGTATGCTCGAAGTCAGAAGCCTGTCATTCAGTGGTTGTCGTTGCTGTCTTCTAATATTTGTTTGGCACTGGCTACGGTTACATTGAAATGTAACAATAATAAAAGAGTTATCGTTACATTGGAGACTAATTGCCGGAATGCAGGGTTGGGTAAAGAACTGATTAATTACGAATGTAACAATAATATTCGTGTCTACGGTTACATTGTATTATTGTTACGTTAGATTTATTAAACTTTAACCTTCTATAGTTTTGTTGCTTTATTCTTCGATATGTACTTGATAATAATAATAATTATTATTATTATTTTATTCAATATTATTCAACAAATAGGATCAAATAGTGTTTAAAAGTTTTAAGTATTAATTGTTTTAATGTTCTTCAAGATACTACTACAGTTTAGTAGTGCCAAAGGCGAAAATATAGTTTAATGGTTCGATGTTAAGAAGAAAGGTGTTCACTTCTATGTATTTAACTGCATATCTACCCTTATTACTGTAATTATACTTTGAACAATGGATGAAGTGATTCCTATTCCCAAATTTGTTCGGAGATGAACATAACATCAGTAATGGACGGCAATGAAATTATCTTAAAATTAAGACAACATGAAACAACCTCACATGTTTCCAACAAAAATATTGGAAGAAAATATAAACATCGCAAGAGTAAAAAAATATTTTTCACCTGAAGCATGGCAGACATTGAAAGTTTCTATAACATCAAAATTAGGCCATGCAAAAATGATTGTTGGTTTCCCCTAACCCTGCCGGGTCTGTTTTTACCCTCCTGGTCAATTCTTTTTTTTTTCTTGTTGCAGATGAAAAAAGAGTGTTGCTTTGGTTTCTATTGTCAATTTTCAATGATGCTTTTTAAAACTGTCTAATAATCTCTTAAAAGTGTTTCAACATTGCTCAATTATCATTCCTGTAGTTTCACATAGATTATTCCACAATAAAGAATGGAAAACAAAAATGTATTGCAGGTTAACAACAACATTCTCTGTAGAGCGAAACTGATTTTTCACAAAAATATAAAATAAAATAAAAAGTTTTTCCTGCCTGCTGGTCCTTAATAATTTTCACACGTTAGGGGAACCAACATTCATTTTTCAATGGCCAAAGGGATATTGCAGAGTGGAATTGTATAGTCTGCAAAACCGACGGGCACATTGCTGCATCACTCGTTTGTGATGGCTGCCTAGAGTGGTTTCACCAAAAATGCGTCGGACTGAAACATGCTCCCAAAACAACATACTGGATGTGTAGAAACTGCCTATGTAAATAAAAATTGTATGCAATATTGTAAAATTCAAATAAAAGTTTTCAAGTTTTATTTTTATACATATTGCTAGTCCCAGCATACATTGAACTGCATTAATGTAACAATAACACAACGTAACCGTAGACACAAATATTATTGTTACATTCGTAATTAATCAGTTCATTACCCAACCCTGCATTCCGGCAATTAGTCTCCAATGTAACAATAACTTTTTTATTATTGTTACATTTCAATGTAACCGTAGCCAATGCCTATTTGTTTTTCGTTTATTGTTTTGTCTCAAATCATGCCGTTAGTTTTCTTGTTTGAATTGTTTCCACTTTTTGTCAATGTTGGGTCCTTTTATGGCTAAGTTTACCGTATGGCCTTGGTCATTGTTGAAGGCGGTGCGATTACCTAAAATTGCTGACATACTCATCATTTGGACTTTGTTTGATAAAAGTCTCTTTGGAAATCATACCACATCTCCTTATTTTTATTTTGAATTTGATATTTTCTTCAGAATTCACAGAGGACAAAAATGAATTGGTATTTCAGGTATGTTTAATAGTATTGTCGAATACATAACGGAAGAACAATGAATTTTCACGAGATAAACCAGAGAAAAACAGAATATATAGCCTCTCTTGTTTAAACACTGTTGTTATGTTTATTTAAAGCCATATAAGTATACATTTGAAAATGAAAAGCTATGTATACATTTGAAAATGAAAAGCTATGTATACATGAGCATGCTTCTGCTACACATAAAAAAATGAACTTTTGAATCGACTGTCTAAAGCGAATAAAAGCCGGAATACCTGGAGATAACCAACGAACTCCGGTAGGAAAACTTCGACTCCTTTTCAATTAAGATCGGAGTCAAAAATCCCTCGCCACGAACGGGGTTCGAACTCACAACCTCCGAGTTGACAGGCTAGTAATCACTGAAGGTGAACTTTTTATACAACTCGACCACCGAGCCCCCAAAACGTGATTCTCTCCCTACATGAGACATCGGATTAAACGTCCCGATTCTAACTGGACGTGGCTGTGTATGTATACATCCATTACAGCCGAACAGACGCCTCTCTATCAGGGGCGGATCCAGGATTTTGGAAAGGGGGGGCGTAGTATTAAAGGTTGCCGAGCGGAGCGAGGCAAAAAATTTTTTGGACCTTGTTTTGGCTAAAAAACATAAAATAAGTGTATATAAAATGCATTTTATAGTTAAAGTGTAGGGTTGGACATTTTTGGTGCCGTATTCTCTCCATTAATTGTCTATTATAAAATGATTGAATGGATCCAAAGCTATGTACTAATTAATATATTTGATGTGGGATTTGTCGGTAAAAAATGGACATGGAAAATTCTCGTTTGTTGTATGGTTAGTTATCATAACCTCACAGAATCTTGTTGTAAACAAGATATACGGCTATTCAATGAAATTTACAATACGACCGACACGAAGAAAGACAAACAAGCAATTTTTATCCAAATGTTTGGTTGAAATATTTCAACCAACAAGGGAAGTGAGGGGTTCTAAATCAACCAAAAGGCTACGAATGAGTCGGAAATGACAATGAAGTTGTGAATGACGGTCGACACATGGAGACATATAGGCCACACCCAGCAGGCAGGTTGCAGCCGGGCCTTGAAAAAAGTATTCAGTATATCAGTTCGGCCAAACAGACATTCCGGTCAGATATGGGATTCACATGCAACCCCCAAAAAAAAAAAATTACGCCCGTTTTTTATTCATCATGTTCTTTTAATTCATTTAATGCTAAATAATTTTGTTGAAAATATTTTGTTCTAATAGCAAAAAAGTGGACAAGATTATTGCTTTCAATCCAGATACGGCCAGAATTTTGTTTAAGGCAAAATCAGGGTCAGAATTTTTCTCTAAAATATCTCAGATTCCCTCAAATCAAATGGTCCGTACCTTAGACTTTAAATCTATATCTAGAGCTTACTGACTGGAGATCACTATTCAGCAATGTTATTAATGGGCTGGGGCGTGTGGGTTAAACATGTTTTCGTAGGTAAATAATATTGCTGTGGAACTTTTTTTTTCATGAGAGTGTAATAGAGTATTACTTTCTGTTGGGTGGAATTGTGAAATAGTAGTCAATACGTTCTTGCTCAATACTTTGTCGCTTTGAAGGCGTCATGCTTGTCATCCTCAGCCTAAGCAATGTGTTACTGTAATTTGAATTTCAAAATGACTGAGTGACGTTTTTTTCGACGTACTGGTCAACTCCACCGTAGCGAATCACCTGACTTTGACATAATCAATAATATATTACAGTAAATACGAGCCAAAAATATCTTTATAAGTAAAGAATTGTCGCATAAAAATTAAATACACGGGAAATGGCAAAGTTCACGAAGTCTAGTGTGATTAATCATTTTACAAAAAAAAAAAAAAAGTGCTGGCAAAGGGGGGGCGTACGCCCTCTACGCCCCCTTCTGGATCCGCCACTGTCTATAGCATGTTTTTACTGCCGGATGGGAGAAGTTCAGGTGATCATATTTATATACACCAGTCAACACATTCGGTTGGTAGATATTCGATAAGTTGTATATAAGTTCTAGAAATTCAATCCGATAATGACATTTCATTCTAATGTGTAATTCTAGGTTAATTATCTCAGCCAGTTCCTACTAGCGATACATCTGATTCCTCTAATGGAATGTTCGGACGCGGATGACTGCAGAATTGTGTTGGTATCAAGTGATGGACATAAGCTTGCTCATGCTTTTAATGTATCATCGATTCAAGGAAAACAGTTGACAGAAGACAATTTCGAATGTTTTCGTAACTACGGTGATTCTAAGTTGTACCAGGTAAGATAACACCAGGTGGCATAAGGGAGATCAAAATGTAGCAATCAATCTTTAGATGTATTGATTGATATTTGATTGAGAGCTGCTTCGCATCCAAAGGCAAATACAACATTCATATTCAGGACGATAATATGGCAATGAGATATGATTATACCATGATTTGTACTAGACCGACACGGATTTCGAACTTGCTAGTTCATCAAGCAACAGCCTTCAGGAAAACAAAAAGCCATTCTTCTCGGATACACTATTCTGAGTCTTTGGTTTGGGGTATCTTTTAGTTGGTCTTTAGCCTAGGTTAAGTAGGAATCAAAGATTTTATATCATAAATCGAATATTAATATGTGAATATAAGAGCTTTACTTGATATATGCCTAAAAGAAATAGAAAACTTCAGAGATTTTAAATCGTAGTTAGCACTCGGACTATATTTTAAATCTATTGTTGTGACCAGTCTAATGTATTTCAACATAAACTTTGATTTTCAATTTTGTAAACATGAAATCCCAGTACTCGAGTAATGAATTCTAAGTACATATGACCCTATTAGAAACTAAATTCATAAGACTTTAACTAACCACCTCCTTTTGTAATTTTAGCTAGGAAAAGGTATTTTAGGAAATTACATTTTCAGAACAACCCGGTAGCTGCAATTGTCGCAAACTATCAAAAAAGTTTCGATTTCACATCAATCTTTGAATTTTTATATATAACAGTTTCCCATGCATTTTAACGACTTTAAAAAAAAATTTGTTTGTAGTTTCAAGCTTCTATTCCACTTCCAAACATTGGTATACAGAGTACCACTGTCAAACCTATTTTTGATTAAGACGGGTACCAGTATTAAAAATGTTCACACTGCCGACAACAGATTTGCCAGTTGTGCTTTGGCAATCTAGTAAATTATTAGAATTCGTAGTCCTATCTGTCCTTCCATTTACTCAGAGCGGACATCAATGAAAAACACACTTGAAAATTCTTGGGTTCTTAGTAACTCTAGGTGATTTAACTTTATTTTTGATTTTTTCCGTTGTTTGGTAACATTGAAAATTTCACTTTTATCAAATTATTGCAGAGTGCATACTAATCTCTCATAATCAATTTACAATGTCAGTTGAGTTCGTCTTACTTCACATTTATCTCTACTAACTATTTGTCCTCTGTCGACGTTGAAGTTTTAGTGTTTTTTTACGTTCACATTTCTTGAACAGTTTCTAGTATGTCAGTGGTATTCATACTGACATCGGAAAAACTGCTATACTACAATCCTAAATTTCATAGAATTGTAATATAGAAAAAAGAAGAAATAAACCTCGTTAGATATACTAACACTCTAAATACTATGAATTACAAATTTACAAACCTATGTTACACTATTGTTTCAGATAAGGGTGAAGGTTTGGTACCATTGAAACGTTTAAACCCGCTGTAATTGTTTGCACCTGTCCTAAGTCAGGAATCTGATGTTCAGTAGTTGTCGTTTGTTGATGTGGTTCATAAGTGTTTCTCGTTTCTCGTTTTTTATATAGATTAGACCGTTGGTTTTCCCGTTCGAATGGTTTTACACTAGTAATTTCGGGCCCTTTATAGCTTTCTGTTCGGTGTGAGCCAAGGCTCCGTGTTGAAGACCGTACTTTGACCTATAATGGTTTACTTTTATAAATTTTGACTTGGACGGAGAGTTGTCTCATTGGCACTCATACCACATCTTCTTATATCTATAAACTATGTGTATTTATAGGTTATGCAGATGTATTTCATGAATAGAAGATTGAAGGGAACCAACATATCAGTTTTGTCAACTCATCCTGGATCAGTGATGACAGAATTCGGTCGGAACATGGAATGTTCTCGTACATGCTGCTTATATTGCTTTGCATATACAATGAAATTCTGTCGTGAGTAGCTGTTGAAATACTAGTTATAATAATTACAAGTACACAATTAACATTCAGTTTCAAGTGGGTAATTATAGTAATAGTAATTTGCAATATATTCACCAATTGGTCAAGTTGAAGTCACACAGACAGCCTTAAAGATTCCCAAAGAATATGCCAAACAATCAGCCATTTACATGTTTTACTTTTGGGTATATAAAGGTGTTCAGCTAAAAGAAAATAATTCTAAAATCGAATCTTAGTTTCATTTTAATGAATATATTGTGAATATACCGTTTGTAAAGTAGACCTCAGTCAATATTGTGATATTTTATTCATTTAAATTCTGAGCAACGTTGGGTAAAAAAAATATCTTTGTACATTATATAATTTGACGCCTTTTCCTGTATAAATATTAGCCACATTATAACTTATATTGGTGTTTCGTTTCTTTTACAGGTTAAAACATTATACAAAATTGCAACTTGTACACCACATTTTATAGTATAATTGAAGCGAATATTTTTTATCAGATTGCGTAAAAACCCCATTCGAAGGAGCAGAAACTGAGATATATGCTGCAATAGCTCCTCAACTTAAAGGTACCCGAGATGTTTATTATGCAGACTGTAAACCAGCAACTACGTCAAGTCAATCAAGGTAAACTGTGACAAACGGGGACGACCATTTAAATTTTGGGCCCATGGGGAGAGGGGGTGTTACAGGTGGATTTTGTAAACTAAATATGCTGCTCCGGTTAGACTTGACTAAAAAAACATTTATTTAAATAATTTTGCCTAAGGCTGGATGAAAATGAATATTTTTGTCCACCAAACATTGACAAATTACAGAATATATTTATCTGTACAAAACCGAAAATACGTTTTCGCGCGGAATAAATAAGCATCTCTAGTGGCAGGTGTAAATAATATTCCGTCCGCGAAAAGTATGTAAAATGTCTCTGATTTCGATTATATAGAGAGAACTGCGAGGCTTGCCGAGCTATTATATTTATTACATGTGTTAAAAAGTATAATTGTCATGCAAAATACCAATCAACATATCAATGTCTAACATACAATTCCAACCTATTGAAATCGCCAAGGTTGTTCATGTATAGTAGAATGGCTGATTACAGAACAAGAAAAAATATTGCAAACACCTGGCATGAAAATCTTAATGGGCACAAGTTTTTTAAACGTGAACCAGTTAGAAAAATATAATTGTATCTGTCAGACATATTTTTAAGAATCTTGCCATCAATTCAGTAATGATAAAACAGATTATGTTTATGCTGGTTTTCCTTTTATTTTTTATGGTACCAATAAGATATTGCAGACATCTTTAAAACGTATTTTATACGTCATGGACCAGGGTAATACAAGGACAACACAACAAAAGTGTATATACTTCGCCTGAAATTTACCCCAACGATGTTATATCTGCAAATTTGCAGTAGCCAATTTTTGTGCTTTCTGGGATATCATGGCAAGTATACATGTCCCACGATGGCATAGTAGCATGGGTTCAAATCCCGCCGATTGAGGAAAAACATTAAAGAAAGCAACCAATTAGCAAACCTCATAGGTATCAGATCGCCCAGAAATGACAATGCTGCACAATGAGGAACATGCATGTCTGAAAGAAATCATCGGGGGGCTCGGAATGATATTGGATTAGACTGTGCTATTTTTCCAATGTTCACAAATGACATGACACATCTATACAACACGCGGAGTACCTTTTTACTGATGATCAAGCATCAAGCAGATATAATCATATGGTTATAACCATCTCTTAAAGTAATCTTGACTTGCATAACGAATAAGATCGTGAAATCCATACGATAAATTTGCATTAGTGTTGGCAAGTTATCTCGGTTGTGAAATTGTTTTGAATGCATAATTTGAAATTCTGTTGATACCTAATAAAAATGAGGAGATGCATTGTGGTATGACTGCCAATGAGACAACTATTCCCCAAAGATCAAAGGACAATGATATGAACATTTGTTGTGTCGAAATCTTTTGTCTTTCTATACAAATTTTGAATTCACAAAAAAAGTCGCTTTTTTGCTTCACATCCAAATTAAACGATGTCATGTACACTATTTTCTTCCGAATAGTTATTTAATTGTTGCAGAATTAGCGTGTAATATTTCTACCTGTTTCTCAACCTTTCGAAATATGAATTTTATATTTTCTCATAAATGTTTATATACGCTCATGAAATTTTGTAGAAATATGGAAAATCAAGAAGCCTTATTAAAAGTTTCCTTGGAAATGTTGAAGGACTATATACCAGACGATATAGTACACAGATGGTCAACAAAATCATAAACATTAGCATTATATCTATATACCTCACTGACTTTTTATTGTTAAAGCAGTAAATTGGTCATGACACATACTTTATGATATCGAAACTATGATGCATAAGCTGTTTTTTCTTTCTTTCTTATATATGATTGAATTCTTAATTTTGAAATCAACATGCATTCGTACATATTGCACGTAAAATCGCTGAAAAATGTTCGTACCCAATCCATGGGTTTATTTATTCAAAATGTATATGCTGTTGCTTAATTCATAAAGTTCCGTTTTATCAATATATAACAATCATATTGTAACCTACTTCATTCTTTTTTTTATGCATTAACCAATCTATTATCGTGTTGGCAAGGAGTGGGGGTGGGATAAAAATCGCATTTTACGACTTTACAGTGCAACGACGTAATGCTTATTTCGACGCTTCTGGTATATGTTTTCCCCAAAAGCATATATTGGACCATAGAAGTATAATACTTCCATGATTGGATTGATCTATATCCAAAATACGATAACAGCATCTCATTATTAGACATCGTTACGTAAAACGGAAATTAATATGGCAGCAACATATCGATTAAAATCTAAGAAAATCTATCGGGACGAAGTTAAATATAGTTTTGAGAAAGTTTTCAAACAGATTTTACGTACCTTCTACATACAAATATCATGTTACATATGGACTATGAAATGTATAATAAATTTAAAAAAAATAAAAAAATGTACACAGAAGTGATGTTGTAAAAAGCTGTCGACAGTCAAAGCACTACAAGGAAAATTTGAGACTACCAAGGGGCATAAATGGTCGAAGATCGTGCTTTGCTTGTTTAACGTTCAGTGGCAAATATTTCATGCATATTCAGGATGAAAAGGTTTAAGAAGAAAACAACACGGACGAAAAGACTAAGGGAGCTACCATTTGATTTTTATGGGGAGGGGGGCCTAGGATGAAAGTTGAAAAAAAGGCAGGACAGGAGTTTTTAGTAAAAAAAAAAGGCAGGATGAGCAACTTGGCAAAAAAAAGGCAGGACCGAATAGAGTGAAAAATAAAAGGCAGGACAGAGATTACAACTAAAAAAAAAAAATGCAGGAAAATTTTTTCATCCTTTTCAACCACTTAATTACAGGTCCCCGACTTGAGACAGGCAAATTAAGAATTTGGCTTGGTTAAACACGTTTGTTGTCAATATAATGGAATTTTATGCGACTGTCATACAAGTGAGAGGTTTAGCTAGCTATAAAACCAGGTTTAATCTACCATTTTCTACATAAGGAAATGCCTGTACCAAGTCAAGAATATGACATTTGTTTTCCGTTCGTTTGATGTGTTTCATGTTCAACTTTTACTTTTAATTATTATTAAAGCCATAGTTCTAGCAACAAAAACATCACTGTACTGGCATCACTTTGGTCCTGAAAAAAAGTCTAACATAGCTCTATAAGGTCCACGAACGGTCACAACAGTGTTGATATTTTGGTAATACTTTTATATTCCTTGTGGTTGGAGACAATCATATGGTCTGTTTGAATTTGCTTAGTAACTTATTTTCAAAAGTACCAATCTTTGCTGCATAACAATCGATTCCTTTGGAATTTTTTCCCTGACTTTCTCTGATCTAGCTGTATACATATACGGATAATTAGCATGTTACAGAGAGGTATACAGCCAGTAGAAAAATAAATTGAAGTTGGTACTCCAGGAATTCATTCGCATAGCAACATTTTAAACCAATTTCACATCAAGCTTCTATAGTCTGCTAGATCAGACAACATTTTTTTCTTTTGATTGATTCACTGCTTCTTGAGATGAGTAAAATTTTGATCAATTTTGTTCTATATTGGTCAATTGGACTTGCTTTGCTCTTCTCATCAGTTATTTTAGTTACAACATACAGCAATTGCCAAATACCCTTTAAAGAACATTACGGCGTGGTTTCACTTCATTTGACTTCATCTTTTTATTTAAAAATAAAATAATACAGGTTTCATTGTAAACTTTGCACTCTGTGAAAAGCTATTTTGAACTTCAAATCAGTACCAAACTTGAAAGTATGAAAATTTGTTAAGAATCTTCGAAGGAACATATCTTACTAAGTTCACGGCTATCATTCGGTATATCGAGAACAATGATCGTGAAAGAATACCTACTGGTGGTCAAGCATTGCAATCGGATCGTGAAAGATCAGGTATCGGATCGTGAATGTAATTAGTTGTAATTCTACTTCGAAATCTGTGAAGAATATGCTGTATTTTCAAAACGCGGAACAAATCCGAAAAAAATATTATGTCTGTCAAAATGATTCAACTTTGTCAATAACACTGTGCAATAAGGTAAAGAAAATATGCAGTACTTTATGAGAAAATACAAAAGGCGCAACACAAGTCTATGGGATTCATTAAAAAAAAACACGTTTTGTACCTATAATAGTCACATTCCAATATACAATGATATATTGAAATCTTTGGTGTGTCAGATAGTACAGTAAAATGAAAGGTTTTTTTTTCCCTTGACACCGTTCATTTTGTTTTTGAAAACATTGAATTTTGTTGATTTTTCATCAAAATTGATCGTGAAAGATCGGGCAACGCATTATCTTGATCGTGAAAGACAAGGCGTGACCAGACGGACGCAGGACGTTTGCGCTTTTTAACCTGTGACACTAAAGGACATTTGCGCTTTTAACTTTGATCCACCTGAACAAAATTGACAAGACATTTGCGCTTTTTACCTATAATAGTTGTATACCTGTAATCTTTAGAAAATTTACCAAAGTTATGAAAAGATGTTTACATATTCATTGAAAGTTCTTCCGAACAAACGACCAAATCAGAAAAAATTATTCGGGCAAAACAGACATATTATAAGAAATTTTATATACGTTTCTGGGTAAACGATAGAGAAAACGAAACTTTTATGGATGGAACATTTACATTTTGACCGAAATTCTCCAATTAGCTTTATTATTAGTTGATTAAAATTGGAAAATATATTCCTGTTGTGGTTATTCTGTTGCATGAATAGTCCGAGGAACTGTACCATCATAGTTTATCTAAGATTGCTTCAATTTGTGAAGACTGAAATTTTATTTTTTAACCACCTGCTGTACCTGTTGACTTTTAGAAAGAGTCATGGTTGTTATAAGGAATTTACTCCCATCCACCCTCTTTTTTTTTTATGTTATGTTGATAAAGCGCAAAAGTCCTATTGAATAAGCGCAAATGTCCTTTTTTTAAAAATCGCAAATGTTCTAAAATTAGCGCAAATGTTCATTAAAAAAGTGCAAATGTCCTATCAAACGTCCCGCACCGGACCAGACCAGACAATATTAGTTTTCTTTTACCGATTGATATACTTGCAGCTAGTTGAAGCGTGTAATTGTTTTAATAAGAACGGACATTAATGCTTTAATTTTTTTCATTTTTTTCACTCTTTTTTTTTTTAATACAACACTTTCCCTTCAAAGTTATTAAAATAAATAGAACGTGTCTAGACAAGTAGATTTCCAAGATAAAAGGACCTTCAGGAGCCTAAATTTTTGAATAGTAAAAGTATATATGTATCTGTAATGCTTAATGCATCTGCCCTGGAAATATTTGCATGTGTACGCATTTTTTGTGTGTGTAAGGGTTGTTACCTTCAGTTATGAGGAGTGTCGTTCGTGCATACATCGTATGACAATATTGGCTAATTCTTTGTTTATTTCGTGACTGCGCTGACATACACTAAAAGGTACTAAGATAACGTTATTTTTACGTGATTGTTTGTTAAGTCTGCCCACAATAGCTATACGTCATTGTACCAAATTAGTGGGGACATTACCAATCATCGCAAACTGTAATTTAGCCGATTAGGTTCTATTCTTAATCTTAAATTTGTATAAGAAATCAAAACTTATGAAGGACGGACAAATAGACTGATATTGCTATAAAGCACCTAGTTGGTGTTGTATTATAAGATAATCAGAGCCAATGGCATTGAACGATTATAACCCTATTCACCAACAAAAGAGATCCAGGACTGAGTCGTGCAAATCCAATATTTGCTATACCAATTAAAGATATAAATTAACATATAATTAAATAATGATTTGAACGTTTTCGTAGTATCAGATCTTTCACGATCCTTTTCACGATCTTCAAAAAAGCGGTACGCGATCTTTCGCGGTCCTTTTCACGATCTTCAAAAAGCGGTACGCGATCTTTCACGATCCTTTTCACGATCTTCAAAAAGCGGTACGCGATCTTTCACGATCCAAAAAATCATTTTTTGTTGTTGTAAATATTTCATTTTTGCAAAATTTCTGATTATGCTAACACAAAATAACTTTTAGAACCATTTGAATCATTGAAATGGAATGACATTTTTCAAAGAAAAGTTATTTAGTCATTCGAATTATGAAAAAAAAATCTTGTTTGTTTTATACATATTTAATGTCATTGAAATGTCGAAGAGCAATCTGCCTTTTGTAGTTTTGCAAAAACAGTTTACTGTTAAACCTTGATTTTTCTCAGATACTGATCATAATGTTGAACCATTTTGACAGACAGTTTTATTTTTTTGTTAATTTGTCCGTATAATTCATTAAATTAGAATACTAATTGACCTTGCAGAGATTTCCTTCACGATCCCATACCAGAGCTTTCACGATCCAATCGCAATACTTGACCACCGTTAGGTATTCTTTCGCGATCTTTTTTCTCGATATACCGAATGACACCCGTGAAGTTTGGTTACAACTGATTCAACGCTTATTGAGAAGTCCAGCTAATTAATTGGATTTCACTTTATTCAGTGGTTCATAAGAAAAGATATAAATATAAAACATACAGATCATAGATGCCAAGTAATGGCAACAGATCTGACACATGGCCTTTGTTCAGGGGAGCTAATAAAAGAACTTGTGAATGGGTCTGTCATATATTGTATTTATATATTCCTGAACACACAAGTAATATCACAAGCTTGGCCTTAGCTGGCATGACTCAAATTTGAATAATGTTGTTGATTACTAGATTTCCTGAAATTAATTTTTGTTGTTGATGAAAACCAGTAAATTTCAGAAATCTTTGGCACATACAGCTTAGAGCGTCCTTTCCTTAGTTAGGCTATGCAAATTCTCTATTTTTCTAATTTTTTCAGTTCTTGTCTATATTGTAGTAATTATGTAAGTTATCAGATAGTGATCTTGTCTCGCTGAAAAGTGGTAATTAATTGTAGACAAAAGCTACTTCTTTTTTTTTTTCAATACAACTGGATCAACATAAATTTAAACATTGCTGAAGAATTTGTTTTTTTGTTGTTTTGCTTTGTAATAGGACCCTAGTTAATATTGGGTTCTGATTTGAACTAGTTACTTTCATACTATAAAATATTTCATAGGGTGTGATAACTTGAAACCCACAAGAAATTAGTGTTATAAAACTGATCTGTGCAAATAATGTAAAGCATATACTGTAAGAGATTATTCAGAAGAGAGGTAGGATCATTATTGGCTTATTGCAAAACAAGAGTGCACATGCTGAATTGTCATGCCTGCTTCATGTACGATTGAATTTATGTTGAGGGTCTGTAATATGAAGGTTTTACTACAACTATCACATAAACTTTACATTATCAATGTTGTATAAAAATGAGGTCAAGGTCAGATGAACCATGCCAGACAGACATGTACACCTTACCATTATTCCTTACAACTAATATAATTGACCTAATTCTTATAATATTTGATACACTGACAAAACCACAAAAACTTATCATTGATCAATGAACCATGAAATGAGGTTAAGGTCATATGAAACAGCCAAGATGAACATGTACACCTTACAATCATTCCTTACAACAAATATCAGGGGCAGATCCAGGATTTTAGGTTAGGGGCGGGCACAAACATAAATTATTAGCCGAGCAGAGGTAAAACTATCGAAATATTCTTTATTAAGCTATGGACAACCCATGCTTTGCAAATCTTAGGGGGGGACACCTGAATCTGCCCCTGTTTATAGGAGTAGGAGCGAAATTCACAATTTTAATATAATTATGACGGATTAAAGGAGATGTAAGGTTCAAGTCAGTAGGACAGCAACCCAACGATTTTAGTGCTGTTTTGTTCTTTCATATTACGATTAATCTCTTAAAGGGACATTACCTGTTAAATTCCTGTTCACCGATTTGACTCAAATTCTCATATTTGATTTATAACATACTAAAACCTGGGAACAGTATATCTTATCTATATGTTCCTGCTAAAATGTATTTCCATATTACAATAAGTCTAAAATAAACAATTAATAATGTATGGACTCGATAATATATATCAGCATTTCGTGTTTATATTAGTCCAGACGCCATCTAATTAACCATCGATATGACCTCTGAGGACTGCCGACGGTCATATAACCCGATATAAACATAAATATAAATATAAATAGAAGCGACCACGTGCAAATGGATTTTTCTAGGTCTGTTTGATTTCATGTTATAGGTTAATAAAATAAGTTAATCATCGTTTTTACTTGTATTAGAATGATTTTTGCGATTCTAATCAGACAACAAAATGGTTCACCCTGGTTTTACTTTCACTGTTGGCATTCTTTTCTTTTAATATCATGTGAATCTCAACTAATTGAATTTATTGATGATGTAACTATCAACTTAGATCAAGGAAAACAAACAGATTGTCTCATAATGGACTTCTCCAAGGCATTTGATAAGGCTAGTCATAGCCTCCTCATCCACAAACTGAAGCATTATGGGATAACAGGTAAAACAAATGAGTGGCTAAACAACTTCCTCAGTGATAGACAGTCAGTAGTGGTGGAGGGTGAACATCAACTTCTATACCTGTAGAGTCCGGCGTACCACAAGGATCCGTCCTGGAACCTAGCCTATTTTTGTTTTATATAAACGAAAATGCCCTAGAGGATACAATCAATCATACGACTGTTTGCTGATGATATTTTCAGGGGGGCCCATGCCAGCCACGCCCCTGCCCGAATCCGCCCCTAAATATAATTGACTTAATGCTTATAATATCTGATACACTGACAGACCACAAAAACTTATCATTGATCAATGAACCATGAAATGAGGTCAAGGTCATATGAAACTGCCAGATGGACATGTACACCTTACATGCATTCCATACACTAAATATAACTTTTAAGTGACCTATTGCTTATAGTACATTGTATCTGAGAAATAGAGCAGAACATTGTCCAAATAAATGTGGATAGTGTCCACATGTGGACACAGATGATGCCCCCGCTTGCATATCATATAGTTATAAAGGGACATGACTGAAGAACGGTAAAAGTGACGCTACCCAAATTTGAACTTGATCTGAGTTTTGTGGCAATAAGCATTGTGTGTAAGTCTCATAACATTTGGTTGAGGCTAACTTAAGTAGAGAATAGTGTTATGTCAGAAAATCTCCTTTTAATTGTAGCCAACAAAAGACACAAATCAATAATAAAATTTAACAAGATTTATTATACACTAGTTTACAAAAGTATTACACAAAAGAAATGTCAACTTAACTGTCAAAATATGAGTCCAATCTTTTATCTTTTCTTTATCCGGAAATCTTCACGGGAATCCACAGAATATTATATCCAATTGGTCACAATCTAGTATGATGTAGTTTGTAAATAAAAGTGTCAATCCAACTGCAGAGAATGTTGATGTCTATCGATGTCTAAGTCTATCTATGTCTATGTCCAAATCTCTATATATTTTACTAACTTTTGGGTCTGCATTTAAATACTCAAACAAAATTTCTAGACAACGCTAGAAATATAAATTACGCATCTTTTGTTATGATCATTCTGGAAACGTTATGTAAGTGAAATAGAAAGTTCTAATCATTCCATGAGTATCAATGAATGTTCCAGTGAATTCTAAACTGCATAGTTGTAACACAATGTATTTTATTTTGTACACAATGTATATAAAACAATGTAAACATTCTTAGGCCACACAAAACAAATTAGGCCAACTAAATAAATATAATAGTTACAATATCATAACACCTCCCCTTAAAAAAGTTTGAGTGTAACAAAACTTTTCATGAATAATATGTACAAAATACATAGTATATACAAATTGTTTCAATAAGTTCTAGATAAAGCATCTGCTATTACATTATCTTTACCTTTAATATGTTTTACAATAACATCATATTCCTGTAACAATAAACTCCACCTAGTCAATCTCTGGTTCTTGTTTCTCATTTTATGTATGAAGGTGAGAGGATTATGATCAGTATAAACAAGAATAGGATGCACAGTGGGATTTAAATATACATCAAAATGTTGAAGTGCAGACAACAGTGCAAAACACTCTATTTTGTTTACGCCGACCTGGTGTTTTTACAATATAATTCAAATCATTGATTTTACTCTCTATGGTATAAGGACCACAATATTTAGCTTGTAATGGATGTCCAGGGACTGGCAAAAATACAAGTACCTTATCACCAGGCTCAAAAAATCTGTCCCTGGCATCTTTATCATACCATATTTTCATCTTATTCTGAACAGTTTTTAAATTGTTCTGAGCAATTTGACAAGCAGTATACAATTTTTCTTTAAATCTAGATACATAGTCTAGAAGATTCAAGTCAGTGTGTTCAGTAAGCCACTTTTCCTTTATCAATTTTAAAGGTCCCCTTACAGTATGACCAAATACCAACTCAAAGGGACTAAAACCAAGGATTCTTGAACAGCCTCTCGAAGGCAAAAAGTAAAAGTGGACACCATCATCCCAATCCCTGTCAAATTGAAGACAAAAAGTTCTGATCATGTTCTTCAATGTTTGATGAAAACGTTCTAAGGCACCTTGAGATTCTGGATGATAAGCACTTGACCTATACTGAGCAATCCCTAACTGGTACACGACTTGCTGAAATATACCTGACATGAAATTTGAACCCTGGTCGGACTGTATAGACTTTGGAAGTCCTACTAGCGGTAAAGGTCCAACGCAATCAATGAGTACTCGGCTGAAAGGTTCTTCAAAGGCTGGAATAGGCAGAAGTGGTGCTGGTGGTATTTTCTGGTTAGGCTTACCAACAACCTGGCATATATGGCATGATTTGCAGTATTCTGCGACATCATTTCTAAGTCTTGGCCAGTAGAAATGCTGCAAGATCTTAAGGCAAGTCTTCCTTATACCTAAGTGTCCAGCCAAGGGGGTGTCATGAGCAAGACCAATAATGTCTTGCCTATAGACTTTAGGCACCACCACTTGGTATACCACTCTCATTCCTCCTCTGGGGTAGCATCAGGGGGCCTCCACTTTCTCATTAAAATGCCGTCTTGATGGTAATAGCATTCGGCCACTTTGTCTGCTTCTTCCTGTGGTTGAGCCCTCTGGCGGAGCTGAAGAACCTCAGGGTCTTTATTTTGTTCTTCGACAAATTTCCTTCGGTCTAATGAATGGCTGTTTACGTCTGGCCATGGCATAATTACATTCTTGCTTATACTAGGTGGTCTTATTACGGCCTTCTCTGAGCTACTGGGACCTTCAATGTCGGCTAGAAAGGTGTCAGAAAGGTCCATGTAATCAAACTGGTCTTCTTGCAAATCCTCATTTTGCTGTTTTCTAGCCATCGCCCTAGTAACGACACAAGCTGGATACAGTTCAGCATCATCTTCAGGTGATTTAATATCCACCACCGGTTCACTGGTAACAATTGGCTCAGCAACCACTTTGTTCCTAGCTAGATCATTTCCTAGCAATAATGAAACACCCTCAACAGGGAGATTAGGACGAACACCCACAACAACTGGTCCAGTTATCAAATCTGACTTCAGATAAATACGATGGAGGGAACATCTATACAACCTAACTCCACACCTTGTAACAAAACGGAGGCACCAACAGAAGTCTCCTCGGACAAAGGCAACACACCTTCTAACAATAAAGACTGAGAAGCTCCAGTGTCCCGTAAAATCTTAATAGGTTGAGGAGTAGTATTATCAACAATAGAAACAAACCCATCAGACATAAAGGGTTTATAATCCTCCATGTAATCACAAAACTGGACTTAAAAGCCTGACTCGCAGGACATTCCAACGTATTGGTAACACGGGTGTCGTACAAGCACTGGTCTTGGGCCTATTATCTCTTTCATTCTTCTTCTGAAACAATCAGCCATCAGGTGACCATTCTTCTTAAAATAAGCACAAGTCAGTGACTTCTTCTCAAAAGTATCAAATTTCGGACTAGACATATTATAACTAGACTGACTCTTATTCTGTGCAACAGGCTTACTATCAGTACGCTCAGTGCTTTGATTCTTGTAATTTCCACTGAAGTATTAAAATTTTGACCTTTGAAACTTCTCTTATGTGAAAGGGTATAATTATCGGAAATAACAGCTGCATCTTGTAATGTCTCAACAGTTTTGTCATCTAAATGTGTTTTTAAGTCTAAATGAACACATTGCTTGAACTCTTCTAATAACATCAGTTGTCTTAGGTTCTTAAAATTGTTATCTATTTTCTTTGACGTAAGCCATTTATCAAATAGGTCTTCTTTTCCCTAGCAAATTCAACATAGGTTTGTGAATCAAACTTTTATAAGATCTAAACTTCTGTCTATATGCTTCTGGCACTAGCTCATAAGCTTTCAAAACTTCCTTTTAACCGTGTCATAATCAGAACTTCGTTCGGATGAAAGTGCTGAGTAAATTTCAGCGGCCTTGCCCTCAAAAACACTTTGCAGCATTGTAGTCCAAAAGGCTTCGGCCATTTCAAATTATGAGCAATTTTCTCAAACTGTGGAAAATATTTATCGACTGTTTTTCACAAAATCTGGGAACCAAACGTATATTTTTGCTGCATCAAAATGTTCTGATTTCGACTGTACATTAGTGTTACTTTCTCCTTTGACCATTTCAATTTTATTTTCTCCATCTCTAACCTTTCCTCATTTCAAGTTCTGCCTGTTTTAATTTAAATTCATCTTCTTTTCTTTTTCTTTCATCTTCTCCATCTCTAACCTTTCCTTCATTTCAAGTTCTGCCTGCCTTTCTTCTTTTTCTTTTCCAATTGTTTTAATTTAAGTTCATGTTCTAATTCAAGCTGTTTTAATTTGATAGCGTCAACATTTTCGACCTTAAGATCAAGAGCCTCTTCACCTAAAATTTCTGCGTCAACTAATTTGTCTATTACCAAATTTTTTATAATTTGTTTTCTCATAGATACTCTAAAGTCTAATTTCAGATGTTTAGCAAGCAACACTAATTCCTCTTTCTTTAAATTATCAAACTTCTCCAGGTCTGGCGTTTTCAAAAATTTACCGGCTTCAAATGCCATTTTGTAGAATTTTGTTGGCTATTTCTAATAAAAATACTGAACAAATATTTTTTTTTAAAATAAGATATTAACGTTATCCCGGACTTGAGCCCCCAATTTCTGTTATGTCAGAAAATCGCCTTTTAATTGTAGCCAACAAAAGACACAAATCAATAATAAAATTTAACAAGATTTATTATACACTAGTTTACAAAAAGTATTACACAAAAAGAAATGTCAACTTAACTGTCAAAATATGAGTCCAATCTTTTATCTTTTCTTTATCCGGAAATCTTCACGGAATCCACAGAATATTATATCCAATTGGTCACAATCTAGTATGATGTAGTTTGTAAATAAAAGTGTCAATCCAACTGCAGAGAATGTTGATGTCTATCGATGTCTAAGTCTATCTATGTCTATGTCCAAATCTCTATATATTTTACTAACTTTTGGGTCTGCATTTAAATACTCAAACAGAAATTTCTAGACAACGCTAGAAATATAAATTACGCATCTTTTGTTATGATCATTCTGGAAACGTTATGTAAGTGAAATAGAAAGTTCTAATCATTCCATGAGTATCAATGAATGTTCCAGTGAATTCTAAACTGCATAGTTGTAACACAATGTATTTTATTTTGTACACAATGTATATAAAACAATGTAAACATTCTTAGGCCACACAAAACAAATTAGGCCAACTAAATAAATATAATAGTTACAATATCATAACAATAGAAATTAAAATTCAGCAATTTTTCTATTTGTTAACACGCATAACTCTAGAACAGTTGTGTATAAGTTTTATAACATTTGGTTGAGGCAAACTAAAGTTAGAGAACGGAAACGAAAAATTCAGCAATTTTAATGTTTATAAAGGGAAATAACTCAAGAATGGTAAGTACTTAATCTGTATTATGTAGTAATAAGCATTGTGTATAAGTTTCATAACATTTGGTTGAGGCAAACTAAAGTTAGAAAACGGAAACAAAAAATTTGTACTTGATCTTAGTAATGTGGTAATGAATATTGTGTATAGGTGGTTTCATAATGTTTGGTTGGGGCAAACTTAAGTTACAGAATGGAAACTAAAAATTTTGCAATCTTTCGATTTATAAAGGGGCATCACTCAATAATGGTTAAAGTGACACTACCCAAATTCAACTTGATCTGTGTTTTATTAGTGGAAGTCAAAATTAAACATTGCATTGTTTAAAGCATTGATTGTAGTTGATTCAACTATAATCATGGACAAAGGAAGATTACTCCAATTTTAAAAATTACTTGATATTGAGAAGAAAATAAAAATTCAGCAATTTTTCCATTTATAAAGGGCATAACTCTAGAACAGTTAAAGTGACGCCACCAAAATTCAAACTTGATCTGTGTTTTGTGGTAATAAGCATTGTGTATAAGTTTCATAACATTTGGTTGAGGCAAACTTAAGTTAGCGAACGGAAACTAAAAATTTTGCAATTTTTCCATTTATAAAGGGGCATAACTCTAGAACGGTTAAAGTGACACCACCAAAATTCAAACTTGATCTGTGTTTTGTGGTTATAAGCATTGTGTATAAGTTTCATAACATTTGGTTGAGGCAAACTCAAGTTAGAGAACAGAAACCAATTTTGGGACTTACTTACGTACAGACGGACAAGGGTAAAACTTAATGCCCCCACCGCCACGGCGGGGGCATAAAAATCATGAAATTGAGGCCAGTCGGGCATGTACATCTTACAATCATTTCATACACCAAATATATTTGACCTATTGCTTACTAGAATATGAGATATGGACTTGACCACGTACATTTTTGTAACTTTAACCTTCATCACTGATCCATGAAATGAAGTTGAGGTCAGTTGAAACCTACCTGGCATACATGTAGACATTGCAAGTAACCCATATAGCAAATATAGTTATATATTAATACTCATAATAAGTTAGTATTTCACTTAACAAAAATTTTTTTTTTCAATCAGTCACTGAACCATGCAAATGAGGTCAAGGACAATGGACATGACAGACGGAAACTTTGCAATATAAGGTATCTGCATACTGGGTACTTAGATGCATGATTTTCTTATTGTTATTGGCTTTGAACTAGCTGTCAGTAACTGCAAGTACTCTCAGATCTGTACTTGGTGTCTTTTTGTTGTGGGGATGTATGAGTACCCTGCCTTATCCACTCTATGTTTTTGTTATATGTATTTCTGTTTGTATCCATCTGACGAGTTAAGCCTTTTTCAACTGATTTTCATAGTTTGTTCTTATGTTGTACTGTTACACCACTATCCCAGGTTAGGGGGAGGGTTGGGTGCCCGCTAATTTGTTTAACCCACCACATTCTGTATGTGCCTGTCCAAAGTCAGGAACCTGTAAGTCAGTGGTTGTTTTTTTGTATCTGTATAGCATATTTGTTGTTCATTTATTGTTTTTTATAGTTTGTACTTGTGTTGTTTTATCACTGTCCCAACTCCCAGGTTAGGGGAGGGTTGGGTGCCCGCCAAACATGTTTAACCCACCACATTCTGTATGTGCCTGTTCCAAGTCAGGAGCCTGTAATTCAGTGGTTGTCGTTTGTTTCTGTGTATCATATTTGTTTTCGTTCATTATTTTGGACATAAATTAGGCCGTTAGTTTTCTTGTTTGAATTGTTTTACATTTGTGATTTTGGGGCCTTTTATAGCTTACTATGCAGTACGGGTTTTGCTCATTGTTGAAGGCCGTACCGTGACCTATAGTTGTTAATTTCTGTGTCATTTGTTCTCTTGTGGAGAGTTGTCTCGTTGGCAATTATACCACATCTTGTTATTCTTATATGAAGCATCCAGGTCTTCTACGTTCTGAAATATAAAGCTTTTTAAATAGTTTACGCCACTGCTGCCGGATTGTAATCCCTATGTCTCGCATACTGCGACTTTCATCACAGGTGAGACGAAAAAACAACTGTAGCAATCAAAAGATAAATCATAAGATATTTTAATTTTCTAAATACTGCCATAATTTGACACTTCCATCATCACTACAAGAGGCTAGAAGTCCAGGGGTTTTAGGATGCCAACATACAGAATTCACATCCTGTTCATGGGCTTTGGTTACTGAGCATATCATATTGAAAGAGGGCTGATTTTTATCTGAGCAGTCCTCTTCTTTGAAAACCCTTATACAGTCATCTCCACATGCTGTTGCTAAGTAACCTGTCACATGACTCCAATCAACATCGTACACTGTTCTATCATGGATTCCAGCTAATGTACTAACACATTTCCAGGTGGGATTATTACCAGTAGTAACAACTCCTTCTGTATTTCCTGGCAAGTATTCCTGCCAGATTTTCAATGTTTTGTCATCACTACATGATGCTAATCTTGAACCAGATTTATCAAAACACACTTTCCATACTGTGGAATCATGGGACTCCAGTGTGCAGTAACATGACCAATCATCAATCTCCTCTTTGAAGAGTTTGACTGTGTTGTCATAGCTACATGAAGCTAGTACTTCCTTATTTGGATGCCAAGTCACATGTTTTACATCTTGCGTATGGGAACTTATCACACTAGCACATTCAAAATCTTCATCTTCTGTTACTAAAACACAATAAAAACAAAATATTATAATTATGTGTATGACAATATAGTTCTTAATGTCTAATATCTCTGCATTCAATGAATATCTTGGATTTTTACAACTTATTTCATATAAAATTCATGATTTCTATATTATTATTCAATTAGTGATTTCCTCTGAAGAAAATTTTGAAGGGGATATTTGCCACAGAATCTATTCTCCCTTGTAGTATTATTTCATCTTATTCTTTAAGGAAAATCAAGTTTAAACATTTTTATGTCAGAAATACACATAGCTAAAAAACATGTCAAATAGCATATAGTTCAGAAACAATATTTGGATCATAATTTGTCATAGCTAAGTATACAATAGTAACAAAGAATAAAAAACTCTTCATGGTTCAAAACAATTGATGTCTTTTACAACTTTTTCATCATGTATGTTTGTTAAATATAATGATTTTTCATTTGATTTGATTTGTTTAACATCTTGTAATTATTTATTTATGGAAATATTTTATCATTTTAAGAAGAAAGAATTATTAATAAAATTTATTTAAATGGTACATGTAAATGTGCAGTATACTGAGGACACTGTTGTACTGTGGACACTGTTGTACTGTGGACACTGAAGACTGAGATTTTCTATCCAAATTTAGACATTTTGAAATAATATGTTCCAGTTGACTTATTTTAAATCCCAACTGCTTCACAAATAGTTTAGGAACATTCTTTTCAAGTTATCTTCTTTACTAATTTTCAACTTCAAGTAAGTGTTGTTGACAATACAGCACTTTGCAGTAAAGGCACAACCCAAGATTATATTTTATAAAAAGTTAAAAATGGAATATTATTTAAAGAGCATGACTTTTATTCACCATAACAATACAAACTTTGGGTGTAACTTTAAGGATTTATCAAATTATGGATAACAAATCTGTTTATCATTAATAATGACTACATTAAAAGACAAGAGGCTCTCAAGAGCCTGAATCGCTCACCTGTAATTATTTGCTTAAATCTTTCATCAATGATTAATTTTGCCATTTACACTTTCTCTCTATCTATTATAATATTAAAGATAATAACCAAAAACAGTAAAATTTCATAAAAATAAACTATTTCGGACAGTAATCCTATAATGGGTGGTCCAATTGGTCTGAAAATTTCATAGCAGATAGATTTTGACTTATTCATCACTTTACCTCCTGTCACTTTTGCTCTAACTGCTATAGTTTTTGAGATGAAAGCCAAAAACTGCATTTGACCCCTATGTTCTATTTTTAGCCATTTTTGTTGATGGATCAAAACTTTGGATACAATTTTTAAGGAGCATTCAGTTAAAGTTTAGAAGTATTAGGCCCAGTAGTTACAGAGGAGAAGATTTTTAAATGTTAGCAAACATGATGAATTAATTGTGTAAAGTTGTCTTTAAAGGGCAATATCTCCTTAAGCATGTTAAGAGATCAATTGACAATTTTGGTCTTTGGTCATATTAACTTTTTTTGTAGATCTTACTTTGCTAAACATTATTGCTGTTTACGGTTTTTCTCTATCTATAATAATATTCAAGATAATAAGCAATAAAATGCTTCGCTGAGTGAGCCTGATATGACCGCAGAGGTCGAACCCTGAACAGTTGGGGCAAATTTGGACACAATATTCAAGCTTGATACTGTCTGAATTTGGATTGTGATCAAATTTTTGACATAATATAGGTTTCTGACACAAAATAAATGTGGTCAAAGATCTTAAAAATCTATTGAAATTTGAAAAATTTTGAAGAAAAAAAAATATGAACTCCTTAAAAAAATTGGAACCCCCCCCCAAACTTTTTGACCACCCCCCCTTTGGAGCAATTACCCCCAAACTCAATCATAGACTTCCCTTTGTAGGATGGAACCTTGTAGTACAATTTTAGAGAGATCCATACACTTAAACACAAGTTATTGTCTGGAAACTAGAAAAATGCTTGTTTTTGGCCCCTTTTTTTCCCCTGATTCCTGCATGTTTAGGGCAATTACCCCTAAACTCAATCCCAGCCTTCCCTTTGAGATATGGAACCTTGTGGTACAATGTCAGAGAGATCCATTCACTAACACACAAGTTATTGTCCAGAAACTACAAAAATGCTTGTTTTTGGCCCCTTATTTCTAAACTGTTGGTACCATTACCCTCAAAATCAATTCCAACCTTCCTTTTGTGGTACTGAACCTCCTTGTAAAATTTCATAGAGATCCATTCACTTAAACTAAAGTTATTGTCTGGAAACCAAATGTGTCTTCGGACAAGGACGACGAAGACTACGCAGACGACGACATCATAGCATTATACTAACCCAAAAAAATTTTTGCGGTCGTATAAATATTGCAAAATTTCCTTAAAATTACCAATTTAATGGCAGTAACCCAACAATGGGTTGTTCGTTCGTCTGAAAATTTCAGGGCTGATAGATCTTGACCTATTGAACATATTTACCCCAGTCAGATTTGTTTTAAATGCTTTAGTTTTTGAGATCAAGGATTTGTATAGTGAGAAGGATTGGAATCTCGTGGATTATTGAATTGCCTGTATTGAAATAAGCTGAGTATGATGAGATTTTGCGAGATTTACCGTGATGCATCTCGTTTGTCGTTTTTCGTCCACCATTACAAGTTGAATTTATGTCATTTCCAGATAAACTCGGCGTTTTGTAAGTATAATATAACAAAATTACATGATGTGATACTTTTAAGTGTAAGTTTATGACAGTTCTGATTGAAAAAAATGTTTATATCTTTACAAAACACATTATCTGCATCTAAATTTACTATGCATTTTTATCTGTTGGTCATCGTAATAATCCCACCCAAATAAGCGGTCCAAACCACAACTTTAATCTCAATCTCCTCCTTCATAATAAGGATTTGTGTTGAGAAACTTGAATTATACGAAATAAATGTGTTTTGTGCGTGCATATTATAAACTATATAGTGTAAGGAGCTTTCGTTGTTGTTATTTTAATGGTTATTTCAGACCAACCGTCAAAAATCGTCCCGCGTTAGTGCAAAAAAGGTGGCCTGATAAAATATCAATAAAGTGCCACAATTGGTCGATTTCAACAATAAAACGTAATTATATCAATTTATTATAGTTTATTTGTTGTACTTTCTAAAACATTTGGCTTGCAAAATGATTACGTGCGATATTATCATATTTTTAAAATACCGCTACGGTTACTAGATGCATCCAAAAGTCGGGTTACACTAATGTCCTGACCAATGTCCTGACTACATGTAATGTCCTGACCAATATGAAAAGTGCTAATAACTTTTTTATTCTTTGAAGGATCGACTTCAAATTTGATGTCAAGGAAGATTATAACATTAAATATATAGATATAAGAAAAAATAGAAAAAAGATAATCTAAAGAGTTGTAAAACTTGACCTGACCAAAGTCGACTCTGCCCTGACTAATGTCCTGACCGATGTAAAATTGCTAATTTCTTTTTTGTTCTTCGAAGGATCGACTTTAAATTTGATGTCAAGGAAGATTATAATATTAAATATATGAATAAAAGAAAAAATATAAAAAAAATGTTTAAGAGTTAGAAAACTTGACCTGACCAACGTCGACTCTGCCCTGACTAATGTCCTGCCCGATGTAAAAATGTTAATCACTTTTTTATTATTGAAAGAATTGACTTAAAGTTCGTTACCAAGGAAGATTATAACATAAAATATAAGAATCTATGAAAAAAAATGTTTGTTAGTTTTTGAAATGTTGGAAAACTTGACCTGACCAGCTTGATTTTTGCCATGATGAATGTCCTGACCGATATAAAAACGCCAATAACTTGTTTGTTGTTGAAAGGGATATTATCAAGTTTGGTATCAGGGAAGATGACAACATTTAGTATAAGACTTTTAAAAAAAAATTGTAAAAAAATAATTTTAAAGGTAAAAAAAACTCGACCTGACCAATCTATACTTTGTCCTTGCCAATGTCCTGACCGATAAAAAAGAAAAAAATAACTGTTTTTTTTTTTTTTTTTCTCAAAAGCCAGAATAAACTTCTTTGAATTTTATCAATATTCCATTTTTTTAAATATAGTTAAGAAAGAAGTTGCACTTTTTAAATTTAAGAAACAGGGAACTTGAAATGACCACAATTAACCCCTATCAAAAAGCCCTGTAGTTTCAGAGGAGAAGATTCTTGAAATGGTTTACGACGATGACGACAGACGACGACGGACAACAACGAACGCCAAGTGATGGCATAAGCTCACATGGACCGAAGGGCCTCGGTGAGCTAAAAATACTAAAAAGAATACATGGTAACGAGGTACAAAGTCTAAGACTTTAACAATTTAACACCTGGATGTCTTATATTTCATCCTCTTAGGTTGCTGTCTCATTGATGTATAACCTATATCTCCTTTAAGAAATACATAACTTATTACTAATTTGTTAATTCTCTCACATATTTCATTTAAAAAAATTGTTAATAAATGGTGAATAATTATCTACCTTTGTTTACTTTTCAATCATATATATCATAATAATTTTTATATGAAAAATTCATCCAAATACACATGTACTGTATTTTGAAAACAAGAAAAAAATAAAGATTTTAAAATAAAAGAAGAATGTGTGTAAGGACATGAATGCCCCCGCTGAAGCTTTCCAATTTTCCAAGTTAAAAAGGGGCATAACTCTAGAACGGTAAATGACTCACTGCCAAAATTTGAACTCTGTCTGTGTGTTGTGGTTCTGAGCATTGTGTATAAGTTTCATAAAATTTGGATGAGACAAACTTAAGTTAGAGTGCGAAACTGAAAATTTGCAATATTCCAAGTTATAAGGGCATAACTCTAGAAAGGATAATAACATACTGCCAAAATTTAAACTTTGTCAGCTTGTTGTGGTTTTAAGCATTGTGTATGAGTTTCATAAAATTTGGATGAGGCAAACACAAGTTAAAGATTAAGTGTGGTAATGAACAAATTTGCAACTTTCCAATTTACAAATGTATAAAGGGCATAACTCTAGAGCGGAAGTGACTTGCTGCTCAAATTCAATTTTGTATGCAAGTTTTGTTTTTAGCATTGTGTATAAGTTTCATAAAATTTGGATTAGGCAAACTTAAGTGAATGTGGAAACGAACAAATTAACAATTTTCCAAGTTATAAAGGGGCATAACTCTAGAACGGTCAGTGATTTGCTGCCCAAATTCGAACCCTGCCTGCAAGGTTTAGTTCTAGCATTATGTACGAGTTTCACAAAATTTGGATGAGGCAAATTTAAGTAAGAATGTGGAAACGAACAAATTTGCAATTTTCCAAGTTTTAAAGGGGCATAACTCTAGAACAGTAAGTACCTCGCTGCCCAAATTCAAACTCTTTTTTTAGTTTTGGTTCTTAGCACTGTGTCTGAGTTTCATAAAAGGACTAGGCCTGGTAAGCCCTTTTTGGCCCCAAAATATAGCATTTTATAAAATTTGTTAAAAATGTAAACTTTAAGCTATTTATAAGAATTCAAAAGTAGAATACTTTTGTTACATAAATATTGGGCTGTTTTTTGGACATTACAATGCACATGCATAAGGTACTACCATCATTAATTCATGCAAAATAACTGAAATCCTCACAAAATTTAGTGTTTGTGATAATTTTAGACGGTTTTTGTCTAAAATGGAAGTGGCCGCACTTGTGTTCAGTCTTAATATTTAAGAATATGTCGTATTTGATGATAATACATAATATAAAGGTTGAGACTGAACACAAATGCAGCCACTTATATTTTGGACAAAAACCATTGAAAAGTGACTTTATGGCATATTTGATAGATTTTTCATGGGTAAGCTTGAATTTGAGCGTCTTTAATGACCAAATCAGTTCAAATCTTTCCAAAACTTAATTGAATCAACTGAAGTAGACATTTAAGTGTTTAAAAAATGTCAAAAATCTTTCATCAGATGTACTTCAAATTTTAGGCCAAAATTAGCCCTTACCGGACCTTCTCCTTTGGATGAGGAAAACTTAAGTTAGAGTGCTGAAAGTTCAAACGAAAATGGGACAGACAGAAAGTCGGACGGTCAAAGGTAACATTTTTAAATGCCCCTGTTGACTACAACAGGGGCATAAAAGCACATTTTCCAATGCAATCTCAGAGTTACTTTTACTAAGCTTAAGGCTGCTAACAAACATGTTATAAATCAATTTTTATAAACTTTGAGGTATCTTTTATTATATTGAGCCAATTTAACTTATTCTGATGCTGTAAAATATTTGTACAACCTGATAACACAAAGATATACAATTGGTTATCATCAGTTAAAAAATAGCAATTACTTTTTATTATGCATTAATTGCACAGGGTTCTAGTGAATAAACTAAAAGTCATATGTTATTTGAAATTTCAACTGAATCTATAAGTACACATTATAAGTTTTATACCTTCCCAAATCCAAACACTTTTGTCTCTACTGCAGGTTGCAAGGAGACTACCAGTACATGACCAGGATACAGCCTTTACCTCATTTTCATGACCCTCCAATGTTGCAATACATTCAAACTCTCCTTCTTTTCTGCTCCATATACACACTGTAGCATCAAAACTAGCACTAGCCAAGTAATTCCCACAAGGAGACCATCCAACTGCACGTATTGTTCTCTGGTGTCCTTCAGATAGAATAGATTTGCAGACCCAGTTATCTCCCTCTTTGCCCCAGATCCTAATTACTTTATCCCCACCACTAGATGCCAGTAATGTGCCAGAAGGATTCCATGCAACACACCATGCTCTGTCACTGTGACCATCAAAACTACATACTTCTTTAAGTTGAGACATTCTGAAATAAACAGGACAAATATGACTAGACATGTTAATAAAATTCAACAAACATGTATATAAAGTACAAAGTATGGAAAAAAATATGCTAATGAACAATTTCCTACAGTATACAATGACTTTTTCATTGAAAAATTTATTATTTCATGGATTTTCTTTTTTGTTATCAAATGCAATTTAATTACTTCTGTGACTTTTTATTTTATCAATTCAGTGCACTACAAAAGTCAAAAAGTCTGAAAAGACCAGTTTTGTCTGAATTTGCATGAATTTTACTCGACATTCTTAATTTGTCTAAATAATTTAAAAAATTCTTGACATAGTATGAATTTGTCTAAGAAGGTTCTTGATTTTTCTTGACAAGTGTCTTGACAGTATGAACATTGTCTTAAAATTTCTCGACACTTCCTGTATCATCTGATAAGAGTCTGGAGTAGTCTCGACCAATTCTTGACTGTCTTAAATTTGTCTCGATCTGTCTTGACATATTCTTGACATTCTTAATAATGTCTGAATATGTCTCGACATATTCTTGACATTCTAAATAATGTCTGAATATGTCTCGACACATTCTTGACAGTCTTAAATATGTCTTGACACTATCTCAACAGTATAAATTTGGCCTGAAATGTGAACAGACTTATTCTGCACTGTTTATGACATTCTATTGCTGTTATTTACTCCTTTTTATTATGGCTAAACTAAACTTTGAAGAATCAAGGATCAATTTGGTATAGTAAGATACCCTTTTGGTGCAACTAAGTTGGAATACCCTGAATAATTCCCCATGTAGTTTAATTTTGATTTATTTTAATTAAACATTTAATTAATTGTTTTCACTTGGAATATAAGTCAAAGTTACTAACAAACAGCATTTAGATTTTTGCCGTTCGCAAAACTGCCAGTCAAATTTGCTTTACTAAAATAGGTGTCTTATAGGCAGTTTTAAAATGTGACCATGTGTCTCTTTTGGACCCCACAATTCATCTTTTGGGTTTATGTGGATAAAAAAAGAGGGTGGGGGCTTTCGTTTAGGTCAAAGAATTTGTTCCCATCTTGATTCAAAACCTTATTCATTTTTTAGAACAACCCAAAACATTTTTATTCAAATTTTAGTGTTGAATTTTATAATTTTTATCAAAATAAATATTTGTGATAACTCCTTCCTGAAAAGAAAATGAATGTTTAGAACTATATTGTGCATGTCTGTTTGAGATCCATTTTCATATGACTCTCTGGCCTATATTTCTTGGCACAATGAAGCCAGTCTAATAAAAACTTTAAATAGGGGAGCCACATTGACAGATTGTTTAAATGAATTATTTAATCATTATTAAACTTTAACAACAAATGTTGTTAACAAAGTTGCTTGACATGTAGCTGTTACAGAGGTAAGTTGATAAAAAAAGAAGCCTTTTGTAAATCTGCTGCTGAATTGAATTTTTTTTCCTGTGACTTTTACCTACTTTATCCTTTTAAAAAAGTTTCTGAAATAATACCTTACTATTGACATGTATGTCATTAGTATTATGAAAAGATTCAAATGAATATATGCTAAAATATATACATTGTACTTGACAATAAGTTGACATTGCTTGAGAATTGGAAATTATTGCATCACATAAAATACAAAATGATAAAATTACATTTACATTTACACAAATTAAAATAACTATGTGTTCATTGTAACTGATACATGTACTTCAGTGTTGGTTTTTAACCTTTTGGAAGTTTAATGAATACAAAACTATTTTAAACTTGAACAAAATTTAATTACATGTACATGTATGTCATAGGCTGTACTGTACTTTCTGTATAATTCTTATATACTGACCCTTTTTCATCACTTTCAAAATAAGAAAAAGACGTTCTTGGCCCACCTGTAATTACAAATATTTTAACGTTCTGCCTTCTTCCTACTACCCTCCATTTTCTACATTGTGTACTAATAAAGCCACTCATTAAACAGTCAGAGGTACTTCTTATACAAGTCATGTTTAATAACTTAAAGATGTAGTTAATATTTAGTTATTTACCCATTATTGGTGGTAGTAACTGAACCTGAAATGGGTAAGATTGTGGTAAATAGGACAAGTTGGTAGAGAGTTGAGGCAAGCAGTTTGTGGGCGATTTCATGAATTTGGTTTTGGTTAGGGTAAGGTTAGATTTAAGGTATAGAATTTGAACCACTAAAGTAATTCAGACTGGTTAGGAAGAACAACTGAGAAAGTCAGTTTAGGCCAGATCAACTTGATGTTGTATGGGTTTAGGGACGGAACGACCTAATACATTTGTAGTTGACTTCCAAATTCATGCAATTCCTCGTAAATTTCCTAGGTCCCACTGCTTAAGTTATTACACCACAGTAAGCACTGATTGTTTGATGAGGCCAAAATAAATAAAATGCTCCGCTGGGTGCAGCTTGATACGACCGCAGAGGTCAAAACCCTGAACAGTTGGGGCAAGTATGGACACAACATTCAAGCTTGATACAGCTCTGAATTTGGATTGTGATTAAATATTTGACACAGCATAGGTTTCTGACACAGAATGAACGTGGTCTAAGAACTTGAAAATTTTTAATTTACCTATTATGGTCCAATATCCAAAATCTAAATACATGGTTAGATTCAGCATATCAAAGAATCCAAAGAATTAATTTTGATGAAATCAAATAAAGTTTAATTTTGGACCCTTTTGACCTCAATGTGGACCAATTTGATAACGGGCTCAAAAATCATTTGGACCCTTTGGACCTTAATGTAGACCAATTTGAAAACAGGACCAAAAATTAAGAATCTAAATACACGATTAGATTCAGCATATCAAAGAACCCCAATATTTCAATTTTGATGAAATCAAACCACATCATTATTATTTGCTTTTAATATAAATCAGAAATAACCAACTTAAAATATAAAGTTTTGAAGAAAAAAAGGAAAAAAGGAAAAAATCCCCCTCAATTTTTGAACCCCTTATGATTCATCACCCCAAACTCAATCCCAGCCTTCCCTTTGTGGTATGGTACCTTGCAGTACAATTTCAGAGATCCATACACTTGAACACAAGTTATTGTCTGAAACTAGAGAAATGCTTGTTTTTTGCCCTTTTGGCCCCAAATTCCTTAATGTTTAGGCAATTATCCCAAACTCAAACCCAGCTTTCCTTTGAGATATGGAACCTTGTAGTACAATTTCAGAAAGATCCATACACTTACACACAAGTTATTGTTCTGAAACTAGAAAAATGCTTATTTTTGCCCTTTTGGCCCCTAATTCCAAAATTTGAGTTAATTACCACCAAAATCAATCCCAGCCTTCCCTTTGTGGTATGGTACCTTGCAGTACAATTTCAGAGAGATCCATACACTTGAACACAAGTTATTGTCTGAAACTAGAAAATGCTTATTTTGGCCCTTATTCCTAAACTTTTGGGCAATTACCCCAAACTCAATTCCAGCTTTCCTTTGTGATATGGAATCTTGTAGTACAATTTCAGAAAGATCCATACACTTACACACAAGTTATTGTCATGAAACTAGAAAATGCTTGTTTTTGCCCTTTTGGCCCCTAATTCCTAAAATTTTAGGCAATTACCCCAAAATTAATCCCAGCATTCCCATTGTGATATGGAACCTTGTGGTACAATGTCATACAGATCCATTCACTAACACACAAGTTATTGTCTGGAAGTTACAAAATGCTTATTTTTGGCCCCTTATTCCTTAACTGTTGGTACCATAACCCCAAAATCAATCCCAACCTTCCTTCTGTGGTATTGAACCTTATGGTAAAATTTCATAGAGATCTATTCACTTAAACTAAAGTTATTATGCGAAAACTAATGTGTCTTGGACGAAGACGACGACAACGCTGTCACACAAATATCGACCACAAAAATTTTTGCCTTCTTATAATAAAATGCTCGGCAGGCGCAGCTTGATACGACTGCAGAGGTCGAACCCTGAACAGTTGGGGCTAGTATGGACACAACATTCAAGCTTGATACAGCTCTGAATTTGGATTGTGATTAAATATTTGACACAGCATAGGTTTCTGACACAGAATGAATGTGGTCTAAGAACTTAAAAATTTTAAATTGGACATTCACCTATTATGGTCCAATATCCAAAATCTAAATACATGGTTAGATTCAGCATATCAAAGAACCCCAAGAATTCAATTTTGATGAAATCAAACAAAGTTTAATTTTGGACCCTTTGACCTCAATGTGGACAAAATTGATAATGGGGCCAAAAATCAAAAATCTAAATACATGGTTAGATTCAGCATATCAAAGAACCCCATATATTCAATTTTATTGAAATCAAACTAAGTTTAATTTTGGACCCTTTGGACCTTAATGTAGACCAATTTGAAAATGGAACCAAAATTAAGAATCTAAATACACGGTTAGATTCGGCATATCAAAGAACCCCAATAATTCAATTTTGATGAAATCAAACAAAGTTTAATTTTGGACCCTTTGGACCTCAATGTGGACCAATTTTAAAATGGGGCCCAAAATCCAAAAACTTAATACAAGGTTAGATTCAGCATATTAAAGAACCCAAAGAATTCAAGAATAAAACCCCATTGAAATTGGTCAAGAAATAAGCAATTTATACAAGTATCTTCTTTTGCACAGGGTTCGACACTAACGCTAGCCCCTAGCCTGAGACTAGTAACTTTTGTGTCGGGCTAGTGAAAGTCAGTGCGCGGTAGCCGAAGGGCTAGTAAATTTATTTGTCATTGAACATCAAAACTGTTGTACTTTCAGCAAAGTACAGTACTAAACCGCAGTCAAATCTGACAACTTCGTGAAAATTGTCCACACTGGTTCTACTACCCATTTAGCATTGGCGGGTAACATTTCTACGAAAACCAGTCACTATAATAAACTGTCAACTCGGCCTTGGATTACTCGGCCTTGGATTACTCGGACCGTATTATACGATTACTCGGCCCGTATAGTAAGAATGCACGTAGTCGCCAGATAACCAATTCTGTAATAAATATTAATTAGACTGTAATTACAGGCATTTAATTTTGGTTTTATCTTATTTTCAATCATTATGCATCCTCAGGGTTTACCCATTCCCATTTATTTACATTGTCTCGCATGGTTGAACAAGTCAAACATCGTATGACCAAGTTTCATCAAGTTGAAAATTAAAATTATATGCAAATTATTCTATAAATGTAAATGCTTGACTGTACCTTAAATTGAATATCTATATCCAAATTAAGTTAACAAAAGCAGTAATCCTGCAAACAAATCATGGTCACATGCAAAATTTGTGTTTACATTTGTTGGAAGCCATGTGCTTTTTGGCGGATAATATGGAAATCCTAAATTAATAACTATACTGTATTTGGTTATTTTAGCCAGCAAAGAATTTCAATCTGATAAACAGCTGAGAAGCAAGTGCTTTTACATTTATTTAAATAATGCATCATGTAACGATCAAAATAAGTCATACAGATTCTTAATAAAGATGATTAGAAAATGAAAAAAAAATTTCTTGTACATTTTATTAGCAAACCAGTGAAATTTTATGAAACAAAACATGTTCAAAACCCTCTGGAAATGCTCCAACACACAGGATTTTGCTTCATTTATCTCAAAATTTTCTGGGGGCATGCCCCAGACCTTCCTAGAAAGGGTCGTGCCGTTGGCACGACCATCCAAGTGCCTTTGGCACTTGGCAGGCTAGTAATTTGTACCAGGGCTAGTAAATGAAAATTTAACTAGCCCTGCAGGCTAGTACATGAATTTAGTTAGTGTCAAACCCTGTGCAATTGAATATTTCTTGCTATTGCGCAATACTGTACAAGTGACAATTTCTTGCTATTGTGCAATATTGTGCTATTGGATATTTCTTGCTATTGCACAATACTGTGCAATTGAAGATTTCTTGCTATTGGGCAATACTGTGCAATTGAAGATTTCTTGCTATTGTGCAATACTGTGCAATTGAAAATTTCTTGCTATTGCACAATACTTATTATATAATAATTTACACATCCTGTTTGGTGTGTATCTCCTACCATATCATTATTATTTAAAGATGTAGTTAATATTTAGTTATTGACCCGGCCGTTAGTGGTGGCATGGGAGTAACTGAACCTGAGTTGGGTAAGATTGTGGCAAATAGAACAAGTTGGTAGGCAGTTGAGGCAAGTAGTTTGTGGGTTATTTCATGAATTTGGTTTTGGTTAGGGTAAGGTTAGATTTAAGATATAGAATTCAAACCACTAAAGCTCAGACTGGTTATGAAGAACAACTGAGAATGTAAGTTTAGGCCAGATCGACTTGATGTTGTATGGGTTTAGGGATGGAACGACCAAATAGTTGACTTCCAAATTCATGCAATTCCTCGTAAAATTCCTAGGTCCCACTGCTTAAGTTATTACACCACAGTAAGCACTGATTGTTTGATGAGGCCAAAATAAAAAAATAGGTTTGTTTCTCCACACCCCAACCGACTGGAAAAAAAGCCGCTGACTCAAAAATTTGTTTGTCCTTTTTATTTTATGTTTTTTTTTTTTCGGTCTGACCAAACACAGATGCTTTTAAATATAAATCAGAAATAACCAACTTAAAATGGAAAATTTTAAAAGAAAAAAAAGGAAAAAAGAAGAAAAAAAAATCCCCCAAATTTTTGAACCCCTTATGATTCATCACCCCAAACTCAATCCCAGCCTTCCCTTTGTGGTATGGTTCCTTGCAGTACAATTTCAGAAAGATCCATACACTTACACACAAGTTATTGTCCTGAAACTAGAAAAATGCTTGTTTTTGCCCCTTTTGGCCCCTAATTCTTAAAATATTGAGGCAATTACCTCCATACACTTGAACACAAGTTATTGTCTGAAACTAGAACAATGTGTTTTGGCCCTTTTGGCCCCAAATTCCTAAACGTTTAGGGCAATTACCCCAAACTCAAACCCAGCTTTCCCTTTGTGATATGGAACCTTGTAGTACAATTTCAGAAAGATCCATACACTTACACACAAGTTATTGTCCTGAAACTAGAAAATGCTTGTTTTTGCCCTTTTGGCCCCTAATTCTTAAAATTTTGAGGCAATTACCCCAAAATCAATCCCAGCCTTCCCTTTGTTGTATGGTACCTTGCAGTACAATTTCAGAGATCCATACACTTGAACACAAGTTATGGTCTGGAAACTAGAAAATGCTTATTTTTGGCCCTTTTTCCTAAACGCTTTGGGCAATTACCCCAAACTCAATTCCAGCTTTCCCTTTATGATGTGGAACCTTGTAGTACAATTTCAGAAAGTTCTATAAACTTACACACAAGTTATTGTCCTGAAACTAGAAAAATGCTTATTTTTGCCCCTTTTTGGCCCCTAATTCCTAAAATTTTGAGGCAATTACCCCAAAATCAATCCCAGCCTTCCCTTTGTGATATGGAACCTTGTGGTACAATGTCAGAGAGATCCATACACTTACACACAAGTTATTGTCTGGAAGTTACAATAAAATGCTCCGCTGGGCGCAGCTTGATATGACCGCAGAGGTCGAACCCTGAACAGTTGGGGCTAGTATGGACACAACATTCAAGCTTGATACAGCACTGAATTTGGATTGTGATTAAATATTTGACACAGCATAGATTTCTGACACAGAATGAATGTGGTCTAAGAACTTGAAAATTTTAAATTGGACATTCACCTATTATGGTCCAATATCCAAAATCTAAATACATGGTTAGATTCAGCATATCAAAGAACCCCAAGAATTCAATTTTGATGAAATCAAACAAAGTTTAATTTTGGACCCTTTTGACCTCAATGTGGACAAAGTTGATAACGGGCCCAAAATCAAAAATCTAAATACATGGTTAGATTCAGCATATCAAAGAACCCCATATATTCAATTTTACTGAAATCAAACAAAGTTTAATTTTGGACCCTGATTTGGACCAACTTGAAAACTGGGCCCATGATCAAAAATCTAAATACATGTTTAGATTCAGCGTATCAAAGAACCCTTAGAATTCAATTTTGTTAAAATCAAACTAAGTTTAATTTTGGACCCTTTGGACCTTAATGTAGACCAATTTGAAAACGGAACTAAAAATTAAGAATCTAAATACACGGTTAGATTCGCATATCAAAACCCCAATAATTCAATTTTGATGAAATTAAACAAAGTTTAATTTTGGACCCTTTGGACCTCAATGTGGACCAATTTAAAACGGGCCCAAAATCCAAAAACTTAATACACGGTTAGATTCAGCATATAAAAGAACCCCAAGAATTCACTAATAAAACCTCATTGAAATTGGTCAAGAAATAAGCAATTTATACGAAGTATCTTCTTTTGCACAATACTGTACAAGTGACAATTTCTTGCTATTGCGCAATATTGTGCTATTGGATATTTCTTGCTATTGTGCAATACTGTGCAATTGAATCTTGCTATTGCGCAATACTGTGCAATTGAAGATTTCTTGCTATTGTGCAATACTGTGCAATCGAAAATTTCTTGCTATTGCACAATACTTATTATATAATAATTTACACATCCTGTTTGGTGTGTATCTCCTACCATATCATTATTATTTGCTTTTAAATATAAATCAGAATAACCAACTTAAATGGAACATTTTAAAAGAAAAAAAGGGAAAAAAAAATCCCCCTCAAATTTTTGAACCCCTTATGATTCATCACCCCAAACTCAATCCAAGCCTTCCTTTGTGGTATGGTACCTTGCAGTACAATTTCAGAGAGCTCCGTACACTTGAACACAAGTTATTGTCTGAAACTAGATAATTGCTTGTTTTTGGCCCTTTTGGCCCCAAATTCCTAAACATTTAGGGCAATTACCCCAAACTCAAACCCAGCTTTCCTTTGTGATACGGAACTTTGTAGTACAATTTCAGAAAGATCCATACACTTACACACAAGTTATTGTCCTGAAACAAGAAAAACACTTGTTTTTGCCCTTTTGGCCCCAATTCCTAAAATTTTGAGGCAATTACCTCCAAAATCAATCCCAGCCTTCCTTTGTGGTATGGTACCTTGCAGTACAATTTCAGAGAGATCCATACACTTGAACACAAGTTATTGTCAGAAAACTAGAAAATGCTTATTTTGGCCCTTTTTCCTAAACGTTTTGGGCAATTACCCCAAACTCAATTCCAGCTTTCCTTTGTGATATGGAACCTTGTAGTACAATTTCAGAAAGATCCATACACTTTCACACAAGTTATTGTCATGAAACTAGAAAATGCTTGGTTTTTGCCCCTTTTGGCCCCTAATTCCTAAAATTTGGAAGTAATTACCCCAAAATCAATCCCAGCATTCCCTTTGTGATATGGAACCTTGTAGTACAATGTCAGAGAGATCCATACACTAACACACAAGTTATATCTGGAAGTTACAAAATGCTTATTTTGGCCCCTTTTGGCCGCTAATTCCTTAACTGTTAGTACCATAACCCCAAAATCAATCCCAACCTTCCTTTGTGGTATTGAACCTTATGGTAAAATTTCATAGAGATCAATTCACTTAAACTAAAGTTAGAGTGCGAAAACCAATGTGTCTTGGACGACGACTCCGGACGACAGCGACAACGTCATACCAATATCGACCGCAAAATTTTTTTGCGGTCGATAAGAACTGTGTCAAAATCAAATGAAATTTAAAGATTTTATTGGAATTTGAAATAAGGGAACAATTTTTTTTGAAAGAATTTGGAAGAATTGAAGCCAGACTAGTATACTTTTTAGACATGAAAATGCTGTTTTATGTACAAAAACACTTGGAATGGACATCATGGACATTTTTCAGTGTAAGGAATTTGTACAACCTTGTTAAAATTTTCTAACTTTCGCCTTTTTGGGTTAAAAATTTATGATTTTGGGTCAAAAAGTCGAATTACGTGATTCCATCTAATTAAATGCCGAAAATTTGCAAATTTTTATTTTTTTCTGACTAGAAATTTATCAACACATTAACAAAACTGTATCCATGGTGTAAGTGAAAAAAATAAAGACATAAATAAAGTACAGACAAGTTTTTATTGATATTTAATGTGAAGATCTCCCACTTGTGTGTCACAATAGCCAGGGAAGCCATCGTCTCAGGGTAGCTTCTGTCAGGGCGGCTATCATTGAAAGGGTTAAGATCAACCACTGAACCAGGCAAATTTTTGTATCTGTACAAAGATCAGTAATAGGCTATTTCTGGAATCATGTCTTTCACTCGAAAAGATCGTCAATTATGCACGCCCTTATGACGTCATTTACCAGATAGAAGGCGTGCCTGTATCCCTGCACTATTAAAGTCTGAAGCATTTTCAGGATCATCATTCTGCAGAGTTAAGTTTAGAAATCATCTATGTTCCGTACGTACGTAATCTCAATTCCGAAAGGGAGGGTGACCATCTAATTAGATTTTAATCTGAATATTTTGTGCAGTCTAGCATCAAACTTTTTCACCCGTTCGCTCAACATGTGTTGGAACTCACTCACTCACTTGACGATGCCTACATTTTTGATTCATGGAGATGGAAGTAACATGACAGATTCAACTAACTATCATATCTCGGAACTGGCCGACTTTGTATATTCGTTGTTTTAGGTATAAATTTTTATATTTCTTATTAAACTATACTTTATAACGAGAAAAAAAACTGCTACAAATGTAGTCCAAATAATTATGACGTCTTGAAAGGCTATTATATTTTTTTTCTTTGACGCCTTACATCGACAGGAAGGCGTCAGAGCAAAAATTTAAAATAGCCTTCCAAGACGTCATAATTATTTGGACTACTATTTATACAAATGGTGTTTCTTTGTTTACATTTAAATGACGTCATGACTCATATATAAAATTCCTAACAATAGGACCAATCTCGGATACGTTTCCGTAATTCAGATACTTTTTCACCAGATATTATGCTGGTAATTTTTTTACAATAAATGTTTATATATATATATACATATAAACTGCTGTTAACGGGATATCGTAAAGGTTTGCCGACTTCGTTCCCTTTCCAAGTCATACCTGCCACATATTACTAAAGAAAAAGACAATCAGCAGAAATAAAATCAGATTTCCCAGTGAATATTTCAATATAACTTTTGAAACTCATACCAGTCAAGTAGTTCTTTCTTTTTCAATCCGCTGCTGTTCTATCCTACATGGGCGCTGACATCTTGAAAGTAGTATCATATATTAATTCGCAAAGAAGGAAATTTAGATTTCTTATAAATTTGAGTGTCCTTTCTTGTACAATCACTTTCCTTTTGATTGCTTTGTTGAAATTGTATATTTTTAATTTAGAATCAGATATTTATCACCGTACTATTTTGGCGTTGTATTAAACCGGAAGCTACTGCTAGGCACTTCCTTACTGCTTTGCTATTTCCTAAATAGGACATATTTTGGGTGTCGACAACCATGGCAGCAAAAGCGAAAAAGTTTATAGAGGAGTGTAAAGATACCAAAAATAATGAAATGGAAATTGTTGATAAGGGCATTAATACCTTGGAAATTCCAGGACTGTGTATGTTTATGTATTGTCAGAATAGGGGAATTAAACCAAATGAGGATTAAACAAACCCAAACAACTCCATGACCGAAAGATAAAAGCACTGGAACCCTACTTATCTTTTGCTTTTATAGTACATGTTCTTTATGTATGCATTTTGGGATAATATAGCTCAGTCTGGCTAAATCTTGGTCAATAATATTTCACCCACATACCATAGTGTTTCCTACAGCTTTTGAAAAGGACAGCATCATTTTTCAGAGACAGAGGGCACTTGCAGCGTGAAATTTTTCCATCCGCCCTATTACTGGCAATATCTGCTGGCACTGGGTTCGTTCGCCCCGACTCTTGTTGTCTTTTGTATAATGGTATATTATATCAATTAAATAGAGTATTTATTGCCTAAAGGTATAGTGGGTTGAAAATTTTGATAAGGGGGATGCTAAAAAATGTAAATATATTTGGCACACTGATTTTGTACAAAATGTTATATTTATGGTGTCTTGTTCCTACCAGATGATAATTCAAGCCCTTAACTTCTTCGATTGTTTCACCATGGATGTTAATGTAGTGATCGTAGTTAGCGGAATATAACGACTTGATTATTTGGATTAACCAGATAATTGTTTTCCTTTGATTTGCACTGAAGTATACAGGAATTCAAAGTATATAATTTTAACATATAACAACTGAAGACCTATTTGCACATGCATTGTTTTTACTCATTTCAAGCTTACTAGTTTACTTTTTATTAAAATGTTATTTTCATGATTAAACCGACCAGTACAAAGTTACTGATTAATACAACAATCAGTGAGATCAAAGACATCATAATTATATCTAATCAGCATTAAAATATAATATTTACCAAATAGATATCTGCAACTGTATATAAAAAAAAAACTAAATACTAATACTATTAATATATATATGAAAAAAAATTGGACTAACAAACCTAGGGCAAATGGACCTGATATACTTGTAAGGCACCTTTTATAGCACTATAAAGGTACTGCTATGGATAGGGATTAAACCAAAATTTACCATTGTTACATATTTACTGTTAAGAAATAAAAATATGAACATTAGGTTACTAATTTCACTCCTTCTAGACTCAGCTCATAGAATATTGATGGTGCAACTGCCTCATTTTGTGTAATAACTTATGTCATAAACTTTAATCCTGGATCTCTGGGTGTCTCTTCCCTTTTAAATTGTCAACATTTTAAATTCCAGGTACAACTTTGCTTTTGCCTTCATTTGATCCAGTCATCGTCAGTTTTTGGTGGAAGAAGACTTCAAGTCTTCTAAAGGCCTATGGTGCCGACTTTAAAATCATTGAACCACCTCCGTATGCCGCATCCGTTTCTGTGTATTACAATTTCATAACAACTTCCGATTCTTGACACCGATTTTTACACATGATTAAGCATCTGAATCATTTAATTTGTAAATTAGATTGAAAAACAATCACTATCGTTAATATTTACCCTTTTATTTATGTAATTTATTAGATTTCATCTCATCTACATGAACGTTATTTGTTTACTTGTAACCGGATGTTTTAATGTAGATATTTGTAGTACCCATGCGTGAATTTGGTATCGGGACAACTCGCCCTGTTTACATGTTCGCCTTGGTCTGTTAGTCCTGAGTTCTTTCGCCCGTATAGTACGCTCACCTTGTGTTCATTCTCTTCACTCTTATCTTACACAACGTTTTATAATACGTCCTTGCATTTATTAAAAATATTGATATTAAGGGTATCGTTAAAAAGCTCTAAAACACGATTTAGTGAAAATCATCTGTTCCTTATTTTGTTCCCAAGGTAAGACAATAGTGTTCAGCCAATCAAATTCTGTGTTTCTCATGATCAAATTAATAAGCCAATAAAAACGCTTTTCTCTGAAGATTATTCTAACATGCTAGATTTTGAACTTGTGTTGTTTTCATCTAGTACTTTAAAAATACTTTTAAATAATACAAGTGAAAACAACTCTGTTTCTACTTGGTGTTCCTAATTGGAAGGAAATACGAAGAAGAAGAAGAAGAAGAAGTTGTAAAATCGTGAACATGGCATGTGAATTTTCATCTGCAAGGAGGTTCTTACACAGCTTAAGGATAAAAGCATGACTGATTGACCAAATTCAATGATGCAGTACTGCCATAAAGATAATAAATAGTATTTTTTCACTAATTTATTGACATTATACTTTTGTAACATATGTTATTTTTGTATTCAATTAAATCGTTTAAAGCACAATGTACTATTCTTTTTCACAAAGACAAACAAACAGGTTGGGACCCCCATCCCCACCAATTATGAGTGGTGTCCCTTAAATGAGGGACTGTCCCTAAAAAAAGGGGTCATTTTACTGTTGAAAAAAAAGAAAGAAAATTTTTAAGATTTTTAACTCAAAAGTGGGAAAATTCATTATATTTGGAACAACTTTTCTAAATGAGGGTCAAATTAATAAAGAAGATATAAGTTTAGAAACATCACAAAATTCTTTTGACATGTTTTGACACTTTAATACTTGATAGATGCATAGTTCTTGGGGAAAAGTTTCATCAAATAATATGAATATAGAGGTGCTCATTTTTACAGTGGGTTGTAATGTTCTTCTAATGAGGGTGACACATCTTTGCATAATTCAAAATTGGAAATTTCAACAAGCATCTAATATTCTTACACAAGAAAATAAACCCTGGTCTGCTAGCTACATGTTCATCTTTTCTACTGATTTAAAACTTAAATCATGCAAACAGACTTAAGAAAAGGCATGTAAGCTCATCATACAAATATGACACTTTTTCAAGACAATCCAGATCGTGCAAAATACTTCGCTAAAAATTGTAACCTTTAAAATTGTTGTCGCACACTAAAACCCCATGGAAATTTCAAAAGTTGGCAGGTATGTAACAAGTCTTACTATTTTTATGCCCCATTTATGGGCATTATGTTTACTGGTCTGTCCGTCCGTCCTGCTTCAGGTTAAAGTTTATGGTCGTGGTAGTTTTAATGAAGTTGAAATCCAATCAATTTGAAACTTAGTACACATGTGTTCCTTATGATATGATCTTTCTAATTTTACTGCCAAATTAAAGATTTTACCTAATTTTCACGGTCCACTGAACATAGAAAATGATTGTATAGATTGGAAATCCATGTACTTATGACACATTCTTGTTTGAAGAAAAAATACATCATAGCGATAATGGAACAAAGCAGGCTGGGTTAGTGGGGCTGCTTTTATGGTAATTCAAGTTACCTTTTAATTTATTCACCTTCTTCCACCTCAGAGCTATCAGCTCTTTGATTGTTCTGGGTGACTTCAAAAATGTTCAAACATAATTATGAAATTCTATAAAATGTCTGCCATTAGAATTTAGACCAACCAAAGGGAAATAACTCTAAATGGTCCTATTAAAAGATTAATTGCAGTGCTGATCATATACTTTGGCAAGGCATTATAAATAAGACAGAAAAGGGGCATGGCACTAAAAATATCTACAAAAGAGGGCAAGGCACTACGCCCTCCCAAAACCATCTGTAGGAAACGCTGTACCAGTGAGCCCTCTTTCCTGGTCCATTTGCCCGTTGTGCATATTTAGACTAGACCCTGGTCAATTTGCCCATACTATTATTTTGTTTGCTAGCTTAATTTGAGTAAATGATACATAGTAACACACAGGCACAGTAATTTTTCTCACAGTTTGATTTATAGTACAATGAGGGCCATTTATGGTACAATATTGTTATTAAAAATTGAAAATTTGAAGAAAAAACATTTATGATTTTACTTTTAGTTTCTTGTGTATAATTTGAGTTTAGTATGACGTCCATTATCACTGAACTAGTATATATATTTGTTTAGGGGCCAGCTTAAGGACGCCCGGTGCGGAATTTCTCGCTGCATTGAAGACCTATTGGTGACCTTCTGTTGTTGTCTGTTCTGTGGTTGGGTTGTTGTCTCTTTGACACATTCCCCATTTCCATTCTCAATTTTAATTTTATGATATTAAATCAACATTGCTAATATATCAAACATTTTTTGTTATTGAGTCTAAGTAACTATATTCAAACCAGCTGTGTGATACAGGCAGCTCCTTGTATCAGTAACTATATTCAAACTAGCTGTGTAGCCTTTAGTTCCTTCATCTTTATTTTTATGCCCCCTCCATAGCGGAGGGGGCATTAAGTTTTACCCTTGTCCGTCTGTACATCCATACGTCCGCACGTCCCAAAATTGGTTTCCGTTCTCTTTCTTTAGTTTGCCTCAACCAAATGTTATGAAACTTATACATAATGCTTATTACCACAAAACACAGATCAAGTATGAATGTTGGTGGCGTCACTTTTACCGTTCTAGAGTTATGCCCCTTTACAAATGGAAAAATTGATGAATTTTTCGTTTCCTTTCTCTAACTTTAGTTTGCCTCAACCAAATGTTATGAAACTTATACATAATGCTCATTACCTGAAAACACAGATCAGGTTTGAATTTTGTTGGCGTCACTTTTACCGTTCTAGAGTTATGCCCCTTTACAAATGGAAGAATTTCTGAATTTTTAGTTTCTGTTCTCTTACTTTAGTTTCCCTCAACCAAATGTTATGAAACTTATACACAATGCTGATTACCACAAAACACAGATCAAGTTTGAATTTTGGTGGCGTCGCTTTCACTGTTCTAGAGTTATGCCCCTTTACAAATGGAAAAATTGATGAATTGTTCGTTTCTGTTCTTTAACTTTAGTTTGCCTCAACCAATGTCATGAAACTTACACAATGCTAATTACCTGAAAACACAGATCAAGTTTGAATTTTGGTGGCGTCACTTTTACTGTTCTAGAGTTATGCCCTTTACAAATGGAAAAATTGCTGAATTGTTCGTTTCTGTTCTCTTTCTTTAGTTTGTCTCAACCAAATGTTATGAAACTTATACACAATGCTTATTACCACAAAACACAGATCAAGTTTGAATTTTGGTGGCATCACTTTTACTGTTCTAGAGTTATGCCCCTTTACAAATGGAAAAATTGCTGAATTTTTGGTTATGTTCTCTTAACTGTAGTTTGCCTCAACCAAATGTTATGAAACTTATACACACTGCTTATTACCATGAAACACAGATCAAGTTTGAATTTGGGTAGCGTCACTTTTACCATTTTAGAGTTATGCCCCTTTACAAATAGAAAAATGCCAAATGTTTTGTTTTTGTTCACTAAAGTTTACCTCAACCAAATGTTCTGAAACTTATACACAATGCTTATTACCACAAAACTCAGCTCAAGTTCACATTTGGGTAGTGCCACTTTTACCGTTCTTGAGTTGTGTCCCTTTATAACGTTATATGCAAAGGGGGGCATCATCTTTGTCCCATGGACACACTCCCCATTTTTTTAAAATTTGTTTAAATATAATATGAATAAAAGAAAATGTTGGTATACATCAATGAGACAGCAACCCAGCAACACAAATAACCAAAAGACATCACATTTCAAAATGTCAATTTATTTGTAGTACTTTGGAAGACACATATCTAAAATGATTTCTTTTATTTTGCAGATGATTTAAAACATTTAACAAGACTTACAATGCCACACAATAAGATAACAGGTAAGGTGATCACAAGTACTGGTAAGGAAGAAAACATGTCAACGATAATCTCTCAGCAAAACTTGAAAAATATTACCATAGCATCAACTATAATATAACAATAGTATTAGCTATTGAGTCAATTTAATTCAAAAGATTACTTTGTATACAATCCAATAGAAGGATTGTCACCAAAGAAAAAGACAATAGAAAATGTAACATTTAGGCACATTGATTAACATTAAAGCTATATATGTTCACTTACAAATGATGACTTAGTTCATACGGTAAGCCTTTGTTCAGATAGCCTACAGGAATTGATAAATTAACAATTTAAAAAAGGTTTATCATTGTTGAAATTGTTGTATGTGCTTATACCATTTTTTAATTACATAGAGAAATTATACTGTAAACATGCAAGCAGAGTTATACAATACTTAAATGGACAACAACTGTTATCTAATGTCCCTTTGATAATAACAATAATACTTTATTTCTGTAACTAAATACAGCTTATTGGATAACACAGGTTAAATATTCAATATGTACACCAATTTATATAAAGTTTATACACAAATTAGGAAAAATAAATGAATAAAGCTGAGTATGACATGCACACACAATTTTAAATAAACCGTTGACACAGAGATATGTCTAGTCTTTTTATGCCCCCGTCGTAGCGGAGGGGGCATTAAGTTTTACCCTTGTCTGTATGTCCGTCCGTACGTCCGTCCCAAAGTTGGTTTCTGTTCTCTAACTTTAGATTGCCTCAACCGAATGTTATGAAACTTATACACAATGCTTATTAACATAAAATACAGATCAAGTTTGAATTTTGGTGGTGTCACTTTAACTGTTCTAGAGTTATGCCCCTTTACAAATTGAAAAATTGCTGAATTTTTCGTTTCCGTTCTCTAACTTAAGTTTGCCTCTACCAAATGCCATGAAACTTGTACACAATGCTTATTACCACAAAATACAGATCAAGTTTGAATTTTGGGGGTGTCACTTTTATTGTTCTAGAGTTATGTGTCTTTACAAATGGAAAAATTGCTGAATTTTTTGTTTTCGTTCTGTAACTTAAGTTTGCCTCAACCAAATGCTATGAAACTTATACACAATGCTTATTACCACAAAATACAGATCAAGTCGGATTTTTGGTGGTGTCACTTTAACTGTTCTAGAGTTATGCCCCTTTACAAATGGAAAAATTGCTGAATTTTTGTTTCTGTTCTGTAACTTAAGTTTTCCTCAACCAAATGTTATGAAACTTCTACACAATTGTTATTACCACAAAACTCAGATCATATACAAATTTGGGTAGCGTCACTATTCTCGTCTTTCAGTTATGTCCCTTTATAACTTTATATGATAGACAAGCGGGGGCATCATCTGTGTCCCATGGACTCATTCCCCCATTTATTGTTATTTTGATAGTAAAATGTAAATGTTGAAATTAAAATAGCAATAAATGTAAGTTATTCAAAGTCAATGAACCATGACTGAAATAACAGGGCCAAAAAATCTCCATGGAAATGAGATGTGCCAATGCTAATACATATGCATACCAAATATCATTGACCTACCACTAGTTCCCCCATAAACTGACCTAATCACAAACTAATACATGTAAAGTAAGCAAAGTTTCAAATTCAATAGACGATGACTGATGGACGAGGTTAAATAATCTGCATGGAAATGAAATGTGACAATGCTAATATAACTGAGAACCAAATATCATTGACCTACCTAGTGGTTCCCCATAAACTAAACTATAAATCACAAACTAATATATGTAAACCATGACTGAGGGGGCAGGGTCAAATAATCTCCATGGAAATGAGATGTGCAAGTGCTTATACAACTGCATACCAAATACTTTTGACCTACCACCAGTGGTTCCCCATAAACTGACCTAATCACAAACTAATACATGTTAACTAAGCAAAAGTTACAAAGTCAATAGACTATGACTGAGGGGGCGGGGCCGAACAATCTCTGTGGAAATGAGATGTGCCAGTGCTAATACAACTGCATACAAAATATCATTGACACAAGTAGCGGTTCACCATAAACTGACCTAATCACAAACTTGTTGATGATGGCACTAATTCCAGAAACAGCATACCTATTTCTAGCTTTTTGACTCTGTCAAGGTGAGACAAATATTTGTATAATTAACCTTTACCTGGTATGTGTTTTTTCTTCAGAACATAAAACTTTTATTTTTTTAGGATAGATACTGTATCCCTAACAGAATATAATAGAAAAACAAAGGATATCGGGCCAGGTATCCATCCATGACACAAATTCAGTACATGCACAGATAAAAACACACAAAAAGCAAAGGAACAGCACTTGTTTTACACAAAAGAAATAATATTTTTTCTTATTTCATGTTACTTTAGTGGTACCTGATGTTATATCTGAACTTGTGAACTTGGAGCATTTGAATCTCTTCAATAATCACATCAAGGTAAGATTATTACTTATTACAAAACATGGCATATACATTTGAGTACATGTACATAATAAACATAAACATTACTTATTCTATAGAAAAAAAAAAACAAAAAAACTACAATAATGTAAAAAAAATAAAGATGTAATGAAGGTGCTTTTTTTTTTTGTCTTGTTGGGTTGCTGTCTCATTGTCCTTTACTTCATATCTTCTTTTAATCACACCAAAATTATTACATATGTTCAAGACTAAGAACAAGTACCAAAGTTCAATTTTAACTTTTTTATCTATGATTGCAGGAGTTATCTACATCTATCAGCTCTTTAATGAAGTTGAAGTTGTTGAATTTAGGGTAAGTTTACTGGAAAAGAAAAAGAATTAAAATGCAGGAAATAAAGAAAAATATACATAAGACAACAAAATCATAGTACAGAAAAATATATATCAAAAGAAGACTCGTACATTATATTACCATTAGAAGTTCTCTGTATACAAACACTCCATAACTGGACTACCAACATTTTTAAGGAAACATACATTTCTTGCAAACATTCATTTACCAACAAAAAAAAACCCACTGTATTAAACAATTTAACAATACATGTATTCATTGTATTACATGTACAGTTGTATTATCTTTGAATGTACCGAAAATGTATGAATTAGGAGAAGACAAGGTGTATTCGTCAATTAGACAGAAACCAAACAATACAACAAACCACAAAAGACATGAAGTTCAACAATAGACAAATGTCTTTATCATATGTCAAGCATTTAATCACCTTAAATCTAGGCAACTTGTTAATGAATTCAACAGTCTGCTATTAAGACCGAATTTCTCATCAGACAAAACCATTTAGCTACATGTATTAACAAAAACAAACACTAGCAAGGATCCTGACCAAAAGCAAAGATGACATGTCTTCAAAATAAAGATGTTATTTTAAGTCAATCTGACATTCTTATCAATTTAAAGTTTGCCATACGGTAAAACAATAAATCTAAGAAAATGACCCATCGAGGGTGAGGTTTTTTTAAATGGTTGAATTTTATTGATATGCCAACCCAATTTTCCAATTGTAAGAAAACAAATATGATTTTGATTTTTTATTCCCGCCTACTCTACCAAGTTCATTTTTCCTGAAATATAAATAAAAATATCTGTGTAGTAGCATTTACCTCAAAGTGGTTGGAATTTTTCTTATTCCCCCTGTTGTGGTGAAGGGGCATTAAGTTTACCCTTGTCTGTTGGTCCGTATGTCCAAAAATTAGTATCCTTTCTTTAACTTTAGTTTGCTTTAACCAAATGTTATGAAACTTATACACACAAAACACAGATCAAGTTCGAATTTGGGTGGTGTCACTTTACTGTTCTTGAGTTATGTCCTTTTATAAAGTTATATGCAAGCGAGGGCATCATCTGTGTCCCATGGACACATTCTCCATTTATTTTCACATGCTTTCTTGCTTGAAGCTCATTATTCACCAATTTTTGTGAAAATTGATAAAAAGCAAAGTATAGCTATTTCTTATTATTTCATTCATCATGAAATGACCATTTATGTCCCATTTGTAAATGCAAAACAATCTTTTTTATAAACTTATATAAAGATGACATGCAGCAGAGAAAAAATGTTTTGCAATAAAATGTTAGGAATGATGACGAAAATGTAGAACACAAATATTGTAATAAAGCAGAAGTAAACAGTAATTCTATACATATCTATGTCTTGTAAAATATTTTTTTTAATTTTGTCCTGACTGAGACCTGATAGTTGTCATAAAAAATATCCATAATACCAACAAATTAAAAACCCTGGCCATAGAAGTTTTATTGCACTCATTTATATAATTTACATGAAGTAGTCTTCTTTGGAAAAATTTTCAGGTACTTGTGTGATCAGTATAAAACTTAAGAAACTGACTAATTGTAGCAGCATGATTTAACTTTATTTGCAAATGTTATACTTTATTCTTATTAGTAGTATTTGGACATCAGAAATCTTGTTGATATATAAAAAGAACAGTTATACTCTAACTTTATCAACTCCCCTAGGCAAAGTTGACTATTGGTGGTTTTGGCTTTTCTTTTAAGGTCCCTTTTGATCATTTAGCTCAACTATCTATAACTCCCTAACTTTTGCATGTTTAGTTTTTAGCATTCCTGGTAAAGGTTAATTCCGGAAAAGCACTTTTGAAAATCAAGATTCATTCCTTATAAAATTAAATATTGTTGCATTCAGAAAATATCTTAAAGCTAATAAATTAAATGGTTTTTCAGAATGAACAAACTATCAGTATTACCAAGAGGTTTTGGTGCCTTTCCTGTGTTAGAAGTTTTAGACATAACTTACAACAACCTGAATGAGAAGTCTTTGCCAGGAAATTTCTTTTGCCTTAGTAAGTAGTAGATTATAAGCTTAAACAGTTTACATTTCAAAGTGTGAAGGGAATATTGTTTTATCCCTGTCTGTCCACAAGGAATAAGATACATTGCTTGACCCCATTACTCTTCTTACGATTCAAGCTTAAATCTTTTTATTTAAATGATGATTTGTTCTCATACCAAAGATATTTTTATAATTCTATTAAGTTTCTTTTCGTTATCGTTATATAAAATTATGGGTTGTTTAATCTTAATAGTCAGTATTATAGAAATTTTGCTGATACAGTTGTGATTATATTATACGTGTACTTTGTCCTCTTCAATCCTCTTACAGTTTCATGATAGAACCTATTTTCTTTGTCTTATTTACATGTTTTTGCTAGTCCTATTTGAGGTTAAGTTCTAAGTAATTAAGAGTTCTTTCCTATAATTGTAAAAGTAACAACCCACTATAAAAATAAGGAGATGTAGTATGATTGCCAATGAGACAACTATCCACCCAAGTTCAAATGAAGTGGATGTAAGCAATTATAGGCAACAGTACAGCCTTCAACAAGGAGAAAAACCCATACTGTATAGTCGGCTGTAAAAAGCCCTGACATGAAAAATATGAAACAATTCAAGTGAGAAAACTAATGACCTAATCTACAAAACAAATTACAAAATACATAACACTGTTTGCTTTCAACTACTAAGTACTGTTTAGGGACTCCCACTGGACATAAGAGAAGTTGAAATATTTTTTCTTCATGCATTCAACAGTTGTGGTGCACTTGAGAGGAATTTGATATTTTTGATTACAGATACTTTGAGAGCACTCTACATGGGTGATAATGACTTTGAAAACATGCCAGAGGAAATTGGCAAATTGAAGAGTATTCAAATTGTGAGTTTATTCAATTTTTGTTTTGCATATTCTTTTTCAATGGATTACATTTTATTAGAAGGTATTTTCCTACATCATGATACTTATCTCTTATTTTTTGTTTTGATAATACATATTATAAAATAGCCTCAACCATTAATGGAAATACTGATATTTTTTTAGTTGTAGAATGAGTATTGAAAATTTCCGCATTTAATATTTTCAAGCACACACCTTTAAAAATTGATAAAGAAAAGAACTGATTTTAAAAGTCTACCATTATTGCGTAAGAGGAGATGTGCCAAACACTTTAATATCATCTTACATCTTTTTTCTCTCTCTTAAATACATGTACATAGGGCAACTTGGGTTAGATCAATCACTCTTCAAAAAGTGTTTGCTAATATATAACTGTTATTTGCCATATTTAAAAGTGAATTGTCCAAGTATTTTGTGTAAACCAAATGATCCTTACTTCCTAATGGCCTTTAGCCAGTAAGATATAATTATTACTGTCAACTTTCAGTAGACAGAATGTTGTTCATGTTGTATATTATACTTTTATAACACCATTGTTTGGAAATATTACAAAGTTTACAAAAGTAAAACAAAATAACAGCCTCTTAATTTTTATTAGAAAATATATCCAGATGTGATATAAGGACATAGGATTTATATGCATCCTATGAACAAATTAGCCTTGATTTGGCTTAAACAGTTAAAATGAACTTCTTTATTTGAAAAGATATTTATCAGTAAGTTATTGCTAGTTAATTTTTTGTTAGGTTTGAGACTTGCTTTATTTATGTTAGGTGTAGGAAAGACACCTATAATTTTACAGATTACTATATATATATTTGCCAAATGAGTAAAAGTAATTAAATTTCATATAAATTGCCTTACAGTTGGTTTTAAGAGACAATGATCTGATTTCTCTACCAAAAGAGATTGGCGAGATGCCAAGATTGAGAGAGTTGCATGTCCAGGGAAATAGACTGACAGTATTGCCACCTGAAATTGGGCATTTAGATCTGGTTGGATCAAAGCAAGTATTCCGAGGAGAAAATAACCCATGGGTAACACCAATAGCTGAACAGTACCAGCTTGGTGTGTCACATGTGTTTGATTACATCAGATCTGATACATACAGATAGTAAGTATGGTTACATGAAACAGAAAAATTAATTCTCTTGAACATGGACCCTCAAAATTCTGCTGTCACTGGTTTCTTCAAAAGCATTCTTGTTTTTTCTTGAAAATGTATCCATGAATTTCTGTTCTCAATTACATCTTATGTAAGAATCCTGGGTTTTGATTGGTTGATAGCCAGTGTATTTTTCACCAATTTAATTTTATCAAATGAATATCATTCATTTTTAAACAGCCCCGGGTATATGCAAAAAGGATATGCCTTTTTTACCCTCTCTGCCGTGGTATTTGCCAAAAAATACTCTATCCGACTGGACACTTGTAATGTCACGATCATCAATGCGTTTTAAGTCACGATCATCAATGCGTTTTGTACGTTAACATTCGGTAATTAAACAGATATAGCATGTTCTTGAGGGTATTTATGAAAATACCAGTCTTGAGAATGAATTTCCCTCGCCTTACGGCTCGCGAAATTTAACATTCTCTCGACTAGTATTTTTCGCAAATACCCCTCCTTAACATGATATATCTGTTCAATAAATATTTACAGCCAAATATTCTGTCTTGTTTTTCTGATCAATTTCATACTCAAAAGGCCTGATAATTGTCATAAAATTATTAGATTCTTCAAATGAAAAAAAAAACATTGAGATAGATAAATTACAACCACTAACTGACTTTGGACAGGCATAAACTCTTATTGACGTCAGTGGTGATATTAAGATTTCTCTCAACTGTGATCTTGTGTTAGAAGGTTGACTTCTCACTGCTGTATAGCCAGTTTTCCAAAAATTCGGGGTTACTAAAATGGTGATGTACAGCGAGCAGGTGCCAACTATTTCCCTGCAATAACTTTATGAATAATACAACCAATGCTTTTTAAATCTAATACGTGTTACAGATGACAAAATGGAGGTAAAGTTTGATATTGATGATTTTCACTTTTACCATTTAGGAGTTATGGTCCTTGATAGATTGGAAAATGGCACTTTTTCGTTTCATTGCAATAACATTTGAACCGTTTGACTAATTCTTCATCCTAGTCAGCCAACTTTGAAAAACATACAACTAATTTATTTTTTGATTGATGTTCATCCTGAATATATATAAAATATACATCACTGGACATTCAACAGACAACTATCAATCATATATTACTTTAAGTATATCAATAGAGGTTTAATGCTTTATAAGGCTTTGTGTATAGGGTGTTTAAACATGGATGTTCTCACAATTTAATCTCTTCAATAGTTTAACTAAATTGCTCATGGTCAAGAAATATTTGCTGTTCTCTATTTGATACAAAATGAGGCTATCTTAACCCACCCAAATATGTTACTCTGAATATTTGTAAAAATATGTAAGTGAAATACTAATCTGAGATTGCTCTGGCATTTGACAGCCTGTTTTGGGGACTTAATAGCCGTGAGATACCAGAGCTCAGTCCATATTGAAAACATAGATTTGGTCAACTAAGACTGTGGGTGACAATTTTCTGTCTCAAAATCATATTAGATCCATTGTCAAGCATACAAAACATACTTTATTTGTTTCCCAATTTATTTTTCTTCATCAATATTTACCTTTTTATCACCAACTTTTCCCTGGTAACATAAATATAAATAGCCTGCTTAGTGAAGTTTTAGATATCAAATAAAACTGACATCCTTCAATGAGATGAGGAAGAAAAAAGGCATCTTGTTTAAAAAAAAAAATATCTATAAATATCTAACATGCTATAAGAAATCTTCCAAGTGACAATATGCTTTTGCTTTTTTTACAGTTTGTATGGAAGACACATAGCAGCTGATGCAGCACCTCCAGCAAAGACAGCTGATAAATCAAAGAAAATAAGTCGCTCAGCTTAGATGAACATAGAAATATAAACTAAAATACTCACACTGCCATTTAGTCATATTTTAATATGGTGAACAGTTAGACATAATTATAATACATTGTGTTTAAAAGTAAATCTGCAGCATTAACTTATAAGTTTTAGGCACATTTGGTCATACTAATAACAACTGTATGAAAAACAGTGTGGTGGACTAGGTTTCATTGTTCCCATGCAGGACTATGTAGTTTATTTATTAATTTATATAAATAAACTACTTGGCCAAGTATGAATGCTCTTTATATGTTTGTTTTTTTAGAACCTTACTTTGATTGTTTGTATAAGGGCAGTCGAAAATAAGAGAGAAAAAATAATCTGAAAACAATAAAATATTTTGCAGAAAGTAGTCTACATAGACAATATCATTAGTAGATAAGCATATAAATTTTTTCCTAGGAAATGACCAGGTGTTAAAATGCCCAAATATTAAATCATCATCAATCAGCTGCAAAGATTGAATTTGTTTTGTAAAGTGTACAGGGGTTAGTGTTGCTTTGACATTTTATACATGTAATAGTAACACAACTTATTGCAGAAAAAATAAGAACGGTTTGTGTGAAACTCTTTTTTAAACTTCATGAAACTTTTTAAACAAAATTTACAAAGGATCAAGATCCTTAAAATAAATCTTGGTATTATTCATGTTATATGGTGCTATTTATATCCATTTCTTTGTTTATGTTTATTGTTGTTTAGTATACATTTGCTAAATCCATATTAGAAATGAGCTTTTAGTATTATATTATATTGTAAATAAAATGGTATGTATGAAATGATTATATGTAGCAGCATCAAATACTTAGCTACATTTATATAACTTTTTCTTTATAATCCTCAAGCATCAAAGTTAGGAAAGGGATAAAGTAAGACAATTATACTTAGTCACCTTTATTGTACAATGAATTTTAAAATTTGGAATCGTCACCACAATTTTTTTTTCTTGGGCTAATAGCAAGCTTTATTACACCTACTACTTTAAATGAAGAATATATGATTTTTCATTTTATTTTAATGAAGTCATATGATTTTCCTTGAATTTATACTTGAAAAGTACAAAATTTTGGGTATTTCATCTGTCCCTGATAGGTCCATATGAGGATAAGCAAAATCTTATTAAATTTAAAATGCATAGGTCGAAAGTCAAGTTTACCTAAAGAAGTCATTCAAACTTCACTTTGCATCAATCATTTTACTGTTATAGCAAGTTAATGAATAGTATTTAAAGTATCTGTTAATGTTGCTCTAGAAAAATGGCCACCATGAATAAAGAAATATTTTAACAACAAAAATATTCATAATTTTTGTAATTTTAATGGATGGCCGAGTAAAAACATATTTTTATTAGTATGATGATGATGATTATTTGTTGATTTTTAAGGCAGCTGCTGTCAAATGTTTGAGTTATGAGGTTTTTTTTTTCATTTGGCAAAGCAACGTATATTTTTTTTTTTTTTTACCATATTTGCCAGTAAAAACATAACTGTAAATCTATTAATTAGCAGGGTCCTCAGAGAGATTTTAAGTGGGCAGATCACAAGACGGCATAACTGTGATATCAGCCAATTGCAATGTTTTCAATTTTCTGTTAGGCATATTATTAGAACTCTAACCAGTAAATTTATTAGTGTGTCCAAAGAAAAAATATTGTGTAACAAACTTTCATTCAGCTCACATCAGATAAATGCTCTCTGTCATAAAACTTAGCACTGTTGTCTTGTACTTCTGTTTTAATTTTGTCGCCTAGCTAATATTACTTTTAGAAATTTTACTGTATGTATGAATATATTTTATGTATATTTAAGTAGAAAATATTGTTACAAAATTATTTAATGCTTGTATTTACTTTGATATGATTAATAAAATGTGATATATAAAAGATACATTTGTAATTACTTATAAACATACAGGGATGCTGAAGAGTTGGGTTATTATTGGGCAAGAAGTCAGAACTCCATCTAGATGTTTGATGCTTTTCAATGAATCTTACCCAGAGTTAGTGTAAAGTGTATTAGGAAATATGCAGGAAAAAAGATACATGTGGTTTGACAAAATTGACAAACTCCTATGGAAAAAGGTGACCAAATTAGCCCTTTGAAAAAATATAAAATTTTGTTTGGTTTAAAAAAATGTTTTCATTGAAAATACATTAGTGAAATGATATTAAAATGTAAAATCAGAAAATACACAATATTTTGACACATTGACTAGCACATGTGTATGCTTGGAAATTGTATAGAGCACTTCTCTCAACCAACAAGATATTATAATTATTTATTTTTACCTATATCACTGAAGGACAAAAGCAGGCCTAGTAACCCCTGGACTCTGTTCTTTCATCCATTTGAAAGACCATGGGTAGGAAACTTTCGTCAAAGTTTTCTTGGCTTCTATGAAAGGTATTGAATTAATATTTGGTCTACAGCTTGATTATGTTGAGTTGTAGGGATTAAGCAATATTAACATCCGCAGTGTAGCTACTTCCTGTTTGCGGTTAGTTTGAAATTTTACAATGCTCATTGTACAAGGTAATTTTTCATCAAAGTTTTCTTGGCTTCTATGAGAGGGAATGGTTTAATATTGAGTCTACAACTTAATAATATCAAGATGCAGCCACTTCCTGTTTACCAATATTTTAAAATTTGACAACACTCATTTTACAAGGAAATTCAGTTGTGCTCCAGTATACATGTTACCTCAGTGGCACAGGTCCTGACCCAGTATTTGTCTTGTTTATTCATCTACCTGCTGGGAAAAATTATATCTGATGCATATGTCAGTTTAACCCAAATATTCTTGAAATTTGCATACTTTTGCTAAAATCTTACTTATCTCCCTTAGTTCATTACAGCCTAGGTAATTTTACATTTTTGAAAAGGCTTTTTTTCTTCACTTTTAAAGTTTTCAAGAGTTATTATGGTATCACTCATTTATTTTAAAGGGATAAAACAGCCACATATAGTACCTTTTCCTTTGTAATTTGATGTGTGTGAATTTGTGATCGGATTCCAATACCCTTATTTTAGTATAGCATATACAGTTTAAACTTACCCCTTTCAAACTGCAGAATATGTTCAGACTAGACAGGTGTTCTGTTTTTATACAACCGCAAAAATTAAAAAATTTTTGGTCGTATATTGGTATCACGTTGTTGTCGTAACAATCAGATGTCCTGTTCAATGACAGATGGTTTGATATAATGTGTAAGAATGACTTTAGTATAAGTAAATAGAAATCAAAGTTCATAAGATATGAACAGTCTGCAGGAAGACATTTTATTTGGACTCTTTGCCAAACTGTCTTTGCTCTTACTCCTAAATGCCAATGTTTAGCGGAGAAGAAGCAATTACCATTTTTCAGGTCTGGTTTGACCAGACTACAGATTGAAACCCAGGACCTCCCACACTTCAGACGAGCGTACTACCACAAGACCACAAAGGCAGTATGTCCCATTTGAAGAGGAAACTGATAATTCTTTCGAGGTTTCTGTATTGATTGATGTGGGGGAGAAAAATAATAAAAAGGCATGTATAAGCAGTAGGTCAACTATATTTGGTTTAAGATGTACATGTCCAACTGGCAGGTTTCATCTGAACTCATTTTGATTGTTAAATGTAAAGTTTTTGTGTTTTGGTCTGTTTCTCAGATACTATAAGCAATAGGTTAACTATATTTTGTGTATGGAATGATGGTAAGGTGTACATGTATGTCTGGCAGGTATCATCTGACCTTTACATTATTTTCATTGGTCAATTTCAAGTTTCTGTGGTATGGTCCTGTTCTTAGATACTATAGGCAAAAGGTCAACTATATTTGGTGTTTGGAATTATTGTTAGGTACAAGTCTGTCTGGCAGGGATCATCTAACCATGACCAGTTTTACATGCTTCATTGGTCAATGATAACTTTTCCTGGTTAAGCCTGCCTTGTTTTTCAGATACCATAAGCTTTAGATTAACTATATTTGGTGTAATGGAATGATTGTAAGGTGTAAATTTCTGTCTCGATTCCAGAATGCTGCTACTGCTAAATATAAGGTTGAATTTTCTTTTAACATTTCAATGGTAAACCAATATCTAACAAATCCTGCTCCATTAGTGGCATCCGTCATGTTACTCATGGTAGGTACAAATTTGGTGATGTCATAAGTTTATGATTGTATAGTATAATTGTATGCATAAGGTGAGACGTAAATAAAATACTGTATTGAATTAATTTAACAGTTAAGTCTGTAAGTTTAATTTAGTTCAATCAATAATAATGAATGAAATATTTTAAAAATCAAATTGAAAACTACAGAATAGATTCCCACTGCTATTAAAACAGCAAAGATTGTTTTCTAAAATATTGACATTCTCCATAAAAATCAATTTAATAAATCTAAAACATAATGTTTGTCACAAGACCAACTCCTTCAGTTTGTGTTTAAGGTATTCTGCCTTTTCTGTAGTCTTGATATTTATCCATTCACTGTGTGTAATCTGAAAAAATATAAAACCAAGTTATTCAGAGGAATCATACACAAATGTTAAGGTTCATGAGTACCAGCTCCATTTTTTATGTTAAAGTTAACAAATACAAGCTCCCCTTAGATTAAAAAAAAATGAGCTTGAGTTAGTATGAGAATATTAATTTTTCAATTACTAACAATTAAAGTTACATTTCCCATTCAGTCCAAAAATATACAAATTTTGTTTTCAAAATAAATATCAGTCAATTAAAATGATATACTATACTATTTGTTAACCATAATGCTTTATATATTAAAATCCATCAGAATTGCTTTATATTTAATTGATATTAAACTCGCTACCATTTGAAAATTGTTCCAACCACGCACACCTTGTAATTATGTTTGTTGGATCATTTACTTCCACTAATCAAGGTTGCACTGTTAATTCTGTAATACAAAATAATGTAATGTAAATGACACATACATTTCTGAAAACTTGAGATTAAAAAGATTTTAAACTCACGGTTAGAACCTTGTAACCTTGACAACCAAGATGTCTGATTTCCATATCTACTGGACCTTTGAGTAGTTTTCCAGGAATAGTTAGATCATGAAATCCTAAAACTTTGACAGCAATTCTGTAAAAATCATTGTAACTAAATTATGTGTTATTAAACATTTTGTAATAAGACAAGATTTCACCCAACATCAAATCAAGGATAGTAATAAAATGTGAAATAAATAATTAAAGGACCACCTTGCTTATTATGAAAAATGTATGGCCTGATGTTAGGGAATGGTCAACATTTTTTTTCATACTAAAGTCTGCATAGAGTATGACTGGAAGAGACATCGAATATAATTCAGACATTTTCATCTGACATGTTGTATTTATGGTGTTTTTTGGGGGCATAATTTCACTTGCACTGGCATACTTTTCTGTGCATAAAAGATGTTATGGGGTTTTCATACAATGTCAACCGATTCATGTTGTTAACATTAAATAAGTGCATGCATCAATACAATATTAATGGAAAATCAATGATGAGGCAATTGATTATCAAAATAAATACTACAGTGAATGCATTACTGCAGGTTCAATTATGCAATAATGGATAAAAAGGACAAAGAAAGGTTAATATTTACATAAATTTTTGTTTACAAGGACTTCTCATAGCCCATATTTTTTCTGATTTTGATTGTTGGATAAAAGAAATGAAATTATGTCAACTTTATGATCAAAGTTAAATTGCATAACTGATAAAAACACAACTATTGATGTCCTAATTGTCAAAAAGATGTGTTGTCAATATTTCATTGGATGGACTTCTATGTCCTGGGTATGTATCTCTATTTCTTGAGTAATTTGAATACTTACTAAAAGTATAACCTGTAAAGGGTCAATAAACATTTGCATGGTCAAATTTTTTTTGTAATCCTTATATTTGCAATTGTACAAATTTTCCAGTGTTTCCATTAAACCAAGAACACTTTAATATTCAAAAATGTTTCATGACCTATTTTTGTAATTAGATGTAATTACCATCTGTAACCACTTACCTATGAAACTCTGATGATGATTCCTGTGCATTTACATATTCTACAGGGAGTCCAGAGTTGTCTACACACAGCTCTACATCTGAAATCAATAAAAAACTTTGCATCAGTGAAAAATCTAACACAAGTAGTATTTTCTGATGTACTTTTTTTGTAAAAATTTCACAAAAAAATCTTTTATTATGTTTATAGGTATTAAGATTGTGAATAAAAATTCAGAAAATCAGTTGAGCCATTCTTGACTTATCATACCACATAGAAGTGCTGATGAACAGACATATGGAAGAATGAACATATGGACAGAGACAGACTGACTGAGTGATTACTGTAGGGCACTGTCAAGTGCCAACCAGTCAACCAGGCCCTAATGAAGGCAAAATCCTTGCAATAAGGATTTATACGAGATGTTTTATATGAAGTCAGATTCCCCTCTAATCCTTGGCTCAGGCTGAAATGATTATCTTGCTATGTATCATAGTATGATATAGCAACATATTTGGAATAGGAAGTTTTATAATCTCTATCTTTCACAAATTGCAAGAATATATAGAAATTTTTACCAATTTTGTTGCCGTTTGCTGTCATCATATTTCTTCTACAGAACTGGTCTTCAGGAGCAAATGTTTGCAATGCAGATGAAACGTCATCACACATTTTTTTCTTTCCTGCACTGTTCTGAAAAAGATGTTGGTCATAATAACATCTTAATATGCCATGTGGTACATGTATATACATGTGTCATTTTATATCATATTTTTGTAATACAATATAAAGTGTATACCTAAAAATAATGTCTATTAATTTTATATTTGCTATACTGTCATTGACTGTCTTGTACATATGAAACAAGTATTTACCTTTCCTTGTTCACACTCTGATAAAAAGTCCTGTGGTAAATAAGCCCCACTATAATCTGGAATATCAAAGTGTGCAGCACTGTTAAGGCCTAATAGTTTGGATTGATACTGCCATTTTTCTGCACCTGAAAAAATACATTGAATTGACTCTAATATTTGTTGAAACGACTTTTAAATAATAAAATTAAAACAAGAATAACAAATATTGTTTACCAAATTATCCAACCTTCTTCCCTAAAATAAAATGGTTCTCCCCTTGAAATCAGTCATCACAAAATCACCATATTTATGACCAATGAACCCCAATTATCTTTACCAAGATCATTGTTTTTAAAAATAATATTCACGTTTCCAAAAAGTTCATATCATCATATATGTTATATAATGTACAGCATGAAATAAGTACAAGTCAATAATCATCACTTAAGGGCAATAACTCCCATGAGAAGTCAAAAGATATGGTTGCAGTCAAATTAACAGTTTTGTAGATCTTGTATTGCTGATTATTTTTTGCAAGTTCTCTCCATCTCTTATAGTTTCAAGATTATTACCAGGAACCCTAAAATTTGGCAACTAATATGATTAGTATGGGCAATAACTCATATAAGGGGTCATTGTACAATTTAGGAGTAAATGGAATGTAGGTAGATCTTGACATTCTAAGCATTTTTATGCATTCAAACTTTTTCTTATAGTTTTCAAGATATAAGAAAATTACTTGCTTCTACTCTTACATTCTATTTTAAGAATAGTGTCAATGCGGTGGATTGAAGGAACACAAAGAACAAATCTGACATCCTAAAGATGACTGTATAAGCTTAGTGGTGCTAGACAACTGACAACAGACTCTAAGTCACTTTGTGATGAGAATATTTTACACTGGCAACTTAGGCTCAGTATTTAAAGCAATAACACAAAGAAAATAAATTGTTAAAAGATAACATTAAAATCAAAATATTTTGTGGTAAGAAATCTCTGTGGACATTAATCCACTAACCTCCCTGCTCAAGATGCTTTATGAATTCAGGTTCCAACACAGTTGCTATTAACTCTGGTGTGGCTTTCTTTAAAACTGCTAGTGACCAAACTATATTTAACCATGATAATGGAGATGTTTCCTTCGTACATGTATCTATCAACTTAAGGCAATGGGACTGCAACAGCTCAGCCTTGTCTTCTGGACAATAATTTAAAGTAGAGGCTGAGAAGAGAAGATTTTCTACATCAACTAAATCAAGTTCCTGTTTTTCATTAACAAGCTGGTTCAACAGACATGACAATGTCTCTTCATGATGCCATCCTAATATACTTGCAGATTTTAGAATGTTTAGTGTAAACTTGCTGCTATTTAAATCAGATTTCATTATGTCTGCTGATAATTTATTAAACAATTCAATGTCATATATGGCTAGCTTTCCACATGAAAATAAAAGACTGCTAATTTGCTGTAAATGTCTTTTCTTGTAAGTTTTGTTTAAATAAAACAAAACCAAACGTAGCAATGATTCGTTTCTAGAACCACGGACTGCCGAATAGTTAATGATGTTACAGTAATTATTTACTGACATATGGTCTATCAAATCAAAGACTCGGTCTTCTAGCTTATAGAAAAACTTGGTATCTTTCCTTGTGCTATAATGTTTCATTAGATACAAAAGATGTGCTGGTTTGGTTTCTGTCATACGTCTTTTGATTATGCCTTCACAATGAACACGGACTGTTTTTCTTAACGGAGTTTTGGGTGCCTCATGACATTTATGCAGCTCAATAACTAAATCCAAGTCAGCTTCCCTGATTTTCCACATTAACTCATTTTCAACAAGCTCTACAACAGCAACATCTTCTTGGAATAGGGATATAAGTGAACAGGAACAATCCAATAATTCTTTCAGGGATAACTTCTTGTAATTTGTTTCTACGTATTCTATCAGCTGTTTAAAGTTTCCATCATTTACAACTGACATTTCATTATTACTGCTAAGTATGCTTATTCTCTGTAAACCAGTTGTTAAAATCCGATGAACATCTTTAGAGTATTTTGAATGTGTTTCTATCCCATCTAGAGAAAGTTGTATAATCTTTTCTATTTCTGTTCCAGATTTAATCTGTTTCAAAACATGTTCAACAGCAGATTTTTCATTTCTTAACGCACTGTCTCCATTTTCTTGACCTGGTTTAGTGTTGACCTTACTTTTGACGTCATGTATTTTACTTCCTTTTGATTGATTTTCATTTACCATATTAACTTGATCAGCATTTATATTTTGGGATTCTTTCTTCTGTTCATTATCTTTGGAATCTGGATTAATGTCTGGACTGAATATTTTACTGATAATAGTTTTGCCTGAAATATTGACATCTGGTTTATAATTCTTTTTGTCTTCCTTTACTTGTATAATTTTTGGTTCTATGGATGTCGATGACCATCTATTAGCAGATAAGACAAATGCTCTGACAAATGGAGATTTTCTCCTTGTTGCACATCTTAAAAATTGAGGGGCTGTTGATAAACAACGACTGGTGCATGCCATTCTGCTAACAAATCCTAGAACATAAAAGAAAGGAAAACTATAATTACAAGATAGAGATGACTAAGTCTGTCTCATCATATCATCTCTAGATGTATCATGCACAAAAAGCAAAAATGTATCCATGTGTATCCTAAAATTTACCATATTCACACAACTTAAAGAATTTAATTGTAGATAAAAAATAAAAATGTAAAACAACAGTAACTATGATGAAGTACTACTTTCTTTATTATGTTTTTGACACAAAATACACCTTTTTACTTAACAATTACAAAATACATGAGGAATTTGCCCTAACTGAACTATGTTTTCAGTGCTCCAGCTAGAAATTGAAAGGAACAGGGCACTTCCATTTTTGGGATCTAATAGTGTACTTTTCATTTTTATCATCATACTCACTGATACGATGAAATTTCTTAGAATGAGCAGGGGTTTAACTCTTTATCTACCACTGACGGATATATATGCGGTTTTTATCATCGTTCTGTCTGCAGTGACTGATAAATCCGCTTGCATAAACAAGCGTGTATTCGCAGTGACTGATAGATCTGCTGTAAACATACACTTGTGCAGTCCCGTTGACGGATATTTCCATAAATATTCCACTGTTAAAACCCTTAAGATTGGACAAAACTGTTGGGGAATCCCGAAATGAACCAATGAAATTCGGTTTTACAAATGAATAATCTTTCAACTCGTACATTCCTTTTCTATAATAAACTGTTATCACAGAGATATGTCTCGCCTTCTTGTAATTTTGATAATGCAAATGTTGAAATTAAAACAGCAATACTTTAACATGTAAGTTATGCAAATATTCAAAGTTGATGAACCATGACTGAAGGTACATGGCTAAACAATCTCCATGGAATGAGATGTGCCAATGCTAATACAACTGCATACCAAATACCATTGACTTATTATAAGTCGTTCCTTTAAACAAACCTAAACACAAACATTAACTTGTAAACTATGTAAAAGTTTCAAAGTCAATGAACCATGATCAGGGTGGGGCTATATAATCTCCATGGAACGATACTTGCAAATGCCGATACATTTGCATACCAAATATCATTGACTTAACATTAGCAGTTCATCTTAAACTGATCTAATCACAAACTAATACATGTAAACTAAGCAAAAGTTTCAAAGTCAATAGACCATGACTGTGGGGGCGGGGCCAAATATTCTCCATGGAAATGAGATGTGCTAATGCTTATACAACTTAACACCAATTAACATTGGCCTACCACTAATGGTTCCCCTTGAACTGACCTAATCACAAACTAATACATGTTAACTTAGCAAAATTTTCAAAGTCTATAGACCATGACTAAGGGGGCAGAGCCAAATAATTTCCATGGAAATGAGATATGCCAATGCTTATACAACTGCATACCAAATATCATTGACCTACCACTAGTGGTTCCCATAAATTGACCTAATCACAAACTAATACATGTAAACTATGGAAAGTTTCAAAGTCAATAGACCTTGACTGAGGGGGGGGCCAAATAATCTCCATGGTAATGAGATGTGCCAATGCTAGTACAACTGCATACCAAATATCATTGACCTACCACTAGTGGTTCACCATGACCTAGACCTAATCACAAACTAATACATTGTTGACGCCGCCGTCGCCGCCGCCGCCGCCGGAAACAGCATACCTAAGTCTCGCTTTTGACTTCGTCAAGGCGAGACAAAAAGTGTGTTTACATTTAATTATGATGAATTTTACGTGTTCGGAATGCGATTAAAACAATGGCGTATGAATGGGCTTCTTTGTTCAAATCAGATAGCGAAAGTGAAGAATTTATGCAATTAGAAAGCAAAATTGGAAGTATAGGAAGGGATAATTTAGCTTGTCGGAACGTCAACTGATTCCTAAACAAAAGATTTGTATGTTTTTTCGAGTTCTAGAAAAACAAGGCTTCACTTATTCATGTTTTGTTGTTCCTAGAATACTTTAAATATTTACAAATTCAACTGATGCAGTTATAACGTTAAACGTGCCCTTTTGTAAATTTCATGCCATAAATTGAAAATGAAATCACATTTAAACTGATTTTTTTACACCAGAAATCAGGGACGTTCTCTGAAAGCAGGAATACATGTATCCCACTTTTCCTGACTTGTGCCCAACCTGTTCAAGACAAAGTAGATAGATTTCAAAGCACGATTCAGACCATTTTACTCAAAGATGTTATCCTTTACACAGGAACAGAGGTTAAAGACAAAGCAAATCAAGGTGCACTCAGTGGGTTGAAAGATGCTTCAGATTTTTATTTTCAAAGATCACCCTTGCACACAATACAAATCGTGTGGCAAGGCATTATGTTTGTTTTCCTTGATTGCGAATCATCTAGACGCTTCAATGCAAAATGAATTGATTTAAACCGCTTGTTGACTACAGCATCGAAAGATATCACCAAAACCAACATAGCAAAAAAAATTTTGGACAAGAATGGCCAATCAAATTTTTCGAGTCGCGTTGATTTTACCAGGTCGGTCGGGAGGGAAACAAACAATATTTTATTTTGGCCTAATCAAGCGTGTATTTGCAGTGACTGATAGATCCGCTGTAAACATACACTTGCGCAGTCCAGGTGACAGATATTTCCGTAAATATACCACTGTTAAAACCCTTTAGATTGGACAAAACTGTTGGGAATCCGAAATGAACCAATGGAATTCGGTTTTACAAATGAATAATCTTTCAGCTTGTACATTCCTTTTTATAAAAAGTGTGTGTTTACATTTAATTATGATGAATTTTACACATGTTTGGAATGAGATTAAAACAATGGCGGATGAATGGGCTTCTTTGTTCAAATCATATAGCGAAAGTCAAGAATTTGAAAGATTTATGCAATTAGAAAGCAAATTGGAGGTATAGGAAGGGATAATTTAGCTTGTCGGAACAAGATTGCTAGTCTTCCGCGGATGAAGAAGCCAAACATGGACAAATAATTTGAAAACTTTTACGTCCGTTTACGGCAGCTTTCAAGCTTGATAATGAAAAGAAATTGATTTGGTATTTGTTTCATTTTTCAATTAATATACAATAAATACTGATTAATTAAACATTTAATTAAAGTACTCATAACACAGCCTTAACAATTTGTGAAAAATTCTCTCACTGCAAATTATCTCTGGTAGTTAACCTACAATTCAGCTGCAGTAGCTAACTTATCAGCAGTGAATAGTAGTGAACTGTAAAGGTACCTGTGGTAGATAAGAAGTTAAAATGTTCATTCAGAAATATTATATCATAACAATAGAATGCACAAAAAATGTTGAAAATACATATATATGTGTCCAAACATCCCGGTTCCAAGCAAAGAAATTTTCATCACATTTTCTCAGAAACCACAAATCATAGCTGCCTGAAACTTGGTTGCAAGCCTCAAATTTATAGCAATATATACCATGTGATGCATTTTGACATTAATTTCTCAGCACCTTCATGTTAACTAAATACTTATATATTCTTACACATAAAGGCCATATATGAAATATTTGTTGCATTTTTCTCAAGAAATAGGAATCGGAGCTTCCTGCAATTTGGTATCAATCATCATGTGGTCATGCTATACCATGTATACCATATGATGTGTTTGCTCATACAGCACTGTCATGAAATAAAAGTTCCATGTAATATAAGTTCCAAATGGAAGAAATATTCTATAATATTTTTTCAACTGTAACAAATTACAGATTTTGTTCCTTATGAAATAAAGGGTCTAGAATATTTGTTCCAACAGGAACAGATATTATGGCATTGTGTATAACAAAGTTCGCAGGGGAACTTCTATTAGGCAGAACAAATATTACTTGACAGCACTCATCAACTTTCTGTTTTCAGAATATTATAGCGGAGTATCATTAATGAGCTTTGTTCATAGTTAAACATGCTTTAAATATAAATTTTTATATGGACATATGCAAATGTGTTTCCAAACTTAACATTAAACTGCAATAGGCCTGTTGATTGTCTCATATTTATATCTTAAATTTAAATTTACTGTTACCCTTGACCGCTGAATCAAAAAATAGCAAAATTTTGTAACCAAGTGTCATTTCTCAGAAATGTGAGATGGGTACCTTGTTTTATATAAAGCCTACAGGTATCAGTAGAAAAAAATGTGAGACAAGTGCCGGTGTTGAAATTATATAATTAGCTTATCGCAGGCAGCAATCGTGCCCAGTACTGGGGCGAGGGGTCTCATCCCGATTTCCGGTTTTAATATCAGAAAATCCCGAAATCCCGGACATATTTTGTTAAAATCCCGATCCCAATAAATTTGTTCCCAATTTTAAAGTTTGAAGTTTCAATGCTTACGATTTAAACGTCTCGGTATGATTGATGTTCAAAGTCTTTCAGCGTAACCAATCCGAATATGTATTATCAATATTACCGTGACGTCAAGCTGCATATAAGCAATTTTGTTCTCATAAATCTTCAGTAGCCAGTCAGAAAATTGGCCAAATTCCAGTTCAAGTCAATACAAGAACCTATATGACAAGCACTGGAATCGTTTTGTAACGGAGAGAAATTTGAATCTATTGAGTCACCATTCGAAAAACCACTGAACCAAGGATCAACCAAGTTACAGACATAAACACAACTACAAATGTCACTTGAGAGATTTATAAAGTAGTCGAAACGCTGCTTTACATTATAAAATTCAAAAAAATACCAGATTTTAAGACACTTGTTAGGATAAATGATTATGCTTAGGGCTGATTGAAGTATAATGAAAATGGCACTTTTATCTGTCCAAGGTACAGTTTTGTCAATCCGTTATATTTCAACATAAAATCACGATTTCCGTGGCTAAAACGTGGCTTTCCCGTATCCCGATGTTTTCTATCCCGAATTCCCGATCTTTAAACAAGGCAATCCTGATTTCCGTTGCTAAAATCAGCGATCCCGGCGTCCCGAAATGGTCTCGCCCCCTAGTACTGTCCTTTCAATATTTCAATGGGATCTGCAGGGCGCTAAGCTGCTCCTTCTGTGTTTCTAAGTTAGATTTATTTGGTCCAAACAGACTTATTAAAGAAATCCATGGCAACTATTGGAAAAATACTGCTTATGATCTTTTACCTTTTACTGAGTAAAGGGTTACATTTTATAATATTTTCATGTGCAAATCTCGCTGACCTTGGTTTACATAATCTGGTTCAGTTTTAAAATGTACTTGAAGGGAGAAATGTGAAGGAATAATTATCCGAGTACCAGTAGAATAAGATAACCTACAAAACAATATCGGATGAGAAATCCGATCGTAATACTTTAAAAAAAATGGAATTACTGTGCATACTAGTAGAGACCAAGGATTTGTATACAAATCATTTAATATGTCTCGGATTCTAGTCAATTTATTATGTCCCAGATTAAACAATGGACCTAAAATTATAAAGATAAAAATAACGATATTTTATTTTCCAAATTAGGTCCCCAGGGGATATACACATATAACAAATAAAATCTTAACAACATACATTATTTTACATGACATTTATGTTATTTTACACCTAAAATATTGACATAGAGTGATACAGGCTATTATATGTTAAATAAAAAAAGTATTTAACTGCCAATCCAGTCTTCAGGTGTCAATCCTAATTATAATGCTCGGGCAAACATCAAAGCACATCCTTCTATATACAATTGGAAAATAGCCCCAATATACTGAATTGTATGCTTTAAATGGTATTAAAGTTATTACTTTTCGACTCTCTACACCGTGAACACCTTCACTCAATCGTGACAGAACAAAAGTTTTTATTTGGTAAATAGTTCTTCGAAAAACTATATTTGTTGCAACCCATACAAAATCTTCTTCGGTAGTTATGATATTAATATGCTAGAATTCTAATTGATACTATGATGGGATTATAGGTGTGCATTTCTCCATGACAACATCTATTTTTGGGCAACAAATTTCTTGAATCTTGAACTGATTTCTGTTTCTTTGCTCCGGGAACCCGCTATATAAAAATTAGACTAAAAGAGCCTTTTTTGTTCCGTATTGTTCATTTTACTTTTATGGACGACGAAGTTCCTTTTATCCCCTCGGTGACTATTTCCCCCCACTCTTTAACTATGTCCGTGTCTGTAGTGACATCTTGGATTTTAGTGAATGTAATCCATGTATACTTGGTTACGTATTAGTTTGAGGATCTTGTTTCCATAAATAACTTGAAATCTTTACTAAATTATTTTCCTCGAATCGGCGACCTACGTAATTAGGTCACCGATTCGAGGAAAATAATTAAGTAAAGATTTCAAGGCTTTGTACCGACAAGAGCAACACGACAGGTGCAACATGTGGAGCAGGATCTACTTACCCTTTCGTGTCGCTCAGTCTTTATGTTTAAGTTTCCTATGTTGTGTTTTGTCTTTTGGTTGATTTTTGTTTTTTTCCCATGGCATTGGCGGTTTGCTTTCGGCTTATGAATTTTAATGTCACTTTGGTATCTTTCGTCTCTTTTTTTCATAGTTACAAATATTTGATTCGCAGGTTTGGTTGTGCCTGCAGAAATTTTAATTCAAATACAATATCCCATCCCATTTTTTACGTAAACACACTTCCAAATTCATAAAAAAACGATACAAGTCATAAAATATCAGTTGCCACTTATACAGCACTTTTTTCAGCCTTTGCTATTTGCCCGCGTCTTAGCGGATAAACAAAGTTTCTGACTATTCAGTGTAAAAGAATATAAAAACAAAGGACATGTGAATCCATCCATGACAGAAAATATGTATATGTACAGCAAAAAACACACAAAAAGCAAAGGAACAGCGCTTTTATTGCTGTACTTCATCTCAAAGTCACAATGAGGCCTTCAACACGGAGAACTTAAAAAAAAAATCTCACCTCGCTGCACCGGTTTTAGCGGATTTTTTTGCAAAATAATTCGGATAGAATTTGTAAGATGTAAAGCTTTTTTATTTTCTTTTTTAAGTATTTGATTTCTAAAAGAATTGGGATTTGGTGAAGAATTTTTCTAGTTTGTAACTGTAATTTAGCGAAGGACAATATTATATATTCTTAATAAGTCACAAAACAGATTACTTTGTTGATCAAATTTAACCATTTTCAATTTAATGATAACTTTCTGTTCTAAAAACATTTTACCATAACCTTGCAGCATTACGATATATAAGAAATCAATGGGTCATTTTTAAAACGGTCTTCTTGAAGAACCGAGTATAAGGACTCATAATCTTTTTAATTTCATTGCATGCTATCTTTGTTTTTACAGTCAATACTATTTTATGATTGATATATATTACAGTGACGAAAAAACATAGGAACAAGAAATTAAGGAAAAGGAGTAAACAATCAGAAAAATTCAATATAAACCCAAATATTCTAATATTCTACTTAAAGACCCCCAAAAAAAAATATACATATATAATAAATTTCAATAAAGAGGGACGAAAGATACCAGAGGGACAGTCAAACTCATAGATCGAAAACAAACTGACGACGCCATGGCCAAAAATAAAAAGACAAACAGACAAATAATAGTACAGATGACACAACATAGAAAACTAAAGACTTAGCAACACGAACCCCACCAAAAACTGGGGGTGATCTCAGGTGCTCCGGAAGGGTAAGCAGATCCTGCTCCACATGTGGCACCCGTCGTGTTGCTTATGTTATTACAAATCCGGTAAATAGTCTAATTCGGTAAGTCACATTCGTGAAAAGGAAGGGTATTGTAGTTACGACATAAGGAACACATCCGATATCATCTGTGAAACGGTTATTCCATAACGGTCAACCAACTCGTGATGGCGTCCGTAAAATTTACGAAGGATGATTTCAACTTCACCATTTGGAACTCTTGGTTTAATAGCTTCCTTGTGAGCAGCAATCCTCTATCAAGGAAATCATGATAGGAAACACAAGCCCGGGAATATCGTATCAATTGGGAGATATATACTCCGTATGCAGGCGCTGCTGGAATGTTGCTACATAGAAATGGAAAGTTCACAATTGGGAAGCTGAAATCATCTCTTTTGTCGTAAAGTTTTGTTTTCAACCGACCCTCATTGTCAATTTCTATATGTAAGTCAAGATATGAGGCAGACTTAACTGTATCTGTAGTATCCTTTATCTCTAGTTCGATGGGATAGATTCGTTCAACATAGTCACCAAATTTTGTATTATTTAGTGAGAGAACATCATCTATAAAGCGGAACGTAGAGTTAAAGGATATTGCTAACTTCTTATCCTTCTTCTTAAGAAGTTCCTGTATGAAGTCAGCCTCATAATAATAAAGAAACAAGTCGACAAGAAGAGGGCACAATTGGTTCCCATTGGAATTCCGACAGTCTGTTGAAAACACGTCCTCCAAACGTAACAAATATGTTGTCAATCAAGAAATCAAGCATCTTGATAATGTCAGTTTCAGAGAATTTTTGTTTGAATCAGAGTGATTCTTTACAAAGTAGGATTTATCCCTCCCAAGACAAGATACTTGTATCTACGTACGCCATTCTTTTAATGAAACAAAGTAATACCAACTCTTTCAATTTGTCTTTTAGTTTGGAATGGGAATACTTGTGTAAAGTGTAGAAAAGTCAAATGTTTTAATACTATTGCAAGATGAGAGAGTCTTAGATTGTATGTACTCTAAAAGATCTTTGGAATTTTTTAGTATCCACATCTGATTCACGCCACCTCTAGAATAGGCAGTTTCACAATAACTTTGGAGCCCGGCTTTGATTGCTGATAAAATAGATGTTAATAATTTAGAAAGAGGTTTCGTGGAGCACTTGGAAGACCCAGCAATATACCGTTGTTTGTAAGGACACTTATGTAGTTTAGGTATCCAATACAGTGATGGAAGATCCAGTTCTTCATCTTTGGTTGAAATTCAAAGGAACATAGAATAGACCTATAATTATCCAGGATTTCCTCTTTGGTAAGTGTCGTGAGGGTATATGTTGAGTTTCCAAGTGAATTGTCAATACCTAATTCATTTATCAAGCAGTTCATGTAATGATATTTACACACAAAAACGATGTTGTTTGGGGCTTTATCTACGGGGACAACAACATATTTGTCATGAAGGTACGACAAGTGTTTTGCAACATTTGGGTCTTTAAAAATTGATGTAGCGTGGGTATTGATATGTCCATTTAGTTTCTTAATTCGGATTTGTATCAACGACCTCACAGCCTTAATCCATTCGGAAAGAGTATCTACGTCTTCTTTCTCGCGTTTAGCCCATTGCCTGGCATAATCCTCGACTGAATCCATTAGTATTTTGAAGTTGTATTTCCAATTGATGGATTTAGGCTCACGATATTTCGGACCTTTGGATAACAAATTTCGTAGGGAAGTGTTATTGACAATTTTGAGGTCTCCGGTAATAACGTGGCCAGCCGGATTATATGGCAATAACATTTGAATTGAATGGGATATCTAATAAAAAGATGAAAACAACACTTTATATTTTTATGCTATATGACCAAAAGGACCTAAAAATAGCCAAATCCATCTAAGGTCAACTTTGCCTTACAGAGTTGAAACCTTAGTCTTTTTTTATAATTTTTAAATTTATAAACAGAGAATTCTAAATGATTGATTGTTGGTGCTTAACGTCCAGTGGCAAATGTGTCGTGCATGTTCAGGACGAAAACAAATTAACAATAAATCCAATAAGGAGGTTCTGTAATAGAGGACGTTCGGGATAAAGGTCGGGAAATTTAGACTGCCACTGAAAATGAGACTATATTTGATATGGACAGAAATTTTGCCTTGCAAAAGACCACCTACGGACCCTTCAAAGAGCTGTTGTAAGTTTCTTTACGTGCAATGAGCGTAGCACTCTCTCTACACGCCCCGTTCTGACCGGACGTGGCTGCGTACTTGAACAACCCATACAGCCAAACGGACGTCCCACTTCGGCAAGGGTCGGCTGGAAGAGGACTTAAGTGTCCATATTTCTATTCCCCTGTCCCCCCTTGGAGGTATATAATTAGGTCTTTCCATTTTTCTGTGGAAAGACCTATTGTATTTGTTCTGATTATTATTTTTTTCTTCCGCCAAATTTTGTTATCGCGTAAAATTTTTGTTTCGCAATATGTCGCTATTTCTTATATAGTATCATACAGTTTATGTGCTTTTATTTTCACCCATTCTGAGCCGAACAATTTTCTTTATAAGAGTTATCTCCCTATTCACTGTTTATCAAGTGTGTGCATCTCCTTCGTAACAAAAAAAGATATCGACAAAATTCTTTTTCTAAATTGTTCGTTGCATCCTCAGGAATTTTTGGCTAATTTGGATCGAAGCGATTCGATGAAATTTTAAAGGAGTTATCTACCTTTACCAAATAAATTTGTCGGTATGTTTTTTTAACTCATAAACCGTTAACCGTATAACCCTTGAATCTTTTTATTTGAGGTCCCTAGGTCCTAACTTAGAAAATGAGGTCAAGGTCAAAGGTCAAGATCAAGTTCTCAATTTTGAATTTTCCTTGTTTTTGCATTTTCTCAAACACTTTTAAACAAGTGCAAAATGTTTGCTTTATTGTAATGAAGATTTTGTACATTTGGTGTGAAACAATCTAATGGCATCTTATAGGAATTAGTGCCCCTAAAATGTCTTAATATTAGGTTAATTGATTATTACTTCAACTTGGTTCATTATAAAGCCATATGACCTTTTACAAATGTTGAGTGACATATGACCTTGAAAAATGACAACCAGAAGTAGCTATTTTTGCACTTTTTTCATGGAAAAGAACTCGGAATCCATATATTTTGTAATTTAAATAGATAATCTTATCACTAAAGACTAGAAGTGACTTTCGATAAACCGGAAGTGGCCAATTATCTCCTGGTTTACAGGCAAAAGTATATAGAAACTTTATTTTTTGGAATCAGTGTGAAAGAAGCTATCATATGAGACCAGAAGTGACATTTACTTCACCGGAAGTAGCACATTATCTCCCTTATTTCATTCAAAAGTATATAGAAACCACCTATTTATCGCATTAGTATTAAGACACTGATGATTGGATGCCAATTTTAACTTTGAGTTAACTGGAACTAGCTTCTTTTTAATAACTTTGAAAATTGATGTGGAAAGACCTTCAATTGTTCTCTGAACAATTGTTTTTTTTAATTTTAGAAAGGTTTGTTATAACTCATGTCAAAATGTTTTTAATAAACAACGAAATAAATAATCTGTAAGCTTCAATACGATCCTTTTGAAATAATTATAAAAAAAAAAAAATAAATGTGTATATAATATGCGTTCACTTCACAAATAAACATTGTCAATTCTTATTCTTTTAATTTCTGATGGAAATGAAGCTATCCTGAATCTTATTACTGTGTGACCAAGCATAGCTTACGCTTGATCATACTCCTCTTCACAGTAGGAGCAACTGAACATTGTTCTTGATTTCTATTTCATTATTTCTAGAACGATAAAACATTATTTCCTATGATGCAAGAATCTTGCAATCTGATTGGTTTATTACCCGGGTGTATATAACACCACCCTGTTCACCAGGGGATATAAAAAAAATATACCAAAATTTACAAAAAATATAATTTTTGCCAAAATTATGAAAATTAAAATATTGGATAAAATAATTAATAAAAAAGATTTAAATTGACAAAAAAAAAAAAAAAAAAAAATCAAGTGAAGAAACAAAATATTTTTAAATATTCCCAAAATAATCAATTTTAAAATTTTCCACAAATGAAATAAATAAATAGATAATATTTGACAATGCACAGCAACGTCGGTGTTGAAAAATGTGTAGTGGAAGTTCGTCATAAGATTTGTTTTTCAATTTTATTCCCGGGAATAAAAATAGTAAACGAACGCTATAAATAAGAAATAAATTATTTATCTTATGCAATCAGGGGTGTACAGAATTTTACACCGGTGTTGAAAATGCATACGACATTCGGCTGTGCCTCCGGGTGTATAGGTTTTTAATACCGATGTAAAATTCTGTACACTCCTGATTACACCAAGATAGCTAATATTACAATCAAGACATATAGTAATTGAAACATTAAGGATATGTTTTCTGTAAACAAACACATTTACCCGATTTACACACTATATGTTCGTACATCTCAGTCCAACATGTCTGAGCTCACATTAAGGTTGTTTACATCACGAAATATTTACTGTGTGAAATACATATCGGTACACTAACATAAAGATTTCAGAAAGCAAATGAACGATGACTTTTTATGAAATGTACTAGTTATTACAGCATTATCAAACTAGTTTAAACTTTATTTGAACCTTTTCATTGTTTTTTAAACGTAAATGCACTGACATATTAAATTTTAAGCCATAGGATTTTTTTTTTCACTTCATAAAACAAGGACACACTCGAAAAAACGGACTGCTCTCTCGAAAAAAAAAAAACACGGACTGCTTTCGAAAAAAACACGGACATATCAAAACGAATTAACTCTTCAAAATGTCCTTTTCAAAGGAAAAAACAGGAATTTTTGTAAAGTGTCTGTATATATATATATCTAAGTATTTATAGATTCCATGTGCACATTTCCGTTGACTTTTGCAGTGGTATGTGTATAAAAATGGCTTTAATCTATATTTTGGAATAAAGCATTGTAAGGCTAAATTAAACGTTTTTAAAACAAAATAATGTAGGGTTGATAATATCTTTTTATCAAAAAATACTAATATACCTTCTACGATCTTGTATATACGGTTCTAGCATCTTTTTTCACGTTTTACCAGAAAGGAAATCTGTTTGTTTACATTTGAAATCACATTCACTCGAAAAAAGTGGTCACACTCGAAAAAACCCAATCAAATCACTCGAAAAACCACGATCCCAGCCGAACACTTTACCTACCGTGAAGGTTGTGGATTCATAGACAAGATTAAAAGACTTTATAATAAGAACCCCAGTGCGGACTAAATTCGATCGAAATTGGTTCTACCTCATGGTGAAAACGTTAACAAAAAGCACTTAGGTGTCACACTTTAGTTAAACCCAAATATATATATAGAGTATAGGGCTTTCAAAAAGGCTACACATTGATATCGCAAAACATCAGCCGCGAGCCACAATGTAAACCTTCAGTTTGGTGAATGAGATCTTGGTGCCAACGTTTGTTTTTAATAAAGAAAAGACAGGAAGTAACGGAAAAACAAATCAAATTAACAATTTAAATACGCATATATCCGCTAACAGAGTCCTAGGAAAAAAATGCTTTCTATATAAGTCCAGATATTGCGTGGTTCACAAAAACTTGGCGTATTATATGCAAAAAACAGTAAAACTATCGTGATATTTATCCCGATATTTTACTAAAATTTACCCGTATTGACTTGTAAAATGGGTGAGTGCAAATGTAATAAAAAGTGGCGAAAACTAGTGTAGGAATTTTGAAGTGCATTCGTAATGGCAAGGATTTGTATAGTAAGACTTACTATACAAATCCTTGGTAATGGTAATGTTATAGCAGAGATGTCTGCTTATAATATATATACTTATTTTGTATGTGTACCTATATCACTGTGACACACATGTTGTATGAAGCTTACATGACAATAAACATTTAGTTTGATTTGGTAATGCACCAACAAACGTTTGCATCAGTAGTAAACAAATTCATGCAAAATTATTTAACAAGAAAGGCTACAGCAATTTGAAAATTTAGAAAATATTTAAAAAAAAACAATCGGAACGGTAATTTAATTAGTTTGTTAAATCATAGACCAAAGGCACATTTACAGGCATTCCCATCCCAATTTATCAATAATATAAAATTTCTAAATTTTCTTCTTGAAATGTCTTGCAGTGAATTCTATAATTTAAGTCAGACCTGCATACTGAAGACATTTTTTTCTAAAGGTAGTTGTTCGGATGGTTGGAATTTCAAACATACTTGATTTTAAGTGACAAAACCATTCTCAGAAGTGTAGTCTCTAACGCAATTGTTCTCATGCGTCATCTAAGTTTTACTAAGCAATGAATCATAATTTGAGAGTAAATCATTGTATCCTCCACTGATTTTTTTTCTTCGAAATTATTTACTTTTGAATCGCTACAAAAATGCTATGGTGTGGACAAAAATTAAAATTTGAAAGCATGAAGATATGAAATATGGCTAATTCGTTTAGTTTCGATAAACTACAGAACCACCTATTTTGTTGTTATAGGATAACAGTTGCAATTTACCTTTACCCCAAAATAGAGTAAGGTGCAAAGCAACTGTGGCAGTCCTATGTTCCACAAGGAATAAAGAGGACTAAGTCAAGTAAGTCAATACCTTAACGTAACCTTTCTCCATAATGTTGGCACATGTTTGCACATGAAAACCAGAATTCTAATATGATAGATATAAGAAGATGTGGTATAAGTGCCAATGAGACAACTCTCCATCCAAGTCAAAATGTATAAAAGTAAACCATTATAGGTCAAAGTACGGTCTTCAACACGGAGCCTTGGCTCACACCGAACAGTAAGCTATAAAGGGCCCCAAAAATTACTAGTGTAAAACCATTCAAACGGGAAAACCAACGGTCTAATCTATATAAAAAACGAGAAACGAGAAACGAGAAACACTTATGAACCACATCAACAAACGACAACTACTGAACATCAGATTCCTGACTTAGGACAGGTGCATACAAATGAGTCGATATTTATAACCCAAAGTTTGGCATCACTGATCTTCACAGAGTGATGTAAAAATCAAAGTGGGTGTTTTATGAGCCTAGAAACCATAAGTAAATAGTTTTGATGAATGTAGGACAGAAAGTCACAGACAAAAAGCCACGGACAAAAAGTCACAGGACAAAAAGTCACAATTCAGTTTTTGAGATTATTTTCTTTGAATAAGAAGACACTTATTTCTAAAAAAAACATTTGTATATTTTTCTTGAACTATTGTATATATATAATACATACAATATGTAAACCATCTTTGTGAACAAAATTTATTAAAAATATCAATAATGATCAATTAATTGTTAAGAAAACAAAATGTCAAAGTGGCTTGGTACTTAAACGGCTTCATGGTGCCAAGAAATATATCCTTTGCATGCTTACAATTAAATAAATCTTCATTTATCAAGGCTAATGAACCATTTCCTCAACTGATAAAAAATATATGTAATAAAAAGTAAATATTTAAAGATCTTTCTCTATTATATTAAAAAAAATGTCAACAAATATGTGTGACTTTTTGTCCTGTGACTTTCTGTCCGCTTGCCAGTTTTGATACAGTGTCGTAGCAAGGCAATTTTTAAGTGTACGCCTGAATCTCGGCGAGGGGACTGGAGGCCGCAACATGCCCCGGCCCGAGTCCTTTTACGGTACGGGATTCCAGGGGAAAAGGGGGTGGGAAGCCCAACGGAAATTCACGTGTTATCAAGACGAGATACATTTTCTTTCTCTAGTACTTCACGAATAGCAACATACTTTGGAGACGTATCTGTTTATTTTTTTTTTTATGTTTAATTTATTCATTGTGTTGATTTGGTATCTAATGGTCAATGGTTTTACAGAAAAATGTTCTAACTAGTTACTGTAAAATGTGTTTTCCTAGATTTTCAGTATGTCTCAACTTTTTCGCGATACCCGTGACGGTAGCGACGTTTTGGATTTCAATGAACATAAATTACTTAAAACCGTTACTAAATTCTTTCATAGGTACAAAGATTTAGTTTAGAAGTTTGGCTATACCTGTAGAAAACTTATTTCAACCGGGATAGCTCATCCCAATTTTTACGGTGATGTTGTTAACCAAGCCCGTAAATTTAGATACGACCGGGTAAATTTATCGATCCATTAAATAAACTTTCTCCAAAAGGTTACCAATCCAACACTGTAATTAGATCTTTGAATATTGTTTTTATCGGTATAAATCTTGATTTTTTTATCAATAAATTTAAAACCCAACAAAATATTATTGTTTTACACATATGTACATTCACGATCCTACAATCTGTCGATACCATATATTTTGGCATGGCACAAGGTCGTGTTTTTCTTTGAATGTAAAAAGTAAATTAACAAAAATATCGAACTCCAAGGAAAATTCAAAACGGAAAATTCCTTATCAAATGACAAAAACAGCTCAAACACATCAAACGTATGGAAAACAACTGTCATATTCCTGACTTGGTACAGGCATTCCCTTATGTAGAAATGGTGGATTAAACCTGGTTTTATAGCTAGCTAAACCTCTCACTTGTATGACAGTCGCATAGAATTCCATGATATTGACAACAATGTGTGAATAAAACAAACAGACATAATAGGTAAAAATGTCAAAAATAAGGGTACAACAGTCAACATTGTGTTATAATCTTATTCACTATAAAAACAAACAAATATGTCAACAAAGAAAAACAAAATGGCATATAGACAAAGTTCATAAGCAAAAATGAAAGACAAGAATACAAAATATGACCATAGCACAATAACACAATGCCGGGATGCATAAGTAAATGACGTCTGTACACTAAATCACTTGGATGTTAGATATGTACTGATTGATATTTTAGTCTTAGATACATGAATTTGTTTTATAAAGTGGTATGGGCTTTGAGCTAGCTTTCAGTAACTGTGAGTACTCTCAGATCTAACTTTGAGATCTCACAAAACAAAACATGTTTAACCCCGCCGCATTTTTGCGCCTGTCCCAAGTCAGGAGCTCTGGCCTTTGTTAGTCTTGAATGTTTGTTTGTTTGTTTTTTTGTTTTTGTTTTTGTTTTAATTTTAGTTCATTTATATGTTTCGGAGTTTAGTGTGACGTACATTTTCACTGAACTAAAATTGAGAATGGAAATGGGGAATGTGTCAAAGAGACAACAACCCGACCACAGAACAGACAACAACAGAAGGTCACCAATAGGTCTTCAATGCAGTGAGAAATTCCCGCACCCGGAGGCGTCCTTAAAGACAAATCCTCTATTGTTTATGCGCACATACCAGCGCAACGGTATTATGCCGTCAGCGGTTTATGACGTCGTGGTTATCGCGAACTGAAAACGTTTATGAGAGTTATTCCTCTTTAGCCTAAGGAGAGAGTGACAATTGTTTTGATATGTTGATTTGCCGAGAAGAAAATGAAATGGTCTCCGGAATATAGACGTGTTCCTGAATTGGATATATGAATAAATTATGTGTAAATAAATGTGAATTAAGTGTAGCAAAAGCAAACAACAAAACGGCAAAATAAATTATATGAATACTAGTAAAAAGAGAGTCAACTTAACATCAATCTAACGAAAACACACAAAAACGACTGTCAAGAAATAAAACCGAATCTGGATATTCGACAACAAGATAGGATACTTTCATTGACACGGCCCCTGGATACTATCTTATGATCACAAACAAGCTTTTGTACAAGACTGGTAGAAATCCAGGATAGTTAAAGAAAGTTATTTAAATTTCAAAAACTTTAACCACAGAGTGAATATTTGTGAACGACGACGACGGAATGTAGGATCGCTATGTCTCGCTTTTGCGACAAAAGTCGCAGGCTCGATAAAAATTATGTGTCTGTTGTAACTGAAAACTAAGTACCAACATGTATATATTAATGTGCATTTAGTGTAGTTAAAAAACAAACAAACAATAAAACAGCAAATAACGGATCAGAATTGTCCATTACCTGTAAGAATATCGTCTAAACTGGCCTAACGTCTTTCGACGTTGCTTTTAGAATTAGCGCAATGTACTCCCGCCAATTCAAATTGTTAACATTTTTTTTAAATATCTTTTTCCATTACGGTGACCCTACCTTTTATTTCCTTATTTTGTTTAAATATAAAAACGCATATTCTGTTGAATTGTCATCGAGAAAACATTGGTAAATTTTATTAAACTTGATTGTTTTATAGATAATTTCACAATAAAAGGGCGGGAAAATTATTATAGCAACTTATCGTTATCAATTTCCCTCGGAAAAGGTAATATCAATAATATAGTTTGTACTAACAACAAGGTTACCAAAACACACAATTTTTATGAGATACGGACTTTTCATAAAATATTACACTGCTATTGACTAAAATTCATAATTTCCAAATTCCACGAAAATGATGACGTTTTAAAGCGAAAACGAGGTCGGTGACCCCATTTTTTATTTGCTCATTTTAAAGCTTTTACCTAACCTAAAGTAAAAATAAAATATAAAGAAGATAATATTGGTAGATCTGAATAGAAGGATTTGTCTTTAAGCTGGCCCCTAAACAAATATATATACTAGTTCAGTGATAATGGACGTCATACTAAACTCCAAATTATACACAAGAAACTAAAAGTAAAAATAATACAAGACTAACAAAGGCCAGAGGCTCCTGACTTGGGACATGCGCAAAAATGCGGCGGGGTTAAACATGTTTATGAGATCTCAACCCTCCCCCTATACCTCTAGCCAATGTAGAAAAGTAAACGCATAACAATACGCACATTAAAAGTCAGTTAAAGAGAAGTCCGAGTCCGATGTCAGAAGATGTAACAAAAGAAAATAAACAAAATGACAATAATACATAAATAACAACAGACTACTAGCAGTTAACTGACATGCCAGCTCCAGACCTCAACTAGTACACATTTTTGTTTCGGGGCCAGCTGAAGCCCGCCTCCGGGTTCGAGATTTTCTCGCTGTGTTGAAGACCCATTGGTGGTTTTGGGCTGTTTTCTGCTCTTTGGTCGGGTTGTTGTCTCTTTGACACCTTCCCCATTTCCATTCTCAATTTTTTTGTGTCTTGTGTTTTTGTTTTTTGTTTTGTTTAATGTGCTTTGTATTGGTCTGGTGTTTGTATTTTCAACTGAATTGTATAGATTGTTCTTATGTTGTACTAATACACCAGTGTCCCAGGTCAGGGGATGGTTTGGCGCCAGCAAACTTGGCACAATTAACCCCGCCACATAAAAGCTTTGGCTTATCAAATTCTTAATGTTGTCTCCATTTGACTATCAAAAAACTCTCATTGTTAACGTGGTATTATATATGTAATGAATTGCTTTAAACAATAGGAAACGTATGTAATTCACAGCTGATTCAGACTTTGACAGAAAATGGACAACAAATGTATAATAATGTGTATTCCCTGGCGTTTTGACGTAAACGTAGCTACGCGCCTGTGATAAGTACATTTTACAAGGATGTCTTTTACCATGCAATCTTCAGTAGTTACTTAAGAATTGAATGCTTCTTTTTGTAAATTTATTGGGGCGTAAAAGCATTGACCCAAGTACATTAAGCGCTTCATTCTAAAAATGTGCGCACGGTCAACACTTTTACAACCCTATAAAATTACTAAAAGAAGCATTCAATACTTATAATTACATTTTTTTGCTAGGATCATGAAAACACGATTTCTATCAAGTTTTTCTTTTGTTTACCTGTGCACTTTATTGTGGAAGCTCGTGTCATCATGAATGTTACATTTCATTTTGAAATGAAGGTTAATTTCAGAATGACGCGAGATTGCTGTTAGCCACTCAAAATAACGTATTAAAATGAAACATACATGTAATGTAATTATAAAGCAATGTTTGGCAACCTTTTCGAAAAGCACAACAAATATCAAAAGATTCGGCCGGAAAAGTCTTTAGTTGATTTCTAGACGGTCTTAGCAGTGCACGGTCTGAATATTTACAGAGGAAACCTTCAACATCAGTGTTCCTTAGTCATGATAATACCAAAATAAAAGCTGCAGTATGCCTGCTAGCCAAGGAGACAACCGAATATCTACCAGACTAAAGACCTACCAGAAGCCCTCTCATTACCAACAGAACATCATATGGAGAACGTATAGTAATATACAATTTTTACTTAGAGCGTCCACATTTTAAGCTTATTTGGAAAACATATTTTTTTATTAGTTCCGTCTTCAAGAGTAACTTTTGGCAGACATTTATCATAGTCACAACAGAGACTGTGGCATATATAGCTACACGCCAGTAGACCTTTTCATATTTTCAATGATTGATAATTTTTTGCTACTTTAGCATTATATGTAGGGATAAAACTAAAACTTCGAGTTTACTCCAGTCCTTATACAGTATTAAATTTTCTAAACATTTATGATTTATACTTGGGTGGCACAGGCACTTAATTGTCTCAGAAAAAAAAAATTCCTATATACCTTAATATAACACCTATATACCTTAATATAACACATGTTATATTAAGGTATATAGGAAATTTTTTCTGAGACAAGTGCCTGTGTTGGGTGGGCATGTAACCAGAAATCTCTAATATCTGGGAATGAGTATACTAACAATATTATGTCCATGTTAATATTTAAGTAAACGCTTCCTTGATGTACCCAGTGTAAAAAGCCGCGATATGAAAAGGAAAATAAGAAAGAAAGTAAAAAAGAATGTTAACAAAAAAATCTCACGAAGGCCAGAAACAGAGTGTCGATTGATCAGTAAATATATCAACCCCATGGGGTACCTCAACAATTAAGATCAGGTAGCAAATATGGCGGACGAAATTGGATTTGCTACGTAACTATTAAAATTGATATTCTTGGAGTTTGTTACGGGAACATGTAAGTTTCTTCCTTTTATAAAAAAGAAATTTGAATATTTATAACTTTTTCACCTGATTCAATATTTAGAGGGTGAATTTAATCAAATACTATAGTAAATTACACTTAAGCAGGTGCTCGTTTCTAAGGAAGCTTTCAGTTACCATTTAGTACACTTTTATCATTGTTTCGATACCTCATTACTCCAAAAGTTTTTTTTTTTATTTCAATCAAACGAAAATTTACAGATCTTTTACAGTCGTCTGATGGTAGAAATGTACTCTTGAAAAGAAAATCATCTCAAATTTCAGCTTTACAAAGGGAGATAACCACTTGTTATTTAGTTGTCTCACATTTTTACTGCAGTCTTATCAAGGATTTGTATAGTACTATACAAATCCTTGGTCTTATAGCTGTATTTTAAAGAACCAACTGCAAAATGTTCACAACTGTTTGATTGTGTTGCATTGCAGAGTTTCCCACTTATACGTAATGTCATTTTGACAGAAGCCTTTAAATGAGAAAATATCCACCAGCTAACAAAAATTATTCATACAAGAATAAGAAATTTTATTCACAAAATAAGGCCCCTGGAGGGCAAAGAACACAATTCAGACTAATATTTAAATATATTGGTCCCAAAAACATAAACAATAGGTACTCAATGTTAGGTTATGACATTGTTGCCTCCAAATGTATCATTCATTTAATCTTACAGTTATTATAATCACTGCAAACATGGAGTACATTTTCTCTGATAAAATCACCACAATGTCAGGATTTCAAAATGAATAATCAAAATGCATTAATTGGTTCAGTTTATATATATATATATATATATATATATATGATATACGAATGAAGACTCCCTGATAACTGGACCTTTAACAAATTTTTCTATATCAAGTTCGGTCTCACAAAGTCAGTTTATCACATAAGGCCTATACAAAACTAGGGACTATTAGATTATTCATATGTTATAGTAGTGTTTTTTTAATTTTGATTTTTCCATTAGGTTACTTCATATAAAATTTAAATAGAAAGAAATATTAATGACTTTAAAAGCAGAAGCATATCAAAGGCTTATTTTAAAAGAATTTTGAAATATATTTTTTTTTCTAACTTACATTTTTGTATTAATTTAAATAAAAATATTTGACAGAACAATGAAATATTGAGGCAATAGACTATTACAGACTTGACTCTGGAGTATATAATTTTTTGACAGGTTACCTATTCTGTGGTAGAACATTCTGGTACTCAATCAAGTAAGAGCAACTAAAAGAAGTAATATCAACATTAATTTACAATTCAAGCAATTTGGGAAAAACATCAACTGTTTTCTGATGATTTTGTTGTGTATAAAAATATAATTCAGTCAATTTTTTCACCAAATTGCACCAATTATAAGCTTGATTTTACTTCTTTAAGTTGCTCTTAATTGACCCAGTAGGATGTCCTACCACCAAAGAGTAGGTAACCTGTTGAAAATTATATACTCTGGAGTCAAAAGTCTGTAATTTGAAAATAGACTATCTATTACTGTCTTTTGTATTGTTGACACCTTCTCATTCACCTAATTGATTATTGTTTGTTATGTCAGTTGGTACATTTTTATACACCAAATTGATTACTGTAGTAGGTGATAATTGCTACATAAAGATGGTTTAAATCTGATATCATTAGTATCCTGAGAAAAACTACAGTGTTTATTTTAACTATTAACTTCAAACAGATGAATATATGTGTCAGATGTGTGGACTTTTAGGTAGCACTGTAGTATTTCCTGGCCCATAGGGATAATGAAAGCCTTTTTACAATGTTCACCACTTTCTAACACTGCCCAAAATTCTACATACAGAGTGAACTGAAGTGCTTTCATTATAATATTCAGAAATTAACTTTTTTGAATATATATGATGACTGTTACTTTTTTTGCTATCTTTATAAACCTAAGGCCACTAATGCTTTTAGGTCTTTTATCATGCAGTGAATACAGAATTAAATTTTTTTCAAAATTTATTTTCACCTGTATTAAATTATTTCATATTTTTCTACACCTGATTCATCCTTCAGTTTGGGAAAGTATGTTCAGTAGATACTGTATTTTTTGTCCAATCACACTGTTCAGATATATTGACTTAAGTAGGGTACACAAAAGAGCAATCTAAATTCCGGAATGTAAATACTACCTGCCACCTTTAGAATCACTCTGTTCAACAAGATGAAGGTTGTCTAAAGAGGATGAATGAAGATTATGAACAAGCTTCTAAGAGTTTCATAAAATTCCATGAATGTTTGAGAAAAGTTATTAATGTTTTGAAAACTTATAGCTCCAGACTGTTTCTAAATGTTTACTGCAAAAACTAGGTCCATTTAGCAATTAAATACAGAAAAAGGTAAAAAAATTATTAATTATTTGTTTTTCTCTCAAAAAATATGTATAATAAATTCATAATTTGTGTATAAATAAAGAAGTTAGATTAAAGATTAACAAACAGAAAAAAAAACACAGGAGAAAAATATAGACTGAGTTTGTTCACTTTGTAATGTTTCTATATATATAAAATAAGATTATTATATCCTTATTCTGGTATGATCGGAATTTGTTATAGATAGTCCAAGTTTGATATCGATAGGCCCAACTTTGTTATAGATAGTCCAAGTGTGTTATATAGATAGTCCAAGTTTTTTATAGATAGTCCAAGTTCGTTAAAGATAGTCCAAGTTTGTTATAGATAGTCCAAGTTTGTTTAAGATAGTCCAAGTTAGTTATATATAGATAGTCCAAGTTTGTTTAAGGTTCAGTTTGTTTTAGGTTGTGAGTTATCCAGGAGGGATATATGACCATGTAACAACTTACAACATTTTTTTTCCAAACTCATAAAATAGTTTACACAAACGTTAACTAAGTCAGTCCACATGAAAAATTTAAAGTAAAAATTGTTATAAGTTGTATCAAAATAAAAATTGTGAATAGCTGCATGATAGGTTATATACTAAATTAAATCATGCAAAAGGCTATGATGCAATTTTGAAAGTACATGTACATCTAAATTATGATTTTTTGCTCGCCTAGTCCATCGTTTGTCGTCGTCTGTTAACTTCTACAAAAATCTTCTCCTCTGAAACTACTGGGCCACAATCATCAGTGGGGTATCTTGTTTAATAAATGTGTCTGATGACCCCGCCTGCCAACCAAGATGGCTGATGGCTAAAAATAGAACATGGGGGTAAAATACAAGTTTTGACTATTATTTTGAAAACTGCTATAAATAGAGAAAATCTGACAAGGGCAGAAATGTACAGAATGTTGAGCTCTTCCTATTGGCTAGTTTTGTCAAAATGTTCGACGACTTCGAAAAGAAGTTATTGCCCCTAAATAATGAATTTTATCATTTTAAAAAAATAATTTGCCTATTATCTCGAAAAACTTTAAATAGCAAAAAATGTTCAGCAAGACAAGATCTACAAATAAGTCAACATGACCAAAATCTGCAGACAATTCCTTATTAGAGTTATTGCCCTTTGATGATTTTACCATTTTTTTGTGTTATTGCCTAATAACTTAAAAACTACAATAGATAGATAGAATCTTTAAAAGCAAAAATGATCAGCATGACAGGATCTACAAATAAGTCAACATGGCCGAAATCTTCAGTCGACTTCTTCCTAGTGTTATTGCCCTTTAATGACGATTTTCACCAATTTTTTGCATTTTTGCCTAGTATCTTGAGAACTATAATAGATAGAAACTTTAAAAGCAAAAATGATCAGCAAGACAAGATCTACAAATAAGACAACAGAAATTGTTAGTAGACTCCTTATTGAAGTTATTGCCCAGATTTTTGCCATTTTTGCCTTTCATTTTGAAAACTGTAATAGATGGATAGAAACTTTAAATAGCACAAATGACAAGATCTACAAATAAGTCATAATGGCTTAAATCTTCAGTCAACTCTGAATTGGAGTTGATGCCCTTTAATAAAAATTTAAAAATTATTTTTTGCATTTTTTGCATTATTATCTTGAAAACTATAATAGATATTAAAAAATTTAAAAAGGATAAATTATCAGCAGTATAAGATCTACAAAAGTCAACAAGACTGAAATAGCCATTTAAATCTTAATAGAGTTATTCCCCTTTAGTGATGATTTTTACTCTAAAGTGGCCATTGTCTAAGGCGCAGGTGAGGGACACAGGCTCTTAAGAGCCTCTAGTTTTACATACTGTATCTTTATTTATTCTAGCTATATAAAGAGTGGAATATTTTACCATCTGATAATATTGAAAGTGAATAAGACAAAGTAGCAAATTTTTCAATATAAAAGTATAAGTAATGCCAAAACACGTAATTAACAGCGCCTGGTGATATGTTTTGGCACTATCTATACTTTATATTTGTCATAATTTCTTTCTGCTGATTCACATAATTAATTTTGATCAGCTTAAACTATTAAAAAAAAAAATTCTGCAATGAAATGCAGGGTTAATTTTATACAACTGTCATATTCAAGGGAATATTTTGTTCAGCCCTTTTTAGCATGAAACCGGATGTGATGTTCTATATATGTTTTGTGGTATTACACCTAAATTAAGATATTAAGCATATACCATTATCTTACAATATTGTGAAGATATACAGATAACCATGAAATGCAGTAACTAACAAAACTAAACACTAAATATCACAGATATTTTGTTATATGTTCACTCCATTTTTTTTCAGCAATAATCTTGTGCAGAGTTCTGGAAATTATGTTTTCCCTGGTGGTCCTTTGAAGAAAATCTGCTGGTCCTCACTATTATTTCTATTACAAAGTACCAAAATTGTGTTAGTCCTTTGCTAAATTTTGGTGGTCAATAACTTTTGAACCCCACTTTTCGAGAACTCTGTTTTGCAAAATGCTTAGGGTTGATAACATTATGAAAATTTTAAAAGTTTGATAATTCCCTAAACAATTCAGTTAAACTGTCAATCCCTTATTATATTTGATCAGAATACCAGCAAATTCAGGAGTAGATAGGACATTTAATGTATGTACTCATTCTTAAATAAGTAACATCATAAGTTGCCTCTAGATGTCTTTTGGTTATTTTGTTGTTGGGTTGGTATCTCATTGGTGTATACCCTGCATCTCCTTTTATTCATATATACAGTTTATATTGTCGAAAAAAGTAAGCTTGTGAAAATTGTTAGACAAATCAGTATATATGTCTGGGAGTAACTTTAATCAAAAGTTATAAAATAAGAAAAAAAACTGTCATGTCTTGTTTGACATGATCTAGTTGCTGGGACAGGATGTTTTGTTCGCTAAACCTGTGAACTAAATGCAGATATTTAATGGGCTATCCTTCTCAACAAAGAATTTATAGTCATAAACAGCACAATGAAATTTAATTCTCAGGTGAAAATATGTCCATTAAAGTGAAAAATAAATTTTGTGGAGCCCTTTATTGTTGTTAAGGGTTTTGTTTCCAACCAAGATGGCTGATGGCTAAAAATAGAACATGGGGTAAAATACAAGTTTTGACTATTATTTTGAAAACTGCTATAAATAGAGAAAATCTGACAAGGGCAGAAATGTACAGAATGTTGAGCTCTTCCTATTGGCTAGTTTTGTCAAAATGTTCGACGACTTCAAAAGAAGTTATTGCCCTAAATAATGAATTTTATCATTTTAAAAATAATTTGCCTATTATCTCGAAAAACTTGAAATAGCAAAAATGTTCAGCAAGACAAGATCTACAAATAAGTCAACATGACCAAAATCTGCAGACAATTCCTTATTAGAGTTATTGCCCTTTGATGATTTTACCATTTTTTTGTGTTACTGCCTAATAACTTAAAAACTACAATAGATAGATAGAATCTTTAAAAGCAAAATGATCAGCATGACAGGATCTACAAATAAGTCAACATGGCGAAATCTTCAGTCGACTTCTTCCTAGTGTTATTGCCCTTTAATGACGATTTTCACCAATTTTTGCATTTTGCCTAGTATCTTGAGAACTATAATAGATAGAAACTTTAAAAAGCAAAAATGATCAGCAAGACAAGATCTACAAATAAGACAACAGAAATTGTTAGTAGACTCCTTATTGAAGTTATTGCCCAGATTTTTGCCATTTTTGCCTTTCATTTTGAAAACTGTAATAGATGGATAGAAACTTTAAATAGCACAAATGACAAGATCTACAAATAAGTCATAATGGCTTAAATCTTCAGTCAACTCTGAATTGGAGTTGATGCCCTTTAATAAAAATTTAAAAATTATTTTTTGCATTTTTTGCATTATTATCTTGAAAACTATAATAGATATTATTAAAAATTTAAAAGGATAAATTATCAGCAGTATAAGATCTACAAAAGTCAACAAGACTGAAATAGCCATTTAAATCTTAATAGAGTTATTCCCTTTAGTGATGATTTTACTCTAAAGTGGCCATTGTCTAAGGCGCAGGTGAGGGACACAGGCTCTTAAGAGCCTCTAGTTTTACATACTGTATCTTTAGTTATTCTGCTATATAAACATGATAAAGAGTGGAATATTTTACCATCTGATAATATTGAAAGTGAATAAGACAAAGTAGCAAATTTTCAATATAAAAGTATAAGTAATCATGGTAATGCCAAAACACGTAATTAACAGCGCCTGGTGATATGTTTTGGCACTATCTATACTTTATATTTGTCATAATTTCTTTCTGCTGATTCACATAATTAATTTTGATCAGCTTAAACTATTAAAAAAAATTCTGCAATGAAATGCAGGGTTAATTTTATACAACTGTCATATTCAAGGGAATATTTTGTTCAGCCCTTTTAAGCATGAAACGGATGTGATGTTCTATGTATGTTTTGTGGTATTACACCTAAATTAAGATATTAAGCATATACCATTATCTTACAATATTGTGAAAATATACAGATAACCATGAAATGCAGTAACTAACAAAACTAAACACTAAATATCACAGATATTTTGTTATATGTTCACTCCATTTTTTATCAGCAATAATCTTGTGCAGAGTTCTTGAAATTATGTTTTCCTGGTGGTCCTTTGAAGAAAATCTGCTTGTCCTCACTATTATTTCTATTACAAAATACCAAAATTGTGTTAGTCCTTTGTTAAATTTTGGTGGTCAATAACTTTTGAACCCCACTTTTCGAGAACTCTGTTTTGCAAAATGCTTAGGGTTGATGACATTATGAAAATTTTAAAAGTTTGATAATTCCTAAACAATTCAGTTAAACTGTCAATCCTTATTATATTTAATCAGAATACCAGCAAATTCAGGAGTAGATAGGACATTTAATGTATGTACTCATTCTTAAATAAGTAACATCATAAGTTGCCTCTAGATGTCTTTTGGTTATTTTGTTGTTGGGTTGGTATCTCATTGGTGTATACCCTGCATCTCCTTTTATTCATATATACAGTTTATATTGTCGAAAAAAGTAAGCTTGTGAAAATTGTTAGACAAATCAGTATATATGTCTGGGAGTAACTTTAATCAAAAGTTATAAAATAAGAAAAAAAACTGTCATGTCTTGTTTGACATGATCTAGTTGCTGGGACAGGATGTTTTGTTCGCTAAACCTGTGAACTAAATGCAGATATTTAATGGGCTATCCTTCTCAACAAAGAATTTATAGTCATAAACAGCACAATGAAATTTAATTCTCAGGTGAAAATATGTCCATTAAAGTGAAAAATAAATTTTGTGGAGCCCTTTATTGTTGTTAAGGGTTTTGTTTGAGATAGCAACAGAGGGATTAAGAGGAAGTTGCAATTTACCCAGAATTCCTCATTTTTTAGTAGCCTTCTGTACCTTCAAGGTAAGATTATTTTATAAGTGTGGGCTCCTCTGATATGGGTACATATATTTTAATATCATTGTTACATTTATAACCAGAATTCTAAAATTTTATCTTTACTGAAGGTTTTTATATATTAATCAGTGGCTGATTCTAGAGGGTCAGGTGTACACTCTACACCGGACCCCTGTCAATTGGATATATATCGTTTTTTTGCTTAAAATTGTCCAAAAAAATTGCAATCATGCTCTGATGTATTTTATTCATTTTTGACAATTACATATCCCTTTCCTCCATTCCTGAATCTGCCCCTGTTAATTTGATTATAATTATTTTTCATAAAATAAGACATATTGCATAGGCATACATTTTAGTATATGGTTGAAGACTGTATAATGACCTTTATAGACCTGTAGCTTATTTTGACAAAAGTTTTCTGTCACATTGATATATATGCCATACATATATAACACTCATGTAGTCCATTGCTAGCCTATTATGCATGTGAATGTCAATGCCTTATCAGAAAAAGTGGACAAACATAATTCCATTTTACCACACCGGATATCATGATCTGAAATCCTTGGAGGGATCTGAAGACCGAGGAGCAATTATTGCATTATGCTCTGTGGGAATCAAATCCAGATTTTAGTTGCCCATCATTTGTATTTTTCCTGTAATTGCTACTCAGGATTCAGATCCCTCTGCTGATTTCAGATTGTGATAATCCCAGATAACCAGAGTGTTTTACACTCTGTCATGTAATACTTTTCATCTGAAAATATTGACTTAATATTGGGGGCTGAAAAGTGCCCTTGCCTCACCTGCTCCTTATTCTCTTGGAAATTAATTTTTATTTGACATTTATATATCTTTAAGGCATTTACAGAAAAAAAGGTTTTGTTAGCTCAGCTCAGTACATGTATTGTATTGATTAAAAAAAGGAAAAAATAAAATCATAGAGAAAGAATAGATTTTATAGTGTAACATATTCCCTCCTGTAACACCTGAGATCACCTTGGTTTTTGCTTGGATTGGTGTTGCTTAATCTTAAGTGTGATGTATTATGTTTTTTGGCCATGATGTTGTTTGTTTTTCTTTGACTTATGATTTTTTATTGTTTTGTTGGTATTTTCTGTCTCTTAAAAAAAATCATTTGATTTAACTGTATTCTGCAAAATTACTGTTCATATGCATCATGTACATGTTTTGTAATTGTTAAAGTTACTTGAAAACTTTTTTTTACCATCAAGCATAGATGGCTTCAGCCAAATTTGGTGCAACTTAATGGAATTTTTATTTTAAATGCTATTCAACTTTGTAATTGATTGGTGCCTAGCCTAGTTTATTTAGCACACCTATGCTGACATGTAATATTCATTGACTGGCAATATTATGTAAATTCCCTGTTCATATATATATATGTTTAAATTATAGGTTTTTCTACCAGTGGCTACCTGGCATAGATAGATGGCTTTAGTCAGATTTGGAGCAACTATTTGGAATTTTTGGTTTCCAATGCTCTTGACAAACTCCACATTGTTTAACCCTTAGATCTTTTTTATTTGAGAACCATTGATGAGTTTTTTTTGTAAATGAAATAAGTTACACTTTGGTATGCTAAAATGATAAGCATGGTATCTTTGATTACTTTTTGGGGCTTATTTTTTCAAATATTTGACATTCTTCAGTGTTTGTATTGGTCCTGTTGGGATATAAAATTTGTATTTATTGTAATCAAGATTAATTTCAAATCTAATATTCTATATAGTTTTGATTCTATGTGTTTAATATGTCAAAGTTATAAAGCTGTTCAAGATGAAAACAAAGAATAAAAGTAAATAAATTGATAAAATTTTGTACAATAGGTTAAAATGAAACATTAAAAAATCCAATAAAACTTTTATATTAAATGAAAGTGATCATACAGGCTGAATATAGTAGCACAGAATAATATCTTTAGGATTTTATACATACTAAAATATTAATCAATTGTTAATGTACATGTAAACAATATATGAAAACCAGACAGATAATATTTTTGAAGTCATTTTAAAAGAGTTTTGACTATATACTGGACATATAAGGGTTGCTGATGATAGGATTTAGAGGAGGAATACTTACTGTAATGGTTCTGAAGATAAATCAACTATACTGAGAATACAAATACTGACGAAGTCGAAGGGGACTTTAGGTTTGCACTCTGTCCGTCTATCTGTCTGTCATCCGTCAGTCCGGCAAATCAGTTTTCCAGACTTTTTCTTCATGCTTGAAGATATTGATTTGATATTTGGTATATTGTTTTATCATGACAAGTACAGGTCAAGTTCGATTTTCATGATTTTAGCTTTTCTCCTTGTTCAGTTAAAGCCCTTTCCCTAGAATTAAATTTTTTATGAAATACTTATTAATTACTAGATTTCTGTTCAGAGGGAAATAACTCATTTTTTAACTTCCGCTAGAATTAAATTTTTGATGAAATACTTATTACATTTCTGTTCAAAGGGAAATAACTAATTTTTTTAAAAAGATTTGTAAAAGACATTGTATTAAGATAAATGACATTTTGGATTTTTTTCCTTTGTTTAGTAAATTGTTTGAAGAATTTAGTGGTAGGTTTGTTTGTTATTTTATGTAGTTTACACCATGACAAGTTATAGATCAAGTTAAAATTTCATTCCATTACAATGAATTTTTAACTGGTAGGGGACTATGTATTGCCATGCAATACTCACAGAAAGCTTGTTGCTCTTGCTTTAGATTTAATTTGATGTTTAACAGCTCAATGCTTTTTTTTTTATATTACATTAGCAGGAAGAACAGGGCAGAGTGAAATGGCCCCTTTTTATACGCCCGTTTACGGGTCGTATTATGGTATACCGTTGTCCGTCTGTCCTTCCATCGTCAACATGGTGGACATTAACTCAAAAATGCTTTAACCAATTTGCATAAAACTTTGGTGAATTGTTTATATCTATTGACCTGAGCTCCCTTTCGTTTTTTATAAATAATAGATTTTATGTTTCCAAGTTAAGGGGTTTTATTCATTAAAAAAGGAGGATTTTTTCGGACAATAACTCAAGAATGCTTTCACCAACTTGCAAGAAATTTTGGTTAATTGTTTATATCTATTGACATGAGCTCCCTTTTGATTTTTATAAATTGTAGATTTTACGTTTCCAAGTTATTATTAATGGAGGCTCAACTCAGGTTGTCAAAAAAATGTTGTTATTTGCTTAGTACTAAACAATGTACAATAGCTTTCCCTGGCTCATCAACTCCCACAAAAATTAAATTTGCATGACGGTTCCTCAGTACTGGTATAAACATGTGTATGTGTATGAACTGTACAATATATGTTGATTAATATTATATGGAAATTTAGATCAGTGTAATGTGAATTGAATTTGAATGTGGTTTAAATTTGGAGACAGGTATTATAACAAATTACAGCAAATTATGCTTGGCAGTATGAATTCACTCAAAATATAATTAAAGTGAATAAAAAATCACTTATTGTATGGAAATTTAATTTTCTTCTGGGTAGAAAATTACAATTGAATATAAAAATTTAGGATTATTGAATTATAAAATCAGGATTGTATATATTCTCTAAAGAGAATTGTTATTCATGTCTGTGGTAGGTGGTAAAGTTGAAATATTACAACAAATTCAATGGAATTTAAATCTTTCCTTCAATAATGCATACATTCACATATTAGGGTCTTGTCCATAGTTAGGAAATATTGTATTGACTTTAAGTTTTATGTATCTGCATTCAACCAGGTGAAAAAATTCATTGAGGGGAGTTTAAGGTCTCCTACCAAAAATTGGTCATTGACCTACATTTCATTCCCTATTGAATTTTGCAAGTTTTATGATTGAGTTCAGTTGTCAGATACCAAGACACCAACAATCAGAAGCACCTCTGTGTTGACATGAATTATTGATATGGTCATATTTATAAATTAATAGTTTACAAAACTTTGCCTTGTTCCAAATACTAAGAATTTTCTATCCCAGGAATGGATTACTTTATAAAAATAAGGAGATGTGGTATGATTGCCAATAAGGCAACTATCCACCAAAGTTCAAATAAAGTGAATGCAAGCAATTATAGGCAACCCTACAGCCTTGAACAATGAGGAAAACCATACCGTATAGTCGGCTATAAAAGGCCCAGACAAGAAAAATATGAAACAATTCAATTGAGAAAACTAACGACCTAATTTATAACAAAACATTAAACAAAACAATTTAAGAAAAACAATTATGACAGACATGAACCAACGACAACCACTGAACTACAGGCTCCTGACTTGGAACAGGCACATTATAAAAGAATGTGGCAGGGTTAAACATGTTTGTGAGTGCTCAACCTTCCACTAACATGGGACAGTGATGTTACAGCACAACATAAGAACAAACTATAAAAATCAGTTGAAAAAGGCTTAACTCATCAGATATATACAAAGCAGAAAAACATCAAACAAAAACAGACTGGACGTGGCAGGGTATTTATCCATCCCTCATCCCTAAAAACAAAAAGGACACTAAGTACAGATCTGAGAGTACTCACAGTTACTGACAGCTAGTTTAAAGCTAATAACAACTAATAAAAAAATCAGGTATCTTAAGACTAAAATATCGATCAGTACACATCCAACATCCAATGGATTTAGTGTAAAGACGTCATTAACAGTCAGAGAAAAACATGACCATGTGTATAACATGACCTTGTGTATTTGGCAAAACCTTTCGGAAATATGGGTCCTCAATGCTCTTCAACTCTGTACTTTATTTGGCCTTTCGATTCGAGCATCACTGAAGTGTCTTTTATAGAAAAAACATGTTTCTAGTGTACAAAATAATAAGCCTGGTATCTTTGATGAGTTTATATTGATAAAGTAATATGGTGAAAATTATGATTTGAACAAAAATCTTCAGTGTTTTCTTTGTTTTCATATTACCCAAAATGTGATATATATATATGTGTTTATTATCCTCCTTTAGATGAAAATAGATACAACATAATACAAAGCTACCATGTTAATAATGAGAATATTAAGATGAATAAAATGAATGAATAAATAAATAAATGAATAGTTAACTTAATAAATAATTAAATAAATGTCCAGATAATTCAATTAATTTCAGTTGTAATAACTATCAAATTAACTGTCATATTCCTTACATAACCTATTGATAAACTTTACACACAAATGCATCTGTTTTTCAAGAAGAACATTTTTAACTGTTACATGATAGCAGAGTTAGTGTCAAATATGTGTCTTTCATATCATGGAGCGTTGCCCTAAACTCAATGGGTCCAATATTAATTAGATCTATCCAAAATAAGTCTCTTGTTGACGATACACTACAGCATTGTATAAAATGTGTATATTTGCATTGTCATTGAAAAAACACACTTATGGCATAACAGTTATTCCGCATCAGGTTCGTTTGGTATAACAGAGAACACAGAGATATGACAAATTGTGTTTGAAACTTCAGAGATGGGTACTGGCACAAGATATTTCAAGCACGATGTGGTTCAATAGAGTTATGAATAACTTTTAAGTATTCGAAGTGACGATCACTATTTAGGCATTGTTTGAGAGAGTTCTCTTCATACTCGTGTACACGCTTTTTAACTATTGATTTCCATTGGTTCTGCACAGGAAAGTAGCTCATCAACAAAAGTTTTTCCATATGGCCCACTAAATCATATTTCTGCATAATCTGGATGACATCATTAACAAAGCCAAAGTTATTTTTCGTACACTTGTGGTAAAACATATAAGGACATTTTTCAGAAAATATGGAGATGGCATATTGCACAGCCTTCCAAAGAATAACAACTTATTAATGTTAATGATACTTTCAATAGGAATCCATCTTAGCAATGAAGTACACTTGTCAGCTCTGGTCAACTTAGGTAAACCTTGTATGCAAATATACCGATGTTTTGTTCGTTTGAATCAGTATTATATCAATAAATACTTATACATGTATTTAAAAGTATTAATTGATCTCACAATTCTGGCAATTGAATTATATTGATAATTGCATGCAATAATTTCTAAATTTACATTGCATTACAAAAGGAATTCTTTGACAAGTCAGGTTTAATAACCCAAACATTTTTATATGGAATATTGGACTTGCTGAACAAAAATTTAATGAACAATTGGATAAAGGTGACAACCCGATCATATCCTCAGGTCAACATGTTTCAAAACTTTAGTGTTTCAGTTGTAGACAGTAATATCCCTGTTTTCAAAATTGCTAAAGATTGAATATGATAATTTCTTATGTATATTAAATTCCTATAATATTGAGAAAAGTTTAAGTAGATGTTATTTTTTTCTGTTGTTGGGTTACTGTCACATAAACCTTTTCCTAGTGTTATTCATTTGCACATCAAAAAAGAAGTTTTACTTTGTGTACCTAACATTTGTCTTTTAAAAATCCCAAACTCCCCATTTGAAGCCTCTGATTTGTTTGGTAAATTGACAGGTAAATTAGATGCTTTTTTAATGCAGACACATGTCAGTTAGCTTTATCTATCAGCTTTACAATATTTCCTGATAGACTGAAAAGAAATTATATAAAGTCAATATTTTGGTTTGAATGTTTACATTTACTTCTTTGTTGAATAAGTTCCATGGAATATATCCACTTATCTTGTTTTTGTTTGTTTGTATGGAAAACTTTATTGTTCTAAGATCCTTTTGGAAAGAGATCGTCTTTTTTTTCATTTCCATATTTGATTTCAATCCCATTTAAAGAATAAACAGTACTGGAGGTAGGTTGCATACTGTGCAGTTTACTGGTAATAAAGTACATTTACAAGTAGACAATACAGGTATGTATTGATTGTCAAGTCAATTCTATTCTGTTATTCTGACTTTTAGTAGTAAAGGCATTTTTATAGTTATCTGATAACTGTCTTCTGCTTTATTCAAAGTTTGCTTATGATGTCATTAGAGAATACAAAAGTTATAAATATTAAAATCTTCTTGCAAGTGAACTCTCCTTATGTGTGGAAGGTTGTTGGTTACATTTCTGGCTGGATATCAAATCAAAGATCTTTGAATTGTTATAGCTGCTTCTATGCTAAGCATGTGACATTTAGGAGGAAGAGCAAATACTGCTTGGCTTGTATGGGTAAGTTTACATGTCTTCCCTAGCCTCATGTTAACTAGCACATTAAAAATCTAATTCAAAGTGTCTTTCTAGTACAAAGCAGATTTTAGGATATCTTATTAACATGCTATTATCCTGATTATGTATTATATATTGCTGGACAAAGAAGGCATCATCAATCTATCAATCAGTCTTATGGACATTACCTTATATAAATCATTAGAATATCAGTTCAAGAGGAAAAAAAATCTGTTATTGGCTTAAGCAATGTAATTTATACTTGATTTGGATATAAATTGCAAGAGAACCAAATATTTCAGCCAGCATTATACCAATCTTATAAACCCACGTTCTATTCTGTATGACTGGTTAAGAAAGACATATATTATTTGCCAATCCATTCTCTAATTGTTACATATAGGAATGATTAAAAATAAACTGATTAGTACTAATACATACAAATCTAGGGTACTGTTTTAATTAGGTATTACAAAGTATTTATGATTTTAATGCCATTAGTGGTCATCAGAGGTATGCAATAATAGGCTTAATGTAATCAAACAGGATCATCAAATTTTAGATTGAATAGGAAAAAAGACGTGGCTATACATCAATGTGACAGCAACCCAATGACAAAAAAATAATCAAAAGGCATTTAAAGGGCAACATACAGTCTTCCACAATAGACAGGTGCCCAGGGTCAAAATGTTGTCACCTTGATTTCATGGTTAACGACGTGTATTGGTAAGGTTTCAGGTTTGGGATAGTTCCATGTGTTGCAGATCATAGTGTAACTTCATCATAGAATTTTATAAAGTAGGTGTAACAAAGGAAGATGTGAGCTTGCAATGAAAATATGTTTGTTTGTATAGAAATAAATTCATGTGTTTCAGGGGCGTAGCAGGCGGTACGGCAGGTATGACAGCCGCCGTACTAATAATTTTTGTTGGTACGGCATGCCGTACCTAAAATTTATATAAAAATATAAAAAAACAAGGTTTTGCACGGGAATAAGGAAAACAAGGTTTTTATTGAAAATAACACAAGATAGAAAATCCCATTTATGAGTCAAAAGCAATATACGGTATACATTCATTAATACCGGGTCAATAGAAATAAGAAGATGTGGTACGAGTGCCAATAAGACAACTCTCAGTCCAAGTCACAATGCATAAAAAATACCATTATAGGTCAAAGTACAGCCTTCAACAAGAAGCCTTGGCTCACACCGAACAGCAAGCTATAAAGGGCCCCAAAATGACTAGTGTAAAACAATTCAAGCAGGAAAATCAACTGTCTAATCTATATAAAAAACCGAGAAATGAGAAACACTTATGAACCACATCACAAAACCACATTCACTGAAGAACAGGCTCCTGACTTAGGACAGGTGCAAACGAGTTATCGAACATGACCTGGTATTAATCAAAGTACGGCATTGTTTTACTTATAAATCTAATCTAACTAAAGATTTTGATAAATTATGGTCCTGAACTGTCATAGCACAATCAATAGCATCATCTAGGGCCTTCTACAATTGTTCTGGTTTAAATATTTCAGAACAACAGTTAAATGACCTTTTATGTACGAATACTTTGACTCAGTGGCATGAAAGAACTATAAAGTTAGCAAGTACTCAACTCCGCTGTTTAAAGAGTTTTCGCAAAGAAAGTTGTATTTTGAACAAAACATATGAAAAACAGGATGAGAGTAATTTTCTCTTGTAATTTAACACTCTTTTGATTGAAAATTTACGAATTTTCGTCATTTAACAAAAAGTGTGAAACTTTAAATACATTTTTACACGCTTTGTAAAGTAAATTTTATAAAAAGAAGACCAAATATACAAAAGTTCTGTGAGGCACTTGGTTTTATATTATTTTCCGTAATATCGGATTTTCACCCTCTACAAATTTATGAAAGTAAGCGTTACGAATGTACACAGTGGATATTAGTCCAACAGTCACATAGTCGATTTGCACCCTTTGCCTGATCCTTAGATAGAAAAGAACATAATGATAGTCCAGCGCCTTAGTGACTCATTTTTATTTTTGATTTTTTTTTTATGTCACTGACAGCAAAAAAATAAACAAAAATCAAAAAATTGAGTCGCTGATGCTAGGGCTGGTCTAATACGAGTAACAAACCTGTTTGACGCTATAGAAAATGTTATTCCATTATATTCTCAAAACGCATCCAACTCTTTGCATTTCTGTCCCAAAACCAACTTTATTTTCCTGAAAATCTGTTTTTCTATTTTACAAATAATTACCTTTATCCATATGGTTATTTATTTATTTTTATTTTATTATTTTTTATGTAGATAATGAAAGACTAGTCTGCGATTTAGGATATTTTTGTGCAGCTGAACTTTACGTGAATGCAATTTTCCACACTAATCAAGATGCCTTTATAGATGATTGTGAATTTGGGATGTCCCTCTCTGGGTCAGCTGAAAATGTTCTAACTTCGTTTGCTCTAGGTTGTTTGTACATTGTTATGTTGCTCCTATATTACAAGTCATTGCTTTAAAAGTTCTAGCATTGTCATCGTGAATAATAATTCATTGATTGTTATGGCAGTGTGACCATATTCACAATGAAAATAGATTTGTTCGCAGTGTCATAGTTTTCCTCATTTGTCTTACCCAGACTTGACAATATATGAAAAATTCCGCACTGGGTCATTTTTTTTTTCTCTGTCGTTGTACAAGGAATTTTGATAATCTGTTCATCTTTCTGATCATAATTCCTTTTACCCTGTTACTATGTTTAACGATGATTTGATAGTCTAAGATTAGTTTCGTAATTTCCCGCAACGGCTATACAGAATTGCACGCATTTTTCTTTTTTCTTTCTAATAATTTCCAAGTAGGAGCATGCCGAGACCCCTTGCAAGGTATCCGACACTAATTGAAAGTATCAATTTTAGCTAAGATATTCCACTTTTTCTATCCAGTTGGATTGCTGCCTTTTTTGACACATTTTATGTTTCAAATTCTTTTTCTATATTTTGAAGTTGACTTTTAAAAATAAAGTGTCATAAGTCAAATCGTTGCTCATGAAAATGAGGTTTTCAGGAGTGAAATTTTAAGTGTCAGAAGAGGGTCAGAATGCAGGATTTTGCACCATTGATCCCAAAATTTCTCAACCTTCAGCGGCCCCGATCCCCTGCCGAATAACCGCCTCTGCGAGGCGGGATGAGTCGCTACACGACCAATCAGATTTCCTGCCGTACCAATATAAATTAGAACACTACGCCTCTGTGTTTACCTGTGTAAAGTTTGTGCTATTTCTTGAAGTAGAAAAGATATAGAAATTTTAAGATCTATTAGGATAATGTGGCCTTAATTTCATGGTTTAATGATCAGGGTTAAGTTTTTGGTTTAAGTTTGTTGTTTTTATGCCCCACCTACGATAGTAGTGGACACATTCTTGTTAGATAATGCAAAGTAACTCCACCAAAGAATAAAGATAGCTGGTGTAATTCCACTGTGGTGGTTCAGAAGTCAGTAGTTTATGGATTTAATGAATGCAACTTCATCAAAGAATATGCCACTATAATAAATGCCTTTGAAATATGTCAAATAATGGTTCAGGGATATTAGAAACCCTTTTAACGTTAATTGTAGGCAAGCAGAGCTGCTAAGGAGGGCAATGTGGCCATTGGCAAATGTTATTTTTGTTTCATTATTGTTTTGTATTCCTTTTGTCAAACATATTAACAATTAGTAGTAGACTAAAGTGTCTTAATAATTTTTAGAACGGTAAATGGCATTGAAATACATGTTAGTATTTAAGTATAGAATGCACAATATTTGACATGACATATGAAAAAAAATCGCAATCTCAACCTACTGAAAAAGTGCATTGTTTATCTAAATCTTAAATCGGGTATTAAATTAAAACACAAGGGGAAAATGTTTTATTTTTAAGTTAAACTGTAAGTGATAGATTGAAATAAAAGAGGTGATGGCATACTTCCAGTAATTTAAATTATTTTGATTTTAAATTCACAAATGACTTGAAAGCATACAATGTAACCAAAAGACATAAGTTGATCCTGGTAAAATACTTTAAAGATATTGGCATGAAGCCATGAAAAAGTATTATTGTAATAAGGGCCATAACTGTGACCATGACTGTCATTGAGTTTTACCATTATTGTTCTAATGGAAGTTATTGAAATCTACCCAATACCAACAGTGTCAAAATCATGGGTCATCTCATGTGTGTAATTTGTTAAGCACAACACTCATACACACAGGATTTAACAAAATCATCTTACATTTAAAATTTTTGTTGTGAATTATTTAAAATCAGCTGGATTGCTTTAATAATTTCATCCAAATCATGTCGAAAAATGGGAGAGTGAAATTAATCACATGAAAGAGATTGTCTAGTGGAGTTAAGGAGTTAAGGAGTAAAGGAATTTGACTTTGAATAGAATATGAAATCGATAGTCATGTTCATTCTTTTGATAATCGAATTATAGATACTTGACAGTGGTAAGTGTCAATATTCTTCTACAGCGAGAACTTATCTACAAAGATTAAAGAAAAAGATTTTATTTTATATTTGAATTTTAATGTTATATGTCATATTTACATTTTGTAAAGAGAAATTGACAACATGGGTATTATAGTAATACAATGTAATACTGAATTGCAGGTACTTTTAGAAACATTTCATTACATCTATTTAAAGATTCAATATGGTTTATCATGGAGACATCTTACATTCAGAATATCAGCCTGTACTGAAGTACACTTCATTACAAAATTTATACATTAAAGTAATCATAGCGGCAACTGCTATATATCTGTAGCGCTATATATATATATGCAAATAGTCAAATGCGTTTTGTTAAAATATACTTTGTCACTTTTTTGGTCTTTTGGAAAATGTTGTTTGTGCTGTATTTAGACCCCTTTACCAAGAAATTTGTTTTGCATGCACACGTATAAAAATTGTGGTTTTTATCCAAAGCTATCATAGGTTTGAACGTTGTTTTCAATTTAGACTTGTTTATATTTTTTCGTTTGGGCTTGTATCGTATTTGCCTTCGGGTTTATATGATCCGTTCATCCTATTTCGACTCTTCAAAATTAAAGAGTCTATCCTAAATTGAGGTTAATTATATGGCCTTCCAAATACCGTTTTGATTCCTAACATCACTGAAGAGACATTAATTGTCGAAATCCGGATATGGTGTACAAATTTTTGCACCTTTTGTTTGCGGTATACCATCTTTTCCGCAAGTTTATTGTTTTCTGTTTGATATTAAATTAATATTTAAGATCCATTTTGTTACATCTGGTGATCATTTTATTTGGCAATCGCCAATGGCAGTCAGCAGGGTTTAAGAACATCCGTTGTTTGACCTGCTAGTCAAATGCTTTGTTTTTTGTTAAAATATACTTTGTCACTTTTTGGTCTTTTGGTTTGAAAATGTTGTTTGTGCTGTATTTAGACCCCTTTACCAAGAAATTTGTTTTGCATGTTTTTGTTTGGCTATAAGATGCTGCATGAAGTTCAGGCCTGGGAATCTAGCGAATGTTTACAATTGTTGCTTAAATTTTTGTATGGAATTTGAAGATCTTTATGATGATATTGTTCTCTCTCAGTCTGTGAAATGTGGTAAATTTAATGTTTGTTTGTCTTAGTGATTGATACTTTTCTTTTTCAAACTGTGTTATTAGGTAACAGTATATTTACTACCTTTGACCTCTTCAGGCCTTAATGTAACATATTATGTAGCCATTACCTTTGACTGTTAAGGTACCAAGATTTATACATGTTTTGGTCTTGCATAGCTTTTTCTGTAGGGATACTTATATAAAAAAAGCTTGTTTACACTTTTAATATAGCACTGCATGAATATCAGTTCCGTCTGATCTCTCTTAATATAAGTGCTTTAAACCATTGCATGAATATAAGTTTCTTCTATGGAACTTTGGATTGTTACATGGTCTTGTATTGTAAGACTGATGCATTAATATAGGCTCCTCTTTCCTCAAATTTACTTCTTATTCATTTCTGTGTGAAGGCATACTTGACAATATTGCAGATTTATGTTTGTCTAGTCTGATCAGGCTAGTGGTCTTTCTTCTAATTGCAAATGTTATTCAAATTACATAAAGAAAAGTCCTATAGCTAAAACAGATTTATACAGTCTCAGTAATTATTAATTTTGTAGCAAGTCCTTAATGTTTAATCCCGCTGCAAATGTTTGCACCTGTCTCCTAAGTCAGGAATCTGATGTACAGTAGTTGTCGTTTGTTTATGTTATTTATACGTGTTTCTCGTTTCTCGTTTTTTATATAGACTAGACCGTTGGTTTTCCCTTTTGAATGGTTTTACACTAGTAATTTTGGGGCCCTTTATAGCTTGTTGTTCGGTGTGAGCCAAGGCTCCGTGTTGAAGGCCGTACATTGACCTATAATGGTTTACTTTTATAAATTGTTATTTGGATGGAGAGTTGTCTCATTGGCACTCACACCACATCTTCCTATATCTACTTTCAGTCAATAGTGAATGCAACACAATGTTATTGGTTGCCATCTGTGTTATTTGTTATACGTTAATTGTTTGATCATAAATCACGCCCTTAGTTTTCATGTTTCAATTGTTGAACATTGTCTCTTGTCTATAGATATATTAATAGCTTACTATACAAAATGGAGCTTGCTCATTAATGAAGGCCTTACATTAACCTATAGTTTAGCTTACATCCCCATCATTTGGTCTCTAATGAATAATGGTCTCAGCCATACCATACCTCCTATTTTTGTCGAGCCTGCGACTTCTGTTGCAGAAAGCTCGACATAGGGATAGTGATCCCCGGCAGCGGCGACGTTAACTAACTACTGAAAAACTTTATATTTTAGAAGGTGGAAGACCTGGATGCTTCATACTTTGTATATATATGCCTTATGTTATGAAGTTTTTGTCTGTCATATGTCCATTGTCCTTGACCTCAAGATTTTTTGTTTTGTTAATTTCTCTCTTATTATGAGTAATAGGATAACTATATTTAGTATGTGCGTACCTTGCAAGGTCCTCGTGCCTGTCAGACAGTTTTCATCTGACCTCGACCTCATTTCATGGATCAGTGAACAAGGTTAAGTTTTCGTGGTCAAGTCCATATCTCAGATACTATAAGCAATAGGTCTACTATATTTGGTGTATGGAATGATTGTAAGGTGTACATGTCCAACTGGCAGGTGTCATCTGACCTTGACCTCATTTTAATGGTTCAGTGTTTTAAGTTAAGTTTTTGTGTTTTGGTCTTTTTTTCTAATACTATATGCAATAGGTCAACTTTATTTGGTGTATGAAAATATTTTACAATGTACATGTCAGTCTGGCAGGTTTTATTTGACCTTGACCTCATTTTCACGGTTCATTGCTCAGTGTTAAGTTTTTTATGTTTTGGTCTGTTTTTCTTAAACTATAAGCAATAGGTCAACTATACTTGGTGTATGGAATGATTGTAAGGTGTATATGTCTGTCTGGCAGGTATCATCTGACCTTGACCTCATTTTCATGGTTCATTGGTCAATGATAAGTTTTCATGGTTAAGTTTGTTTCTTAGATACTATAAGCAATATGATTGATTGATTGTTGGTTGCTTAACGTCCAGTGGTATAAGCAATATGTCAACTATATTTAATGCATAGATTGATTGTAAGGTGTACATTTCTGTCTGGCATGGTTCATCTGACCTTGACCTCATTTTCATGGTTCATTGGTCAATGTTAAGTTTTCCTGGTTAAGTTCGTTTCTAAGAAACTATAAGCAATAGGTCAACTATAGTTGGTGTATGGAATGATTGTAAGGTGTACATGTAATTCCGGTTTGGTTTATCTGACCTTGACCTCATTTTTCGAGGAACATGTTAGGCTTATGTGATACTTGTAGTAAAGCTTTATATTTAGGACTATCAACATAAAATCAATGGTCAGTAAAGCAGACGAGACATTTCAGGGTGTGCACTCTTGTTTTTATTATATGACCAAATTATTTTAACTGAATTTTTGGAGAGATGAAAGATTCAATCATCCTAGAGTTACATGTCTACACCCAAAATAATATCAAATGGTAGATGTCAATGTTAACAAAGGAATACTTGTGCATCATCAAAAGAAATTTATATGATGTAAAGTAAGAATTAAAGGAGACCAATGAGACAACAAACCAAACTGACACAAAAATCCAAAAGACATTTAGATCAATATAGGTTTCCAACAATTAATTCAAGATACTGAGTTAATAGATTAATAAAGAAATGATGACACAGAATGATGTTTTCTTAAAAAATAGATTTAAGATAAAGTGCTCAATCTAGTGGTGAAATGTTTTGTATTACATTATTGCTTTAAAGAATTAATGATCTATTTTGAGTAGTTCTAGGGTAATACCTTCCCACAGGAGATTTCTTATCTTGTCTTCTTTTCTTTGCAAATTAAATATCACATGGTTTAATCAGTATATTCCATAATCAATATAATGGTGATTACTGTCATAACACAGGTGATATAAGTAGACCTTTTCATTCTATTGATTTATCAAATATTTTTCAGCATATTATTTGGAAGTGGGATTCTCAGAACACTGGGCAAGATTTGCAGTCAGGGTGGGATAAAATTGAGTAGAGGAGAAAAGTTTTATTTATTTAGTAATCACAGAGTCGAGGGTCGACACACTGCAGTCCTGAATTGAGAGTTGTTAGTTGAAGGTATTGGAATGGTAATCTCTTCTTGGATTGGTTACATTTTGAAAATGGAAGGAGATTTAATGTTTTAGAATTTATGACAATCTATAAAGATGATAAAATCCTCAAAGTTAATGAACTTTTAGGTGCTACTTTGCAAAAATGGTACCTATTTTATCTTACTTTTCACTTCACTTTGATAAAACTGATGTTTTAGTATGGGTTTCTGTTTAAAAGAGCTTTCAAAACATATGTAGATGGACTGTTTGGTAGGTTTTCCGATGGCTTAGCTGTTATTGTGTTTCCTTTAGTCAACTTCCATTATAATTATTTTTTAAGACTTAGACTATCAGTAAATCATGGCTATTATTAATATCAAGTGTTACTGTCCTTCTTTTAACATACAAGATTACCCCAGCTATAATCATTGTGTTAAACTGTTATATAAATTTAGTTTTAAATTTGAATTGATCTTATTACAGACCTGGATTAATTTACAATTCAGATTATTCATTGGATTATTCAGATTGTATCTTTGATCAGTATTAAATTAGTATACATGGGATTTCAGTCTTGCTTCATTGTTAAATCATATAAAGTTGTTTCATAATTTTCATTAAAATTGTTATAGAATATTTTGAATTTTAGAAAATGTGAAATCCAAGAACCAGTGAATCATTTCATTATTTATTTGTTCAACATTATTACTTAAAATGTCTTCTTTAATTTCATATCATAGTGTTTAAATATCAGGAATAATTTAATATGATATATTAGTATGTATCTTTTCACTCTATCATGTCTGTTGATAAATAATAAATGGAATTTTACCATTTTCATTTTTGTTGCTGATCAACAAAACAAGTAATAACAAATGATTTTTCAATGTCTCACCTTCTCACCAGCTGTTAAATATCAGTTCATTAATTTTCCATTAATTAATCATTTTATGGTTGTTTTTGAATAAAAGTTCAGTGATACAAAATATTATGATAACCTTTATTTTTAAAAGATTATAATGTCAACCAACTTAAACTAAAAATAAAATTTGATTGCTGATAATGATTAATTGATTGTTTGTTTCTTGCTTAACATCCAGTGGCAAGTATTTTCAATTGTTGCAATGCCCAGTTGGTATCTGCCTATAGTAAAAAATATTGGATCATTATGGGCTGTATGGCAGTCATGCACATACTGGATTCGTAATGAAAGAAACCAATATTATTAAACATTGCCAATGAGAATGTGATCCCTCATTTTAAGCAACCAACACTGAATATCAGCAGAATACGGTATGAAATAATGCATGCTCTTATTTCTATTACTACAGAAAAATATTGTTCACTTTTTTTGTAAGACACTTAATTTACTTCTTGAATGGTCCTCCTCCACAAAACCAAGAACAGGTTATCTTTATAATTTTTCTTACTGTAATTAATTTATTATTGATCAAACACAGTAAAATCAATATTATACCTAATTTCATGGAAAGTTTTTGTGATAGGAATTACTAATTTATTAAGTTTATTAAATATTTAATGCTGAGCATGCAATTTCATTTGATCAAAATATATTTGTTCTATTCAAAGTTTGTGAGTGAGTGGTGGTGAAATAGCAAAGGGGACTCAAATCCAGAAGAAGAAGGGGCAGAAATTGAGAGAAAAAAATAGTTGTGGAGTTGTTGGTGATTATAAAGGGGGGTCATTGTTCTTTGATATGAGAAATGTTAAAGGATTCATGACACTTAATATAACATTTGTTTGAAAAATTGGATTTCTGATTGAACTTTTGTAGCATATATATAATTTATTTATGAGGTGACGACAGAATTTTAATAAGTTTGTCAGATCAGAGAATTAATGTTCATCCTGTTCTGACGTCAACTCATAGTTGCAGTAAACTGATATGATTTTAAAAATATTATTTTCTTTTTTTAAATGATTCTTGGAAGAACCACCATGTTTAAAGTTATGTAATATACACAGTGAGTGTTGTAATGGGTCATTTTCCAGCTTCATATTTTTTTAACTGTATTATGTATGTTTCTGTGGTAAAAGGTCAATATTAAGTCCACACTCCCTTGCACATGATATCATTATAGCAGCTCTACAATATTACAGCTATTTATGTGCTCATTTCAATTACAAATACAGATTTTTAATTTAATAATCACATTTAGGTGTAATTTTTTCAGTGATTTGGATTTGCAGTGGCCATTTGCAGTTTGATACATAGTTTGAAATCGATGATGATGACCCTAGAAGTTACAGTTTAACAGAAGCCCACCATATTTTAACATCCCTTATAGAAGATAGTACAGTAGCCCATAAAAAATACGATAAAATAACTATTCTATTCCTGTTATTGTAAGTCTCTTTTTAAAAGAAAGGGATGTGCTGGAAATACTGTAGGGTTTAATAGCACATTGAAGAAGAATTATTATAAGAATCTTACTATAACCTTAAAACACTATCATTACTTAATAAATATACAATGTAAAGAATTCATGGGAGTCATATGTGTTCAAGTTAAGCTGGTTCATATTTGTTGCTAAAGTTGAGTTTGTTTTATTTCAGGGATTTCCAGTAATGGAAAACACCATGTAGTTCCAACAGCAAACTTCAGCTGAAAACTGATAGAAAGATAAGCTAATTTTGCCAATAACAACTTAAAATTTCCCAAAACACAGATGACGGCGACCATGTCCAGAAATAGGGTTTATAACCTTCTGTCAATGTCGCAGGCCCACAAAGATGTTACTGATGAACGCTATCGAGATTTACGTCGTCCTCGGAAAGTCAGATTCTTTGTAAATGGGGATCGCTACTTCAAAGGGAAGAAATTATACATTACCCCTCACAGATATTTCAACTTCAATGATCTTTTGAATGATTTGACTGGAAAGTTACCAAATAATTTAAATTTGCCTTATGGTGTGCGGCAAATCTTCACCCCATCTGGAGGAAGACGTGTTACTGACATAGAAGACTTAAGTGATGGGTCGAGTTATGTTTGTGCTGGATTTGAAGGGTATAAACAGATACGCTATGGAAAGGCTGAATTAGAGCCTTGGTCATTAGGTAGGTTTGCATTACAACTTTATAAGTAGTTTAGTATATTGTTTGATGTAGATTTAGGCATGTGCACAATGGTAAATTGACTTGAAGTTGTTAAGTGGAGGTAACATTATTGATATAATACAGTATACATAGTTACAAACACAAATAAGAAACAACAGTTTTCACATATTCAGATATATATAGGAGTATATATAAAACCTTTGTCTCGGCACACCTCTAGAAAGTAACCAAAAAAAAAAAAAAAGAATTCTGTGAGTAGGCTAAATATATCTAGCTTAACTGCAGGAGGCACCAAGGACGGTGCTATATGGCATGGTGGGTGCATATTAAAATGTGTATAGGGACATTAACATGATTAATGATATGGTAAGATATTGTACGAAGTTGCACATAACTGGTATGTCATCCTCGTGCCTGGTGCAGAGGAGTCAGTACTATTTAAAGTGACACAACTGCAAGAGGCACCAAGGACAATGCTAATTGACATGCCAAAGTGCACATATTACGAAAGATAAAATATTACCGGTTTAATCAAGAAATATCACAAACAGAAAGGTAATAGAACTTATACGATGTGTCCTGTACCCCACCATGCCAACCTCCTGCCTAGTGCAGAATGTCCATGTATTTTTGTACCAAGTATTTTAAACCATTTAACAGAACTCTTGCTATATAACCTAGGTATATTTCGTACTTGAAAATCTTTCTTTTAATTCAGAAATATCTAAAAGAAATTATTTCAGAACTTAGTTTCACTGACTTTTTCCTAACATTAACCTATTCAATTAATAGGTTCTTAACAGGTTAAGGGCAGGCTTAAATTATTTCTCTTTACACACTGTATATTTATGAAAATTATTCCTTTTGGAAGTTTATACATGTATTGAAGACAATATTTATTAAAATGCCATTTCTCTAAAAAGTTTTGATAATTCAGAATGGTTATCCACAGCAAAGAATAAAGAAATGAAGACTCTTTTCAAATATATAAGAAATTAAAATTAAAAGTATCTTTTGCTTGATGAGACATTTTTGAGGCACAGTATAAATCTAAAGTATACTAGAGTGTTGCACAGGTTATAACAGTCTTACCTTGAACCCCAATGAAAATGTGTTCTTTTTTTGAGATAAAACATAACTTATTTTGGATAATTTGTGAAAAATCATTCATTGCTACCCTCAGATATTCTTATATGTCTCCTAAAAACTTTTACAAATAATTTAGCAAATATAATAAAAACTGTGGTCAAAAACAAATGTGTTTATTAACTTTTATCTGAATCTCTGTCTTTTAAATGTATGGTTTATCCTTTTGATGTTTTTTTTTTCTAAATAAGCTTCATTTCAAGTGGTTTTAGAACTATGCATATTTTGAACTAGGACCCTTTATTATGCCATACACTGGAATTCTTTGGGACTTCTTCTGATATGTATATAATGTACATTTGAGAGAGAAAATATAATGGAAATTGAAAATTAATAGAAACTTATAACTTTAAATAGAGAAAAAGAAAATGTTAAGATAAATTGTCTATTTGAAGTTTTTGATGGAGGTCACTTGTATTCTCAGTTCTGTATAACAAACATGTATTCTGTAAATTGATCTCTCCTTGAAAGTATATTCCTATTAAAAGTAATGTTTTACATTTAACATGTATCAGATTTATATAATGTTTTTAAAGATTGTTTATGAAAACATCTCACTCAACCTGATGTTAAATATAGTAACATTAGTTGAAATGGTTTATAAAAATATTTTCACATTAACTTTATAAATCTCATGCTTGAAGATATTATAATTAAAACTTAACATGTATACATGTACATAAGAAAAAAAACACATACAAGACAAAACATAAGCATGCTGAAAGGGCAAGTTTGGATTAAATCATGTACATATTTTATAAATTTTTAGGGAAAGGGAGATTTGTCATCCATGCTGGATTATAATCTGTTTCTGTAAGCATTGAAGGAAAGGGGTCCTAAATCTAATCTTCAGCTCAGTCCTTTATGCCATTTAAAAAATGACTTGCAATAATGATTTTATTAGATTAAATCATTTTACCAGTGTTATAGTATTTGAATGCTGGCAATTATTAAATTTCATTTTTATGAGCGCAATTTTTCATGAATTAGATTATCAATTCATATTAGAATTCTGTTTTGTCATTTCTAAATAGAAAGAAACTTGTATTGAGTACAGATATCACCATATGAATAAGTACATGTATGTATATGCTAGCTGCGCAAAACAGGCTCTTTTGCAGTCCCCAAGTAAATCTAAGCAGAAAGCCAAGGTCTGACAGGATTCATGTTAAAGCTAAGGAAGCGACAAATTAAATTAGAAAAGAAGGTATTGTTGGATACTAGCAAGTAAAATGTGTAGCTTGAACTGGTCCTTTGTTGTAAAACATAATTCAAGGTCAATTTGCTAAAAGATCATTAAACTAAAGAGCTTCTTGCAATGCTTTGATTATATATAGGAGGGAGTGGGGTTGAGTTCTAAATAAGCATGTTAACCCCACCAAGTGCTCTTGTGCATTTAAATAGTCAGGTTTTATGTTTTTGTCATTAGGAGAATATGGTCATGATGGTGATGATGCTGTTGATTGTCTCTGTTTAATTTATTCAAAATTGTTTTAGAGCTAGACATATTATTTTGACATTTGTTTGTCATTATTTAGAGATTGTATGTTGACCTTTTAGATAGATTGTTGTCTTTGGATTACCATCTCATTGACATATTACCCTACATCTCCTTTTATTCAAACTTATAAAACAAAAATGGAAATCTTTTTTTACTAAAATACTTTCTAGGTCACAAAGGATTATTATGACAGTACATATATAAGTTTTCACAAAAACAAAAGAAACATACAAGTTTAAAGTCATGGTTCTCTGGTTTGTAAAACCTTTAGTAAAATTCAGATAAAAATAAAAATCCCTTATAAGTTGACAGGCTTAAGATAGGTATAGGTATTAGGATTACTGTTTGAAGGTAGAAGAGACAAATCTCAGCATAAAACACTGTTGATTCTACAATTTTTTTTAGCAATTCCAATTTTTCATTTGAATATGAAAATAAGAACTAATTGTTATTTAGAAACTGCAATACAGAAACCCCATTTGAAGCCTCTTAATAAAATTAGTTTGTTTACAATCAATACAGTGTAGTGAATTTGAAAAAAAAATGAAATTTGACACATGTTGGTTTGTAAATTGCAATCAATTTCTTCTTATTGGAAATAATTCATTATTTTTATGATAACCTATATCCTATATTATTGTGTATTTTATTGATACAAGTTTATGATATGGTGGTAGAGTGACGTAGATACAGGAATTTGATGTATATTGACAATAAAATCATTCCGTTTTACATATTAACAGGTTGAATAGTCTTTTTAGTATTGATCCAAAAAGCAATTTGAGACAATTTATAAAATTTCAAAAATTTATAATTTTTAATATCTTATAAAATTAAATTCATTCTGAATAGGATGCCATAGTTTACATGGTGACCTTGGTCTTAGGTAATAGTTTTGAAGGTCAGGATCACATCATTAGTACATTTATTCAAATGATGTGTTGGTCTCATTCAAAATTTGTAATAGTATTTCTGTGTCTCCCTGCTTTCCTTATACCCTTTACTCTTTTCTTTCATTCTTTCCTTATAGACATGACAGAAACCTTGAACTTTTTCAGAAGATTAAGGGAAATAAATCTGAGAACATTTTTATAACAGGGGAAGGAATTGAAATTTTTAGTCTTGAATAATTATGGTCTCATTTATGAACATTTCCTGTTTTTTTTAACGTCAATTGAAATGTATTGTATTTAAACAGTATAGATATATTTCAACATGCAGTTTTTACAATGTGAAAGATAATTAACAAAACAATGATTTGACTAATGAAGTAAAACATGTATTGTGTATTAAAGTTTTGTTGAAAGAATTGATGTTAGATATCATACATCAATATGTCAGTTATGGGAAATAACATATTGTCTTTAATAATAATGTCACTGCTAAAAAGGCTTTGTCATTAGGCCTGAAAAAATATTTTGTATTACAAAAATCTTATGTCTTCAAATGAACCTTTTTAAAAATAATACATGTACAAAATTAAAATTACAATTATAATTTTACAAGAATGGAAAAACCCCATCATAAATGTTCCTTGAATGTCCTTTTTTGTGTGATTTTTTATGTAACCTGGCCAGTGATGTAGCACTCCTATTAAGTGGCCTATGGTTTGTCTTTTAGATATTTCTGAAAGCCTAGTTAATAAATGCCCCGCCCCCTAGTCAAGGTCTATTGACTTTGAAACTTTTTATAGTTTTTGTCTCGCCTTGACGGAGTCAAAAAGCGAGACTTAGGTATGCTGTTTCCGGCGTCGGCGACGGCGGCGTCAACAATGTATTAGTTTGTGATTAGGTCTAGTTCATGGTGAACTACTAGTGGTAGGTCAATGATATTTGGTATGCAGTTGTATCAGCATTGGCACATCTCATTACCATGGAGATTATTTGGCCCTGCCCCCTCAGTCAAGGTCTATTGACTTTGAAACTTTTCATAGTTAACATGTATTAGTTTGTGATTAGGTCAATTAATGGGGAACCACTAGTGGTAGGTCAATGATATTTGGTATGCAGTTGTATAAGCATGGGCATATCTCATTTCCATGGAGATTATTTGGCTCCGCCCCCTTAGTCATGGTCTATAGACTTTGAAAATTTTGCTAAGTTTACATGTATTAGTTTGTGATTAGGTCAGTTCAAGGGGAACCATTAGTGGTAGGCCAATGTTAATTGGTGTTCAGTTGTATAAGCATTAGCACATCTCATTTCCATGGAGAATATTTGGCCCCGCCCCCTCAGTCATGGTCTATTGACTTTGAAACTTTTGCTTAGTTTACATGTATTAGTTTGTGATTAGATCAGTTTAAGATGAACTGCTAATGTTAAGTCAATGATATTTGGTATGCAAATGTATTGGCATTTGCAAGTATCGTTTCCATGGAGATTATATAGCCCCACCCCTGATCATGGTTCATTGACTTTGAAACTTTTACATAGTTTACAAGTTAATGTTTGTGTTTAGGTTTGTTTAAAGGGAACGACTTATAATAAGTCAATGGTATTTGGTATGCAGTTGTATTAGCATTGGCAAATCTCATTCCATGGAGATTGTTTAGCCATATACCTTCAGTCATGGTTCATCGACTTTGAATATTTGCATTACTTACATGTTTAAGTATTGCTATTTTAATTTCAACATTTTCATTATCAAAATTACAAAAAGGCGAGACATCTCTCTGTGATAACAGTTTATCATGTATTAGTTTGTGATTAGGTCAATTTATGGGGAACCACTAGTGGTAGGTCAATGATATTTGGTATGCAGTTGTATTAGCATTGGCATATCTGCAATTTTTTCATGGAGATTATTTGGCTCCTCCCCCTTAGTCATGGTCTATAGACTTTGAAAATTTTGCTAAGTTAACATGTATTAGTTTGTGATTAGGTCAGTTCAAGGGGAACCATTAGTGGTAGGCCAATGTTAATTGGTGTTCAGTTGTATAAGCATTAGCACATCTCATTTCCATGGAGAATATCTTGCCCTGCCCCCTCAGTCATGGTCTATTGACTTTGAAATTTTTGCTTAGTTTACATGTATTAGTTTGTGATTAGATCAGTTAAAGATGAACTGCTAATGTTAAGTCAATGTTATTTGGTATGCAAATTTATTGGCATTTGCAAGTATTGTTTCCATGGAGATTATATAGCCCCACCCCTGATCATGGTTCATTGACTTTGAAACTTTTACATAGTTTACAAGTTAATGTTTGTGTTTAGGTTTGTTTAAAAGGGAACGACTTATAATAAGTCAATGGTATTTGGTATGCAGTTGTATAAGCATTGGCACATCTCATTCCATGGAGATTGTTTAGCCATGTACCTTCAGTCATAGTTCATTGACTTTGAATATTTGCATAACTTACATGTTAAAGTGTTGCTATTTTAATTTCAACATTTGTATTATCAAAATTACAAAAATGCGAGACATATCTCTGTGATAACAGTTTATTTAAATAAGGAAATAGATTTAACAATTGCATGTTAATCTTTCATGAGATCTTCAAAAAATATGTTATGCAAAAGAAAAATTACAAATACACAAAACAATTAACTCTAGATTTTTACACTGAATAAGAAATTATTACAATGGATTCTGTAAACATTGGAAAGTTAGAAAAAGAGTGTATTTGATCTTACGTTCCGGTATTTGTTTAAGCAATTATACATCAATATAAGAATTAAGATTGAAAATACATAATATACTGAGACCAACATTCTTTTAATAAATATATCTGAAATTGTGTTTTAAAATTAAGAATTATTATAAAATGCGGTTCCTTCAACCAACATACGTAATAAATCTCAAGACTTTAAACCGTTTTTGCTAACTAAATAAATGTTTGTTGCCTATAATTCAGAATTTTATCAGTGTTTCGCGATTTTTTGCTTAAAATTGTTTAAGCATGGGTCCCTTTTCAAAAGTCTCCCAACTACTACCTCGCAAGGTATTCTTGTTGGCATGCGTTTATATGCTTTTTTGACCTCGTGTGACTCAATTTTATTAATGAAATCTTTTGTATCTCGAATGTAAAAGTAAAGCCTCTTCAATAATTGTTTTATAATTAGATCAAGAAATCTCTCAATGCGTCTCTCTCGTGGGAGAGTTACACTTATTGATGATTGGTTGGTAAGGAACTTTTGATGTCTCCTACTATCTGACCAGTTCGCAATGCCTCATTAATTATGTCTAGATTTATTTTATGAATTTTTGAAAGAAGGTACATGTGTCCATGTTTTGAATCTTTATCATTCTCTAAGAAAGTATATGTCTGGGAATCCATTTCTTTTTATGCCCCGTAGGTAGCGGTGAGGGCATTACGTTTTACCCTAAACTGAGTTGGTTTCCGTTCTCTAACTTAAGTTTGCCTCAAACAAATTTTATGAAACTTATACACAATGCTTATTACCACAAAATACAGAACAAGTTTGAAATTGGTGGCGTCATTTTAACCGTTCTAGAGTTATACCCCTTTTCAAATGAAAATTGCTGAATTTTTCATTTCCGTTTAACTTTAGTTTTCCTCAACCAAATGGTATGAGACTTAAACACAATGCTTATTACCACAAAACACAGATCAAGTTAGAATTACCACAAAAGTCAGATCAACTACAAATTTGGGTACTGTCACTTTTACGGTTATTCAGTTATGTCCCTTTAAAACTTTATATGATATGCAAGCAGGGGCAATCATGTGTGTCCCATGGACAAATTCCCTTTTTATTTTCTTCTCACTTTATAATTTACCCCACTCTCATATTGTCATGATTTACAATAATTTAAAAAGAAAATATTATCCTCCACACACATGGACATGAAAGCACTGAGATATAATTTTTAATTTAGTTGAATTAATAAATAGCATAAAAAAGTTCTAAGGTTCACGTATTGTCTTTTTTTTTTTTAAAAGCAACTTGTTTTAGTAAGTTTATACTCAGTGCATGTGAAGTGATCTTCTGACACCTTAGGATTATTTCAGCAAGTTTCTAAACTTTATTGTCAAGTTTGCTTTTAATTGACACCTTGGGATTATTTTAGTGAATTTTAAGTCAGTAAACTACTTTAACAAACATATAAAAGATTTAATATAACTACTAATCTATGATAATTAAAACCTCGTTAAAATCAATTATGACCTAAATAATAACTTTTTATTAGTACGTCAACAGTTCACACACATATCATTTTAACTGGTCTTTATATATTCTGTAATTATGATAATATCTGTGTTGAGAACATTGTCAGTGTTGAAAGATTTGTGTACTTATTGTTATAGGCAATTATTACAATGTTTTGATTAGCAAACAGATTCTTTATGGGGATCCATTAATAATAGGATCTGATGAAGGAAATGGTGAATAAACATAAGAATGATATAAGGCATCGAAAACAATTTAGCCTATTGTTTTGGTCTAAACAATGTAACAAAACCCTAATGTCTTCCAGGGAAGAAAAAAAGAAGTTAAATTAAGACAATATCTTAACCAATAAAAAGACATTTACATATAAAATGTAAGAATAGGACATTTTGATATTGAAACAATTCATAACATAAACATCACAGTGCTGATTACAAACTTTTCTGATGAACAAATGCAATACATGATCAATGTTACACACTTTATCATCATTTGGATGTGCAGTTTATGATATTATAAAACCAAAATTATCTTCCAATAGTACAATGTACAAAAAAATACCTCAGCAAATTGCACTAGGGAGCTGACATTCAAGATGTCCAAAAGGAAGAAAACACTTCATCTAAAATAACAATATAGTACAGGCACAATATTGACTACACTTTACAGAAAGCTAAAATTTTATGTTTAGTTTATGTGCTGATCAGACTTTTCAGAAGGTAAATTTAACTTAATTTGGAAGTAACCTATAGATAATTCATCATTGTTTGTTATTTTCATATTTAGATATCTGAGAAGTGGTAGTACGGCATAGTTAAATTTATATTATCCTTTGGTGATAGAAATGCAAGGACAGCAAATATTCTGTAAAGTAAAATAAAATGGAAATAAAATTCATTTTAAGTCAAACAACCACTGTATCTTAAAGTTGAAAAGTTCCACATAATTTATATGGATCAATATATGGTATAACTTATACATGAGAGAACTGTACCCATTCTGATGTAGTCTTTCTATTTCTTTTCATTCCCAGAGGGGCGTCCAGAGGGGCGTCGTCAGCTTGCCGGTAATTATTTATTGTGAATTAATTTGATGACTTTGGATTCCTTGTAATGACTTGTCAGACGCTTTAGGTTTTATAGCTTTATACATATCACTGAACATATAGCACTGTGATTGTAAAATCTATCTGATTGACCTCTCTTATTGTCAAAGATCGTAATATGATTTTTCATGTGGTATATTTTTTTGTTAGAGTAATCTATTTTTGATAAGTGTTTTAATGAACTAAAACCGGTGTAATATTTATTTCTTTTTGATACGTTCAAGTACAAATTTAATGTAGGAGAAATTCTTTAAGAAAATAGAATGAGATAGAAAGCAGATTAAGCATAGAATATTTTTTATTTTGATATAAGTATGCCTTTGACAAGTCATTGTATTTGAAAAAAAAGTAATATTAATAGTGTAGAGTGTCTTTGGATTGTAATTAACAATATAACTCCATTTTAATCAAATCTAATATTCATTTGTATGAAGTAACTTGTAACAGACAGTCTGATTAAAACCATTGTAGAGGATCAATTCTGATAATGTTGGCAGTCATGTTTATCCTGGAGCTTAATGTTTATCCTGGAGCTCAAGAATTTATATATACTATCCATGCAGACTTTTCTTTTACACAAACTGTAATGTAATATCAGTACTTGGTGGTATATAGTTTACTCTTAACTCTGTGTCATTGTCACCTAGTTTCATCTGAAAAACCTATAGATACAACAGTAATACCTCCATTACAGAAAATATTATGAAAAAGGGTAATTTCAAGTTTTCTAGATTTGATACTTTTTCATTATTAATCCAGTATGATTATCTAACAATAGGTTGCACTATAAAAGGTCATATATTGTTACATTTTGTATTTATGCAAATGTTACAGTTGGATTTGACAGTATATATATTTATACCCCATGCAACGAGTTGCGGAGGGTATAATGTTTTGACCCGTCCGTCCGTCAGTCCTGTTTCTTATCATCGCAACTCCTCTAAAACCACACAACAGAATTTCATGAAACCTTTTTAGATAATAAGGACATACTATGTAGTTGTGCATATCGACAGGAAATTATTATTCAATTCTTTTTCTAGGAGTTACGCCCCTTTGAACTTATTTACTTTAATGTACTAATGCAACAGTTTGTCATCGCAACTCCTCTCAAACCACACAACAGAATTTCATGAAACCTTTTCAGATAATAAGGACATACTACGAGATGTGCATATCGACAGGAAATTACGATTCAATTTTTTTCCAGGAGTTATGCCCTTTGAACTTGTTTGCCCAATATACTACTGCAACCTTTTGTCATCGCAACTCCTCTCAAACCACTCAACAGAATTTCATGAAACCTTTTCAGATAATAAGGACATACTACGTAGATGTGCATATCGACAGGAAATTACGATTCGATTTTTTTTCTAGGAGTTACGCTCCTTTGAACTTATTTGCCCAATATACTACTGCAACCTTTTGTCATCACAACTCCTCTCAAACCACACAACAGAATTTCATGAAACCTTTTCAGATAATAAGGACATACTATGTAGATGTGCATATCAACAGGAAATTACGATTCAATTTTTTTTCTAGGAGTTATGCCCCTTTGAACTTATTTGCTTCAATGTACTTCTGCAACAGTTTGTCATCACAACTCCTCTGAAACCACACAAGAGAATTTCATGAAACTGTGTAGATAATAAGGACATACTATGTAGATGTGCATATTGACAGGAAATTATGATTCAATTTTTTTTTCTGATACAATTTTTTTTTCTTACACTTATTTTATTTTCTCCAATGACAATGTGGGGACGTGGGGTATGTGAGCGCGCTCACTAAGGTTCTTTCATTTTTTCTGATTTTGTTGCTGTAGTAACTGTTATATTTACGTATTTAATACAGATCTTTTCTATTCATAGTTTCATAATGGATAAAGGCTTGTCATCTGGGTGTGGTACTTTTTCAATTTGAGAATTTGTTCTTTGAATGGAAATTTTCTTTGGCCGCTTTAGAGTCTTTGTAATTTCAGAGCTATATAGATTATTTGGAATTAATAACTTATTTATGCAGTGTTCTTGAATAGATTCTGTTTACACAAGTTCCCTAACCTTGTTGATATGTGAAAAATGTAGCTAGTTACCTATGATAGGGTGAATATAACTATGGCTTATGCAAGATTGATAATTATCTTGCAAACTGTAAAATGTTTCACAAAAAATTTAATTAAAAACAGCTAGAAATTTTGGACTTTCTCTGCCATGAAAAATTCATTGTCATTTAACCATTTTATACATTATTGTTTTAGGGGATAATGGTAAAAAAAGTAAGTATGACTATACAGAATAAAATTGACTTCCTGTGTGAGGATTATGGGATATATAGGTTTCTATATTTAAGCATATAACCAATTTTCAACCATCTAACAATCAAATTCATTAAAACTAATATTACACTATGGAAGCAGAATCCTCTATGAAATGACACTAGCTGTGATTGATATAACTTCACTATATATGAACTCTGGTGGACAGTTGTCTCATTGGCAATCATACCACATCTCCACGTTTTTATGTCATTATTAAAAAGAATATTAACTATGAACTGCTCCTCTGTTATTATAAGTTTAAGTATCATGTATTAAGCATGCTGTTGGATTGGTATTCCTTACATTGAAGGAACATATAAATAAAGAGACATTTTACCACATTGAAGTCCTTAATGAATTGCTATGCCATGTAACAGTTCTTAGAGACCACTGTTTACATAGTGTTATTGTTATCATATGAAAATATTATACAGAAATCCTTATGGCCTGAAGATCAATAATTACTACACTCATGTCTTGCAATTTCTATGAGTCATTGCTCACAAGATTTATGTAGTGCATGCAGTGCATGTAACATGCTCAACTCTGTAGAAGTGAATGTGTACTTACAGTACACTCAGAGCTTTTATTATAATTCTGCTGGTAGAATTGAAGCCATGTTACAAAATATATATAGGGACATTTAGTGACAGTATTGTATAATCATTCACACTATCAGTTTGTGTTGTATTTGCAGCTTAAATTTTCAAAAACATAAAATATAACTTTTCATTAATTTGTTGTGAATGTGGTATGTCTCATGGATTAAATCAAAATATATCTTATTATGTATAATTTACTTTGACCTATATTTTTCATATAGTATTTGATATTTTGTCTCGTTTGTGCTGAAAATTGCAGAATCCAAGACATTGAGATGCATATCTAACTGCACCAATGAGGGTGTTAACTTTTTGAATAAATTTTATTTTCTGAAATGGTAGAAGACATTGATATTTCATATCTTGTATAGAGCTGCCTTATGTTCTTAAATTTAGATCTGACATATGACCTTTGTCTTTGACCTCATTTTCATGGTTCAGCAACTGCTTAAAAATAATGTATGGTTTTTTGTCTCGCCTTGACGGAGTCAAAAAGCGAGACATAGATATGCTATTTCCGGCGTCGGCAGCAGCGTCAACAATGTATTAGTTTGTGATTAAGTCTAGTTTATGGTGAATCACTAGTGGTAGGTTAATGATATTTGGTATGCAGTTGTATAAGCATTGGCACATCTCATTTCTATGGAGATTATTTGGCCCTGCCCCTCAGTCATTGTCTATTTACTTTGAAACTTTCTATTTACATGTATTAGTTTGTGATTAGGTCAGTTTATGGGGAACCACTAGTGGTAGGTTAATGATATTTGGTATGCAGTTGTATAAGCATTGGCACATCTCATTTCTATGGAGATTATTTGGCCCTGCCACCTTAGTTATGGTCTATTGACTTTGAAACTTTTGCTTAGTATACATGTATTAGTTTGTGATAGGTCAGTTTATAGAGATCCAATAGTGGTAGATCAATGATATTTGGTATGCAGTTGTATAAGCATTGTCATATCTCATTTCGATGGAGAATATTTGGCTCCACTTACTCAGTCATAGTCTATTTGACTGACTCTTTTGCTTAGTTTACATGTATTAGTTTGTGATTAGGTCAGTTCTAGGGGGACCATTAGTGGAAGGCCAATATTAATTGGTATGCAATTGTATAAGCATTAGCACATCTCATGTCCATGGAGAATATTTGGCCCTGCCCCCTCAGTCATGGTCTGTTGACTTTGAACTTTTTGCTTAGTTTACATGTATTAGTTTTTGATTAGATCAGTTTAAGATGAACAGCTCATGTTAAGTCAATGATATTTGGTACGCAAATTTAGTGGCATTTGCAAGTCTCGTTTCCATGGAGATTATATAGCCCCACCTCCTCATCATGGTTCATTGACTTTGATACTTTAACATAGTTTACAAGTTAATGTTTGTGTTTAGGTTTGTTTAAAGCGAACGTCTATATGATAAGTCAATGGTATTTGGTATGCAGTTGTATTAGCATTGGCACATCTCATTTCCATGGAGATTGTTTAGCCCTGTACCTTCAGTCATGGTTCATTGACTTTGAATATTTGCATAACTTTACATGTTAAAGTATTGTTGTTTTAATTTCAACATTTGCATTATCAAAATTACAAAAAGGCGAGACATATCTCTGTGTTAACAGTTTATTATCATATGAATTTCTCACGTATTAAGAAATGGGATTTAGACTCATTTTCATAGTTAATTGGTCAATGTTGATTTTTTTTGTGGTTAGGTCCATTTCTTAGATACTTTAAGCAATGATATGTCTATATTTGGTGTATGGAATGATTTAGAGGTGTATATGTCAGTCTGGCAGGTTCTTACATTCACTTCATTTTCAAGGTTAATTGGTCAAAATCCAGTTTTCAGATTAGGTCTGTTTCATAGATACTGCAATAGGCCTGTGAAGTTCAATGTGATGGCATGACATATGACACTAAAATGAGTTCCTAGCTGACTGAAATTGTTTTGGTTATTCTGAAAAGGGGGGTTAGGGTTTTTTTTTCTCTTTCTATGTGTTCTTAAACAATGGCATTGTCATCTATACATTATCTACTTGCATCCTTGAAAACTGCAAACTTTTAATTTTAGTTAAAACATGAGGGGCCTGATGGGTTATTTTTGTTCTTCGTGATCGGTGCATTTTCGCTATCTTGATCTGTTTTTCTACAGATTTATACTCTTTTTTATATTTTCGTGATCCGTGATTATGGAAATTTATTTTCTGTGAATCGTGATTGACAAAAAAATCAACTCGTGAATCGTGATGAGACCCCCCCTATCAGGCCCGTCAAACAATGTAGATGTTTACCCAATTACTTTTAAGACTTGACTGTTTACAGTACTGTTCAGTTAAGTCCTAAAGATGATAGGACCCTTTGATAACTTGTCTTGGACAATTGTATTGTCTACATAATTCTTTGTTTCATTTTCCGATTGCTGTCTTGGAAACTTCAAACTTTTCTTTTAAGTTATAAATGTATATTTGTACCAAAATAATTTTTAAATTTCACTGTTTATATTACTTTAGTTTCTTAAGTAAATTCAATTAATCCCTAAAGATGTTAGGATCCTGTGATATGATTGACACAAAGATTATATGTTAAAATGTTAAAACGATCTTTTATTTCTATAATTTAAATTTACACTCTAAATGGTTAAGCTTGTTCCTGGAAGAGTCACACTACAGTATAAATAATGTAAATATTTATCTTGGATGTCAAGTACTGAGGTCTCCTTCAAATTATCCGGTCTTTGTTTAGGAAATTGACTTAATATATTAAACAAATTACCAGTATTTTCACTGTATTTATATATTTTGAAATGCTGCAGGAATTTATAAACGTCATTGAGATGTTTTGTGTTAAAATGTATACAAATTGTCAGTCTTATATTACAGTAGGGTTTTACTGATACTGCATTTGTCAAAACATGATGGTTTCTTTTATTTGTAACTACATGTACATGTAGTTAAATTTAGAATTTAATTTGGCAGTGAAACACTTTCCCGAAGTGGCAAAATTTTTCAGATTTATGATGCCTGTCATAGAGTGGCTGAGGCAATAAATTTATCCATATAAGAATAAGGAGATGTGGTATGATTGCCAAAGAGACAACTATCCACCAGAGACCAAATGATGTGGATGTTATCAATCATAGGTCACTGCAGTGTAGGATTTAAACAACAGAATATGACATACAGTTACCTATGACAACCTGACTTGGGACAGACACAAAAAATAATGTTGCAGGATAAAACATGATTGTGAGTGCTCAACCCTCCCTCCCTAACCTGGAACATTCAGGTGTAACAGCACAACATAAGAATGAACTATGAAAATCAGATTGGCACAAAATTTATCAATGTCTGTACCTCTGAAATATTTAGGTTTTCCACACTCCTAAAATATATTTGTACAAAGGTGGAATGTAAATTATTTCCATCATAGCTGTATGTTCAATACTTGTTAAATTTTTAACATCTTCTCTGAAACTGCTTGATCAAAATTAAAACAGTACAAATTTAGTTGAATTTTTTGCAACAATTCATGACCAGATACATCCTGTAGTAAACTCTTTCCACAATACATGCATTACAATTCATCAGAATTAAAAGTTCTATTATTGCTATCTTGCCTGTAAAAGAACATAAAAAAGAAAATGGGATAATAAATGAAAGTATGCATATAGTTATTTGAGCTCTTTATTTTTAGATTTAATAAACTGTATATTGATGTTAATAATTTAAAAGTTCATCTTAGAATTTTCTGTGGATATTCAGTAAAATCATGTAATTGAAAAGTAAATCGATGATCTGCATGCTACTATTTTCTCAATTTGTTTGATGGAATAGATTTTTTGTTGTTGATTAAGATATTTTTTGTTCCAATTATTTAATTTCTGTTTTTTAAGTATAACTTTAAACACATATTATATTTTGTGGGTCAGTAGGTGCAAAAAAAAAAGAGGTAGAAAGAGGTAAAAGGAAGATGTTTTGAGTCAAGAGTACTTAACCTTTGAAAAAGCTGGTTCAAATAGGGTTGACTTAAGGTCTTTTAAAAATTATATTACAATAATCTATCTGAAAAAAAAACTCAAGCCTTGAGTTAGTGGAAAACAAAAGTCGTATGCATTGAGTCAATCAAGGAAATAAATCAAGTCTTAAGGAACTGTTATTTGCCAAGTGAATGTTTTATTTCATCTGCTTTTGTTTACACTTAAAGGTCAAAAATTTATCTATACAGTTACACAATTCATTCCTCATACAAAGATTCCTGTAAACAAACCTGTGTTTTCACATGTCCCTTTGAAATTTACAATATGACCATTGCCTTTTACTAGTATAAATTTTACTGTCAATTAGGATCTGTTTACAGTTGACCATTAGTCAAGGACTAAATCAAGTTAATTGAATGATAATACCCAGATTTGTACAAACAATTTGTTGACTTTCAATATTATCAGTGATATTCATTACAGTTAGGGTGGGGTTCTATCCATTTACAATCATAAGTTAGCAGTATATATTTTTTTTTTCATTTTCCAATCAAGCATCTTTAAAAATCATATAAGGGCAGTTAAAGATATCCAGAGTTCAGCAATAAGTCAAAGTAAAATTTCCAGGTTTAGTCTTTAATTTCAATTTCATGGGGATTACTTTTCCTTTCTTGAAGTATGTGAAAGTAATTTTCTTTGTAGGTTAAAATTTCGTTGGGTTTTATATAATTTTAAGGATGATATCTAAATAAACAAATTTAAAACCCCAACGAAAAAAGTGTCTGATTATGAAATTTTCAGTGACTTAAAGGAAATTAATATTAATAAGACTGCATGGTTTAGGCCACATGCATATTTCAAATGTACACAGTAATGAATGTACTACTCATGATGCTTGATAAGATGAATACAAGTTGATGGGTATTATTTTATGAGCTTAGCCTGTTGTACCTCTCCTACATTTCAGCTTGTGAAAGAGGCAAATATTTGGAATATCCAGGACTTCAGCAAATTTAAAGGACCTTATCCTACTTGTATAAACTTTCATTAAATTTGTGTTTGTTGTAAAAAGTTTTAGTATAATGAGTATCTTATGTGAACCTGATATGACCATTTTCGTAAATGAAAAGATACCTAGTTTAAAACATTGCCTAACAGTGAGTTCAAAAACATTCACAAGAAATCTATCCCTCATAATGAAGACATTTATTATATATAGTTGAAGGAATCAAGGTTTGATTAAATCTGGCTGTATGTCAACTTCAAATGTTTGTAAAGAAGTTTTAATGTCAGTTTACCTTTCAGATATATTATAAATTGATCAAAAAGTAAATAAGTTCCAATTGTATGAATGGGAAAGTAATTTAACTCTCTAATACATTTTTCATCTAAGTAGATTTTTTGTGAGTAATAGATGTGTTATTTTATATAATCCTGTAGATAATTGTCAATTCTATAGATAATCGAAAATTTGTGACGTCAAATGTATATGAACATTATATGGTGGAATACTGATTGTAAATCTATATTATTTATTATAACTATTAGACAGAATTAATATATAAATGTCAAATTAATGGAAAAGTTTCCAAAACTTTAATAAATGGCAAATGCTTAAATTTTCTGGTGTGGTGGCAAAAGCTAGAAATTTATAAACTTTGAATATACTCCTTTGCATTGTTCATTAGTATATAAGTAACATATCTGTAAAAAATCCAGAAGCAAATGACAGTTGCTGGACCCAGACACCAAAGCTAAAGGTGAAATGCACTTACACATTCAGCATATCCTATTTCTACAAACTGAACACTTTTATTTAAAAATTCATTGGAGAAAGTAACAAGACATCATGAAGAACTTGTAGTAAAAGAATAAATAAATAATCTTTGTTAAAGCACACCAATAATAAATGAAATTGATTTTGGATCTATATTTAGCTTCTTTATTGCAAAGATTAACAATATAATGTATCAATTTTTCCTTGTTCAAATATTTTCATTGCATTCTATCAATAGAAAATTAGATAAATCTGTAATTTGCTGTACCATTTTTTGTAAATCAGGAAAATTTTGTAAATAAAGTTAACTTTGGAATTGTTAGGAGATATCACCATAGTGTGTATTACCATTTAAAGAAGAGAATAACTTCATGCAAAAGCATAAAAAAGGACAAATTAAATTCCATAGTGAGTTTACTGTTATGAAGGTTGTGACTGAAATCTTTTTCTAAATTCTAAATTTTTAAAAACTTGGTACCCGGTAATCAAAATTTGAAATATACCTGACTGTTGATTTGAAATGAACCTAAATGATTAATATTGGCTATGACCACCCTGAGTTTATGGATTTTATTGTTAACATCTTTTTTAAAAATCATCAAATTTGAATGGATCAAAATGTGAAGATTATAAAGATGTAGGCCTTCACATGTTTTAAGATATAGAGTTGTCTCCCTTTAATATACTTATACCTAACATAAACAGAAAGGAAAAAGGAAAAGAGGTTCAAATCTTAAATATAAAGGTTGAAAAGTTTATAAAAAAGATTAACAGCATTGAAATACTTCCTAAACACATAATTAAGGCTAATAGTAAAAGTTATTACAATACTGCTACTATTTAATTAGTTTTTACCTACTCCTGTTAAAATTTATTGGAATCTGCAGCATAACCAAATTGTGTAAACATTTTATTACCCTTGTCTTAATTTTCGTTTTTGCCACAGGCTATGGTGTATAATGAATGCGTGAAGTTTTATATCTAATGTTTCACTTGAATAGAATGTAAAACAAAATGGAAAATATTGACTTAGATTCTGGCTAAGTTGCATCAGTAAATCTAGTTTCTGTTGATCTTTACTGCTGGCAATATATGTTAAAGGGTATTGTAGTCACTTCTACAAATAGGGTTTCAGTATAATGTTCCCTTCACATTGTACAGGATGCAACATGTTTTCTAATTAAATGACCATTTATCTTTAATATAAAAAAACACCAATTTTCTATTGGGTTCAGTTTCTTAAGAAATTCTGTTGGGTTGTCTAAGGAGGACTTAGGTTTTAAAGAGATGGCTTGACTGACAGTAAGAGGAAAACCATACTACCAAACTACAGTTCTAAATTGTACAATTGTATGACTTAGTTAGAGTGTCAGTCTGTCTGATAAAACTAAGTTTCAAATTTGTGTACTGAATTGGCTAGATATATCTTAAGAACTTTTTATGCCTTTAAAAGACAAAAGTTATATATGAATTGTATACTGAGGTCTTAGTGATCCAGTTTTATCTGACCTAAATGTAGTTACAGAAAAATCTCATGAAATTTTAGGGCTATTTTATGTTTTTTCTGCCTGACATTTAATAGTTGTAAAATTTATGATAGATTTAACAAAATATTTAGCTATATATCATTGGTAGTATCATAACTACAATATCCAAGGGGTCATTGACGACAATAAAAGCAGTTTAAAATACATTAATGACTCTATTTTCTCAGTCAGTTTGATAATTCACAAAAGGTTCGAAGCACTGATGACAAATTCTTCAGTCCAGGTTTTTGTCTCCATGTCGTGAAGCATGCAAGGAGAAAGATAGGTTTGCATAAAATTAATGTATTTTATATTGTTATGAATTTGCTGAAGTGAAGTAGTGGGTTGTTCCAGTTAAAGTATTTCTATCAAATATGATGTAGGAGCTTCCCTGACAACAAATCTCTTTTATGATGTTAACTCTCCGGCTTTTCGTCTTTTTGTGTGCAAATGGCTTATACATTTTGAATTTTAAAATTGATGAATTAAGTTGGAGTTAGTAGGGACATTCTGTTTAAAAACTTTTCGGACTCGGAGATTTGGACAATAGGAGTACCGGTATTTTATATGTTGTGGATGGGTTTTCAGATTGAGATAAATATTGTGATATCTCTGGATGGCATCTCAGTAAAAGTCAACATTTTGATATCTATTGATGACAAGGAATTGTGTTCTAGGGGAGATTACTTTTCACTAAACAAAAATTGTTTAGCCAGTCAGCATGCTCAAAGTAAAAATTTGTGGAAAGGGAACTAACTCATCAGTTGGATTGTTTTAAGAAATATATTGTGAATTTAAATCAAAGGGAAGAGGTATGACTATGTTTGCCAAACCTGAGTGGTTGTTTGATGACAATACATATGTTGATCCTGTCAGAGTATCTTACGAAAGACTTCATTCAAAAGTTCAATTAATTCAACAAGAAAAAAGTAAAACAAGTGACATATGGCGGAACAAATCCATCAAGATGGTAGAAATAGAACCTGATCCTCCAAATACAGCAAGAAAATATATTTGGTGTAGAAAATGTAAGTATGGCACATTGTACACATAGATCATAGATGTGAACTGTACAATACAGCTTTGGCACTCAGTCTCAGTAGCAGTGGCATGTACTCATTTACATCTAGTCTTTATCTATTTGTACATTCAAACATTTATATATAGTTCCATATTTTCTTTTGAACTATAATCTTTCTTTGACTTATATGAACAATGAAACATATGTAAGGTCATCCATCATGTCTTTGCAATTTTATACTTGTCATTCATAAATCATATTATTGAAAATTGTGTGTACAGACACTGTATTGAATCTGTTGACAGTATTTTTGTCCAGCATTGAAGTTAAGTATAACTTGTGACATTGTTATTACATTACCATAGAAAAAAAGATACCTGAATTTTTTGCTTTGAAGCTTTTTTGTTATTTCGTAGTTTTTAGAACATAAGAAAAAAGCAAAAACTGCATTTAAGAATGACATTGCTCCTTTTTCTGTTATAGAAAACTACAAATGTAATATCCTTATTTCATTGATACCTAGATAATTTACTAATATTGATTTAGGGGAACATATTATTTATTATATATAATTGATAAACTCTCTAACTTTAGGTATTTGTATATTTTTTCTACTTTTTTTTTTTGTTAACATTTCAACAAAAACCTATTTATTTCTGTCAATGGATAATTTGCCATGAGCCACATGTAATACAATTTCAACAGAACAATTATCTGAGGAAACTTAATAAAGAGTGAGTTTGTATAAATAAAATGTATTACAGTGAAGAGTAAATTGTAGAAAAAAAAAGGAAAAGTCTTTTACCATTTACTGAATTTTTTTTGAATTCACATTTGATTAACATTGCCCATAGATCATTTAGTTTTATATCTACTCTATACAGTTTGGTTTGATTGGTTGAAGTATAACATGTTAGTTTAAGGGGATTTCAGTGCACAATAAAACATTGCCACTAGAGACATATATTTCAATTTCCATTAGAGTAAAGAAGGATCCAGTTTAATGGAACATAAAATAGAACATTAACAGTTGTCCAAGATTTCCTCTTTAGTAAGTGTTGTTTGTGATGCTGAGTTACTTGATAAAACCAAATATCTTTATCAAGCAGTTTATAGCATGTGATTTACACACAAAACAATATTATGGACCTTGTCAGCTGGGTCAACAACACCATTATCTTGGAGATAAGACAGAGGTCTAGCAACATTTCAAAATCTGAAGATAGATGTTGCATTAGTTTTCATCGACTTAAATTTTAATTCTAAACCAGGATTTTCTATTTCATGAATGAAGGGTGAATGTAAAAGTTCTTGGAAGAGACCTCCCAGTAGTAAAAAATGTGCATGTTCTAGCTGGATTCTGTTGAAAATAAAATATCTAAATGTTAATCATGTCTAATGGGAGGTAACTCTAACTGCTTCAAGAAAATTAGTGGAGCTGCAAACAGAATTAAATTTTTGCTTACCTTTTAACAATACTTGTTGATTTTTTTTATACTATTTAAACATAATTTCCATGCAGTAACATGTTTAAAGGTAGTTGAAATTGGATACAATATATGACTATGCAGAACTTACAAAACATTCACTACATGTACTAGACAATTATTGTTGTTTTTTTAACACTTTTTATTGTCAAAGTCACAGTGTTTAGAAAAATAATTTTAATGAATGTAATTAGTGTAAGAACAAAAAATTACAATTTGTCATAATAAAATTAAGCCATAATAAAAAGATGAAAATGAGAAAAAGAATAGGACCAATTTTTATTTTAACTTTCCTGTGTTTCCTTTAAAGAAGTGAAATGTTTTTGGGTTAAAGTGGACAGTTTTTCATTTGAAGACCTTTTAGTCAATACATGTGGGACTGAAGATAACAATTTAGTAACAATTTCAAAATAGCCATTATGTTTCTGTAAACAGTACATAAACAGAGCATTTAAAAAGCAGATTCAGTTTCTTAAAAAAACTTACAGAAAAAAGTTCAAAGAGAAAGTATAGTATGAATTTAATATCTCAAAGTAATATAAACTTATGGAATAGCAGCCTTCAAATGTTCCAAAGATATCATTTAATTGATGACAAACTCACTGGGAAAAAAACCTGCCAACTTTCTGCAATTTTGAGATATTTTTATTTAGATATGACCAAATCCTTCACCTACTCATTTATCCATAAGATGTCTTGTTCATATCTTTGTGGGAAGGCTGTTGCTATTCATTGATTTTACCAAAAAATCATAGGGAAAGTGGTCATTATTAGTCAATTATGACATGTTAATGAGGTTAAAAGGCTGTTACAAATTATGTATCCCACTAAAGTGACTAGACAATATCATTCTATCCATTTATCAATACAATTTACAGAATTTTGAAAGGATATAAGATAAAATTGAGAATGAAAATTGGGAATATGTCAAAGAGACAACAACCCGACCAAAGAGCAGACAACAGTCGAAGGCCACCAATGGGTCTTCAATGCAGCAAGAAATTCCCGCACCCGGAGGTGGTCCTCAGCTGGCCTCTAAATAAAGAACTTTTTTCTTTTGCCACAATCTGAGGGGCAAGATGGTAGCCTGTATGGTACTTCCTCCTGTTCATTGGAATGCCTTTACCTTAGGTTGATTTATGATTTAAATCATAAAATATCTGTAAACATATTATGTTACATTAACAGTTAATTTTAGATTGTGTTTCATGTAAAACCAAACCTATTCTGTTCCTTGTAAAAGGTATCATATGGGAGTAGCTTGGCATTCCAAAATATTTATATTTGGTCAGATTCCAAAATCAGTGCATTGTAGGTCTACAAAATAATGAAAGATGAGGTTGATTAGTATAGTATTGTCCAAGATTAATAAATGCATGAAGTTTGGTGACAAGTTTTAAAAGATTTTTTATAAAAACAATCGTCTTTATACGGTGGATTGGTTACTATCATGTTTGGACGTCAACAGAATATACCACTATTGATTTAAATGATTGTGTTATGTACGTGTTTATGTGCCCAGTTTTATTTCTTTGTACAATTTTGAATAAGGATAAATAAGTTTAAATTGAATATTGTTTGACGTATGCAATTGCATAATGTCGAAATGTTAAGAGATAACTCACGATAAATAAACTACAGAGGGGCATTGTGGGAAGTCACTTTGAATTAAAGTATTATAACTTCATTAGCAAAATGTATATTAGCAATTATTTCTTTTGTGTAATATCCTATACTGTAGAAGATTTATACTGAATCAAAGAAAACTTGACAGAATTGCTTCATAATATGTGTAGATGTGTATTTCATTTTTTTATGCCCCCGCTGCAGCGGAGGGGGCATTAAGTTTTACCCTTGTCCGTCTGTACGTCCATATGTACGTCCCAAAGCTGGTTTCCGTTCTCTAACTTTAGTTTGCCTCAACCAAATGTTATGAAACTTATACATAATGCTTATTACCACAAAACACAGATCGAGTTTGAAAATGGGTGGCGTCATTTATACCATTCTTGAGTTAGGCCCTTTATAAACATAAAAATTGCTGAATTTTTCATTTCCGTTCTCAAACTTTAGTTTGCCTCAACCAAATGTTATGAAACATACACAATGCTTATTACCACATAATACAGATCAAGTTTGAAATTGGGTGGCATCACTCCTACCCTTTGTTGAGTTATGCCCCTTTATAAACATAAAAATTGCTGAATTTTTCATTTCCGTTCTCAAACTTTATTTTTTCAGATTGGAGTATACTATTATTTTAAAGGGATTGAAAGGAGGAGATCCTTTTTGGGGTTTAAAAAACAATCTATACTTCAAAATGGATCCCATTCTTTAAATATTTTAAATTCAAATGCTGATGAAATGGTAAAAATGGTCACCTTTGAAATTAGATATTTGCTGCTGTGACTATAGATAGATAATAACTACAAGTTTGCCAAACAATAGATTCTTCTTCGTCACTGTAAAATCTGTTTTTACACATAAGATTTCTTCCCTCACTATCTTAAATATAGAATCTTAACTTTGTTTAACATAATTTTCTTTCCTTCATAATTGAATATATGAATAACCTACTAGTGTAATTTGAAATCTGAGATAGTATTATTAATCAAAAACCTTTATTTAGCTTTCATCTCTTTTGTTAAAATATTCAGTGATAATAATGATTTTTTTTGTGCAAGTACAAGATATACTATTATTAGTTCAAGTAATTTTAACACTTATTATTAATTTATTATTTTTCATTCAAAAATTCTAATTCTTGTTCCAAAATGTACATATTTCTATTTCATAATACAAATTTACATTTAAAATATATGTATTGAGGGTAAAATCCTTAGTTATTATAGTGTGTTTGTAAAACCATAAAGCATACATGCCATGTTGAAATGGTTGATCATTTGAAGGAAAAAGATGGAACATTTTACACTTGGATTTACACTGCAGGACTATATACACCACTATCGATCAGAGGTTCAGGTTCAAAATCTGGTGAGAGATTGAATAAAACAGTCATTTTATTTTATATTGAATTTAATCTTTCTGAAATTTATACTCTTATCATAATCAATTTCTGACTGGTGAAAGGATATGGGATTCTGAGTAGTGAGTTTCCATGTAGGCTAAATTGTATTTAAAATGTTTTTGTTGACAACATTATGGATTGAACATGTTTTTGTTGGCAACATTATGGATTGAACATATTTTTGTTGGCAACATGGATTGAACATGTTTTTGTTGGCAACATTATGGATTGAACATGTTTTTGTTGACAACATTATGGCTTGAACATGTTTTTGTTGACAACATTATTGATTTAACATGTTTTTGTTGGCAACATTATGGATTGAACATGTTTTTGTTGGCAACATGGATTGAACATGTTTTTGTTGGCAACATTATGGATTGGACAGGTTTTTGTTGGCAACATTATGGATTGAACATGTTTTTGTTGGCAACATTATGGATTGAACATGTTTTTGTTGACAACATTATGGCTTGAACATGTTTTTGTTGACAACATTATTGATTTAACATGTTTTTGTTGGCAACATTATGGATTGAACATGTTTTTGTTGGCAACATTATAGATTGAACATGTTTTTGTTGGCAATATTATAGATTGGACATGTTTTTGTTTGTTTTTGTTGGCAACATTATGGATTGAACATGTTTTTGTTGGGAACATTATGGATTGAACATGTTTTTGTTGGCAACATAATTGATTGAACATGTTTTTGTTGGGAACATTATGGATTGAACATGTTTTTGTTGGCAACATAATTGATTGAACATGTTTTTGTTGACAACAATATGGATTGAACATGTTTTTGTTGACAACATTATTGATTGAACATGTTTTTGTTAACCACATTATTGATTGAACATGTTTTTGTTGACAACATTATGGATTGAACATGTTTTTGTGGGCAACATTATGGATTGAACATTTTTTCCTTCAGGTCAGTCAATTTGATATCTGAAGCAATGAAAGCAGATTATTATTTTAACACTTGAAAAAGATTTTTTTAATGGCTGGTCCAAATCTGAACAGGTTAACATATTTATCCAAGACTTTCCTGTTTATCTGGACACTGATTTTTTTAAAAAGTCTAGTCTAGGTTAGTTCACTTATTGTTTACTGGTTTTTAGGTATGTCTCGGGGTCAACAATGTATTAGTTTGTGATTAGGTAATGGTGAACCACTAGTGAGGACAATGATATTTGGTATGCAGTTGAATTAGCATTGGCACATCTCATTACCATGGAGATTTCATGGTTTATTGACTTTGAAACTTTGCTTAGTTCTCATGTATTAGTTTGTCAACAATGTATTAGTTTGTGATTATGTCAGTTTATGGGGAACCACTAGTGGTAGGTCAATGATATTTGGTATGCAGTTTTGGTATATAAGCATTGGCATATCTCATTTCCATGGAGATTATTTGGCCCTGCCCTTCAGTCATGGTCTATTGACTTTGAAACTTTTGCTTAGTTTACAAGTTAATGTTTGTGTTTAGGTTTCTTTAAAGGGAACGACTAATGAAAAGTCAATGGTATTTGGTATGCAGTTGTATAAGCATTGGCACATCTCATTTCCATGGAGATTGTTTAGCCCTGTACCTTTAGTCATGGTTTATTGACTTTGAATATTTGAATAACTTACATGTTAAAGTATTGTTATTTTAATTTCAACATTTGTATTATCAAAATAACAAATAGGCGAGACATATCTCTGTGTTAACAGTTTATATTCATCTTAACAGAAGAAGGTCAGTGGTTGTTTCCTTGTCCTCTTGTTTCCTCCACCAATAAAAACTGACCTCTATGATATAGCCAAGGTGGCTGATAAGGGTGTTAAACACCAACAAACAAACATATGTAGATCAAAATTTGGTTAATTTAACTAGATATAAGAAGATGTGATATTAGTGCCAATGAGACAACTCGATCTCCATCCAAGTCAAAATTAAAATAAAAGTAAACCATTATAGGTCAAAGTACGATCTTCAACACGGAGCCTTGGCTCACACTGAACAGCAAGCTATAAAGGGCCCAAAAAATGACTAGTGTAAAACCATTCAACAGGAAAACCTACGGTCTAATCTATATAAAAAACTAGAAACACTTATGAACCACATCAACAAACGACAACCACTGAACAACAGGTTTCTGACTTACGACAGGTGCAAACAAATGCAGCGGTCTACTTCTCAGAAACTTATTGTAATATATCAAAGTTATTAAACTGATAGAGTTTCCTTATATAGTTCATTATGCTGTTCAGAAACATTTTGGTCACTATGACCTACATTTTTTTACTTTAAACGAATTTGGCCTCAATTTCACATTTCAATGAACATGGATATATAATAGCATCCAATGAACAAATATTCTTGTTTCTACTGTTTATATTCAACAGAACATTAAATATTTTTTTGGTAAGAGAGAAAAAAAAATAGAGATGAAAAAGTGTTGAAAAAAAAAGATGAGCAATAACTTGTCTGTTTTTCCTCTTTATTTAAGGCCATTCAAGCTTGCTCATGTATTTTGATTCAAAATCAAATTCCAAAATAATCTTTTGTTTGACCTAGTTGCTTACGATAGTGTATTGTTTTCATTCTTGAACCCTTAAGTAGACTGATATCAAAGTTAAGCAAGTTTAGAGAATAATAATAATAACGGGTATAAAGACCACACATTATAGTGGATGTCAAATACTCTGATTGATACACATGCAGGGCCATATAAGTTATGCAATACATTTCTTTCATTAAAGAATATGCATGCAGGACTAAGATATTATGTAATATATGTCTTTCAGTAAAGATTTATTCCTCACATTAAAATGAATGGAAACAGTTGCAGAAACTATTTAAATTAGGTGTGAACAGGATTGTTGGTTTGATCTCACAATATCCATTAAACTGTGATGATTTTTAACAATGTACCATTTTATAAAACCCTATTGCACATTAAATGATTAAATACTTCTCACAATTATCAGTTAAATGAATTGAAATAATATCCTTTATACTGGCCTCAAGTTTTTGACTTTGTTTTAAATGCAATGACATTGTAACTGTTTGTATGGGGAACGATGTTGTGATAAATTACGAACATTAGATTGAACTAAAGCCATTGGTTTTTATCAGAACTTCTCTGCATTTACCCTAGAAACCTGACATGGATATATTGTAAATCCCTTACAAGATCGATTTTTATAACTGTTTTTTGAGATAAAGGATGGTTTCATAGGTACAACTAACCTGGAGGTGGAAAAAATGGTGAACCCAGTGTCACACTCATGGACGGCTGGGTATATGGAACCCAGAGGGTATATGGAAAACCGTTTCAGATATAGTAAGAAAAGATTTGTCTTTTTTTTTTTTTAATGTTATATCTGTGTCAACTGAATAGCAGTATTCCAGTCATTCTTGTTTTGATGTACCTGTTTGTGAAATCAGTTTTAATTATCACTGGCTTTTAACTTTTAAAACATGGACCATTCTTCTCAAAATCAGGAAACTGCTGTTTATCTGTGCCAATTGTCATACAAATAAAAAAATTCTTTTCCTGTTTTATCAGTGTTTTTGTAACCCTTTTTTTGTTGGATAACATCGTGATATTTTACAACAGTTGAGAAATTTTTGAAATTTTATATTTAATACTCTTGCTCTTGTTTAAAATTGTATCATAAAAAAAGTCCTGAAGTGGAGTTATAACACAACACATAAATAGTTCTAGCACTCAAAGAACCAAGTAGGCAAGACACTAGCAAATTTTTTAAGAGATATGTCATTTCATTTTTTTGGCAAATTGGGCACTTGCTCAATGGTAAACAGTCCTATATTGTAAGTAAAAAAGTCAAATCATTGTTGAAAGTTGTAAATAAAACAAGAATTTATTATACAGTGTACTACCTATTAACATTATTTATTGTAAATCAGTGATATTATACATAGATATGCCACTTCTGAAATTTAAAGCAACATTTCTTTTGACGTGTTTTTACTTCATTCTCTGGAAAAACTCTTTATGGTGTTCAGTCTCATTTGTTTTCACAGTCAAATGCCAATCTTCTTTGTCTTCCCTGTCAAACACCAATCTTCTTTGTCTTCACAGTCAAATGCCAGTCTTCTTTGTCTTCACAGTCAAACACCAGTCTTCTTTGTCTTCACAGTCAAATACCAGTTATATTTGTCTTCACAGTCAAACGCCAATCTTTTTTGTCTACACAATCAAATGCCAATCTGATTTGTTTACACAGTCAAATGCCAGTCTTCTTTGTCTTCACAGTCAAATGCCAGTCTTATTTTTCTTCACAGTCAAATGCCAGTCTTCTTTGTCTTCACAATCAAATGCTAGTCTTCTTTGTCTTCACAGTCAAATGCCAGTCTTTGTCTTCACAGTCAAATGCCAGTCTTCTTTGTCTTCACAGTCAAATGCCAGTCATCTTTGTCTTCATAGTCAATGCCAGACTTGTTTGTATTAACAGTCAAATGCCAGTCTCCTTTGTCTTCACAGTCAAATGTCAGTCTTCTTTGTCTTCACAGTCAAATGCCAGTCTTCTTTGTCTTCACAGTCAAATACCTGTCTCCATTGCCTTCACAGTCAAATGCCAGTTTTCTTTGTCTTCACAGTTAAATACCAGTCTTCTTTGTCTTCACAGTCAAATGCTAGTCGTCTTTGTCTTCACAGTCAAATTACAGTCTCCATTGCCTTTACAGTCAAATCCAGTCTTCTTTGTCTTCACAGTCAAAAACCAGTCTTCTTTGTCTTCACAGTCAAATGCTAGTCGTCTTTGTCTTCACAGTCAAATTACAGTCTCCATTGCCTTCACAGTCAAAAACCAATCTTCTTTGTCTTCACAGTCAAATGCTAGTCTTCTTTGTCTTCACAGTCAAATCCAGTCTTCTTTGTCTTCACATTCAAATGCCAGTCTCCATTGTCTTCACAGTTAAATACCAGTCTTCTTTGTCTTCACATTCAACTGCCAGTCTTCTTTGTCTTCACAGTCAAATGCCAGTCTTCTTTGTCTTCACATTCAAGTGCCAGTGTTTTTCATCTTCACAGTCAAATGCCAGTGTTTTTTTGTCTTTACAGTCAAATGCCAGTCTTCTTTGTCTTCACAGTCAAATGCCAGTCTTCTTTGTCTTCACAGTCAAATGCTAGTCTTCTTTGTCTTCACAGTCAAATGCCAGTCTTCTTTGTCTTCACAGTCTGCCAGTCTTCTTTGTCTTCACAGTGAAGGGTCAGTCTTATTTGTCTTCACAGTCAAATGCCAATTTTTGTTGTCTTCACAGTCAAATGCCTATTTATTTTTTATCTTCATAGTCAAATGCCAGACTTCTTTGTCGTCATGGGCCTTGGTGAATGTGGGATCTAACTAGTTCATCTACATTAGCCTGTCAACACTGAAGTTGAGAACATGATCATGGCAATGGGCACTTAGTAACACTCTAATATTAATCAACTATGATTGCCATTTTTCCAGCTGAAAGTTGTTGTTTTTTCTTGGCACTTAGGTTTCCTCCACCTCTAAAACCTGGCAGCAATAAAATTACCATGAGCACTGAAAGTGGCATTAAACATCAATCAATCAAAAAACAATCCTTTGTCTTCACAGTCAATATCTGATTCTAATATTAGTATATTATTGACATTCATTTACCTTTTCCATATCTTGGTAGTTAAATAAGTCTACTAACTATTGGTAAAATGCCAGATTGATGTTTAATTTTGGTGGTATTTAATATTTTGTGTCCATTACATTCATGAAGAAAAGCCAAATATTACATTTATCGTGAAATGATGTCTTCAGTATACTGTCTTCACAAGTATGTTAATATGATTATGCTAGCCATGTCTTAAATTTGTGTTCCAGTAGGAATTGAAGAGTGAAATGTCAGACTTCATTTTCACCAATTTTAGAATACTGTAGATTCATTATTATTCGTTGGATACCAATTTTCGTGGATTTCATGGGTACAGGTGAACCACGAAATTAAATTTTCAACGAATAACAAATTTTCTATAGGCTTGTATGCAGACTTCGGCAAAACCATGAAATTAAATATCCACGAACGTGTAAGTTTTCCTCAATCCACGTAAATTGGTACCCACCAAAAATAAATGAATCCACAGTAACACTATTATCAAACTTAGTGATCAGTCAATGTTAATCAGGTCTCTCAGCCACCTAGCAAAACAGCTTCATGCTGTAGGAAGGTTGAAAAAAGCTGACCCCCTTTAACCTTTGCAAGATCACCAAGAGCTATTATCTATTCTGTATGTAAATGTACAATGTTTTGTAGTGCATTGTATATTTACCAAAATAAGGATATACTAAAAGTGGTGATTACCAACCATAAAGGTTTCATTCATTTTTGTCTCGCCTTGACAGAGTCAAAAAGCGAGACATACTAAGGTATGCTGTTTCCGGTGGCGGCGTCAACAATGTATTAGTTTGTGATTAGGTCTAGTTTAAGGTGATTGGTCAATGATATTTGGTATGCAGTTGTATTAGCACTGGCACATCTTATTTCCATGGAGATTATTTGGCCTTGCCCCCTCAGTCATGGTCTATTGACTTTGAAACTTTTGCTTAGTTACATGTATTAGTTCGTGATTAGGTCAGTTTATGGGGAACCACTAGTGGTAAGTCAATGATATTTGGTATGCAGTTGTATAAGCATTGGCATATTTCATTTCCATGGAGAATATTTGGTCCTGCCCCCGCAGTCATGGTCTATTGACTTTGAAACTTTTGCTTAGTTTACATGTATTAGTTTGTGATTAGGTCAGTTCAAGGGGAACCATTAGTAGTAGGCCAATGTTAATTGGTATGCAGTTGTATAAGCATTGGCATATCTCATTTCCATGGAGAATATTTGGTCCCGCCCCCTCAATCATGATCTATTGACTTTGAAACTTTTGCTTAGTTTACATGTATTAGTTTGTGATTAGATCAGTTTAAGATGAACTGCTAATGTTAATTCAATGATATTTGGTATGGAAATTTATTGGCATTTGCAAGTCTTGTTTCCATGGAGATTATATAGCCCCACCCCCTCATCATGGTTCATTGACTTTGAAACTTTTACATAGTTTACAAGTCAATGTTTGTGTTTAGGTTTGTTGAAAGGGAACGACTTATGATAAGTCTATGGTATTTGGTATGCAGTTGTATTAGCATTGGCATATCTCATTTCTATGGAGATTGTTTTGCCGTGTACCTTCAGTCATGGTTGACTTTGAATATTTGCATAACTTACATGTTAAAGTATTGCTATTTTAATTTCAATGTTTGCATTATCAAAAGTACAAAAAAGCAGGACATATCTCTGTGTTAACAGTTTATATTTTCCAAGGGGAGAACTCATTAACAAAATAATTACCCGTAATGATCTGGATTGGTTATTATAGCTTACCTGTATCAATTTGAAAATCTAAAGGTGTCAAAATTAAAAATGAGAAAAAATGTTTATTGTAATCATTGGTAGCAGATGTTTGCCTCTGTGAATGCTGTTGTGTGGCTTTGAGTGAATTTAAAAAAATGTTTTATTACCAAAACTTTGATTTTGGTTAAGATTTTAGATTAAACGATGGGGGTATCAAGTAGGAAATTATTTATTGGTATCAAAATTGCTTAGAGTACATAAAAAATAATAGAATTTTGTCAGTTTTTGCAGGTCTTTGAATGCATTTCTCATTCAACAGTCTACAACCTAGCGAGATCCTCATGTGAAGTCAAGGTTGCTATTCACCTATTAGTAGTATTCAACAGACAAAATATGTACAAATATTATTATAATCTTTAATCTCAATATACCCTTGAAAGGCCCATCTCTCATATACAGGAAATGCCCAATGTTTGAAGTAGCTACTGGTGAACTTGTTCTATATCAGTAAGGATGACATGAATGGGAAAGATAATATCAACCTTGAAAACATTTTTGATTTTCATCTAATAATAACCAAGTATGGTAAGAATTATCGTTTATTTCACATTTCACTGTTTAAAGCTGAGATAATAATTATTTTGTGGAATCAAATGTGAACAGTGCTTTTTAGTACTATGTTGTGTTTTGCAGATTGTTGTCCGTCTTTTGGTTGTTTTTCGTTTTCTGCCATTGTCAGTTTGTTTTTCTCTTATGAGTTTGAATTTCGCTTTGGTATCTTCCGTCTCTTTCTTTCTTTTTTTATGCACCCCGTCATAGCAGTGGGGGCATTAAGTTTTACCCTTGTCCGTTTGTACGTAGTCCCAAAATTGGTTTCCGTTCTCTAACTTGAGTTTGCCTCAACCAAATGTTATTAAACTTCTACACAATGCTTATTACCACAAAACACAGATCAAGTTTGAATTTCGGTGGCGTCACTTTAACCGTTCTAGAGTTATGCCCCTTTATAAATGGAAAATTTTCAAAATTTTTAGTTTCCATTCTTTAACTTAAGTTTGCCTCAACCAAATGTTATGAAACTTATACACAATGCTTATTACCACAAAACACAGATCAAGTTGGAATTTTGGTGGCACTTTAACCGTTCACTTTAACCATTCTAGAGTTATGCCCTTTATAAATGGAATAATTGCAAAATTTTTAGTTTCCGAATCAACTACAATCAATTCTTTATACAATGCAATGTTTAATTTTGACTTCCACTGATAAAACACAGATCAAGTTGAATTTTGGTGGTGTCACTTTAACCGTTCTAGAGTTATGCCCTTTATAAATGGAATAATTGCAAAATTTTTAGTTTCCGTTCTCTAACTTAAGTTTGCCTCAACCAAATGTTATGAAACTTATACACAATGCTTATTACCTCAAAACACAGATCAAGTTTGAATTTTGGTTGCGTCACTTTAACCTTTCTAGAGTTATTCCCTTTTATAAATGGAAAAATTGCAAAATTTGTATTTTCTTCTAAATATCAAGTAATTTTTAAAATTGGAGTTATCTTCCTTTGTCCATGATTATAGTTGAATCAACTACAATCAATTCTTTATACAATGCAATGTTTAATTTTGACTTCCACTGATAAAACACAGATCAAGTTGAATTTGGGTAGTGTCACTTTAACCATTATTGAGTTTTGCCCTTTATAAATCGAAGATTGCAAAATTTTAGTTTCCATTCTGTAACTTAAGTTTGCCCCAACCAAACATTATGAAACCTATACACAATATTCATTACCACAAAACTAAGATCAAGTACAAATTTTTTGTTTCCGTTTTCTCACTTTAGTTTGCCTCAACCAAATGTTATGAAACTTATACACAATGCTTATTACTACATAATACAGATTAAGTACGAAATTTGGTGGTGAAGCTTTTACCATTCTTGAGTTATGTCCCTTTATAAACATAAAAATTGCTGAATTTTTCGTTTCCGTTCTCTAACTTAAGTTTGTCTCAACCAAATGTTATAAAACTTATATACAACCATTCTAGAGTTATGCATGTTTACAAATAGAAAAATTGCTGAATTTTTAGTTTCTGTTCTCTACTTAAGTTAGCCTCAACCAAATGTTATGAGACTTACACACAATGCTTATTACCACAAAACTCGGATCAAGTTCAAATTTGGGTAGCGTCACTTTTACCGTACTTCAGTTATGTCCCTATATAACTATATGATATGCAAGCGGGGGCATCATCTGTGTCCACATGTGGACACTATCCAAATTTATTTATATCATATATGAAGTGTTAAAATATAAAATGTTGTGTTTTTACCTGAAACTTTTTGAATTATTTCAAGCTTTTAAAATTCATTTTTCTAAGTTCAGAAGCTCTTTTCGTTGTAATATCAGGTGCATTAAATTGTGATCTTTATGAGGTTTTAGACTCTACATACCAAAATTTTAATGAATTTTATTCAATATTGGAATATAAATTGATTTTTGTATTGACTGAAGTTTATTTTAAGACTGAAATATTAACAAAAAATATAGGTAATATCTCCACATGCAGGAATCTATTTGTTAAAGACTGTACTGATAAGTCCTAAAGAGTCTTGAAATGATTTGATCTTCACAAGTTAATTTAAAACCAAAACTTTGACAGAAAATGGATAAAGATATAAAACCATAATATCAATTTAATGATTGTACATTTTTTAAATAAGAAAAAAAAAACAGGCCATGGAATAGGCATTTAAGCTAAAGTCTTAAGTTGGCCAAATGGCCAATAAAACAAAAGAAAAAGATATTGTAGTGCTTGAATTTCCCAAATGTTGCACTTCCTTTGATTTGATATGTTCATACTTTGACAATAATTCCTTACATTATTTAATGGGAGGTAACTCTACTTCATTTATCAGAATTTCTTCTATGGAACAACATTCAGGCTTTAACAGTAGCAATCATAAAATCATCTCACTTGAATATTTGTTTCATGCTTCATAAAGAAAATTATTTTTGAAACTGACAACTGATACATACAGGTTGAATTTTGTGGTGACAGCCAAAATATATCTACAAGATAGTGATTGGAAAGTCATTTTCATCAAGCAATGTCTAGATCATCTTTACTAGTTTGAAAAGATTTAGATCTTTACTGAAGAGAAGTGGAGTTTGTTGTTACCCATGGTTTAGATATATTTCTTATATGTTACATGGGGCTCCACTAGGGTGCCTCCCCTAGGATGCAAAGTTGCATTTAAAAATGCCTCAGATCACCAGTGTACTTGTAAACAAATTTAAAAGCAGCCTTGGTCTGTTTTCTGCTCTTTGGTCGGATCTTTGTCTGTTTGACACATTCCCTTTTTCCATTCTCTATCTATTAAGTTAGTCTTTTAAGTAAGGGTTAGATCACAGATAACAGGTCGTTTTAAATTAGACATTAGGTCATCTAACCCTGCTTTGACCATGTTGGAGCCACTCACATTGATAACAGCTGAACAGCAAAAATTTCAGCAAGATATTTATAGAAAACTTTATCCTAACAGTCTAATTAAATTAATATTCAAGAAAGTGAAACTTAATTAGGACTTGTTTGATTTATATTTCAAGAATGATTCATGAAAAAAAGTTTTCTCAGGATTAATGTTTCAACAGATTACTTATGATTTGCATAACATTATTCAAATGTCTTTGAATGTGACAACTTAGGGGGCAAAAAGAAGGATGAATTAAGTTTTATATAGATGTGAAAACAAACCAAAAAAACATACTATCAGGAACACTGTTTATTTTGTCAAACGAAGTTACCTCCCATTATTACATGCCCCTTTAATTAACTATTGCATGTGTTAATTTTGAATATCACATCAACATGACAGCTTTTAGAAAAGAAATGGAGTATAAAAGACCGCATGTCAATGTAGAGAACTTTAGTTCGAATATTAAAAAGAGTTAAAAGAATTAAATAAATACTAAGTTATTTACTTAATATCTCAAATTGAAATCCTTTGTCTGTGCTTTAAATTTTTGCTATCTAATTTTTAATATTTTATCACCTCAAGGATTTAATAGGGTAGTTTTTGCACATCATAGACATTTAATATTTTAATTCTAAATAAATATAGACTCAACGCATATATAAGGACTGATTGAGATGTAGGGGGTCAGCATAGGGACATTTAAAACTTTGCCTGTACAAATAATAATCATACACCAGGTTTTAACAACAAAAAACTGAATGTAAGCTAGGTAAATACAAAGTATGGCTTAATATACCCAGTCTTATTAGTATCATTTAAAACATTTTAATTGACAGATAGTTATTGCCTCATGTCTTGAAATTTTTGTACCTTGTTTACTAGAAAGCTGCATTTGTTTGAATTAGGATTTAAAACTTTGTTTGTCAAATTTTGAGATTTGAAACAAGTTAGAATTGTTGTATTTGATAAGTAATTTAAAACCATTTATATCATCTAACAAATGGATATATTGGCAATTATTTTTTTCCTGTATTAAATATGGGGTAAAAATTCTGAATTGTCTCTCTTTTAGAGATTTAGATTTGTTTGAGGAGCACTGTGTAATAGGAAAAAGTAAACTGTTTTAATGGAAGCATGTATTCTCATGAATGGCGGTTAGATTTCATTGGATAGTGAAATAAATTGGTTCTAAGTTAAATAACTTTAGCAAATGTTAATCATTGTTTGATTTTTTATATTGATACAGTGAAAATGTATTCACACACTGGACTAGATATAGTGTGATAATTAGAATTAATAATTCACAAAAGATATTGGACTAAAGTGATATTCCTTGAATCATTACATTAGAACAGGGCTAACAAATGGATTTCTGCTGTGGATAGTAATCTCTCATATAAAGAAACATTCTTTGTATATCAGAAATCTTCAGTGCTTTGTTATCAGTTTTGTTTAAGTTATTTAAACATTTTGAAATAAAAGGTCACATCAGAATAGTTTGATTGTCAGTTAAGACTAACAAAATATTTTTTATCCTGGTGTCAGTTTTAAGCCAGCATGTGAAGATTTTTGACAAGTGATACTGAATATCAGTTTTGGGATTCGTGATTCAGGCAAAATGAAAGTTCTGATTTCAAAAGCCCTGTAAAATATATAAATTTTTTAAATGGAGGTAGATATAATTGTGTGTTTTGGATACTACATCTATTTATACAAATAATAGTTCCAAAATGGTGGATGTTAAAAGATCTGTGGAATTTCCAATTCTTGGATTAAAAGTTAGGCTAAATGGTAAGTTTCACTGCTTTTGCTAAATAGTCCTTTTTTCGGATGAACGCTAAGTAAAGCCTAAAATGATGTGTGAAAAATCCTTTTTTGGCCCAGGTTGGTCGAAGTCCAAAACCGGCTTATAGTATGATGATGTCGGGCAGTCGGTTGGGGAAAAGTGGGTACCTAATTTGTGTATTCAACTCCTACAATCCCTGAATCTTCACAGGAAGATTGTGCATATGTTGAAGTTTTGCACATGCTATTTAGAAACTGTTTGAGGAATTTTTACATTTCATATTTCAAATATTTAAATGTTTAGTATAGAGCGTTCTCCATTATTTGAGAAACATTCTGCATTTGAGTCTTTGATCTCTTGTTTAGGAATCAGATTGCTGAAATGAAGGGCTTGACTGGGTCAATTCTGAATTTTCTTGTATTTTAGAATTTAGATAGTTGTTTTTATTGGCCTCAGCTATGAAATCTTTGAAAAATAAAACTTATATCATGCTTGTTTTTCATTTATGGCAAAATGAGACTCAAAATTGGGAAGTTTTGTATTTCATTTTAATCTTCTGACAACTTTAAGATTTTTCTTAAACTAGATATGGCAACAAAACAAACCAATTTGGTTTAGTTTAATATAAAAGATCTGATTAAATCTGTATAAGGGAAAATGAAAATTACATGTCTGCAATTTTGTTTCATTTCAAAATTAATTAAATTTTCATATGGCATACAAATTTTGTTGAATTTTTTTTACCTTTATTTTGCTTAGAATATAATTTCATTTAATTTCCTGGCTGCACCTAGTGCCGCTTTCTTATTATGTGTTTAAGATTTATGACATATGGTTTAGATTGGCATGTGATGAGTTTTTCACATGTAAAACTGGCTTAACCCCACCACACCTGTACCTAGTCAGTCTATCTTGACCATGTGTTTTTTTATGCCCCACCTATGATAGTAGAGGGGCATTATGTTTTTCAGTCTGTGCGTCCGTCCGTTTGTCCGTCTGTCCCGCTTCAGGTTAAAGTTTTTGGTCAAGATAGTTTTTGATGAAGTTGAGGTCCAATCAACTTGAAACTTAGTACACATGTTCCCTATGATATGATCTTTCAAAATTTAATGCCAAATTATATTTTTGACCCCAATTTCACGGTCCACTGAACATAGAAAATGATAGTGTGAGTGGGGCATCCATGTACTATGGACACATTCTTGTTATTGTCAAGTTTTTGGTGGAATATGTGGTCTGTTGGATTGTCTGTTTAGGCAATATTTTTGGTGATTTCTGTTATCTTTTTTGTATTATAATATCCAAATAATGTGCCTGCCTTTTATGTGAGATTTGTTCTAAGATATTAAAGATGAAAATGGAAATGATACTTTAACATAAGAATATTAGTGATTTAAATTAAAGATATGTTGCAAATATTGAACAATGAAATAATGATAATAATAAAAAATTATATGAATAAGGAGATATTGGGTTAATGTCAGAGAGAGTAAACCTGCAACCCTAGTAAATCAAAGTACGCAACCAGAAACACTAAAACACCTTGATTATGATTTACGATACTTTTTGAAATATTTTTCTGCAATTTCTACAATTGGAAATGAACTCTTTATAAGTGAACTGAATTCCAATATTTGTGGTTGAATTGAATGATTATTTGACCAACTTACAGTATTGAATTCCTTGATTTTGACCCCTTATAAGATTGGTTTACGACCTTTCTCTATTATTTATATATTTCATAAATGTATAAACATTGGAGTGTTGGTAATAAGAAAATAATTTGGTTTTGTATTTACTTAGGAAAATGTTTACCATACTTTTCTGTTTACTTTCTATTGTAAATACCTGTTTGGTAATAAACTCAACCTTTCCTTGCTTAGTGATTGAAACATTTTGTTTATTGTCTGATAATGATTGATAATAAAAAATGGGGTTGGAATGATTTCAAGGGTTTTCCAATGGTCTTTTTTTTAACTGATTTGGACCTTAGTTAATTATCAGTATCATGTGTTGAAGTTCTTAATTAACTTCATGTATCAATGAATTATATGTTTTCTCTTTCAAAATACAAAATTTGTCACTTATTGATTTTAGTAATTGAGGTTTGCTTAATGAACATCAATTAAGTGCAAAAGAAAAAGGTGATTTAAAACTTTACTATATTACATAGGTTGCAGAAAAGGATGATAACCCTTCTACTTGAACATAGCACTGAATTTACCTAATTATAATCTGCCAAAGTGTCTTTCATTGTTCAAAGGTGGTGTAAATATGAGTATAAAAAAACTTGATTTCTTCACTGGAACCACTATTGGAAGCTGCCATTAAGTGTACCAAAAATGGAATGTTCTATTCACAGTGTCATCAAAATCTCATTTGTGTTTACTGTAAAACATACATTTTATATTAGGCATATATCTGCTTTGCTCTTTTAACATTTTTATTATAAGCCCAAGTAATTCCTGAAAAGATGATTTATTTTCTTATAAAACCAAGGGCAATGATTTTAAGGACTGTTTCTACAATGGAGGCAACTGGAGTGTTTAAATGATCGGCTTATTTAAAGAATAAATACAGTATATTATAGTAGGATTATATTGCTGAAGATTTTATTCAAAATATGTATTCTGTGAAGAAAGATGATATTTAGAAAGTAACTTAAAATGTTGTCTTAGGGTTTAAGTAACTTTTAAATACCGTAAGTCATATGAAAAAGTACATTCATTCACTAAGGTCACTTTAAAATGCCATAAATATATATGTAAACTGCTTGCATTAATTTAGTTTACTTTTACATACCACAAATCATATGAAAATTACATGCACACATTTTCTATCTGTAGCACGTCCACATGATCTTGAAGCAGAACAAGCTGGTTATGCCCAGGGCTTCCGTCACCGTGCTGGGATGTTTGGAAACAATGGTTTTCATCCAGGACGATATTTTCATGGTCAACAACCAACCAAAAATAGATGGGGAGGAACATTTGGTAATGCTACTAAAAACTCTTATCTGTCAAGCACAACTGAGCATGTGCCACTGAAACCAAAAGTAGTGACAATTGTACGGAATGGTCCCAGGCCCAGAAATAATGTGAAAATACTTTTAAACCGAAGAAGTGTCCAGTCTTATGATCAATTAATGTCTGATATTGCTGAGGCTTTTGGCCCAAAATATAAAACAAATAGGCTTAAGAAATTATTTAATGTCAAAGGAAAAGAGGTTCATGGTATTTCAGACTTTTTCCGTGATGATGATGTTTTCATAGGTGTAGGAAATGACAGTTTAACAGAAGGGGATATACAAGATATTATAGAAGAGCTTTACCCTGATAGTCCATATGCCAGGAATTTATTAAGGGATTTGGAAAAACAACGTAAGAAGCGACAAGCAGCATTGAAGGATAGTGAAGCAGATAAACGAGATAGTGGTTTTGGTGAAGGTAGTGACGGAAGTAATCGGGACCAAGAAGGAGATTATATCATTTATAAAGGTCGTCCACAAGAAAAAGGGCGAAGACGACACGATTATCCAAAGGAGGACGAACTAGCAATGAGACTAGACAAAGATCGCATGAAAGCTGCACAGGAGGAGAGGGATCGGACAAAACGTCAACAGAAAAAAATGATAGAATCTGAAAGAAGGGCATTGGAAAATGAGAAAAGGAAGCAAAATCAGGTTCCAACAACAGCTAACAAACCAGAAGATCCATTCAAAAGAATGAAGGAACAAAAAGAAAAAGAGAGAGAGGAGATAAGAAAAAAGAGGGAAGAGGAAAGACAAGCCAGGATAAAAGAGGAAGAAGCCAAAGAAAGGTAAATTCATATAAGTTAAGAAATCTATTGTTTCATTAAGGTTTTCAGTTAATGTTATGCAGATGTATGTAGCAGCCATGTTGTAGATGTGCAATACTGTTGATGTTTCCCTGACCAGTCCAATACAGAAGATGTCATTTATGGTTGCATATGCTTTACATCTCACCAAAATTTGAATATGTTTTTATGCATTTTTATAACATTAATTGTATTGTGGCTGATTTGATTATATTATTCAATAAAGTAATATCTTAACCTAACAATTGAGATTGTATTCAACTGGTAAGAACAGACTATTTTTTTTAAAGTATGTGAATTTGTCACATTAAACTAGAGTTCATTCTGCTTTGGAAGACAACTGATTCATAAAATTTTGATAGAGATAAAGATCAGATGCCATGATAATTTTTGAAAATCCTTGATTATGGTGAAACTTCAGTGGTATGACCCAATACAGTGTTTGACAATTGTTGAGAGTAGTTTAACTATAAAAATTCCATTATACATGTATTGCCTTTCAGGCTGAACTGTTTTAAATGATTTAACTATGAAAGTGTCTTTCAGGCTGAACTGTTGGGAGTAGTTATACATTAAAAGTTTCATTATACATGTACAAATGTATAAATTGTCTTTCAGGCTGAACTGTTGAGAGTAATTTAAATATAAAAGTTCCATTTTATGCCTTTTAGTCGATATAGATATAACAATTCTCAGATTGATACTGGATCAATGATTTCCCAAATGTATTTTGTATTTGTAAAATTGATTTTATTACTATAATTAAATATTTGATGTTTACATGGATTATTAATTGACATAAACTAATGTAATTTAAGTACAGGTACAAAGTTCCTCTCAAGTTGAACTTTTCAACTGCCATTTTTATTCATAGACCAATTTGACATTTGTTTTAAATTTAACAAAATGAAAATGGCGATATTGTTCTCATGCAGTGCTAGAAAAAAGATCAATGTTAGTATTTAATTGCTTTGTGTAAAATCTTTGAGTTATTAGGATTTTGAAATCTGCAGACAAGATTAAAATGTATCATTATATAGTACATTGTTTTAAAGCTCACATTTCATATTCCTAAAAATTCAACTTATACCACAATAAGACCAGAAGTGTAATCTGTAATGAGGATTGTAAGTAGTAGAAAATTTGATGACAGAAAGTAAAAAAAAAACAGTACATGATTTAATAGTAAGTTTTAAGAATTCGTAATTATTTGAACATTTCACAAATGAGCACAAATATGCATTTTGTAATTTGATTGCCTTAGTGATGTCTTATAAACACATCACAATAAAATACCATAACAAGCTGACTGATAAGAGACTTTTTATGTCATTTTTTGTGAAAAAACTAAGCTAGAATGGTATCATGAAGTGTTATAGGAAACTCAGAGTATCAGTGCAGACAAAAAATTAAAATTAGCATCTAACTAACCAGCATTGAATGATAAAAATACAGAGATACTTTATACCTATCATAAGGTTACTAATTCTATGTTACATTCCTACACTATGAACACATTACTATACAAACGTTACCATTCTTGCAGAGAAAGAAGAGAAAAAGCTGAACATGCAGCAAGGGAACGACAAGCTGCAGCAGAGAAAGCTGAACATGAAAAGGGTGACAAAGAAAAAGCTGAACTTGAGAAACCTGAAAAACAGAAAGAAAAAGCTGATAATAAATCAGACAAAGAAGATAATGATAAAGATTTACATAAAAAGAGAAAATCTAAGTCGAAGATTGTACGCAAAACTAAATTAGAAAGACAAGTTAGTAGTGATGAACATGTTTTGAGTCGCTATGAATTAGGCCGGACTCTTGGGGATGGCAACTTTGCTATAGTTCGACAGGCAAAGTTGAAAAACTCAAATAGTGAATATGCTATGAAAGTTATAGATAAACACAAGCTAAAAGGCAAGGAACACATGGTTGAAAATGAAATTGAGATTATGAAAGACTGTCACCAACCAAATATTGTGAAATTGTATGAAGAGTATGAAACTCATGATAAAATCTACCTCGTTATGGAATTAGTTAAGGTGAGTTATTATAGAGTCAGCTTCAGATAGTCTTCTTGAATCAACAGAGTAATGGTAATTTACTACTAGTTAATTAGCAGTGAAGTAATTGTGTCCTTTGTATTATAAAAATAAGGAGGCCAAGGAAGCAGCTACCTACCATAGACCAAAGAACAAGGAAGTAAAAAACTATAGGGCACTGCACAGCCTTCAACAATAAGCAAAACCCATACTGTATAGAAAGCTTTATAAGTGTCCAGTATGACAAGAGGTGAAACAATTTAAAAAATAAAACCAACGCCCTGGGTTTTACTGAACACAATAAAGGAAAAACAAATAAGGCAGACAGCAACTAACAATGACCATTGAATTATAGGCTACTGATCACTTGGGACAGGCACATAATGTGGTGTGGTAGAACATGCTAGTGAGGATCCTTTAACTCAGATGGGAAAACACAAAAAACAAAAGATATCTAAAGGTCAACATACAGTCTTCAACAATAGACAAGTGTCTACACAATATGTTGATTAAGCAGAGTCCAGAAAACTGTAAATAATTGTACAGAGACTATCAAAGATATGCCATCAACACCAAATATACCCATTGACCATATTTTGCGTAGAATTAAGCATATACAATGGAATCTATATTTAAAATGTTAAAATGTTTAAAAAGAGACATAATTACTGATAAATAACTAGCAACACAGCCATTTCATTAGAATCATACACCAAACAAAATACAATATTTAAGGAATCATGCTGTTCATAGAAGTACTATGGTTAGTTATAATGTCCCACTTTGATATCTTAGAGCTGGCAATGTACATTGTTTTATACATGAGCCAAACATTGTATGTAATTGAAGTTTCACACTGAGATTTTAATGGCTTGCTTTAATATCTAGGCAGAAATTCTTTAATTGTAATCTTTATTGCATTTTAAACAAACTAGAATGGTCTTTTCTCATGTTCAAATTGTTAGATGAACACGAATTGAAACAAATTTCATAATATTGACCATTCTATGTTTTATGAAGAAGCTTTATTCAGTTTTTGCATGGGTTTGTTTTGTACGTAACACAAATCAATATCATTTAAAATGAATGAGAAACAGTAGACAGTAACTGTATACCTCCTGAACATGGTGAGTTTCCTGGGAGAGACAATGTGATATGGGTTTTTTTTCATTGATGAAGGCTGAACAGTGACCTACAGTTGCAAGCTTCTGCATCATTTGGTCTCTGGTGGAAAGTTGTCTCATCTGCAATCGTACCAAATCTTCTTATTTTAATGATAAATTTTTTTCTTTGTGGTTCTCCAGGGATGTAATATATGAACAAATAGTGATATGAGACAGCAACCCAACATAGAAGTTAATTTGAATAGACATTTGAAGGTTACCAAATGGTTTCTCAGTGGTTGACAATTTATCAAACCATATTGTAGACTAATTCATTGAAGGAAAATTACATGTACCAAGTTCTCTCACAAACACACATGACTCACATTTCCACCTCAAAAAAAGTAAAACAATAAAAATACCGAACTCCAAGGAAAATTCAAAACGGAATGTCCCTTAACAATTGGCAAAATCAAAAGCTCTAACACATCAAACGAATGGAAAACAACTGTCATATTCCTGACTTGGTACAGGCATTTCCTTATGTAGAAAATGGTGGATTAAACATGGTTTTAAAGCTAGCTAAACCTCTCACTTGTATGACAGTTGCATACAATTCCATTATATTGACAACCATGTGTGAACAAAACAAACAGACATAATAGGTACAAATGTCAAAAATAGGGGTACAGCAGTCAACATTGTGTTATAATCTTAATCATTATAAAAACAAACAAATATGTCAACAAAGAAAAACAAAATGGCATATAGACAAAGCACATACGCAAAAATGAAAAATACAAGAATACAAAAAATGACCATAGCACAATAATGCAATGGTGGGATGTATAAGAACTGACCCACGCCAAAAGGATATTACCAACAATGGACCAAACAGTAAATATTAATGATTTACATAGACAAATAAAAGAACACTAAAACATGTAATAAAGATGATAAACAACGTCTGAGTAATTAGAATCTATACATCACGACCATCATGTATTATTTGTGAAGTTGATATGGAATATTTATCAACAAGGTCTTTGGTATCTTCTGATGGAACTTTTTTTTAGAAAAAGGACGAGATGTTCTTTAACATAACCCTGGTTCATCATTTTTCTGCTTTGTGAGATACTGGTGATATTTTATAAAGTCTGAGTAGCTGCTGCAAGCTCTTGAATGTATAATGAGTTGGGAAATGTATATCCCATATGCAGGTGAAGTTGGTATATTGCTACTAAGGTGGGGGAAATTTATAATTTCAAAATTAAAATCGTCTCGTTTGTCATAGATTCTGGTACTGTGATGACCACTTATGTCAAATTCGAGGTATTAGTCTAAATATGAGGTGGTGAAAGTCGTGTCTGTTGTTTCTTTGATTTCTAGTTCTGGAGGATATATTAATGGAACCCAATCAGAAAAGTTTGGATTGTTAAAAACGAATAATGAGTAAACAACACAGTTTAGTTCAGGGATATTTTCTACTGTTTCAATACAGTACATGTACCAGAGTCTGTAGGTAATTAGAGCTTGAGTTTTTGTTCTTTACTGACATCACATAAAACTTTCAATTGTTTAAAATTGGAATAAAGTTTGAAAAAGTAATTTATTGTGGAAACATTTTATTTAAGAATTATTTTTTTTTCAAAAATGGACAATATTTTATATTCCTTATTTGTTATTCATACAGGGAGGAGATTTATTTGATGCTATTACACAGAGTGTGAAGTTTGGTGAGGTGGACTCATCGCACATGGTCAAAGACCTGTGTAATGCTCTATTTTATCTACATTCACGGTCAATAGTTCACAGGGATCTCAAACCAGAAAATTTATTGGTAAGTTTTATTTTGCAGAAATTTACTTGTGAAAAGAAAGAAAAACAGTATATGATTTAAACATCATAGAAGGACACAGCAAAATTGACAATATTTGTAAAAGCAACTGTATTGAATTGGCAATTCTGTCATGAATTTGCTATCATGAAAAGATTAAATCAGAAGTTTTGAAACTATTGGAAACCCTACAAGCAAAGATAACCTAAGCCAGCTTAGCTAGATTTAGAACAATCCTTTAGGGGTTTTTGTTTCTCCCACCAGACAAAGACAAGCATAGCCAGATTTGAATTTTCAATGCTTATCAACTTATTGTTATTATTTCAACCTTCAAACTGTTTGAATTTGGCACCACTGATGATCATGAGTCTTGTTTAGGAGAAAATCACTTCTGAAATACTAAAATTATAAGCCTGGTAACTTTATGACATTTTAAGCTATTCTTGTGAATGTTAAGCTGGAATTAGGTATTTATTTGTGTAAATACAGTCTTCATTTGAGTTAAATATTGACGTACATTTAATGTTATGAAATGGTGTAATCAATAAATCATGAAAATGAGAGTTTTCTGTGCTGCATTTAACCTTCCTAGCAGATTTTGAATGGTTATGTAACAAGAATATGCATATCCTATGTCTAATTTATTTTTAAATTATGGAAAGGAGTGGTATTGCATTTTTAGGTTTAAGTAGTTGAAATGATATTTAGAATACATATAACATGTTTGTTTTCATCAGTATTAGTTTCTATCCCCAAAATTGCCTTTTATTGAAAAAAACCATGCATTAACTTTTTTCTTAATGGCCGCCAAAAGAGTTAATCCCAGATTTTCAGGCTTTATTGGTTGCAAGTGATGTATACATTTTATGCTTGTGGGTTTTTTCAGCCAATATTTCTAGTTGAATGTCCAAAGACCATCAACTTCATAACTGATATTTACAGGGAACTCTTTCCTGAGTTTGGTTTTACTGTTTCCAGTTTGAATTTATAATGCCAATCAAACTGAACCTACTTTGGTGCAGTTTGCCTACTTCAAGTGTCTCCTCAAATGTATAAACACTTTCCCTTGATTGTTAGACATCATTTACATACAGCAAGTTTTTACATCCTGGCTTTTTTTAGCATTCACATAGTTAGTTATGAAACATCTTTTCAAAACACCTTTCATTTATACATTTAAATTTTCTGTAGCTTTTTGTAAGGAAACCTAAGCTAATATTTATGTGATTAAATGATCAAATATTTTTTAATTTTCTAATTCCTGTGTATATAAAACATTAATTTCTTATATAAAATATTTTAACTTTACCTTGATGCTCTTTTAAATGAAATCTGTAATTATTGTACAACTTAAATTGCATTTATGTCATGAAAGTTAAAGTCTAAAGTCATACTAAAGCATAAGTGAAAAATTGCATTTTTAACCTTGAGTTTATGAAATTAAATAGTACTTTGTTAATCACTTTAATTGAGCAATCTGTGGGAATTTTCTGCATGAAGTCTATTGAAGGTTGTTGAGTGTCATGATATCTAACTAATCAATTTATTTTTTTGATATTTATTAAGGATGAATTTTTCATTTTGATGAAATCTCTAAAACGAAAAAAAGAAACCAATGGGTTCTTGACAATTCCTATCTATTTTTCCATAACCATGCAAAGGTGATTGTAACTCTTTTATCCCATTCTCTTTTTGAAAACAAATATGATATATTAAAAAAAAAATGCCTGATTTTCATTGTTTGCCAATCTTAATACAAGAAGTATAGTTTACAGTGTTGAAAGCCATTCATCATAATTGTAACTTTATTAATAATTTGACATAATATATAGAAATGGTTTTAAAAAATTTGTACAGGTTCACAGAAATAAAGATGGAACAATTTCGATAAAGTTAGCAGACTTTGGTTTAGCGATGGAAGTAAAAGAAGATATATACACAGTGTGTGGTACTCCAACTTATGTAGCTCCAGAAATCTTGTCAGAAATAGGTAAATAATTTCAAGTTACTTTAACCAAGAACAAAGAGAGCTATTAACTTGTGGCAGACCTTTTTGCATGTCAGTGTGAATAATAAATCAGTAATATTAGTTTTGTAAATTTTTACGATTTTTATGCCCCTGGTGAGTGGTGGGGCATTAAGTTTTACCCTTGTCCTTCTGTACATCAGTCCAATGGATATTGGTGGCATAATTTTCATTGTCTGCAGTTATTTCCCTTTCTGAATGGAAAAATTCCAAATTTGTGGTTTCTACAATCTATCTTTAGTTTGCCTTAACCAAATGTTATGAAACTTATATACGATACTTACTACAAAATGTACCACCAAATACAGATCACGTTCAAATTTAGGTGGTGTCAATACACTGTTTTCAAGTTATGTCCCTTTATTAGTTAATAATATGTATTTTGCAGATATAGATTCACTTGTGATATTTCTGTACCCAAGACTTTGAAACTATCAAACTTCGAACTTAACACTTGATAAAACATATATGAAATTATGTAGTACTTGATAAAACATATATGAAATTATGTAGTAAGTTACATCCCTTGACAATGCATTGTTTTGTTTTATAGGTTATGGATTGGAAGTTGACATGTGGGCTGTAGGAGTTATATCCTATATACTGTTGTGTGGATTCCCTCCCTTTAGAAGTCCAGACAGAAACCAAACAGAACTTTTCGAGTTTATCAAAGCAGGAGAATACGAATTCCTCAGTCCTTACTGGGACAATATTTCATCTAGTATGTTTCTTACTATAGAAGAAAAAAGTCTGCATTTCACCTTTTACAAAACAATTTCATTTTCTTTTAATTGTATGTATTCATTTCAATGGTATTTCTTATCATCCTGCTTCTAGCTAGAATCTTATTTTATTGGATAAGAGCAATCCCATATGAAATTGTATTTTGCTGAACTCACTGATGTGGGCTATATACCATTATGTCAAACATTTGATGATATCTTGCTAGCTAGGTGATGCACATGTGAGTTCATTGATGAATGTTAGCAAATATTGCAATGTCATATACAGTAAGGAGCTATTTGAGAAAATAAGATTTAATACTACAATCGCTAACAATATTCTCAAATGATTACATTGTATTGTCTCACTGTGGAAGTTCACTTTTCTTATTTTGTTTTATCAATATTCAGGTGGAAATACATTGATTCTCACAACATTAAATTAATTATTAACCATAATGAATATTTTATGGAAACCTGTTATGATTACCTACGATCATATGTAAACTCACCACATCTTGGTCAATAATCATTTAGTCATTTCCCTGAAAAGGTTTATGAATAAAATTCAAACGAAAAACTGATAAAATCTTAATCATCCTAAGCATTCAAACATTTCAAAATCTATGAAACCAAAATATAAGATGGTAACTTGAACATTTCGCTTTTTAGCTCACTTGGCCCATGTGAGCTATTGTTAGTACTTGGCATCTGTTGTGGTCTGTAGTCTTAAACTTTTTAAAGATTTTCTCCTCTGAAACTACTGAACCAATTTCAGCCAAACTTTGGGTGAATGATCTTTAGCTATAGGGTATCTAGTAAATTCCCCAACCCCACCCCCTCAGTCAACATACATGGCCACCATGGCTATAAGTAGAGCATTAATTGTCTTATATCTTGAAAATTATATTAGAGATATAAAATATGACAGTGGCATATATGCTCAAAAAGTATAGATCTACCTACTTCCTGTTTGTATCAAAATTATCAGATGACTACTTAAAAAGTTGTTGCCTTTAAATGACGATTTTTGGCTAATTTTCACGTGTTTGCCTATTAACTCAAAAACTATATTAGATATGTACAATCTGGTAAAGACAAAAATAATAAGCTATAGAAGATCTACAAAAATGCCAATATGATCGAAACTATTGGAAGACCCCTTTAGGAGTTATAGTTTTAAATGAAGATTTTTAACATATTTTCTTGTCCATCAAACACCTTTTCAAAGATCTTCTTTTCTGAAACCAATTTCAACCAAACTTGGAGTGAAGGATCCTTATGGTATGTTGTAAAACTGACCAGCAATACCATATCTACAAAAATAAATAATATTCATACAACTAAAACCAAACTGATGACTCCTTATAGGAGTTATTGCCCTTTAATGATTATTTTATGACTTAAAAGAACAAAAATAATCGGAATATGAGATCTATAAGAATGCTAATATGACAGAAACCATTGACTGACCCCTTATAGTGGTAATTGCCCTTGAGAGATGATTCTTTACCTATTATTTTAATTTTTGACAGGTGAGTGATTCAGGTTTATAGGAGCTTCTTGTTTACTAATCTCTCTGTCTGAAAACAGAACTCTTTGAATCTTTAGGGATTTGTTCTGTAAGATTGATTTATGTGGATTTGAATGATTCTTTCAAAGATGGATCAGTTTCTTGTTATCATAAGAACAAATTGCTATTTTAACAGAGGGTATGTCATTATCTAAAGGCTAGACATAATGTAGATAATGCCACATGAAAAGTGAGTGATTGAATGGAATGTGGTCATTTATAGTTGTTAACAAAGCAGTTTTAAAATGGCTATTATTTGCATCTTTTTTTACCATGGCTTAATAAGGAATGATTGACATAGATCTTAACAAAATGTAAATGAGTAAAAAATGACCTTATTTAGAAGTAAACAGAAAACTGCAGATAACACACCTGAATTTTTTTATTTTAAAGGTGCTAAAGACATGATAGAACACTTGCTAGTCGTGGATAGGAAGAGACGATTTAATGCCGTAGATACTCTGTCTCATCCATGGATACTTACAGGTGGGGATACATCACATCCTCAAGACAACGCCAAAGTAGAAGAAATGCGAAGAAATGCACGCAAGGATTTGGAATTGCAAGCAAGACTGGCATTAGACTCTTATCAGAAACAAAAAGAGAAGCGATTAGCTGCTCTGAGTGCTGCATAGTGATATTTTATATAGTGTTGATAGGTTTCTTGGATTTCCAGTTTAATGGAAAATTTATCCTACATTTTTTAACATCAGATTTATACACTAGAAATATTTTTATTACAGTTTGATATTGTATTTGAATATTTGTTGACATTATCAGAGGACTTGAAAATTGAGTTTTCAATTATTTGCAACAAAACATTGCTATATTTTAGTATTCACATGCAGCTTTGTCAATTCTAATGCAAAACTATAAAACATTCCTAAACTCAATTGTGAAGTTCTAAGATAGTCCTTATCGCTATGATAACTTCAGAAAGTTAAGCATGGTTGGGATGAAACAACATGTCATCTGCATGAAATATCAACTTATGGGTAATGTCACCTGACCATAGGTTTTCCGCAGGGTTAGGGAATCAATATAAAAAGTGGTCAAATATTTTAAGTGTAAATCAGTCAAAATCATTCCATTTTCTTAATTCACCAATGAGGAAGAACAGGCAAATATGCCTGGAAAAATGTCACATGATTAGACTTTGTCAACCTCAATGTTGAAACAACTAATTTTCAGGAACCTCAATGTTGTGAATTACCTGAAAAGTCATCTGTCTTTGTAATGGATATACAAACTAATTTATACTTTGGATTGTAGTCTGTTAGGAGTGGAAGTCTGCTTGAAACCTTATTTAGGGTACATCTGTTTATTTATGCCGTCCATATAGTATTTATCTGATAATTTTATATATGTTTTTGTCTCAATACTTTATACTGATAGATTTATTTTTTAATAATCCGTCCAACAGTAGTATTTTGCTCCATGTTTTTTCTGTTAATTTTGACAATTTTTGTATTTACACATGACAATTTTTTTTAAAGCTTTTTAACATGTGAATGGATGTTCATTAAGAAATTTGGCTCTGTCGTATAGTTCTACCTTTTTTAATTATTTTTCAAAGTCATTCAGTGCTGATGTATTATGTAAAAGTTTTATAAAAGCATACATGCTTTCAAATTATATTATGATTTTACATCTATTTATTTATTTTTGTTTGGAGTAGGCAACTCTTTTGAAGTAACATTGCCATTTGCTCCTTTCATCAGGAAATAATTGTAAATTTGGAGAGCTTAAATTTGAAAAAAAATATTCTGGATTTTCTAGGATGAGAATTAAGTTTCTTTGTGTCTTCTTTCTCTCGTGACTTTTGAAAATTAATTTCAAAATGTTATTACAACTGTCCTTCCACTGTGAACTTTAAGTGCTGTTATTGGTGTCTTGAATGTAAGTGAATGTGATATCGACGCACTACACAAGTAGTTTTTGTCTATGTGCCAAAAAACAGATTGTTTATATATTCGTTGCTATAACAAAGATGTAAATATACTTGTTTCAAATTCTGTGATATAAAAATCTATAAAAGTGATATGTATATATATATATATATAAATAGAATATATGTTGAAATATTTTTTTCATGAAATGTATGTGGTGATGAATTTATCACATTTCTCCAAAATATCATTATGTATTTTATCATTACAACAAAAGGGAACTAGCAGTTATAGAATACAAAAGAATTGAGTATGGGATATGAATTCCATTTGAATGACAGATGCACAGTTAAAGAAATAGTTCTACAGGTTATCTCCCTTGGTACCTCCCTCCATTATTTTTAACCTGTACTAAAATATCGTTACATTGTTTGAGGTATAGGGTTATTGTTAAGTGTACATTTTTGAACTGCTTATGCATGTAATGTGTAATTTTGTTAAATGTCTATTTTACACTAAAGAATTTAAAATTTCAGGAAAAGTTGTATTTCGTTTTACTTTTGTTTTATTCCAATATTTTATAGTTTAGTGGTCATTACTTATCAGAATATCACGACTTTTCATTTGTTTTGAAAATTCATTGTTAATGACAAATTTTTAATTGATAAGAAATTGTAAACATTGGTTTCATGATATCAAAACTGTATGTGCTGTTAATACTTTAGTATTTAAATGAATATTCATTCATTTCACTCAAACATGTATGAATATGTAAATGACATGCTTGCATGAATATTCAGTGTATAAGTGTCATAAGATTCCATGTTATTTTTAAGCATATTTGATATATATATTAAAGTTGCTGTTTACCTACTTTTTTAGACAAAAGATATTTAAATGGTAGTAAATTTAATTTATTAATAAGCTGTATGAAGATTATTTCTAAGTACATAAATCTTAGGTAGACTCCTTTCCTGCTGAACTGAATCTTCAATATATTATTAAGTTATTGAGAAAAACATTTTTTAACAAACTGAAACAGAAATCCACCATAATTTAAAACATCCACTTTTTTATAGCAACTTATGATTCCAACAAATAATTTGACTAAAGCTATGTTCATTAATTTCCAGTCCATCTAACAATAGGATCTAGAATGGGGTAAAAAATCCATCCAGTTTTATTTTGTCTTGATCTCCATTCTAGCAAATACTATGTAGAACTGAAAATATTTTATGTATTTCGTATATGAAGGAAATTATTTTTAAGGTGAGACAAAGGTCTTTGACCTACAAAAACATAACGATGTACATTCATTTTATAAATCATCCTCAGTTTATGAAAGAAGCCCAGAAATCCAATGTTTTCAAATGGAGGATCCTGAAAGGTCTATTTCAAATAATGTCACTATCACCAGGAGAAGGAGCCTGCCATTATTAGTCTTATTAAAGCTTTGTACCAATCAATTATAGCTTAGAATTGTATCTTTTACCAATAAACAAAATCCTATTTAAAAATCTTAATTATAAAAATCTTGTGGGAATTATTCAAAGTGAAAATAAATCTATTTTGTCCTGTAATGGTGTTTAAAACATTTTTGTACTTTACTTTATGGTTAAATTATGTTGTGAGGCTTTTTTTAACTGCTGGAAGAATATTTACAATTCTCATGATAAAATCTCAGGATAATTTTCAGGATTGTATTTAAAAATATAACGGATACACTGTTGCAACGGTATAGTCTTGTTACTATGGAAATTACTTTTCATGTTACACTGGTTTATTGGTCAATAATAAAATATAATTCATAAGTTATTTTGTTTCTTTTTTATATATATATAAAATTAAGAAGAAATGTAGACCGTTTACTTAGAGTACAGAAAATAAATGATATATATTTGTATCTGAAACAGATATAGCAATGCAATGCTTTCTGAATTTTTGTACATTTTATTGCACCTGCCACTGAGTGCCAAGGGTCTTTTTATTATTACCCATCCAAAAGTTGTCCAGAATATTTATTTCTATAAGGATATTTTGGTTTTTATACCCTGCCTACAGTAGTAGTTTGTTCATTTATCTGTTGAATTTTAGGTTTAGATAGTATTCCCTGTAGTTGTGGTTACATCAACTTGAAACATGTGAAATTTTAATAAAATGCTCCGCAGGGCGCAGCTTGATACGACCGCAGAGGTCGAACCCCGAATAGTTGGGGCAAGTATGGACACAACATTCAAGCTTGATACAGCTCTGAATTTGGATTGTGATTAAATATTTGACACAGCATAGGTTTCTGACACAGAATGAATGTGGTCTAAGAACTTAAAAATTTAAAATTGGACATTCACCTATTATGGTCCAATATCCAAAATATAAATACATGGTGAGATTCAGCATATCAAAGAACCCCAAGAATTCAATTTTTGATGAAATCAAACAAAGTTTAATTTTGGACCCTTTTGACCTCAATGTGGACAAAGTTGATAACGGGCCCAAAATCAAAATTTAAATACATGGTTAGATTCAGCATATCAAAGAACCCCATATATTCAATTTTGTTGAAATCATACAAAGTTTAATTTTGGACCCGATTTGGACCAACTTGAAAACTGGGCCCATAATCAAAAATCTAAATACATGTTTAGATTTAGCATTTCAAAGAACCCTAAGAATTCAATTTTGTTAAAATCAAAATAAGTTTAATTTTGGACCCTTTGGACCTCAATGTAGACCAATTTGAAAACGGACCAAAAATTAAGAATCTAAATACACAGTTAGATTCGGCATATCAAAGAACCCCAATAATTCAATTTTTGATGAAATCAAACAAAGTTTAATTTTGGACCCTTTTGACCTCAATGTGGACAAAGTTGATAACAGGGCCCAAAATCAAAAATCTAAATACATGGTTAGATTCAGCATATCAAAGAACCCCATATATTCAATTTTTGTTGAAATCATACAAAGTTTAATTTTGGACCCCGATTTGGACCAACTTGAAAACTGGGCCCATTATCAAAAATCTAAATACATGTTATGATTCAGCATATCAAAGAACCCTAAGAATTCAATTTTTGTTAAAATCAAAATAAGTTTAATTTTGGACCCTTTGGACCTTAATGTAGACCAATTTGAAAACGGGACCAAAAATTAAGAATCTAAATACACAGTTAGATTCGCATATCAAAGAACCCCAATAATTCAATTTTGATGAAATCAAACAAAGTTTAATTTTGGACCCTTTTGACCTCAATGTGGACAAAGTTGATAACGGGCCGAAAAATCAAAAATCTAAATACATGGTTAGATTCAGCATATCAAAGAACCCCATATATTCAATTTTTGTTGAAATCAAACAAAGTTTAATTTTGGACCCGATTTGGACCAACTTGAAAACTGGGCCCATTATCAAAAATCTAAATACATGTTATGATTCAGCATATCAAAGAACCCTAAGAATTCAATTTTGTTAAAATCAAAATAAGTTTAATTTTGGACCCTTTGGACCTCAATGTGGACCAATTTAAAAACGGGCCCAAAATCCAAAAACTTAATACACGGTTAGATTCAGCATATTAAAGAACCCCAAGAGTTCAAGAATAAAACCCCATTGAAATTGCAATTTATACAAAGTATCTTCTTTTGCACAATACTGTGCAATTGAATATTTCTTGCAGTTGCGCAATACTGTGCAATTGAATATTTCTTGCTATTGCAATACTGTGCAATTGACAATTTCTTGCTATTGCGCAATATTGTGCTATTGGGTATTTCTTGCTATTGCGCAATACTGTGCAATTGAAGATTTCTTGCTATTGCGCAATACTGTGCAATTGAAAATTTCTTGCTATTGCACAATACTTGTTATATAATAATTTACACATCCTGTTTGGTGTGTATCTCCTGCCATATCATTATTATTTGCTTTTAAATATAAATCAGAAATAACCAACTTAAAATGGAAAATTTTAAAGAAACAAAAGGAAAAAGGAAAGAAAAAATCCTCCCCCAAATTTTTGAACCCCTTATGATTCATCACCCCAAACTCAATCCCAGCCTTCCTTTGAGGTATGGTACCTTGCAGTACAATTTCAGAGAGATCTGTACACTTGAACACTAGTTATTGACTTGAAACTAGAAAATGCTTATTTTTGGCCCCTTTGGCCCCTAATTCCTAAACGTTTCAGGCAATTACCCCAAACTCAATTTCAGCTTTCCTTTGTGATATGGAACCTTGTAGTACAATTTCAGAAAGATCCATACACTTATACACAAGTTATTGTCATGGAACTAGAAAAATGCTTGTTTTTGCCCCTTTTTGGCCCCTAATTCCTAAAATTTTGAGGAAATTACCCCAAAAATCAATCCCAGCATTCCTTTGTGATATGGAACCTTGTGGTACAAAGTCAGAGAGATCCATACACTAACACACAAGTTATGTCTGGAAGTTACAAAATGCTTATTTTTGGCCCTTTTGGCCCCTAATTCCTTAACTGTTGGTACCATAACCCCAAAATCAATCCCAACCTTCCTTTTGTGATATTGAACCTTATGGTAAAATTTCATAGAGATCCATTCACTTAAACTAAAGTTAGAGTGCGAAACCAATGCGTCTTCGGACGACGACGACAACGACAACGACAACGCCAACGGCATACCAATATAAGACCACAAAATTTTTTTGCGGTCGATAAAAATATGCCACAAATTTTGCAGATGACTGAACATACTAATGTAACAGTGCATGTCATGTTACTGAACACACTAATGTAACAGTGCATGTCATGTTACTGAACACACTAATGTAACAGTGCATGTCAGTAGTTCACAAGGTAACAGTCCGAAAGACCCTACCTAGACACATTATTCTGACTCCGAGCTCACCAGTCTTCTCTCTTACTTCTTAATACCCTGTGTTGAGTGGAAAAGCAGCAAATACAAATTTTTCAAATCTTTGGTTTGACCTGGCTGGGGGTTTGAACTCGCGAATCTACAACCCAATTATAGTTGACCTGTATCCGATAAACCATGAAAACTTTACATTGACCAATGAACAATGAAAATGAGGTCAAGGTCTGATGAATCCTGTAAGACATACATGTACATGTTACAATAATTTCATACATCAAATATAGCTGATCTATTGCTCATAGTGTCTGAGAAACAGACCAAACCACAATAAACTGTTAACACAGAGATATGTCTCGCCTATTTGTTAATTTGATAATGCAAATGTTGAAATTAAAATAGCAATACTTTAACATGTAAGTTATGCAAATATTCAAAGTCAATGAACCATGCCTGAAGGTACAGGGCTAAACAATCTCCATGGAAGTGCGATGTGCCAATGCTAATACAACTGCAAACCAAATACCATTGACTTTTCATAAGTCGTTCCCTTTAAACAAACCTAAATACAAGCATTAACTTGTAAACTATGTAAAAGTTTCAAAGTCAATGAACCATAATTAGGGGTGGGGTTATATAATCTCCATGGAAATGAAACTTGCAAATGCCAATACATTTGCATACTGAAAATCATTGATATTGTACTTATATGTAATATAAGTACTGTTTATACAAACAGCCATTCCAGCTTACACTTAATAATTAATGTGATAATAAAGATGCTGACATTCTGGATACATTTAATTAACATACACAGACCACTTGTTATAGACTTGAGGTTAATTTCCCTGGCATTTGACACTTTGAAGTTACAACTGGAATCTCACTAGGAGGCACACTAATCCTTTCTTAATCAGATACATGTCATAAATAATTTCTGTTGGTGAGGAAATGCAGATTATGATACCAGATCTTATAAAAAATTAATTACACAACAATTAGTATATTATCTGAAGGTCAGTGAGGCCAGACTCCTCCCACTGAATGATTGATGTGCCCTATCTGTGTGTAAAGCCTTATGCATGGTCTTTGTATAATCACTTTCTTGGTTCATAGCAGTCTTGACTAGTTGATATAGTTTTACAGTGCTATTATTTAATTTATTATTATTTCAACTTTACAACTGGACTTCATTTTTCACAGTGTGGCTGCATTAATTACTGGACCGCTACCATACTGATTTGTAATACTTTGTACATGAACTTTGTTTTGTTTTCACCTTTGGATTTTATTAACCTATACAAAGCTGAGTTTTCAATGTTTAAAAACTTGTGTAGTACATGTATGTACACATTTTATTTTGGATATATCTGAATTTGGATGACTTACATAAAGCAGCATTACATTGTGTGTATTATACTTGTGGAGTTTATAACATTGATAACTATGTCGGAGATTATCATGATTTTGTGTGAAAGAGCAGAATCTAACATCATCAGATCCATATGTATTTATGACCATACAGAGATTTCCATCATTCCATTGAGTGCTTATGCACTGGCCTTACCTTCTTTACAACTATTCTAGGCAAGTATTTTGTATTGAAATTTTTCTTACACATGTTACATACAGATGTATTGTGCTGGGGTTTTTCTTCGAAAATTATAACTTAATTACGGCAAACTAGAGACTAGATTAATCAAAATAGAATAAGGAGCATAAAATAGGGAGGACTGGGGGGACTAGTAATGTGGATTAATATATATATCTTAACATGCATATTCAGATAACAGCCTCATGAAATACTTAAGTATGGATTCTTTTCATCATCTATGTTGGAATAAAAGTGTTAAATTTTATTTATTTTTTATCTGTCTCTCTTATAAGATTTTTGTTTGTTGTCCTCATAACATACCCCACCTATGCAGAATATTAAGTAGTTTCATGATTTAAAGATAGCTAAGATAAAGATTAAAGGGCCCTAGCTGCCATAATGAGCTAAGTAATTTTAATTTTTTTTTGTTCTCTTCTTTTTTCTTTCAATTTAGAATTCTGACAATCACATAGAATAGTATATTTTGTATCTGCTGAATACTCCTAGTCTTTGCATCAAGTGGATATTTTAAATACATTTTACAGACGTTTTCCTCATATCACCTACTTTCTTAGCATATAAAACTTCAATAGGTCATAAAGGTTACTTACCAAATTTAAAAGATCTCTAAGATTTCTTTTCTTACGATTTGAGACCCAAATAATGCAATGTTTTATATAAATCTTTTATTTTTATTTTCTCCCCTTAACTAATGAGTTCTGGTTTATAGTATAAATTCTAAACTCCAGATCTTTTTAATTTCACGTAACTACATCATTATATCAGATGTCAAATGATTCTAAATGGATAAACAGTAACTGTTAAAGTGTTTTACATATACATTTATATATATTTATAGTTTAACATAAATACAGCATTTGATATCGCCTAATACTGACACCTTTCTTCTTTTCTTTATTTGCATATCTAAACACTGAGGAATGGAGACAGATTGCACCTCCTGTGTGCACATTAGGTTCATCAGATTTACAATCAAAGACATTAGACACTATCAAGTTCTTCATTTTACCCAAGATGTAGCTACAGCTGGAATTATATGTCAATGGGACCTTATTATTTAACTTTACTTTTGTTCAACTGGAGCTCAGTCATACCTATATATTCTCATGAACATTTGCAGTGTGCAAATCATAGTATCACCAGTTTGACAATCTTTACAATATTTCATCTTTCATCTGTGGTTTAAAGCACAATCAGCAACTAGTCTCATATTTATCAAGTTCAGAATTTCTCATGTGTAAACAGGATTACAACAGACATGACTACCATATTTTGATACTAGAGCCTCTGTATTTCGACATGGACCCAAGCGTATGTTCAGATTTGTTATCTGTGTGGACATTATTTCTCCAACTATTCAAACAGAGCATGTAGGATACACAGTTTTAGCATGTTGACGACAAGGCAGCACTACAGCCTCATCAGTGCCGAACGAGTCCAGAAGTATTTGATTTCAAACCAAATTGTAACTTACTTGGGACATTGCTATTTCAAGCATACTTGAATCCGCAGAATCTGACAACTTACACTTTTTAAATAGACTACTTTGCATTTAAAATATGGCAAACCCAAGAACCAAGGAACCGTACAGTTTGCCTATTACTTTAAAGATATTATAGAGATTTTATTATGTTTTAGACAGGTATTTGTACCACTTTTTACAACAGCAGAGACAGTATGTACATAGGTATTATTGCTCTATACACAGTGGAGATTTACTGTTGAAACCTAATATGTTAAAGAGATTTATATTTGGGAATACAGTGATGTTTACCGTAGAGTATACATGCTTTTCAAAATTTTTATATTTACACACCCAATGTTCACATTGGAGACAGCAGTATATACAAACAGTCAATACTACCCCAGGATCTAACAGTTCTTTATAGCTGTGTACTTTGAACTTTAGACAAACACATTGAAAGAATTATTAATATATAACTGCATATAACATGTATTCAATGATGAGAGCTTCAGGCATTCAAAAGAATTATTTATTAACTGCATACTGAACAGTGGTATTTTCTTCAAAATCTTTTTAGGAAAATTTATCATATTTGAATACTAAATATAGTTTTATAGCATTAACATGCCTGTATTTCAGTACCAGTTATGATAAACCTTGGCTAATCTACTAGCACATGGGATATCCCCTATACAGACCTAGCACACTAACAGCTAGAGATGAGACACCAAGTCTCACCCCCTGGTGGAGACCCCTCGCTCCACTTTCCCAAACTGGCATATTGTTGTACAGGCAGTTTCTTGCTCTCTGAATTACAATACTGAATGCATCTCTCATGATGTTCAAAATCTATATGAATCAATCTAGTGTAGCTCTCAGTTCAAAAACTTTGATATTGAATACCATTTTTTATAGCATTCTCATCTCATTGAAATACTGATAATAATTTTTATTGCATTCTCATCATTGAATTATTGAATATCATATTTTACCTTCTCAGCATTGAATTACTGATAATAATTTTATAGCATTCTCATCTTTGGATTACTGATATTCATTTTATAGTAATCTCATCATTGAATTACTGAATATCTTTTATAGCATTCTCATGTTAGAACTTTGAATATTGAATATAATTTTATAGTATTATCATGTGACCATTTGGTCAAAATACTAGGACGCTGGTCCTCTGATAGTTACTGCAGGTATATAAGAGTGTCATCTTCTTCAATTAAGTATGCACAAGAATTGTTGGGAAAATATTAATTTAAAGCATTATAATGTTTTAATACTGACTACTTTTAGTTACATAATTGTAAATTAGGATGTAGATCTACTCATATATATATCATGTACGTACATATATCTTCATTGTAATTTTTATTTTTTTATTTTTTTATTTTTATTTTTCTCATGACTTTATTGAAGGTGAATAAATCTTAATCCTAAATCCTTGGGGGCACTCAGCTGTTTCCATCTGAGTTTTTGGACCTTGATGGAATTTTATCACTGGTTATTTCTAAAATTTCATTCATCCCCAAGCATTTCGGGGACAAATTTTATCAAATTTATTCCAGCGCCAGTTTGATCTCAGATGAGACGCCTAGTCTCATCACCGAAGTGGAGAACCTCGCTTCACATTCCCGGCCTCAGATGAGACGCCTAGTCTCATCACCGAGTGGAGAACCCTCGCTTCACATTCCCGGCCTCAGATGAGACGCCTAGTCTCATCACCAAAGTGGAGAACCTCGCTTCACATTCCCCAGCTGCCGTATTGTCGGGCAGGCAGGTTCTTCCTCACACTGGAGGTTGCAAGCTGACTTGCTCAGGCAGGAACTCAAAAATTGTCTTGTATGCTGAGTGTTTCCCTAGGGCCAAAACCAGATTGATTAATTGTTTTTTATAATAAAATTATTATTCATTCTAAAATATTTTCTGCTTTAAGCCAGTATGATTTTGCTGAGACTATGTTTTTGTTTTACACACAGATACCCCTTTTGTGACATTTGATATAGTTTTTAGGAGTTGGTATTTGCTCAATTACAAGGATGAGATCGGGACTTTAATGAGATTTGCTCTATAAAAAGAGTTTTACTTTAAATAATTTTGGGTTGTCAGGACTTGCTCATCAATACAAACAGAACATAATTTTACCTGAAAAGTTACATCAGTTAAAATATAGGTTGATGTGATCATTAAACATTTCATCTTATCAATGCAAGGCTTGCATATACCTACCTTGATCTTTGGAAAAGGTAAATAAAATGTCTCTAGAAATTTAGCAAGCCTTCCACTGGTGACCTGGAATGTTTTGATCACTGACACTAGAGGCATAAACAAGGAGTATTTTCAGACCACTCTAACAACTATACAAGAATTAGACAACCTCACACTAAAAGTACAGAAACAATATTTCACTTTATGAGACTCAATAAATAAACAACATTAGATTGGAGAAAAAAATTAAAAATATGAGACTACAGAAAATATTACAATACGAGACAACAGAATACAAACTTGGTTTGTTTGTATAAACTTAACATTAGTGGTTCATCTTAAACTGACCTAATCACAAACTAATACATGTAAACTAAGCAAAAGTTTCAAAGTCAATAGACCATGACTGAGGGTAAGGACCAAATATTCTCCATGGAAATGAGATGTGCTAATGCTTATACAACTGCATACCAATTATCATTGACCTATCACTAACGGTTCCCCATAAACTGACCTAACCACAAACTAATACATGAAAACTAATCAAAATGTTTCAAAGTCAATAGACTATGAATGAATGGGTGGGGCCAAATAATCTCTATGGAAATAAAATATGCCAATGCTAATACAACTGCATACCAAATATCATTGACCTACCACTAGTGGTTCACCATGAACTAGACCTAATCACAAACTAATACATTGTTGACACCGACGCTGCCACCGGAAATAGCATTCCTATGTCTTGATTTTTGACTCTGTCAAGGCGAGATAAAATCCATAAAATTGACCAATGAACCATACAGTTGACCTATTGCTTATAGAATCTAAGATATGGACTTCATCACTGGACATGGAAACCTTGCAAGTATCCCACGAGGTCAAGGACAACGGACAAATGCCAGAAAGAAACTTTTTAACATAGTGCATCTGTATACAAGAAATGAAGCATCAAGGTGTTCACCTTCTGAAATATAAAGCTTTATATAAAAGTTCAACCTGCATGATTAGCATTCCTATATGTCTTGCATTCTGCAACTTATACTGTAGTCGAGAGAAAAAGTGTAACAATGATTGTAAATTTCGAAAAGCAATGGTCCTTATGTTATGCAAGGGTAATTAAAGAAAATAGTAAAATACAGTAATAAAATGAGTTTATTGACATATCTTCAATTTAAATTGCATTTTGATATAAAATTTTTAAATGTTCAGGTAGATATATTATTCATTATATTTATCATATACTTGTATTTACAGAAATCAAATCAAACCATTTATGATCAAGAAGTTTTTTTTTAAAATTAACTGAACAATTGACAATATATTACCACAGAAGAAAATAAACAAAGTACAGACAGACAAGAAACAAAACATATATGGAAACTTCAAATACAGTATCCCGATAAAAACCCTAAGTAATTGAAGCTACTGTGAGAAAGCATATGTTCTCGTTACAGCAAAGGGAAAATAGTCAATATTAAAATGAAAATCTACAATTAATGTAGATAAAATAAACTAAACACAAGCTGAATTATAAAATTTGAAACATGAAAAATCTTCACAATTTTTAAAAAATAAAAGAAAAATGTGTCTGAGGACATGTATGCTCCGGTTTAAGCTTTGCAATTTTCCAAGTTAAAAAGGAGCATAACTCGCGAAAGGTAAATAACTTCCAACCCAAATTTGAACTCTGTCTATGAATGTGGTTCTTAGCATTTTAGATGGAAAGATAGATGGATAGAAGGACGTTGCCTACATGGAAGGGGGGCATAAAAATGTAGGGCTTCCAAAGGAGTAGGTACATTTAGTCCCAGTTTTGGCCCAAGAAAATAAAGTTTTATAGAATTATTTCAAATTTACACATAATGTTAGGAAATACATAAAAATCAAGATATATAAATGAATTACATAAGATTTTTTATGTTATGATGTCACAGTTACATCATAATATGTACCATGTTCATGAAAACAAAAAACTGCAGAGTTTATGCCGTTTTCCATCACTATTTCCTGTGTGGAAACATCTTGTGCAGGCAAGAAACAACAAAATAATTTAAGAGAAGCTTTATTAAAGCTATTCACATTATCTCATCAAATATAAAGTTGTTTCTAGGGTGCACACATTCTTTTCCAATCATTGATACACTTAAAAATTGATGTAAAACAAGGAAAAAACAAGAAATTTTACAAAATATTAAAATTCTTCCATGGTTACTCGTTCAATGTGAAATTTGTTTTTATATTCAGAACACCCTGTACCTTAGTGAAGTTAGGATAAATTTAAGAATATGTATGGAAATTTTTCAATTTGCACAAGTATTTGGGCCAAATAAGGGCCTTATTGTCCCTACTCCTTTGTTTTTAAGAAAAAAACAAAGACAAAGAAATTATGACTTTGATATTTATTTACATTGTTATGTAAAGATTAAACAATACATATTAACAATAACCATTGACATTTAAAATATAGGAAACAACAACTTAGCAATGATTCTGTATACAAAAGCACATATCAATCACATGGCTTGCATAAATCAGGTTTTTTCTCTCATAAAAAATATACATATATGGAACAAAACATTAAAATCTGCTTAGTTATATTTCTTTTTACATATCTCAGGTGAGAATACAGAAGTCTGGCTGATTCTTTCGCTAAAAAAGTCATCACTTTCATCATTTTTCTCCATGGGTTGCTCAGTATGTAAGGTAAAAATGGACAAGATATAGTCAAAACTACATTTGTTTAAACAATGTAGACTGCCCAAGCTACCTGTCATGTTGTTCTAATCCATTACTTTATTAATGACTGGAATTCAAATAAATGTTGAGTGTAAGAAAAATTTTAGGCATTGGTAATTTTACAGTAAAAGTAACATAAAATATAGACAATAATGTGAAATAGGTTCTAACACAAATCTTCAACTGAAAAGTTTTCAATGGAAAGGAATCTCCCACTTATGAGTTTGAATAGTTGATGGCTATCACACTGTCATCTCAAATCACTTAAAATAATAAATAAAATTGCAACTTTTTACAACTGTTAATTATGTAAAATGTATGCATAAATGTTACATACCATTTATTATAGAGCTGATGTCAAGAAATTTCTTAAAATTATCCTCCTTAATGATGATGTAAAAAACGTTGCAACAGAACCTTTGCCAGATATGTTGGGTACTCATATTAATTTTTGAAAATGCTTTAATCTTAAATTTGATACAATGGAAGCCTTACATGATAATTGTATTGAACAGTTTTATTCTATCCATATTTGAAAATTTGACATACTTAGCAAAGGAGAATGATTTAACTATAGTCGTATTTTATTCTTACTTGACTCAAATTCAATGGGATATAACTTTTGAACCTTTCCAGCCACCTAAACAATTTGCATATTTGAATAGATTAAAACAAAGTAATCAGAATTCCATACAGGTAATTATTTATCTTGACATTTGGTGGTCCAATCAAAATATAATTCAACATCAAAATAGGATCCTTATCACACATACCGGTATGCATATACATATATTAAAAAAATACATAATATATATAGACTGCTATTATTTTGCAATGAGTTTGCATAATTATCACAGCTAACTAAATGTGCCTTCTTTGCTATTTGGTCATCAACTGGGCAAGCTAGTGACCATCCAGGTCGCTGATTATAGTTCTGTTTCTCCAACCAATCTTGTAAAGGTTGGAAGTATTCTAGGATTGGACCTACATCCATTTTACGTTGTCCTGTTAATTTCTCCATAGCTTCAGGCCAAGATACTGAGGATCCTAGTTTTAACATATCGCTATAATATAAAAATACTCATCAATTTCACCTCATTAATGATTGTACTATCACATTGAAGTTCTTATCTGCTTTAAAAACATATAAATACTATAATGAAACGGATATCATTCAAGAATTTTAAGATTTAAGATGAAGTCAGTGATAGAAGTAATATTATTCTAGTTTTTATTTCATGTTTGTCAATCTTTGATTCTCTTTGTAGTGTTTAGTGGACTGTCGTTTGTCTGTTTTTTTATTCTTTTGATCATGGTGCTAATTTTGTGGTTGTTAATTGCTCCTTTGGTAACTTTTCCCCCCTTTATCCCCCAACATTTCCTGAGGATGAAGCCTCAAAAACATCCAACCTATTCTATTAAACTTTGTGATAACAAAAATCAAAGAATATAATAATGTTTTTCCTTTGATCATCAACATATAGTGCTTCTATATATTCTTCTATTTTACAGAGCACCCTGAAAATTAGAAGAAACTGAAGGTGAGTATAAGCTGTAAATTGGACTACCCTTCTTACATAAGGGAAGTGTTTGGATATTAAATTGCCTGATTTCAGTGAAGTAAATAAACATCCTGTGTCACTGCCTCAATAACTGTCTTTGTTTTGAACTTAGTGTCCATTTTTTTTTTCAGAAGAGAATTTGGTATTAATGGCTTATCTATAGTAGTCTTAGTTATATCTATTTAAATCTTTTCTAAACTCTTCACAATTTAGAGCTTGACAGATATTTAAGGTACTTGTCTATTTTTTAAGACAGTACATTGACTTCCAGATGTCTTGTCTGTTTTTACTGAAATTTTGGGCTGTTATCACACTGACTTATACTCTACATCTCAATTCACTCACACCACAGAGAAAAACTTCTAATCATAAAAAAGATAATTGTCATCCAGCTCTGAATCTTCCAATTCCTAGTGCAGTACAAACATCAGCAACGTTTTACTGTATAGATTGAGTTGAAAAGGCCTTACCTTAATAGTTTACCAGCTTCTTTAGATCTGTAAATATCACATCTATGTAATGGTCCGGTATGTCCTGCAGCATCACATAAAGCTTTATGAAACTGGAACTGTACCACATAACTTATAAAATATCTAAAAATAGAAAAGACATTATAAAACATGATGTATCAAATAAAGCTTTATGAAACTGGAACTGTACCACATAACTTAATAAAATATCTAAAAATAGAATGGACACTGTCATCACTATAAAATATACCAAACAGTTTCACAGAAAAAGATGAAAACTAAAGGGTACTGATAAACAATTAAATCTTTGAAGATTTAAGCAACTGTAGGTTACTGTTCAGCCTTTAACAATCAGTAAAACCCATACCATATAATCAGCTATAAAAGACCCTGACAAAATGTGAAACAATTCACAGGTTATAAACCCACTTTAATTTAACAACTACATATCATACTTCATTTTCATTTCATTCATACGATGCTCAAATATTTTACTTACAAGTCATTTTATTTAATATTGACAGAAAGTCTACTAGTTCTTACCTTATGTATGCTACATTTGCAGGAATGTGGTATTTTGATCCAGGATCAAAATCATCATCTGTTCTCTTTACAGGGGGAGAAATACCCTGATATCTGCATCTGTAGTACAAATACATGTCAAGTAAGTTATAGGCCTTGATAAGAAAAATAGGAGGCTTTTATATTGAACATCTTGATTTAACAGTTCTAAATCATGTACTAATATATAAAGTTTATAAAATTTATCAAAGATAGTTTTACAAAGAATGCATGATAATAAGAGATTTTAACTTTTTATTTGAAGAATTTGACATTTCTGAATACAGCAGTTTTATATATAAACGTGATTTGTTCATAATTTCGGTTTTCAAAATGATGTAAAATACCGAACTTAAAGCTTAAGTTGTTATATTGTAAGTTTTCAAATAGCAAGTCTATTGCGATTTAAATTAAAACTTAAATTAAAATTTGCAGCTACGTATATGATACTTGGTCAAAAATTTGTCAAGAAGAAATAAGTACCTTAATTCCCACCATTTATCATTCATTCTAGCTGGTATTGTCTCACGACTAAACACACTCCATCTCCATTTATCTATTAGGTATCCAAATGGTAAAAATGCAACTTTTTCTAATGCTCTCTGCATCAAAAAGTTTATATCAGCCTCTACAACATAAGTAAACAAGAGGTTATAAGTACATGTTTTTGAGGATGAATATCCAAATTATATCTATGGCGTTTACAAATTTCAGTCTTTTTGAAAAAAAAAATGAAAATAAAGAAGGAACAAAAGGTCATTAAAATATGCCATTATGAAGCTCAAAGTAAACGAAAGAATATCCCATTAATTTACCTAAATGAAGCTTTGTGTTCAAGGACTAGAATCTTGAGTTTGTAATTATGGAGTAGAATGAGTTGGTAGTTATATACGCAACCTTTAGATAAAATATATGTGATTGGCAAAACCTCTTTTATGTAAATAACAGATCTGAATCATACTGCTCATTTACATATCATTAGTTCCAGACAGGGAGGGTGAGGAAAGCATGGCTTCTAGAAAAGTTGCAAGCAAACATTAATTGAATACATGAAAGATCTGAGCTTGGTGTCAAATATCAAGCTGTATTCCTATTTACTGAGAAAAAATTTAATAGATACACTCTATTAAATAATATATTAACCAATCTATAGTACATGTAGACAAGATTTACAATTATCATTTTATTTTTAGATAAAAATATTGTCCTTTTGTGTATGTAAATTAAGCTTACCTTCATCATTTTCTACTTTTTCTAACAGATTTATTTTATGTAAATGTTCAGGAGTAGAAACAGACAGTGCCATAACATCTCCTATAGCTTCATGGAATCCTAAAAACAAAGTAAGAAGATTACATCTTTTGACAAGTAAGTTACAAAAGCTCTAAACTTTCTACATCAAGCACAATTTTTTTTTATTTCAAATCTTAGCCAATATTAATATTATTTCTCCAATTGAGGAAATCATAAAATTTCCTACATTTATAAGAACAAAGGTGAATTGAGAAAACTTAAATGAAGAACTTAAGATGTCAGAATTCACAATAAAACAAGAAACAACATTAATGGGTGTTTTTCAAACTGTACCAAGTACATGTATTATACAGGGCCCAACTCACATTAGATAAAATGGCAATCGGTAAAACTTTAAAATGCCTAGAATCACTCAAATTGAAGTATCCATTATGGTTAAAATCTTACCATTATTGGCACCCTCCCGGAATTTCACTGGTTGATTTTTATACTGCAAGAAGTACTGTACATGGCCCATCTCATGATGGATAACAAACAAATTCTCCATGGTAACTGTAGTACACATCTTTATTCTGAGAGAATCATACAGCGACATTTTATATATCTTTCTTCTAGGTACTTGTGAGCAAATTTTGTTTAAAAAGATGTTTAATCAAATTTTTTAGAAAAATAGTTGACTGAATTATTTCCCTTGCTTGCAACTACTGTTCTAATGTTTCCCTTGTGCATTTTCGACTATTAAAAAAATAAGAATTCTTAAAAAGATCAACTTGACTGTTTCCTTAAAGAATGTGAACTCCAGTTTATCCTCTAATTCTACTGTGTTCTACACACAGTTCTTTGTTTAATATAACTTCTCTTAATTTTCCTTTGTTTTCAGAATAAAACACATCTGGTAAAGTTTCTTGCTTCAAAATTCATATGGACAGTAAAAAACTATCATATTTCTATAATGACCCATAAAACTATTTCTTTATACCTGAAATCCTTTCTATTATAGAAATCCCAAGCTGAAGCATGACAGACCATTTCCACACCAGGAGGATTTACCATTATGGTATCATTCCAGAATGTTCCTGGCATCTTTTCCAGTCCCAATGATGTGAAAAATTCTTCTGCCACTTCAAACATTTTCACTGGTGTATATCCCTGCCATAAATTTAAATTAAATTCTTTACACTCTTTTTAATGCATAAGATTTGTAAATACAAAATAATAACAATGTTTACTGAATGATTGATTGTTAATTGGTTAATGTCCGGTGGCAAAACAATGTTTATACTAGGGATGATGAATAAAAAGCAGTATGGTGATAATTACAATATATAATTTATTTCTAACAATCTCACAATGCAAAATAAAGTAAAAATCTTGTGTTTCACTGTTGAGTTATACATCTCAAACAATTTTGATTTCTTATTTATTCCAAGTTTTATGCCTTTTGAACATTACTTCATTTGCATGTTTCATCTATCAACAGTAAGTTGTGTTTGCTTAGGTCAATTTCTTATTTACTCCAAGAAATTTTTCTAAAAGGCCAATTACAATACATGTACACCCAAACTCTAGGAGTGAAGGATAATCTCACATTTCTCAAGTACTATTAAACAGTTTGACTTATATTTGGTCAGATTTCGTATGGGACAATTGAACATACAGCATTTCCATAGATAATCATGTGTTCAGTATTCCTATTCCTACAAAATACATATTATGGCTTGATAAGTTGATTTTCTTTGTCATCTGCATAAGCAAATTGGAAATTTATACAAAACCAATCGCTCCTTAAATGCAGGAGATACCTCAACTTATGTAGTAAATCCTAAATTTTAAAATGATTAGAGTACAAAAATCCATAGTACACACTGTAAAATGATGAATGAGAAATGACCGTACAAAGGATGTTTATAACTATTGTTAAACAATGATTTTACCTGATCTCTCATGGCTTGTGTAACATCAATGTCTTCCTTATTTTTAAATGGTACAAGTAAATGATAGATGTTATTCCAATGCTGGCTCCACATGTTACCTGTATAAAATTACTTTTTTTTAAATCATTTAGACATTTCTCTTCTAACATTTTTGAAGAAAACTTTCACAAGTGGTATCCCTACATTATAGTCTGTTTGATCACTCAAATTTGGGGAAATCATTTAATTGGATGTCAGAAACACTTTACCTCAGTTTTCTAAAATGTCAACAATAATTTGCCAACTAAATTTACCATTAGAAGGCAGTAAAAGATATAAATATAAGTTGTCCATAAGTTTCAACAGTAATATTTGAAAAGAATAAATAAAAATGTACAAGGTGCAGGCAAAGAACAGCTTACATCTGCTTTTATACTAAGGGATACACTTACACTGAAATCTTAATCAGATAACTACAGGTTCCAAGGAATCTAAATCACTCACCTGTACTATTTTGGTTGATAAAAATACCACAAATTACAATTGGCTTGATTCCCAATTATCAATCCTGTATAGTTTCAAAACATCTTTTCTTGTAATTTCAGAAGAGAATTGGCAAATTAGAAATCAATGATTGCCTATGCCTCTGCAGGAATGCTCAAAGCCAAAAGATCATGACCGATATATATAATATTAAGAGAGCAATACTGTTACCAGTATAAAAAGGTTATTTTATTAACTTCCTGATTAAAATCAAAAGTGAAATTTGGAATATTTACTAATTAATCATCCACCACAATTATTTCAGTATTACACAAAATTTCATAGAGTTTGAAAAGTTTAATGAACATCCAATGAATACATTACAAATTTAAGCACCTTAACATAATTTTCATCTCTTTACAATATCCCATTTAAAAGATGGTTGATATATTAAATGACTTCCTTGGACTGGTATCCTGTAACTGGGATCCTATTCCGTACATTGGAAGCTGTATAACCTACCAGTTAAAAGAAGCATAAGAATAGCCAAAATGAGTGATGTTAACCTTTAATGGATGACACCACTCTTCTTATACCATAAATGTATTGCAGGCGTTCTTCAAAAGTATTTATATCATTTACCTCATTCAAGTCCAATAACAATGCTTACCTAATAAATGAGCAGGTATATGTCCAGACTCAGGGAACTTATCCTCTCCATACACTATCATCAGTTTACTACGGACATATGTATGTAGGTTCTGGTAAAGAGGCTGTAGTTGTTTAAGTAAATTCTCCAAATCTTCTTCAAATGTTGGTACGTCATAGTGAGACCTCCAGTAATCACCGTAATCATTATAGCCTGCAAAACATACAATATGATGTTATATCAACAAGAAAGGTACAGGGGGATACAAGCACTGAAAAAAGGTTGTAGAATGAACTTAAATTGAAAAATCTTTGCGAGCACACTCACATACCCCATGCTCCCACATTGTCACTGGACAACTCAATAACACCAGATTCCTAAGTTCAAAGTCTCTTTACTCCTAATAAAAATTTCCTGTGGATATGCACATTTACATAATATGTCCGTATTATCTACAAGGTTTTCATGAAATTCTGTTGTGTGGTTTCAGAGGAGTTGATATGACAAACTTTTGAAGTAGTATATTTAGTCCAAAATTCTAAGTTCAAAGGGGCATAACTCCTAGAAAAAAAGTCAAATCAAAATTTTCTGTCGATATGCACATATACATCAGTGATTTTCCTGCCTTTATTTTGGGTCCGAATATCAGCCCCGTTCCCAATTAGAAAAACCCTAATTTTTTCCCAAATGAACACGGAAAATTCCCAATTCAATCAAGTTGTAGCGGAAAGGTAATTGATTATTTAATCGTTCGTATGATTTGGTTCAAAAATATAGGTTGTCGTACTGTTCCTGAAGAAAAATAAGTCGATAGACAGATGATAATATTTCGGGAACCAGTTTAACTTAGTTCTGCATGGTTTATCTGAAAACCTGAAAAACATGAATAACCATGATCTAAATTTTCAAAGGAACCAACTTTAATTCTATGAAAGTTTGCTAGTACGGTCGATTTTTTCTTTAAATAATATTATTGAAAGTATGATTACTATTAATTTTGATTAAAAAAACATAGAGCTTTTTTCTAAATTTCGTTTTTGTCTCCATAAATGCACTTAACTGTCTGTTAATTTTTTGGTCTTAGGTTTATTTATAAATTTTGTAAACATGCCAAAGCATACGGCGAAATGCTTTTTTCACTGGTCAATATGTTATTTTCTTCTGTTAGTTGTGATGATAATATCAGTAAAACAGGCAATCAAGCCAAAGAAATGCATGAAACGGCATTAATTAAATACTATGGAAAGTATGGCAGTCCACTTCCACTCGGGAATTCACAGGAATAGAAACAAATCTTAAATTATCTCCTACTATTAAAAGTGGTTAAATCAGTTGTAATAATTTGACTGTGAATTGTTCTTCTAGTCTGCGTATCAAGATTTGATTCTTCTTTTTGTTGTATCATAAACAGTATTGGATAGTACTTTCCTGTTTCAGTATATACTTTTTAGTTATGTTATAAACTGTAATGGCCTGTTCATGTTCAAAATGGTTCATTAAAATTTATATGAGGGAGCCCTTGGCCCATAGAGACAAAATCTTTCCAGATCACTGCATACAGACTCTTAATGGAGATGATTAAAAATAAAAATAAATAGTTTTGTCTCTACATTTTATTAGCAAACCAGTTAATCCATCATGCAAAACATCTAGAAATGCCCCAGATCACATGATTTAGCTTCATTCATTTTAAAAATGGGGGGCATGCCATTAGACAGCTGTAGCATTAGTTGTGCCTTTGGAAATTGACGGGCTAGCAGAGTTGGAAGACTTTAAAAAAAAAACAAATCTAAATAGCCCTCTGGGATCGTAAAGGAATTTAGTTAGTGTCAAACCCTGATGATATATATTGGCATGCATCAAGAAAAAAAAACTGATATGTTCAAATTTGAACATGATAGAAAATTGGAATTCTAATAAATAACCTCATTAAACTATAAATAAATTTGGTGTATTTACTGTCTTCTGATTGGTTAAAAGTATTACGTTTATTTTCAATGTTGTCAATTTTATGACGACACGCCCACTCTGACGTTGTGTATTCATACGCCAACATGTGTGTACGTTGTTATTGTTAATATAAATAATATAAAAGTTCTTTGAGCCTTATTTTTGATAGAAATTTATTTATAATGAATGGCAATAATTTATTTTGAATTTATTGAACCATAAAATTAATTTTGACTCTTCATTTAACATAATCCGCCGGGATTATTCAATGTGAAGAGTCAAAATTAATTTTATGGTTCAATAAATTCAAAATAAATAATAACCATTCATTAAATGATGAAAACAATGATTTATTTTTCCAAATTCACACGTTATACGACACATTTTTTCCCAATTGCCTAGGACCCAGACCCCATTTGAAAAAAGGTAGGAAAATCACTGTACATAGTATGTCCTTATCATCTATAAAGTTTAATGAAATTCTGTTCAGTGGTTTCAAAGGAGTTGTGGTGACAATAAACAGGACTGATGGAAAGATGGATGGGTCAAAAACATTATACCCTACGCAACTTTGTTGTGTGAGGCATAAAAGAACAGGACTGACAGATGGGTCAAAAACATTTTACCCTATGCAACAAAGTAGTTGTGTGGGGTATAATAATTTTATCACTTACAAAGAGAAAAATTATTTTGTTGCAGGGATATCTTGCATAGAAGCTAATCTAATGAAAATATACTGAATCTAACCTTTTACTACCCCATTCAACAAGTTATGATAAGTGGTGTGTGTTTAATATACAATTTATATGCATGATAGAAAATGTGAAATTAATTTGTACAAGCTCAAGAAACAGAGCAAAAAGAGAGGCTTAACAATCTATTTTCTCATATTTGAAACAAGTCAAAATAAATAAAAAAATTTCATATAAAAAATGCATATATTGTTTATATCAACAAGCATTCTGAGAGTATTGCATGGCAATACATAGTCCCCTACCAGTTAAAAATTCATTATACTGGAACAAAATGCTAACTTGTTCTATAACTTGTCATGGTGTAAACAAATAGAAAATATCAAGTCAATATCTTCAAGCATGACTAAAAACAGTGTGGAAAACTGAATATATGAGAGAATTTTTTGAAGTCCAAGGACCATAACTCTGCACAAAATTATCAGACTGAAACAAAAATTTGAACTTGATCTGTAACTTGTCATGATAAAACTATATACCAATTGTCAATCAATATCTTCAAGCATGATGAAAAAAAGTGTGGAAAACCTATAACACTCTAACATTGGATATTATGTAATACAATGTATATCTATTTTCGAATTACAATCAAATATAATTAATAGTTCCAAATATTTTTTTCTTTCATTTGTCACAAACTAATATAGATTTGTAACTTATCTATAAAATGTCAACAACTTTTATCTACACAATGTAATGTAATGAAATATATACTTTAATAAAAATAGATTATAATCTTATTAAAGGTTTCACTTAATAAAAAAAAATATATATATATACATGTAGCATTCAGAAAATTAGTTTATACAAAATAACATATAAACCTGCAACAAAATTCCTCAAATAATTTTTAACAAAGAATGTCTTTTAAAAAATGAGTTATCTCCCTTTGTACAGATTATCTGGTTTAACATAGTACGCTAACATTAGTTATGGATTTTTTTTATGGACCATAACTCTGGACTAAATCATCAGACCGGAACAAAATTTGAACTTGATCTATAACTTGTCATTATAAAACTATATACCAAATATCAAATCAATAACTTCAAGAACGAAGAAAAAAAGTGTGGAAAGCTGAGTTGCCAGACTGACGGATGGACTGACGGACGGACAGACGGACAGAGTGCAAACCTAAAGTCCCCTTCGACTTCGTCGGTAGGGGACTTAAAAAACAAATTAATGTTGGGGGGTTTTCACTCAACACTGCTATGCATATAAGTAAAGAAATTGACATCCCCGGACAGGACACCAAAATTTATTGTAAGATGATGCAGAAATTTTCATTTTAATTGCATCACTATATTTAGTCCTGATCAAAGTGTCAATACAACATTACTGTAATAATGTTCTCTATTATTATTACTGTGAATGGTTTTAATCATTTAATTCATGAAAGGTTTATTCCAGTAAATTAAACTAATTCATTTCAGATATGATTTATTAGGATTTCCCCAGTTCCAGAAAGTTTTAATAATATGGGTTTACCTAATTCCCTGATAGCTTTGTTACTGAGATAAACATATTCCACATATTTAGGTTTCATTACACGACACACATCTCTCCATCCCTTCCATACAGCTAATAACTTGTCATAATCTGTAGACTCTGCTAAAATTTTATACAAATCTGGAAAAAAAATCATTGCATTATTAATTATGTCCATCTACAGCATACAGCTAAGAGAGGTGGATAAGGATTTTTGAAAGGGCATATACAAATTATATATTTTCTAATTAAATGGGGTGTACGCCCTCTTTGCCCCTACCACTGGTTAATAATGTCTTATACCATATACCTTAAATTCCAGGTAGACTGGAGGTCATATCAAAAAGATTTTCTAAGCATGTAAAAATAGTTCAAATTCAACTATTTTATTTTTAAACTAGCTTTTTCATTTTATAAAATGTGAAAGTCTTTCAAGGAAGACCTGTATCTCATGCTGTCTTCAAATAAAAAAAACAGAAATGGCTGTCAAGTTCATGTTTTGAAATTTCAAATCCCAAAAATCATTCTAATCAATAAATAAAATAGCAGTTACTCATTAAGGCCAAATTGAACAAACCATTAATTTCCAATATAACACAATGTTCCCTCCTCCCAACTCCCCAGATTTTAGACTAAGTAAAGTATGAGATTATTCTACATCCCATAGACCTTATCTAGGATAGATACAGTATTCTAAATGACAGGTTTGCATAATATTGACTAACCTTATATTTGTAGTATTTCCATGGATATATTTTACAGAGAAAAAAACAGTACCAGTGATCAGTTTTACACAAAAATCTTACGACTAAAAGTTGATTGTACATGTAAGTATACTGAATTGTTCATGACTTGCGATCAACTTTAGTCGTAAGATTTTCTGCTAAACTAATCACAGAAGTGTGAAATGAACATATTCATTGTGATAAACTGTTGACAGAGATATGTCTTGACTATCAGTTTAAAATTCAGAAAAAGACAATCTGATGGACAGCAACATTGATTATTAATTCAGTCACTGGACCATGATCTTGTGGGCAGGGCCTAGAAATGGTTGACAAACTGAGATGTACTGATAGTAATGCAACTCCATGTTAAATATCAATGATCTGTCACAAGTAGTTAAGCCATTTCAATTGATATTTTATTGTGTGTCTTTTTATGTTGTAATGTTATACCACTGTTTCAGGTTAGGGTGAAGGTTGGCGCCTGTTAAAACGTTTAAACCCGCTGCATTTTTATGCACCCGTCCTAAGTCAGGAGCCTGTTGTTCAGTGGTTGTCGTTTGTTGGTGTGGTTCATAAGTGTTTCTCGTTTTTTTATATAGATTAGACGGTTGGTTTTCCTGTTTGAATTGTTTTACACTAGTCTTTTTGGGGCCCTTTATAGCTTGCTGTTCTGTGTGAGCCTAGGCTCTGTATCGAAGGCCGTACTTTGACCTATAATAGTTTACTTTTTACACATTGTGACTTGGATGGATAGTTGTCTCATTGGCACTCATACCACATCTTCTTATTTATACTTATCAAACTGACTTAAGCAGAAAAACATAACATTAAAAATTGCTAATTAATTCAAAGTCACTGGACCATGTCCTAGGGAGCAGGGCCTCAAACTAGTTGTCAAACTGATATGTACTGATAGTAATGCAACTTCATACAAAATATCATTGATCTATCACCAGTAGTTCCTATCAAACTAACTTAAAAAAACTTAACATTGAAAATTGCATATTAATTCAAAGTCACTGGATCATGCCATAGTGGGCAGGGCCTCAAAATAGTGGTCAAACTGATATGTACTGATAGTAATGCAACTTCATAGTAAATATCAATGATCTTTCACAAGTAGTTCCTATCAAACTAATTTAAGCAGAAAACTTAAAATTGTTGAGATACGGAGCGGGAGCCAACGTCGTCGACGCCGGCAAAGCAATCCCTATATTTTGCTTTCTGCAACTTTCATTGCAGGTGAGACAAAAAGTAAAAACAATTTGAATTTATTATCTGCAATTTTTTCATTAAGTCAAATTTGTTTCCGATAATGAAGACTTTAATTAGGGAGATATGTGTTGTATACTGTAAATTCAGAAATTATTGCGTGCATTTATTATTGCGATTTTGTCATTTTAGACTAAAATGCGATTTTAATTTTTGCGATATTGAGAAAAATCCTGTTTAATTCATATAAAAAATTTCAAAATGCGAGATTAAATTATTGCGATTATAACCCTGTCGCATTTTTCGCAATAATAAAAACATCGCAATAATTTCTGAATTTACAGTATTAGAACTCAACCTATAGCTGCCAGAATTTCTATCTTTTATCCTGCTAACCATGTTACCTACCTGGTTCTAATTTATGACATACGTCATCAGATAAACACACCTTTCCGTTACCATAGATACCAGACATGTCTGATAACAACCCCTTCAGCTGTAAATAAAATAATACTATACACTTAATTGAAACATGTAAACATTCTGATTACAAACAAAAATGTGTAATGTATGTTATACTAACTGTATACAGTAGTTTTGTAACTAATGTAGGCATAATGTATTTATTGGATTTATTATCACTTTCTTCAATAATAAAATTGCAGAAATAATTTTTCTTTTTGCTTCAAATACATGCAGCTATTTCTGTGTAATCATATTTCTTGTTCAATGAAGAAGGGGCCTATTGATTGTTATGTCCATTCAGTCATCCATTATGCCCATCCACAATCGGTAAATGCAAATTCAATGACCAGTAAATCAGTGACTGGATTTTCAATAAAACTTTCAGAGTGCCTTCAGTACCTGATGGTATTGTGAATCTTTAGATTTTTATTTTTATTTGATATTTGAGGTTTCCTATATCAAAACCTTGACATTTCCAAATATTTAGATTTTATACCTGCTCAAGCTGGTTCATGTCTGATAGGGCACTTGTTCCTATGTTTGTGATGGCTTTAAACAATCTCTTCTGTGTTGTATTGTAAAAAGATTGCCAGTCATACTGTGAGGCTTCATTATACATCTGTTTCTCAAAATGAGCTAACTCTACTTGTGATTTAGTCTGAAACAAAAATATAAACAGTTAATGTACCTTGTTCTGTCATATTAAACTTCTGAAGATTTACAAAAATGTATCAAATACAGGTTTTGAATGAATTATGAGTGGTCTATTGATTGATTGGTGTTTAAAACCATTTACACCACTATTGTGCTATCTTGTGGAGGTCAGTTTTATTAGTGGAGGAAGCAGGAGTGCCCAGAGAGAACCAATGAATGACCTTCATAAGGAAATTGGTGGAGGAAGCCAGAGTGCACGGAGAGAACCAATGACATTCGGTAGGAAAACTGAAAATCCTAGTCAATTAAGATTGGAGTCAAACACACTTGCCATGTGCTGGATTCAAACTCACAACCTCAGTGTTGACATGCTAGTGATACAGCAGTTTGACTACTTAGGCCACTCAAGCTTCCCAGGCCCCCAATTATGAGTGATAGAAAATAATAGAATAAAAAAAAAAATTTGTAGCAGGGACTATATGACTTGTAATCTAAAATAAATTAAAATCAAAAAATCAAACAAGTATCTGTTTTGGCAGTTACAAGATAATACAAAAGTAATTTAGAATTCTTTCTCCAAAAATCAAGTACTGTACTGATAAAACATTAAATAATTCTCGTTTACATACGCATTATATTAAATTTCCTCTTTTATACTCTCTTTAATACAATTGACAGATATTTATGACATTACACATTATAAACCAAAATAAGATATTTACATAAGCAGCCTTTGTCTTGTCTGTTATATTAGATGTGTAGGCCCATTCTGCCTTGTAAGCTTTATCATATGCTACTGTGGCCTGTTTCTCATACTGCGTTAGCCATTCTTCTACCTTTCCTATTGAGGGTGGTAATTGTGTTACGGAACATGTCTCACTCCAACCTGGGTTATCTCCCTTATTTTGTTCTTTAAGCCAATCAATAAGAGGTGTGAAGTAATCAATGATCGGTGTAGCATCCATGTTAGGTTGTCCTGTGATTGCCATCATTGCCTCTGGCCATGGTTTTGAGGATCAAGTCTTAGCATTGCACTGAAAAAAAACCACATGTTTTGTTTAAAGATATATGTAGAAGGTTCGCAAAAATATAAGACTAGTGCTTTCAAAGGTCAAAATTTGTGGACATATTTATTTGGCTGTAAGTTTTAAACTTTTGTTTTTGTTGTAGAAGTTCTAACAACTTTCAATATGAAGAACAGCAACAAAAGTATTGTTCTTTAATTGGTGGGAGTGTTGTCTCATGATTATTCAGAATTTCTTTTTCAGGAAAAACAAAGTGTGTATCTTTATCAATACTAATTATCTATATGTTAAGAACTAAAATGTAAATATTAAGTCATAGCAGGTTATGATTATCAGTGATTGACAATTCCTAATTGTAATAATCTCTGAAATAAAATAAATGTCTTTTTTATATTTACAAATAAACTTGAAGACATTCTAGCTTACAAACAGATTGTTGTTGAACACGCTAAATTGTATTTTTAAAACTTAAGCTGGCTGCTAATCTTGTCCACTGTACAAGTTGGTCCATTTAATTTTAAGTTTGCCTGTTGTACAAATTGGCTCATTAAATGTTAAGTAAAAAAAACGCACAAATGAAATTGCAGCACTTTGAATGTATTTTCTGATTGTTATTATTGTTGACTAAGCTGTTAGGTGTCCTTATGTGGTGAAAGATGATGTATATAGGAGTCTGTAACCGAAAATTGATGTATTCCATAAATGTACCTACCCTAACTTATCCCCTGCTTCTTTAGACCTGTATATGTCACAATTATGTAATGGTCCTGTATGACCAACAGTATCACATGTACCTACCCTAGTTTATCTTCTGCTTCTTTAGACCTGTATATGTCACAAGTATGTAATGGTCCAGTATGACCAGCAGTATCACATGTACCTACCCTAGTTTATCTTCTGCTTCTTTAGACCTGTATATGTGTCACAAGTATGAAATGGTCCAGTATGACCAGCAGTATCACATGTACCTACCCTAGTTTATCTTCTGCTTCTTTAGACCTGTATATATGTCACAAGTATGTAATGGTCCAGTATGACCAGCAGTATCACATGTACCTACCCTAGTTTATCTGCTGCTTCTTTAGACCTGTATATGTTACAAATATGTAATGGTCCAGTATGACCTGCAGTATCACATGTACCTACCCTAATTTATCCCATGCTTCTTTAGACCTGTATATGTCACAAGTATGTAATGGTCCAGTATGACAATCAGTATTACATGTACCTACCCTAGTTTATCTTCTGCTTCTTTAGACCTGTATATGTCACAATTATGTAATGGTCCAGTATGACCAACAGTATCATATGTACCTACCCTAGTTTATCTTCTGCTTCTTTAGACCTGTATATGTCACAATTATGTAATGGTCCAGTATGACAATCAGTATTACATGTACCTACCCTAGTTTATCTTGTGCTTCTCTAGACCTGTATATATCACAAGAATGTAATGGACCTGTATGACCAGCAGTATCACATGTACCTACCCTAGTTTATCCCCTGCTTCTTTAGACCTGTATATGTGTCACAAGTATGTAATGGACCTGTATGACCAGCAGTATCACATGTACCTACCCTAGTTTATCCCCTGCTTCTTTAAACCTGTATATATGTCACACGTATGTAATGAACCTGTATGACCAGCAGTATCACATGTACCTACCCTAGTTTATCCCCTGCTTCTTTAGACCTGTATATGTTACAAATATGTAATGGACCTGTATGACAATCAGTATTACATGTACCTACCCTAGTTTATCTGCTGCTTCTTTAGGCCTGTATATGTGACAAGTATGTAATGGTCCAGTATTACCAGCAGTATCACATGTACCTACTCTAGTTTATCCCCTGCTTCTTTAGACCTGTATATATCACAAGTATGTAATGGTCCAGTATGACCAGCAGTATCACATGTACCTACCCTAGTTTATCTTCTGCTTCTTTAGACCTGTATATGTCACAAGTATGTAATGGTCCACTATGACCTGCAGTATCACATGTACCTACCCTAGTTTATCTTCTGCTTCTTTAGACCTGTATATGTCACAAGTATGTAATGGTCCACTATGACCTGCAGTATCACATGTACCTACCCTAATTTATCCCCTGCTTCTTTAGACCTGTATATATGTCACAAGTATGTAATGGTCCAGTATGACCAGCAGTATCACATGTACCTACCCTAGTTTATCTTCTGCTTCTTTAGACCTGTATATATCACAAGTATGTAATGGTCCAGTATGACCAGCAGTATCACATGTACCTACCCTAGTTTATCCCCTGCTTCTTTAGACCTGTATATGTCACAATTATGTAATGGTCCAGTATGACAATCAGTATTACATGTACCTACCCTAGTTTATCTTCTGCTTCTTTAGACCTGTATATGTCACAATTATGTAATGGTCCAGTATGACAATCAGTATTACATGTACCTACCCTAGTTTATCCCCTGCTTCTTTAGACCTGTATATATGTCACAATTATGTAATGGTCCAGTATGACCAACAGTATCACATGTACCTACTCTAGTTTATCCCGTGCTTCTTTAGACCTGTATATGTGTCACAAGTATGTAATGGTCCAGTATGACCAGCAGTATCACATGTACCTACCCTAGTTTATCCCCTGCTTCTTTAGACCTGTATATGTGTCACAAGTATGTAATGGTCCAGTATGACCAGCAGTATCACATGTACCTACCCTAGTTTATCTTCTGCTTCTTTAGACCTGTATATGTCACAATTATGTAATGGTCCAGTATGACCAGCAGTATTACATGTACCTACCCTAATTTATCCCCTGCTTCTTTAGACCTGTATATGTCACAATTATGTAATGGTCCAGTATGACCAGCAGTATCACATGTACCTACCCTAGTTTATCCCCAGCTTCTTTAGACCTGTATATATCACAAGAATGTAATGGTCCAGTATGACCAGCAGTATTACATGTACCTACCCTAGTTTATCCCCTACTTCTTTAGACCTGTATATGTGTCACAAGTATGTAATGGTCCAGTATGACCAGCAGTATCACATGTACCTACCCTAGTTTATCCCCTGCTTCTTTAGACCTGTATATATGTCACACGTATGTAATGGACCTGTATGACCAGCAGTATCACATGTACCTACCCTAGTTTATCCCCTGCTTCTTTAGACCTGTATATGTGTCACAAGTATGTAATGGACCTGTATGACCAGCAGTATCACATGTACCTACCCTAGTTTATCCCCTGCTTCTTTAAACCTGTATATATGTCACACGTATGTAATGAACCTGTATGACCAGCAGTATCACATGTACCTACCCTAGTTTATCCCCTGCTTCTTTAGACCTGTATATGTTACAAATATGTAATGGACCTGTATGACAATCAGTATTACATGTACCTACCCTAGTTTATCTGCTGCTTCTTTAGGCCTGTATATGTGACAAGTATGTAATGGTCCAGTATTACCAGCAGTATCACATGTACCTACTCTAGTTTATCCCCTGCTTCTTTAGACCTGTATATATCACAAGTATGTAATGGTCCAGTATGACCATCAGTATCACATGTACCTACCCTAGTTTATCTTCTGCTTCTTTAGACCTGTATATGTCACAAGTATGTAATGGTCCACTATGACCTGCAGTATCACATGTACCTACCCTAGTTTATCTTCTGCTTCTTTAGACCTGTATATGTCACAATTATGTAATGGTCCAGTATGACCAGCAGTATTACATGTACCTACCCTAATTTATCCCATGCTTCTTTAGACCTGTATATATCACAAGTATGTAATGGTCCAGTATGACCAGCAGAATCACATGTACCTACTCTAGTTTATCCTCTGCTTCTTTAGGCCTGTATATGTCACAATTATGTAATGGTCCAGTATGACCAACAGTATCACATGTACCTACCCTAGTTTATCTTCTGCTTCTTTAGACCTGTATATATCACAAGTATGTAATGGTCCAGTATGACCAGCAGAATCACATGTACCTACTCTAGTTTATCCCCAGCTTCTTTAGACCTGTATATATCACAAGTATGTAATGGTCCAGTATGACCAACAGTATCACATGTACCTACCCTAGTTTATCCCGTGCTTCTTTAGACCTGTATATGTGTCACAAGTATGTAATGGTCCAGTATGACCAGCAGTATCACATGTACCTACCCTAGTTTATCCCCTGCTTCTTTAGACCTGTATATATGTCACACGTATGTAATGGACCTGTATGACCAGCAGTATCACATGTACCTACCCTAGTTTATCTTCTGCTTCTTTAGACCTGCATATGTCACAATTATGTAATGGTCCAGTAGGACCAACAGTATCACATGTACCTTCCCTAGTTCATCTTCTGCTTCTTTAGACCTGTATATGTCACAAATATGTAATGGACCTGTATGACAATCAGTATTACATGTACCTACCCTAGTTTATCTGCTGCTTCTTTAGACCTGTATATGTCACAAGTATGTAATGGTCCAGTATGACCAGCAGTATCACATGTACCTACCCTAGTTTATCTTCTGCTTCTTTAGACCTGTATATGTGTCACAAGTATGTAAAGGACCAGGATGACCAGCAGTATTACATGTACCTACCCTAATTTATCCCCTGCTTCTTTAGACCTGTATATGTCACAATTATGTAATGGTCCAGTATGACCAGCAGTATCACATGTACCTACCCTAGTTTATCCCCTGCTTCTTTAGACCTGTATATATGTCACAAGTATGTAATTAACCAGTATGACCAGCAGTATCACATGTACCTACCCTAGTTTATCCCGTGCTTCTTTAGACCTGTATATATCACAAGTATGTAATGGTCCAGTATGACCAGCAGTATCACATGTACCTACCCTAGTTTATCCCCTGCTTCTTTAGACCTGTATATGTAACAAGTATGTAATGGTCCAGTATGACCAACAGTATCACATGTACCTACCCTAGTTTATCTTCTGCTTCTTTAGACCTGTATATATGTCACAAGTATGTAATGGTCCAGTATGACCAGCAGTATCACATGTACCTACCCTAGTTTATCTTCTGCTTCTTTAGACCTGTATATGTCACAATTATGTAATGGTCCAGTATGACCAGCAGTATCACATGTACCTACCCTAGTTTATCCCTGCTTCTTTAGACCTGTATATGTCACAATTATGTAATGGTCCAGTATGACCAGCAGTATTACATGTACCTACCCTAATTTATCCCCTGCTTCTTTAGACCTGTATATGTCACAAGTATGTAATGGTCCAGTATGACCAGCAGTATCACATGTACCTACCCTAATTTATCCCCTGCTTCTTTAGACCTGTATATATGTCACAAGTATGTAATGGTCCAGTATGACCAGCAGTATCACATGTACCTACCCTAGTTTATCTTCTGGTTCTTTAGACCTGTATATATGTCACAAGTATGTAATGGTCCAGTATGACCAGCAGTATCACATGTACCTACCCTAATTTATCCCTGCTTCTTTAGACCTGTATATATGTCACAAGTATGTAATGGTCCAGTATGACCAGCAGTATCACATGTACCTACCCTAGTTTATCTTCTGCTTCTTTAGGCCTGTATATGTCACAAGTATGTAATGGACATGTATGACCAGCAGTATCACATGTACCTACCCTAGTTTATCTGCTGCTTCTTTAGACCTGTATATATCACAAGTATGTAATGGACCTGTATGACCAGCAGTATCACATGTACCTACCCTAGTTTATCTGCTGCTTCTTTAGACCTGTATATATCACAAGTATGTAATGGACCTGTATGACAATCAGTATTACATGTACCTACCCTAGTTTATCTTCTGCTTCTTTAGACCTGTATATATCACAAGTATGTAATGGTCCAGTATGACCAACAGTATCACATGTACCTACCCTAGTTTATCCCCAGCTTCTTTAGACCTGTATATATGTCACAAGTATGTAATGGTCCAGTATGACCAGCAGTATCACATGTACCTACCCTAGTTTATCTTCTGCTTCTTTAGACCTGTATATATGTCACAATTATGTAATGGTCCAGTATGACCAGCAGTATCACATGTACCTACCCTAGTTTATCTTCTGCTTCTTTAGACCTGTATATATCACAAGTATGTAATGGTCCAGTATGACCAGCAGTATCACATGTACCTACCCTAGTTTATCCCCTGCTTCTTTAGACCTGTATATATGTCACAAGTATGTAATGGTCCAGTATGACCAGCAGTATCACATGTACCTACCCTAGTTTATCTTCTGCTTCTTTAGACCTGTATATATGTCACAAGTATGTAATGGTCCAGTATGACCAGCAGTATCACATGTACCTACCCTAGTTTATCCCCTGCTTCTTTAGACCTGTATATGTCACAATTATGTAATGGTCCAGTATGACAATCAGTATTACATGTACCTACCCTAGTTTATCCCCTGCTTCTTTAGACCTGTATATATGTCACAAGTATGTAATGGTCCAGTATGACCAGCAATATCACATGTACCTACCCTAATTTATCCCCTGCTTCTTTAGACCTGTATATATCACAAGTATGTAATGAACCTGTATGACCAGCAGTATCACATAAAGCTTTTTGGAACTGGAACTGAACAACAAAGCTTATAAAATATCTGTAAATGAAATATAAAATGTATTCAATAGCATATAAACCAATGTTTCACTACATCAATCTTCATAAACAATTAAGAATCAAAACTGATAGGGATTTTCCTTTCAATATGATACAGGATGTAACTTTGACGTTATCCAAGGATGTAAAGTAAATAAAGAGCTATTTCATGAGTGTATGATAGGCCAGTCGCCCTTTAGTTTTGATGATTATTCAACAAATAGAGTTCCATAACTCCGCAATATCATATCAGAAATTTATAAAAAAAACTAAAGGGAGCTTATTTCAATAGATAAACAAGTCACCACAGATTCATGAAAACTGCTCAAAGCCTTTTTGATTAATTGTCTGAAAACTGTAAAATCCACCCCTTTTATGACTAAAATTTCCTAACTCAGAAACATAAAATCTAAAATTTATAAAAACTGAAAGGGAGCTTACCTCAAAAGATATCAACAATTCAGCAAAGTTTTATGAAAATTGGTGAAAGCATTTTTGAGTTATTGTCCAAAGTGTTGACGACAGACGGACGGATGGATGGACAGAAGGACAACAGTATTACATGTGTATAAAAATAACGAAAGTTTTGTATTGATTTGGAGGTAATTATGTCTATAGTCAAGGATTCATTTATTTATGTACAACATATCAAAGTATGTTTGTAATCCTATTTCAACTTTCAATCAAGTAGCAATCAGATAAAAAAATTAATTTAGCATAGAAACCACTTGTCTGCACTTATTTCAGTCTACTTTTAGTAACTTTGACCTTGACCTGATATGAAGTGTCCTAAAAATCAATTTGAATCTTCCACTCATTTTAACTTAAAAGAACAAATTATATTAAGTGATAAAGCAACAACTAATTAAGTCCCTGGATATTTAAGCAGAAAGGGAATATTCAGGTAAAATTGAACAAAATATTAAATATTAACCCTCCTCCCAAATACTTATTTAGGATAGATGTGATATTAAAACAAAAGACTGACTTACCTTATATACGGAGTATTTCCTGGAATATGATATTTTGCTCCAGGATCAAAATCTTCTGCTGTTCTTTCTACTGGGGGTGCTATTCCTTGATATTTACATCTAAAGAAATTTGAATAAAATAAAATTAAATTAAGCAATGACCCTGTCATTACGTTCTGTTATTGTGAATTTGTTTTCATTGTTATATTAATATGGTAAAAAATCATTATATTAAAAAGGAACAAGATAAATTTCTTTACATTCATTTTAGAATTATTTCATTACAACAGTTACAGCTACAAAATTTATATGCACTATTTTGTTCTACAATGCTAACAACAACTAGCTAATCCTTCAATTTCCGTTTGAAGTAAAAACAGTTGAATATCATTTCTATTGTAAATTGTTAACCTCAGCTAGTCTTTTGATAGGAAATAAAGTTTCGAAAAGCAAGTATCTCACCTAAGATCCCACCATTTCTGATTGTATTCATCAGGAGTTGTCTCCCCACTAAATACACTCCATCGCCATTGGTCCATGAGATATCCAAAAGGAAGGAAAGCTATCTTTTCTAAAGCCATCTTCATTAAAAAGTTAATGTCACTCTCTGTTAAAATGGAAAAACATAAAGAGTGAGCATTTACACAGCCAGTTAAAAGCTAGTCTGATGCATCTGCTAATGTGACCCGGTGGGTATACAGATTTAAAAGAAAATATTTGTCATGAAACCTTTAAGCTGGGGTCACACATTCACGATTTTTACTACCGTCCTTGACAGGACCATTCCCGATTAAAATTTGCCAAATTCTGATCAAGATCCTGTGAATCGTGGCTGGAAATTGAAACTTTAATTAAAATTTGTAAAAATATTTATTTAATCACGACAACAATCAGATATTGTTCAGGAAGCATCCAAATTCACCCGTTTCCAGTCGAATTTGTCCCGATATTAATCCGATTTGTAGCTCTCACATGGTAGAAAGAAGACCCAATCTGTCTCGACACTGTCCAGATTATACCGAATGTCATCCGACAGAGATAAGACAGTGACCAGACAGTGAACCGACGCTGACGGAAGATATCCGTTAGAAAACTGTCGCCATATTCGGGATGATCAGGTACTATCAGAACGCAATCCTGTCACAGTCTGCTGTACCACATTGAAAACGGCTTGGTCTGGACTCAGTCGTATTGTGTCTGTAATTGTCGAGACTCTGACGTGGGTATCATTGCCAAATTTAATACTAATAACGGGACTGTTCCCGAACGGTTTCGGCAAAGATGGTTCTCATTAGGCAAGATCTGGTTGCAATCTGGACTCAATCGGCGAAAAACAGCAATGATAAATTTCTCCAGATTACGCCCGTTCCACAGGACACTGTCCAGAAAACACTGAACATTGTTACGATTTTGATCCGATACAGCAGAATCTGTCACGACATAGTCACGATTGTAATCCAACTAGACAAAATAGGCTGGGTCTTCACGAATTTTACGGGACGCACCTAACTGTGGGGGTGCTTGGCCAACCTCTCCGGACCTTTCCCGATCCGTAGGAATCTGTTACGAACGTATACAACTGCATTCAGACAATGATAGGACATTCTAGATCATTGAGGATAGTAATCCGACTTTTTCACTTTTCGTGTCTTATTGCTGTCTGATCTGAAACGGGAGCCATAATACACCTTTCCACTCTCCTGTCAATCATCAGTTAATTGACCAATCACATCTGGTAAATTTACCACATGTGTAAACATTTGGTAGCAGCACGTGTTGTCGGCCATAACCTCGGTCAAACATTCTTATCTTAATAGTTAATTTGATCTAACATTTCTTGAAATTTTCACAATTAAATCGTCCAGAATATTGTTTTTGGGAAAGGAATCAATGTAAGAGGGTAGAGGAAGGTCAAGTTGTCAACTTGAAAAAAAAGAAGATTGTTTTAATGAATGACAGTTATTAATAAATCAATTAAAAAGGAATATGATGGCAGTGCTTATTGTTTTTAAAATATTGTTAACATGCTATTTTGAAAAATGAAAAAAAAAAAATATATATTCTGAAACACGAGATTTCAATTGGTGTACAAATTGAGTTGAAATTGATATTTTTTTCATTAATTTAAAAGATTTACACTATAAAACATGCAAGTTAGTATGTATAATTTCTGGAAATTACAATTATATATCATATAGTAAAGATTCAGCAACAAAAGAATTGACACTTTTCCCATTTCAGTTTCAAAGAATTATCCCTTACTTTATTAAAATGTTAAAATATTTGTACCTGGACGCAGTTTAAACTGAAAACTTCAAGGTATTTATCATCTTTTGGATTGACAGATTTACAAAATTTCAATTTTCCAGTATAATATTTGTACAAGAACTATTCCATGTTCTTTGACAATCAAATTATTTTAGAGGTAGTGTAAGTTTTCCCACCTTAAAATCAATCTGGATGAAAAATTATAATTATATACAACCACATTGGAATGAGATGGAAAATAAAATTACCGATCTGAAAGTCTGCATGGAATGAAATAATGTAGTGAATTAGATATTTGTAGTCTATTTGTGCACAAAATGTATAAAAATGAAAGTATTTATGTTTGTTATACCCTTATCGCTAGCATTTCGTTAAAAGACGGGAGGAAACTCAAATAATAATAAATAAAATGCTCCGCAGGGCGCAGCTTGATATGACCGCAGAGGTCAAACCCTGAATAGTTGGGGCAAGTATGGACACAACATTCAAGCTTGATACAGCTCTGAATTTTGATTGTGATTAAATATTTGACACAGCATAGGTTTCTGACACAGAATGAATGTGGTCTAAGAACTTAAAAATTTTAAATTGGACATTCACCTATTATGGTCCAATATCCAAAATCTAAATACATGGTTAGATTCAGCATATCAAAGAACCCCAAGAGTTCAATTTTGATGAAATCAAACAAAGTTTAATTTTGGACCCTTTTGACCTCAATGTGGACAAAGTTGATAACGGGCCCAAAAATCAAAAATCTAAATACATGGTTAGATTCAGCATATCAAAGAACCCCATATATTCCATTTTGTTGAAATCAAACAAAGTTTAATTTTGGACCCGATTTGGACCAACTTGAAAACTGGGCCCATAATCAAAAATCTAAATACATGTTTAGATTCAGCATATCAAAGAACCCTATGAATTCAATTTTGTTAAAATCAAACTAAGTTTAATTTTGGACCCTTTGGAACTTAATGTAGACCAATTTGAAAATGGGACCAAAACTAAGAATCTAAATACACGGCTAGATTCGGCATATCAAAGAACCCCAATAATTCAATTTTGATGAAATCAAACAAAAGTTTAATTTTGGACCCTTTTGACCTCAATGTGGAAAAATTGATAACGGGCCCAAAATCAAAAATCTAAATACATGGTTAGATTCAGCATATCAAAGAACCCCATATATTCCATTTTGTTGAAATCAAACAAAGTTTAATTTTGGACCCGATTTGGACCAACTTGAAAACTGGGCCCATAATCAAAAATCTAAATACATGTTTAGATTCAGCATATCAAAGAACCCTAAGAATTCAATTTTGTTAAAATCAAACTAAGTTTAATTTTGGACCCTTTGGAACTTAATGTAGACCAATTTGAAAACGGGACCAAAATTAAGAATCTAAATACACGGTTAGATTCGGCATATCAAAGAACCCCAATAATTCAATTTTGATGAAATCAAACAAAGTTTAATTTTGGACCCTTTGGACCTCAATGTGGACCAATTTAAAAACGGGCCCAAAATCCAAAAACTTAATACACGATTAGATTCAGCATATTAAAGAACCCCAAGAGTTCAAGAATAAAACCCCATTGAAATTGGTCAAGAAATAAGCAATTTATACAAAGTATCTTCTTTTGCACTATACTGTGCAATTGAATATTTCTTGCAATTGCGCAATACTGTGCAATTGAATATTTCTTGCTATTGCGCAATACTGTACAATTGACAATTTCTTGCTATTGCGCAATATTGTGTTATTGGATATTTCTTGCTATTGCGCAATACTGTGCAATTGAAGATTTCTTGCTATTAGCAATACTGTGCAATTGAAAATTTCTTGCTATTGCACAATACTTATTATATAATAATTTACACATCCTGTTAGGTGTGTATCTCCTGCCATATCATTATTATTTGCTTTTAAATATAAATCAGAAATAACCAACTTAAAATGGAAAATTTTAAAGGAAAAAAGGAAAAAAGAAAACCCCCATAAATTTTTGAACCCCTTATGATTCATCACCCCAAACTCAATCCCAGCCTTCCTTTGAGGTATGGTACCTTGCAGTACAATTTCAGAGATCCATACACTTGACCACAAGTTATTGTCTGAAACTAGAAAATGCTTATTTTGGCCCTTTTGGCCCCTAATTCCTAAACGTTTCAGGCAATTACCCCAAACTCAATTCCAGCTTTCCCTTTGGGATATGGAACATTGTAGTACAATTTCAGAAAGATCCATACACTTACACACAAGTTATTGTCATGAAACTAGAAAATGCTTGTTTTTGCCCTTTTTGGCCCCTAATTCCTAAACGTTTCAGGCAATTACCCCAAACTCCATTCCAGCTTTCCCTTTGTGATATGGAACCTTGTAGTACAATTTCAGAGATCCATACACTTACACACAAGTTATTGTCATGAAACTAGAAAATGCTTGTTTTTGCCCTTTTTGGCCCCTAATTCCTACAATTTGGAGGCAATTACCCCAAAATCAATTCCAGCATTCCTGTGTGATATGGAACCTTGTGGTACAATGTCAGAGAGATCCATACACTAACACACAAGTTATGTCTGGAAGTTACAAAATGCTTATTTTGGCCCCTTGGCCCCTAATTCCTTAACTGTTGGTACCATAACCCCCAAAATCAATCCCAACCTTCCTTTTGTGATATTGAACCTTATGGTAAAATTTCATAGAGATCCATTCACTTAAACTAAAGTTAGAGTGCGAAAACCAATGCGTCTTCGGACAACGACGACGACGACGACGCCAACGTCATACCAATATACGACCACAAAAATTTTTTTGCGGTCGTATAAAAATTATATTTCAATAGATGCCAAGTAAGATAATGTTTAATTTTGATATGATTTTGGTCTACTGTGGGAGTATTTAATTGCTGATTGTACTTGACCTTTTTCAATTTTTTTTTGTATAAATTACAAAAAAGGAAAGGAAGTGAGAAGTATCGGATATATTTTATTTTCTTAATTTGAAAATAGTGAGTACATTGTGCAAAGATTCCTGTTGAGGACAAGAGTTGTATATTTATGAATTTAAAACAAAGACGAACTACAATGACCAAATATTCATGTAAGCAAATAATCAATTCCTTTTTTTTGTTCTTTTATATTTTACTTAGTGATAGGAATTTTAATTATCATTAAGTTATCTATGGATATAAAAAAAGAAAACCAGTAAAATGTTATTTGATAAACATGCAATCAATAGGTACTGGAGCAGTGATGTTTGTTTTACAAGTTGACCCATGCTGTGTTTGTCTACACAGTAAACACACTTATCAGCATTCATTAGCCATGCTTAATTAAACTTGTAATTAATCATCATAATTTATCTTATCAATCATGCAATGTTATATTCTATATCTTGTTGTTAACCTACATTTTTTGGGAGTGAAGGTAATCCAATAGCTTCAAATTTGCAATATTTTAATTGTTTCTTTTTATTTAGTATAAATGGACATAATTTCTTCATGATGTCATAAATCTATCTCTCAACCCTTCATGAGTAACTATTTCATCATACTTTAACACAAAAACAAATATATGAACAAAATATTGCTCTTATTTATATTTGTTATAACAAATTCTTTACTTTGTTATTCAATGTTCATAATAACCGCCATTTTGTTGATTAGCTTGACCTAGGATGCTGGGTTGCCATGTGTTGCTAAGGGGGGCGGGGCATACCAGTAGATAATGGAAAGGTGTATCGGCACTGTGTGAACGCCGCATTACAGTGGTGAAAATGAGATTAGCAATTTCTATCTGTGCTTTTTTTTTTTAAATTGTTTTACCCTATTTAAGGCATGAAATATTTCTATAGGCAAAGATGGCAATATGGAATCCTAAAAATTCACTCCAAAAGACAGATTTTTTAACTTAAAAGATCAGTTTATCCACCATATCATTTATAATTACATTTAACTGGACTAAATTTTGTAGATGATGGTTATTCAGAATGTTGGTAACTCATTAGGTGCATCAAATTAGCCTACTGTTTGACACATATAAAAGGGGTATGTCGTTATAAAAATAAGAAGATGTGGTATAATTGCCAATGAGACAACTCTCCACCAGCGATTAAAGACATAGAAGTTAACAACTATAGGTCACCCTATGGCCTTCAACAATGAGCAAAACCAATACTTCATAGTCAGCTATAAAAGGCCCCGAAATGACAAATGTAAAACAATTCAAACAAGACTAACAGTCTGATTTATGTAAAAAAACAATGTCATTGTCAATATTGTAAAAAAATAATGTCAATGACAATATCATTGTCTAAAACATTTTGAATTTGGTTTATGAAAACTAGATAACAAATTTATCCTTATTTAACCCTAAGAACCTAGTGATTCTATCATCCTGCAAAATAAATCAAAGTCTTAGAAATGTCACATTAGCCAGCTAAATATATATATAAACCTTCTGAATCTAAAGGCAATAATTCTAATGTTGACTTCTTCAAAAGAATAGACAACATGTTGCATTTATCTTTACTTTAAATCAATAATGGCAGCAGGGCTTCCAAAACGGTCGTATTTTCCGGACATGACCGATAAATTATAAATATGACTAGTTGTGTCAAACCTGAAACGGACATTTAACATGGGTTTGCCATTTTAACATATTGAATTCAGAAAAAATTGAAGTTTTTGCGATCTTTTTAACCTGACCTTTTGACTTAAACAGCCACATTTCCGGTCATAAAAGTGACATGGTGAATAAGTACTATCAAAACAAACCCTACTTTAATACCCTCTCATTACAATCAAGGCTAATTAGTTGTCAGACAGTTGAAATTTACCTGTTCAGGTGACAGGTAAACTAATATGTACCAGTCATTGATTGGTCTATTTGAAGTTATTTTCATAAATTTGAGCAGTTTGCATCTAATCAATTTAATCAAAAAGATTTAAATCATCATAAGTATGTATATAAATATGATTTGATGAAAATTTTCAAAAGGTAGTTATGAAGGTTTTAAGTGCAAAAATTGTCAGGACCACGTTGTTTGAACAAAGTACACGTGTGCGCATGTGTGCAGTTGTGAGATTTAGATACCTTTATCTAACATTCATTTCAAGTATTTTCTTGAAGAAATAACGTTGGAAAGAGCTACTTAAACTCGATTGTGCTTTGTAAAAGTTCACAGATTTTTCGTAACTGACTCTGGTCCTATTTTAACCTTTGTCTAGTCATCATCCGGTATAAGAAAATGTACCTTCAAAAACGAAAGTAAAAAGTCTTTGACAATGTAATTTTGCACAAATAAAGATTCTAAGGCAGATATTAGTACGCTAATGTTGCATACTTCGAATGATGCACTGTCAATTTAACAGTTTATGTCAGTACATCAAATTTGTATCAAAAGTCAAGTTTAATATCGTTTTTATGTCATTCATTCATTGTTTAAATGATGCCCAACTGATAAGGAAGCATGATTGCCTTTTGAAATTTTGTTACGTAGTCTTAAGGGATCAAAATCGGGATAAGACAAAAAATGACGGGCTGGCACAAATATTTTTTGGAAGCCCTGAATGGCAGCAAATATCATTCAAGTTGAGGCAAAATGTCTTGCAACTTGTCAGTAGATTTTATCAAGAGCTAATCGAACATTTGTCAGGTGATGAAATAAATATTGCTCAAGTGAAAATGTGTCTCTACCTTAGATCTACTTGTGTAATGCTTTAGATATTCCAATTTCATTCTCATATCATTTTTTAAAAAGCTTTTTATAGAATTAATGACTTGCAAGAAAATTGGTCAACACATTAATGGTTTCTGGTGTAATGTATAATGTTTCATCATTAAATAGTAAAATAATAATTAAAAAAATACTGCCTTAAATTCCAACAAAAACAAGGTACCTTTATCATTTTCCACGGTATCTAACAGTTTTATTTTCTGTAGATGTTTTGGTGTGGCAACAGATAGTGCTAAAACATCACCTACTGCTTCGTGGAAACCTAAAATGTAGAAAAACTTATTATTAATGTATATGCATTTATCTGAAATTTTATGGTTTTGTGTTTGTGACTATCTCATAGATTACAGAAACTTATTGTCTGCACCCAATCAAACCATGTGTTCAGAACGTATATTGACATGTGTTATAGCAGGTAGACAAAATATAAAAACATTTAGAATGAAATAACAATGATGTAAGATCATTTACTTCCAGTGGCAAATATTACATGCATTTAAAGAATGATTGCATTTTGATGTAATATAAATATACAAGGTTGTGAACTATACTGTCACACAGAGTATTTGAATGTGCTAGCTCACAAGGTAATAGTCCAAAAGTCACCCTACCATGACATATTCTTAAGCTGAAGTTGTTTGACCCCAGAGGTTATAGGTTCCTATGCTAGCTCACAAGGTAATAGTCCAAAAGTCACCCTACCAAGACATATTCTTAAGCTGAAGTTGTTTGACCCCAGAGGTTATAGGTTCCTATGCTAGCTCACAAGGTAATAGTCCAAAAGTCACCCTACCAAGACATATTCTTAAGCTGAAGTTGACCCCAGGGTTATAGGTTCCTATTTGTACTGTGTATGCTCAATTTGTGGACATAACCATATCAACTTAGTACATATGTGGATTTGCTCTTTCTTTGAAGATAACTTGTTAATGTTGTAATAACTACTGTTAATGTCAAGACACCTTGTTACCACGGTTAGTTTTTTTTTTTTCAATCTCGGAGGTTATGTATTGATCTTTATCTAGTAAAAGCATATGTCCTAACACTATGTTGCCATGGTTACTTACCAGGATTTGCTCCATCTCTGAAGGTTACAGGTTTATCTTTATATTGCAAGAAGTACTGAATATGTCCCATCTCATGATGAATAGTGATAAGATCTTCCATGTTCACAGCTGTACACATTTTAATCCTGCAGGTTAAATGACAAATGATAATGTCAATCATTTAAAATATACAAATGCTCCACAGAGCGCAGCTTTATACAACTGCAGAGGTCAAACCCTAAACAGTTTGGGCAAGTATGGACACAACATTCAAGCTTGATACAGATCTGAATCTGGATTGTGATTTATCATAGGTTTCTTACACAGAATAAATGTTTTAAATTTTAAATTGAACATTTACTTATTAAAGTCCAATAACCAAAATCTAAATACATGGTTAGATTCAGCACATCAAAGAACCCAAAGAAGTAAATTTTGATGAAATCAAACAAACTTTAAATTCAGACCCTTTGGATCTCAATGTGGATCAATTTGATAATGGGGACCAAAATTCAAAATCTAAATACATAGTTATATTCAGCATATCAAAGAATCCCATATATTCCATTTTTGTTGAAATCAGACCAAAAAAAGTTTCATTTTGGACCCCTATTCGGACCAACTTGAAAACTGGGCCCAAAATCAAAAATCAAAATACATTTTTAGATTCTGCATATCAAAGAACCCAAGAATTCAAGACTTTGAATTAAACCTCATTGAAATTAGACAAGAAATAAGCAATTTATACAAAGTATTAGAAAAGTATTGTTTTCGGCCCCTAATTCCTAAACGGTTAGAGTCATAACCCCCAAAGTCAATTCCAACCTTCCTTTTTTGGAATGGAACCTTGTAGTACAATTTCATAGAGATCCATAGACTTATACCCAAGTTATTGTCCGGAAACCAGAAAATCCTTTTTTTGGTCTCTTTTTGGCCCTTAATTCCTAAATGGTTTGTGCCATAACCCCCAAAATCAATCCCAACCTTTCTTTTGAGGTATGGAACTTCATAGAGATCCATTCAATTATACTCAAGTTATTGTCTGCAAACCAAATGTCTTTGGAGGGCGACAATGACGCTGACATCAACATTGCCATACTATTATATGGCCGCAAAAATTTTGCATTAGGCCATTCATGAATACCTTGATACCTATAAATGTTATTTTTTCATATATTTTTATTTCACATTTATATCTCAATATGCTTATTATTCAATTTGATACAATTCTGAAAGTAAAGACAGTACAATTAACATTTTACAAACTTTCAGATGCAGATCCACATGTTTAAAGTGTATGCAAAATTCATAGGATGATCTATTGTTGTATCTTTTACCATACACATAAAATGCAAATATTCTGCTGAGCTGCACTGTTCACATACAAAAGGACTATAGAGGTGAAATATCATTGTTACAATACATTTTTATCAACAGACCTCAATGTCCTGAATGTTGCTGCATTGCATTATACTAATGTAAATTACAATTGTTATAATACAATGTGTTTTTGAGAAATGTGCCTGTCAAGTGTGTGTAGGGATTTTGTGTAATGAATTAATATATCAAATCTGTTCTTTGTCATTACTAAACATAAAAATTCGTAAGGGTTCCGCGGAACCCAGTGTCTCGCCTACTTTTGCTGTTAATCGCAGGCTCAACAAAAATGAGATGAGGAAAAAATTTAATAAAAATATTCCTCTCGATACAATTTTTTTAGTGTAAGAAGCTTCTGTCCAAGTTTGATAAAAATCCAGGATAGTTTATGAATCTAATAAATGTTTTAAAAAATTTAACTGCAGACTGTATGTAATGTTAACTGGAAGTCCATTTATAAGTAAAATATGGATAAACAAGTACAAAATTTTAATAAAAATTTCCTTCTAGATACTAGCTTTTGATCATAAACAAACTTCTGTCCATGTTTGGTACAAATCCAGGATAGTTTAAGAAAGTTATTAAAATTTTAAAAACTTTAACCACAGAGTGAATGTAATGTTTCCTGGCAGAAAAACTAAGTCCATTTATAAGTAAAATACGGAAAAACAGGAATTATTTTTTTTTTAAATTTACTTCTAGATACTATCTTATGATCATCAACAAGCTTCTGTCCAAGTCTGGTAGAAATCCAGGATAGTTTGAGAAAGTTATTAAAATTTTAAAAACTTTAACCACAGAGTGAATGTAATGTTAACTGGCAGAAAAACTAAGTCCATTTATAAGTAAAATACGGATAAACAGGATTTTTTTTTTTTCAAATTTTCTTCTGGATACTATCTTATGATTATAAACAAGCTTCTGTCCAAGTTTGGTACAAATCTAAAGATACTACAGATACAGATAAGTCTGCCTCATATCTTGACTTTACATCTAGAAATTGACAATGAGGGTCGGTTGAAAACAAAACTTTATGACCAAAGAGATGATTTCAGCTTCCCAATTGTGAACTTTCCATTTCTATGTAGCAACATTCCAACAGCGCCTGCATACGGAGTATATATCTCCCAATTGATACGATATTCCTGGGCTTGTATTTCCTATCATGATTTCCTTGATAGAGGATTGCTGCTCACAAGGAAGCTATTAAACCAAGAGTTCCAAATGGTGAAGTTGAAATCATCCCTTCGTAAATTTTATGGACACCATCACGAGTTGGTTAATAGTTATGGAATAACCGTTTCACAAATGATATCGGATATGTTCCTTATGTCGTAACTACAATACCCTTCCCTTTTCACGAATGTGACCTACCAAATTAGACTATTTACTGGATTTGTAATAACATAAGCAACACGACGGGTGCCACATGTGGAGCAGGATCTGCTTACCCTTTCCGAGCACCTGAGATCACCCCCAGTTTTTGGTGGGGTTCGTGTTGCTTAGTCTTTAGTTTTCTATGTTGTGTCTTCTGTACTATTATTTGTCTGTTTGTCTTTTTATTTTTAGCCATGGTGTTGCCACAATAAAAACAGGTTAATGCTTGTCATATGTAAACATTAACAGTCACTTTCAAAGCAGAGGAAATAAAAAATATATCCAACATGTCAGTGCTCTTCTTTCATCTGAATATGGAATTATTATTTTTATTTAATTTTTATTTCCTCCTCTTACTATCTTTATTTAAATGTTGTAAACGAACATATAAATAAATGTCAATTGCTCTATTCATTTTATATTTAATAAGAAACTTCCAAACCTAAAGTCCTTTCTGTTGTAAAAGTCCCATGCTGAAGCATGACAAACAATTTCACGGTCTGCTGGTTTCTCTATGATCGATTTGTCCCAGAATTCCTTAGGCATTGGCTGCAACCCTAATGATGTGAAAAATTCTTCAGCCGTCTTGAACATCCTCAGTGCTGTGTAATTCTATGATAGATATATAGATTTTGACAAATGATATGCAGAATGAATAAAATAACTAGCACTATTTGTATGAGAAATATGGCTCTACTTATAAATTTTTATGAGAAAAACTCATAAATCTTATCTTGAAAGTATTTTTAAAAAAGAAATATATTTTTGAACTGAACTTTAAACTAAAAGTAATATGCTACTAACATTTTGCTAATTTTCCCCGAATAAAGTAACCTTTACTGAAACATTGCTACCTTAAGAGTTTAATCTTTCACCATTAAAACTAATGCAGTATACATTTAAAACTTCAGCAACATATGAGACAAAAAGAATTATTTTCTTTAGTCCCTTTTGCATTTATATTTTCTTTTGTCCCATTGCATTTATATTTTCTTTTGTCCCATTTGCATTTATATTTTCCTTTGTCCAATTTGTATTTATATTTTCTTTTGTCCCATTGCATTTATATTTTCTTTTGTCCCATTGCATTTATATTTTCTTTTGTTCCATTTGCATTTAAATTTTCCTTTGTCCCATTTGCTTTTATATTTTCTTATGTCCCATTGCATTTATATTTCCTTTGCCCCATTGCATTTAAATTTTTTTTTGTCCCACTGCATTTATATTTTCCTTTGCACCATTGCATTTATATTTTCTTTTGTCCTATTTGCATTCACTCTATTTGATGTAATTTTGTAGACTTGTAATGTATGCGATCATTTTGCAATAAAGTTTACTGCTATGAAATGTTTAAAGTTCCAAGCACATGCTTATAAAAGTGATATAAAATATGATGCTTACCTGTGACAGCATTTGAGATGTAACATCCACATTTGATTTACCTTTATAAGGTATCATGATATCATACAAATTCTGCCATTCCTGAGCCCACATATTACCTGGAACACATATCACATAAAACTATGTAACTTGAACTATAAAGGGACATCCTTAGATTTAGTATTTGTAACATCATTAGTAGTTTCACAAAAATTACAGAAGCACCATAGATGGAAAAGCCAAATTGCAATCATTATGGATTTGTAGTATAAGAAATATACTTTTGTCATATACTGTTTTTTTGTTTGTTTTAGTGATGACAACTTAAGTCTGCTGACAATTTATATCAAATCATACAAATGATGGCAAAACCAATAAAGAGCTGTGCCGTGAGCGCATGATACGCCAGTCGCTTTTTCAAAGAATAAAGTTCCATAACTCCTCAAGGTCATATCAGAAATTTATAAAAAACTAAAGGGAGGTTATTTTAATAAACATAAAACAGTCACCAAAGTTTCGTGAAAACTGCTGAAAGCAATTTTGAGTTATTGTCCGAAAACAGGAAAATCCCCCCTTTTTTATGAATAAAATCCCATAACTTGGAAATGTAAAATCTTAAATTTATAAAAATCAATAGGGAGCTTACGTCAATAGATATAAACAATTCGCCAAAGTTTCACGAAAAACTGCTCAAAGCATTTTGGAGTTATTGTCCGAAAACTGGAAAATCCCCCTTTTTTAATGAATAAAACCCCATAACTCGAAATGTAAGATCTTAAATTTATAAAAAATCAAAAGGGAGCTCACATCAATAGATATAAACAATTCACCAAAGTTTCATGCAAATTGGTTAAAGCGTTTTTGAGTAATTGTCTGACATGTTGACAACGGACGGACAACAGTATACCATAATATGTCCTGTAAATGGGAGTATAAAATGGAGGAGGTTTGATATAAATAAATAAAAGTGTTAAAAAAATGCTAAAAATGAAATGTCAGAGAAACTGAACTCTCACTGTTATTGATATACTAACCTAGGAGATAGGCTGAGATATGAAAAGGAAACTGATCTCTCACTAACACTGATATACTTACCTAGGAGATGGGCTGGGATATGACCAGATGCTGGAAACTTGTCTCTTCCATATTTGTCCTGGAGTTTACGTCTAACATAAGTATGAAGCTGTTCATACAAAGGCTTCAGTTGATCTAACAAATGTTGAAGATCTTGTTGGAAAGTAGAGGATTCATACCAGGACCTCCAAAATTCTCCGGTGTCATTGTAAAATCCTAAATTAAAACAAGAAATGTGCCCAATCATTATCTTTCATTTTTATATCAAGTGATACATATTACACCATTAAGTTTCACAAAATTCTTTCCAGTTTTTTGCCTTAATTTTCATTATCCTTTCAGTTTGTTTATTTTCTATTTGATTGTTTTCTTTCTTTAAGATAAAACCACTAAGAAATGATCATCTTTATATCAATTAAACATTTATAACAACCAGAAATAAGTCAATAAATACAAGGTTTTCTTTCATATGAAAAGGTTGTGTTTAATATGAATCATTTAATTGAGAGATCATATAGAACTCTATAGCATACCTGCCAACTTCTAAAAATCTCCACTGAATATCTAAAGCACAAGATCTAGTGCATCTCTTATACCGCTATTATTTGACTCTAAGTCCCTAGGGGTATCATCAGCTCAGCAGTCAGTGCTTTGCTACTTGAATATTTAAAGCACAAGACCTAGTGCATCTCTTATACCGCTATTATTTGACTCTAAGTCCCTAGGGGTATCATCAGCTCAGCAGTCAGTGCTTTGCTACTAACATGATTTGAAACATATTTTTCTAAAATTCCCCAAAGATAAAATAAGAAATTAAACTAAGGTTCAAACTCCCTCAGGCAAAGGTGACCTTGGGATGAATTTGGCTATGCTTTAAGGTTCCCTTGTAGTAATATACCTCCTAACATTTTTACTATTTACACATCCCAGGATTAAGATGTTTAGATTTGAGTGTTCCCAATGAAGGTAAATCCAGAAAAGTGCTTCTGACTCATGAAATTTATTTATTGTTAATTTTGTTTATATAAAACATGTCATAAGTGATTTAAGTGTTATATATACTATGGTTTTGAAAAGTATATGTGCTGTAATGTCATTTTATTTCCTTTAAATGTCTATTTTGAAATATTCCATTAATACAATGGAGGATTTCAAGAGTCAGATCAAAACCTCCCATGTAGGAAATTCCAATTCAGCGAGAAAGTTAACAGGTCTGCTATAGCTAACAACTATAAAATATATAAAGAATATCATATGGCTTTTTCAATATCACATCCGTATCAACCCGAGACACCAATATAATCCCAAGAGCTCTGCTCCAGGGATTATATTGGTTGAGGGTTGATACGGTGTGTGATATTGAAAAAGCCATATATATACACTTTATTATATATATATCTCGCGTAGAAGTTTTTTATGTGTCATGACGTCATACAGATTAGAGGTTTGACATGACTTCATACAGATTAGAGGTTTGACATGATGTCATACAGATTAGGGGTTTGATAAAGCCATTGCAACAGTGACTGATATCGACAACGTGACGTCATACAGATTAAAGGTGTGATAAAGCCTTTTCAACTGTGATGATATCGATATCATCATGGATAGCTGACAATGCACGATTGCCTTTGACCGTATTACACATGCAATTTATCTGTATTTACTACTAAGTATATAATAAATCTTTATATAGCTATATTTCAGTATCTGTCAATCTGAACTTTGAGGTAATTGAATTTGAAAAACAGGTATATCCCATAAAATAATGATAATAGATACGTATAACAGTGTTAGCAAACTCATTAATTAATTACTATACCTTTGGCCCCTTACATGATTGATATATGCCTTCAACCCCTTACCTAGTTCTTTAATGCCTTCATTACTTAGCTCGACAAATTGAGCATATTTATCTTTCATCTTTCTGCCAGTCGCATCTCTCCATCCTTTCCAAATCTTCAGCAGTTCATCATAATCTTTTGACTTTGCCATCATTTCATACAAATCTGAAACAAAATAAATTCAAAAAGTTATTGAGTACTGAGGATTCATTATTATTCGTTGGATATCAATTTTCTTGGTTTTCGTAGGTATAGGTGAACCATGAATTTAAATGTTTAACGAATTACAAATTTTCTATGGGGTTGTATAGAGACTTTGGCAAAACCAAGAAATCACATATCCAGCAAACGGCAAGTTTTCCACAATCCATGAAAATTGGTATCCACGAAAATAAATGAATCCACAGTATACCATTACCTAACAATATTTTACCAAAACTTTTGTAGATCTATGATATAAGGTAGAACTAATATCACTACCTCTGGCTTAAATATTTTTCAAAGTACATACTATTGTAATTCATATATTAACAAGAATGCACAATTCTTAGGTTCGTATTTCTTGTCATTATTCTATTTGCATCGGCTAATTAATTTATTTATGACTTATCCTGTCTTACAATTTTGAGAATCTTACCTGGCTCCAGGGGCAGACAATTCTGTTCAGTCAAACATACATGGCCTTTACCATATATTCCCTCAATATCTGACTGCAAACTGTTCAGCTAAAAACAACAATTTTAAACTTTAAATATGGAACAATAATTTTAGTTTTTACCAAAATTCCATGGCACTAACAAGATTGAGGGCCAATCCCAAAAAATATATAGATGGGAAAATGTCCAATTTTTTTGAAAGAAGTCCAAACTTATCCATAAGCTGCAGCTTGAACTGTGACACAATAAATTAAATATTACTCAACTATTAAAATATTCTAACAAAATTGTAGATTCATATTTTTAAGCCAAATTTCATTACTACCTGTTGTGGATTTCACTGATCATTGACATTAAACTTCCAGGTAATTTCTTAGACTGGTCTCCTTCTAATGAAGTCCTTCTAGTTTGTTATTTTTGAACAGTTTCTTACAAAATATTTGAAGCAAAAAATCAAAAATATTTGAATGTGGATTGAAGAGCCATCTCTATAGGTATATATATCAATCCATCTTCCTCCAAAAAGGAAATGTCTTGTTTTTACAACAGAAGACAGACAAGAGGGTATAGACCTCTCTCTATAGACAGTACAGTTAAAGTTTTACATATCATACTTACTTGTTTTAGTTTATTTTCATCTGACAAACCATCAGTTCCTATATCAGCAATGCTTTCAAACTGTCTCTTCACTGACTCATCATTAAATGTCTGCCACTTGAACATTGATGCATTGTGGGCTGCTTCTTTATTGAACTTGGCTAAAACCAGTCTAGCTTCAATCTGTAACATAACATTCAAAGGGTAATCTTACAGCAAGGAATAAATATGTTAACATGTATCAATATGAACTTACTTTGTATTATACACACATATTAAATATTTAATATGAATATGGTTTATTTTTTAGTTAGAAAAGACATGTTATCGCCTAAACACATTGTATTCTGCTTGTCTAAATCTAATTGGATAATTACATATGTTTAGGATTCCTATATGCTTTCAAATTTCAAACATATCAGACCTAAGCTATGTTCCTTGTTTTCGAGATAATGTTTTTAAGTGATAAATTCTGCTCTGACATCACAAAGCTGTGATATGCATATCAGGGAGGAACTGAGCAGGGTAATAAGGACCCCAGGAAGTATGGTAATAGAAAAACAAAGGATATTGGTATCCATCCATGACACAAAATCAGTACATGCACAGCAAAAAACACACAAAAAGCAAAGGAACAACGCTTTTATTGCTGTTCTTCATCTTAAAAGTCACAATGAAGCCTTCATCACGGACAAAAAACTCTCACCTCACTGCAAGTTTAAGACGGCCCTAGCATAGGCTTGAGTGGAATTCTTTGCAAAAATTATTTGGATAGACTTTGTAAGATGTAACACCACCAAATCGGGCCTGGTCAAAAAAGAACATACTGGAAAGTAGTACATATTTAAAACAAACTAGTTCCTACGCATATGTGTAAATATAAAACGATATAGAATATATTTTAGTAATTAAGGTATCAGATGAAAGGTGAAGAACAGGTGATCCTTGTAGAACACATATTGACTGATAATTATGAATAATACAAAAATGATAAGCTCATTTATAACTTCGTTTTCAAAAGTACCTACCTGTTTCACCTGATTTTCATCAGTTATATTTGATGTGTACGCCCACTCAGCCTCAGTTTGAACATACAGAGCATGTTCAGCAGCAGTGTTGTATTCTGTCAGCCACTTCTTGGCCTGATCAAGTTCTAATGTCATTTGGTTAGGAACAGAACTGACCGGGCATGCAGTGTCCCAGCCTACTTTATAACCTTTATTACTATTTTCTGTCTTCAGCCAATCAATGAGGGGTTTGAAGTAGTCTATAAGAGCACTGGCATTCATTTTACTTTGTCCTGTTAAAACTTCCATTGCTTCTGACCATGGTTTAGACGATCCCATTTTCAACATATCCCTGAAGTATATAAATTTCTTAGAATGATCTCATTAAGTCTTCAATTGAAATGATCTCAAATGTATGCAAAAATTTGTAACATAAAATGTATATGTGCATGAAGAAGCTTACAAAAGAAGCTTGGTAATCTGACCAAATACAAGAAAGGTTGCTTAATTTTATCCAATGTCCCCTGCTTTCTGGTTTAGCTGGCATATCAAATGGATAGCTATTAACCACATAACAATTTTGTGGACAGCTATTACTCACATGACAACTTTGTGGACAGCTATTACTCACATGACATTTCTGTGGTTAACTATTACTCACATGACAATTTTGTGGATAACTATTACTTACATGACAATTTTGTGGACAACTATTACTCACATGACATTTCTGTGGACAACTATTACTCACATGACAATTTTGTGGACAACTATTACTTACATGACAATTTTGTGGACAACTATTACTTACATGACAATTTTGTGGACAACTATTACTCACTTGACAATTTTATGGACCCTTATTTCTAAGTTTGACTATGATATTTATAAAGCAAGTTATTGATAGATCAATAAACACTTGTCTTGCATAAATATTTCCAAGGGCCATAAATCATGTTTACTTGTTTTCCAAGGGCCATAAATCATGTTTACTTGGGTTTTTTTAACTGAAGTGAGATATTCGTAATACAATTTTGAATATGAGTTTCATAAAAATAAAACAAATCAAATATAATAAAGTCAAAAGTACATCTTAATATTAAAATATTATGGTTGCTCCTCTCATTCTATAAACTAGAATATTTACTGATGTATTTTATACCTTTAGAGAAATGTGACTTACCCTAATTTTTTGCCTGCAGCATGTGATCTATAAATATCACATTGATGTAATGGACCAGTATGGCCTGCAGCATCACAAAGGGACTTGTGGAACTGGAACTGGACTACAAAACTTACAAAGTATCTATAAATAAAGAAGAATGCAGTCTTAATGTCTCATATTGTTAATTTTCAAATACTATAAATTTAGAAATTATTGTGTGCATTTATTGTGATTTCTAAAAAAATAAATGGAGAATGTGTCTATGGGCCACAGATGCCCCTGCTTGTAAATATGCATGAGTCAACTTCCACATACAGATGCAGGATTCACATAGTTCTGACCGTTTTGTGATTATAAGCATATAAGCATAAAATCTAAATACATGTTTAGATTCAGCATATCAAAGAACCCTAAGAATTCAATTTTTGTTAAAATCAAACTAAGTTTAATTTTGGACCCTTTGGACCTTAATGTAGACCAATTTGAAAATGGGACCAAAAATTAAGAATCTAAATACACGGTTAGATTCGGCATAACAAAGAACCCCAATAATTCAATTTTGATGAAATCAAACAAAGTTTAATTTTGGACCCCGATTTCGACCAACTTGAAAACTGGGCCCATAATCAAAAATCTAAATATATGTTTAGATTCAGCATATCAAAGAACCCTACGAATTCAATTTTGTTAAAATCAAACTAAGTTTAATTTTGGACCCTTTGGACCTCAATGTAAACCAATTTAAAAACGGGCCCAAAATCCAAAACTTAATACACGGTTAGATTCAGCATATTAAAGAACCCCAAGAATTCAAGAATAAAACCCCATTGAAATTGGTCAAGAAATAAGCAATTTATACAAAGTATCTTCTTTTGCACAATACTGTGTAATTGAATATTTCTTGCAATAGCGCAATACTGTGCAATTGAATATTTCTTGCTATTGCGCAATACTGTACAATTGACAATTTCTTGCTAATGTGCAATATTGTGCTATTGGATATTTCTTGCTATTGCGCAATACTGTGCAATTGAAGATTTCTTGCTATTGCAAATACTGTGCAATTGAAAATTTCTTGCTATTGCACAATACTTATTATATAATAATTTACACATCCTGTTTGGAGTGTATCTCCTGCCATATCATTATTATTTGCTTTTAAATATAAATCAGAAATAACCAACTTAAAATGGAAAATTTTAAAAAAAAAAAGGAAAAAAGGAAAAAAGGAAACCCCCAATTTTGAACCCCTTATGATTCATCACCCCAAACTCAATCCCAGCCTTCAATGAGGTATGGTACCACAGTACAATTTCAGAGATCCATACACTTGAACACAGGGCAATTACCCCAAACTCAATTCCAGCTTTCCCTTTGTTATATGGAACCTTGTAGTACAATTTCAGAAAGATCCATACACTTACACACAAGTTATTGTCCTGAAACTAGAAAAATGCTTATTTTTGCCCTTTTTGGCCCCTAATTCCTAAAATTTTGAGGCAATTACCCCAAAATTAATCCCAGCATTCCCTTTGTGATATGGAACCTTGTGGTACAATGTCAGAGATCCATACACTTACACACAAGTTATTGTCTGGAAGTTACAAAATGCTTATTTTGGCCCTAATTCCTTAACTGTTAGTACCATAACCCCAAAATCAATCCCAACCTTCCTTTTGTGGTATTGAACCTTATGGTAAATAGAGATCCATTCACTTAAACTAAAGTTAGAGTGCGAAAACCAATGTGTCTTGGACGACGGCACGACGCCGACGACGACGACGCCGTAACGTCATACCAATATCGACCACAAAAATTTTTTGCGGTCGTATAAAAATGCTGCCACCCAATTTCAAACTAGATCTGTATTTTGTGGTAATAAGCATTGTGTATAAGTTTCATAACATTTGGTTGAGGCAAACTAAAGTTAGTGAATGGAAACGAAAGAATGTGAGTTCTTGTTATTGTAATACTCACCCAGTCGCATTATTCGCATTAATTAAAAACTCATAATAATTTCTGAATTTACAGTAGACATTATTCTTATCCCTTGCATTGGTGAAAGCAATATTTTTACCACAATAAAATATATGTATTTTGAATATTGTGACATCAAACAGATAAAAAAAAAATCAATATTACCTAATTTTGAAACTTGTATGAATTCACAAAACAACTACAGTTATACTGTATACATTAATAAATGAAAGGTCCAAATATGTCAACAACTTGCTCAAACTAATACTTGTAGACAACAACAAATGCAACATTTTTTTTTACTTTTATAATGCCTATTTTACACCAATCTTGAGTTGTTTTTTATGAATGAGTTACACCGGTTGACCTGAGGTATATCGGCGTAAACGAAGTCATTGAACAATCATTTCTTACTGTGAAGTAATAGCATAAGCATTGTGACATAGGAAATTTATGGGAAAGAACACAAATTGGAAAGTCGTCTATTGTTTCCCTAAAGAAGCAAAACAATGTGATTATTATTCTGATTGTATTAGTTATTGATGCTTTGTGAAAAGTATCTATATACATTCTTTCATAAATCTTTTTTTTTTTTTTTGTCAATGTAAAATTCATTAAAGTTGCATATCAATATTCTAAATTAAAATCTATATTCAGTAACTTTAAATGATGGACCAATGTTCTGATATTTAATGTAATTATTCTACCATTTACCCAATTAAGTGATACATGGCAGCTAAACATGCATCTATTCCCTTTTTGAAAAAAGAACCCTAAGAATTCAATTTTGTTAAAATCAAACTAAGTTTAATTTTGGACCCTTTGGACCTTAATGTAGACCAATTTGAAAATGGGACCAAAAATTAAGAATCTAAATACACGGTTAGATTCGGCATAACAAAGAACCCCAATAATTCAATTTTTGATGAAATCAAACAAAGTTTAATTTTGGACCCCGATTTCGACCAACTTGAAAACTGGGCCCATAATCAAAAGATCTAAATATATGTTTAGATTCAGCATATCAAAGAACCCTACGAATTCAATTTTTGTTAAAATCAAACTAAGTTTAATTTTGGACTTTTTGGACCTCAATGTAAACCAATTTAAAAACGGGGCCCAAAATCCAAAAACTTAATACACGGTTAGATTCAGCATATTAAAGAACCCCAAGAATTCAAGAATAAAACCCCATTGAAATTGGTCAAGAAATAAGCAATTTATACAAAGTATCTTCTTTTGCACAATACTGTGTAATTGAATATTTCATTGTCCTTTAACCAAAAAACCTTGTTTTTCCCCTTTTGCCCCTAATTCCTAAATGGTTTGAGCCTTAACCCCCAAAGTCAATCCTAACCATCCCTTTGTCGTATAGAAACTTATGGTATAATTTCAGAGATTCATACACTTAAACACAAGTTATTGACTGGAAACTACAAAATGCTTATTTGGGCCCTTTTTGGCCCTAATTCCTAAACAGTTGGGACCATAACCCTAAAATCAATCCCAACCTTCTTTTAGTGGTTATAAACCTTGTGTTAAAATTTTTTGATTTCTATTTACTTATTCTAAAGTTATTATCCGGAAACCATCTGTCTTGGACGACGCTGACGACGTCGACAACATGATACCAATATCGACCAAAAATTTTTAATTTTTGCGGTCGTATAAAAACTCATAATAATTTCTGAATTTACAGTAGACATTATTCTTATCCTTGCATTGATGAAAGCAATATTTTACCACAATAAAATATATGTATTTTGAATATTGTGACATCAAACAGATAAAAAAAAATCAATATTACCTAATTTTGAAACTTGTATGAATTCACAAAACAACTACAGTTATACTGTATACATTAATAAATGAAAGGTCCAAATATGTCAACACCTTGTTCAAACTAATACTTGTAGACAACAACAAATGCAATATTTTTACTTTTTAATACCTTATTTTACACCAATCTTGAGTTGTTTTTATGAATGAGTTACACCGGTTGACCTGAGATATATCTGCGTAAACGAAGTCATTGAACAATCATTTCTTACTGTGAAGTAATAGCATAAGCATTATGACATGGCAAATTTATGGGAAAGTACACAAATTTGAAAGTCGTCTATTGTTTCCCAAAAGAAGCAAAACAATTTGATTATTATTTTGTTTGTATTAGTTATTGATGCTTTGTGAAAAGTATCTATATACATTCTTTCACAAATCTTTTTTTTTCTTTGTCAATGTAAAAATTCATTAAAGTTGCATATCAATATTCTAAATTAAAATCTATATTCAGTAACTTTAAATGATGGACCAATGTTCTGATATTTAATGTAATTATTCTACCATTTACCCAATTAAGTGATACATGGCAGCTAAACATGCATCTATTCACCTTTTTTTGAAAGCACATTTTACCTAATATAAGGAGTGTTTGCAGGAATGTGATATTTTGCTCCTGGATCAAAGTCTTCTTCTGTTCTTACTATAGGTGGTGCTATACCTTGATATTGACATCTGAAAATAAATACTGCAATTAAGTACTTCTTTTGTCATATTTGTTACTGCATAACTGCAGGAATTTAATGAAAAATAGTATTTGACTAGTGTTGTTTTATAACAATCAATCAGAAATCAGAACAAGTTTGAAAATTGTCCTTCAAACCATTTTTTTCAGCTTTAGATTTATTGATAAGAGTTTATAACCATACTGTTACTATTCCAGACATGACACAAGATGGTTTCTTCATGCTTGAAACATTTTTATCAAGTTGCTGTCACAATGTGGAATCAACTATAAAGTACATTCTTTTGGTACGAGAGTGTAGTACAGCATGATTTGATATCAGCAGGTTTAGTACTTTGACCTTGCTGTAAGTAATTGCGGGCATTATTTTGTATGTTTTCCTTGTGTCCAATATTGTTGCCTATAAAACTGGTATTACATAGTTAAGTGCTTTTATTCAACTGTCTTTTATTGTAATTTTGATGATGTTCATTGTACTATTCCACTACGATTAGTAACAATTCTAAAAAAAAGTTATGTGCTTATTTTTTGGGGTAAGGAAAAGGTTCGAGTCAAAGGCCTGCTTTACAAACCTTTTACATGTAATCCCAAGTTATGTAAAAAAATATTTGTATTTAAATTAACATTTAACATCTACATCATTTGTATTCTGTTGGATAGCTGTTTCATTCAAAATATATATTTTATATTGACTTGATAATGAAAAATAATATTCTTACAGACAAAACAATATTACAAATTATTCTCGAAAGGAAACCAATAAATGTGGATATTTTTCTTTTTCTTAGCTAGAACTTATGTTTTCATCGTATTTACATTTTACATTTTAGATTTTTATCTTTTATCACAATTTAACTTTATTTTAACAATGTATGCTAACTGGGACTATTATACTAATATACTAATATAATAGTCCCAGATGCTAATCTATCATAAACAATTTTATTGAAAATATAATTGATAGAAAATATGGAACAAGTTGATTATATGCTCCATAATATTTATTTTCACTGCCTTACATATTTTGTTAGTACACAAATTTAGTAAAACTCTTTACTTATACATGTTTAATAAACATCACGAAGGAAATTATTATAATTTAGTCACAGATGTATGAAACACATCTATGATTTAGTAACTAACTTCATTATTCTGAAAAATATAAAAATGATTTAAAAGACAATTTCTCTTCTGAAAATGTAGAAAACTGATGAAATAAAGAAAAGAATGTACTTTCTTATTAATTTTTTCCCAAATTCGACGCATTTCGACACTTTAATGAAGCATATCAAAGAAAAGGTGTATTTTAAAAGTTCAACAACGTGCTATTCCATTTTCAGGAACTGACAGGAACATAGTTTTAGAAAATATAAAGATACAAGCCTTAAAAACATTTTGAATTAAGTTCAATATTTCTCTTGTAAAATCGCAATTTCTGACCAATTTCTTCCATTTTTCACCACTTTATTTGTCTGTCCAGAGCGCTTAAAATAGACATACTCTAACAACAGAAGGGACATAACTCGAGAAGACCATTAAGAAAATCTATTCTGCTGTACTGGTCAATACAGATCAACAGATAAGAGATGTAGCTAGAGTTACTTGATTGAGGACAACATACATGAAACATCAAAGACAATCAAAGACAGTCAATTTGGTCATGGTTCTTTTTTGGACAATCATACCACATCTCCTTATTAATAATGCTTAGACAGGTTTTAAATAGTAAATATTTCCACACATAAAAATCAGCATCTGACAATACAGCAAATAGCTTGCAAAATATTACATCCTCTTTTTTTTTGTAGTCATCTTCATTTACATAGGCTAATATGGTAACCTAAACGTCCAGCTAAACACAACAGATAACTCACTTGAGATCCCACCATTTTTGGTTGTATTTATCAGGAGTTGTCTCCCCACTAAAAACACTCCATCTCCATTGGTCAATGAGGTATCCAAATGGTAAGAAAGCTATTTTTTCCAAGGAAACTTTTAGCAAGAAGTTGATTTCTGCTTCTGTTGTAAAAAATATACCAAATGAGACATTTCAATACCAAGAACATTTTGTAAAAAGTATGATCTTTTATAAATACTTATTCATTGCACATATCCTCTGACCTTTTGCCATGAGTCATTGGTTAACAAGTTACAATTCTATAATTGAATATCTTTGTTGAATTGTTTAATCTTATTATGCTCTATTGTGCACACAGATGTATTTTGAAATTTCAACAATCATGCTTTATAGACAGACAATAATATATACCATGATCCTTTTCCTCTTTATCTAACAGACCAATTGTTTTAAGATGTTTAGGTGTAGCTACAGACAATGCCATTACATCTCCTATTCCTTCATGAAATCCTACAAATATAACAAAATATATTGTCAGTTCAAAGCAATGTAAAATGTTGGAAAGATAATGTGTCTGGTTTAGAGATAGCATATGACAGAAAACAGGCATTCTGAATATAAATGTTTTGCATACACATGAAAATGTCACCTTCTAGCAGAAACATTTATCCATTTTACACTTTTATGGAATATAGTAGACATGGGGGCAGCGAGGGGAGGGGAAGGCTCTTTAGAACCTTTTGTTGTATTTTACTACAAACAATTCATTTTTCTCATTGAAAATCCTGTATCAGTATTTGAAATAAGAAGTCTTGATATCTCAGGATGGACTGTTATACATAAAATGTGAGCATCATAAATCTTCTGTTAATAAAACTTTGCCACAATTTTTCATAAAATGTCAGCAGTAATATTGTACAAGTACCTAAAAACTAATGTTGGCATTAACTAAGCGTGCCAATCTTTGTTCTTTTATTAATTGCAGCACTGTAATTCCTGAATCAGTTGATTATTTATTTGATATAAAGTAATATCGTTAAAAGTTACTGATTAACTTTGAGTTTCTTTCTAGTTTTGAACTCCATTTGTCCATCTGCCCATCACATTTGAGTTTTCAACACTTTCTTTTAGTCTACTGATGAGATACATAGTATCCATAGTAAAATCATTAAAAGTTAAAGGTTACATTTGGAGTTTCCTTCTGTTGGAATAATTTTCATAGAAGTTGTGGTCCTGGATAAAAAGTTTTCTGAGAGAAATCAGGCCCTATGATATAGAAATTGCTTGAAAAATATTGGTTTTCCACACTTATTTCTATAAACCTGATTCAATCGATAAGATTCTTGGTACAAATTTAAAGTTATTTCATAAGGTGTTTTGAGTGATTTTCTTGGAAGTTGTGGCCTCAGGACTTGATTTTTAATTTTGATAGCATTATTTTATGCTGCATTTCTTAAAATTGCCATAATTGATAAATATATTTTTTGTCCATTGTTCAACAATCACATTATTAAATGCATGGAAAAGTTTCTGAATTTACAGTATGTATTTAGTATATGGTCATAACATTAGAAGTTACAGTTTGGGCTTCATTCAGGTTGAGTAAAAGCTGTGGTACTTAGGCCTAGAAAAAAAACCTGTGTTTTGTTGATCTAGTATTGCTGAAATTTTTCTTTTAACCCTTACCATGCTGTGCTCGTCATATGGCGGGATTAACCAAACCACCGTTATTTGGCTCCAATGGCTCTCCATACTTTTAGAGGTCAACTTTATGATACTTATTTCGAAATTGATGCATGTTCCCTCAACCTGAGGCTATCTATTGTCATGTTTCTCATGATTAAGTTGCATTTTGAGCTCAAATACGAACTTGGAAAATTGAAATCGGATAAAACTGATTTTTCTGGAGGGGTAGGCTTCCCTTCGGTGTCTTACACAGGAAGTTTAGAGGCCTAAAACTTTCAAAAATAGTGTAAACCCGCAGGCATATATCTACTGGTCATAATTATTATTGAAATACGCATAGGAAAGGACTACTTCTGGTTTCAGGTCCAGTTGAAGTCAAAAATCGGAAAAAAAAGTGAAATTCCGTATTTTTTGTCCAAATGACCTTCTTTAGACTGGTGTTCCCAGATCAGTTTCACTCCAACATAAGACCTGTTGGGGTTAATGTGTTTACTGGGGTCCACTGTACATGCAGACTACAGCTGGATACCTATATCAGCATCCCTCGGTCTTTGGGATCAAGAAATAGGACGATAAATCATCAAAATTGATGCTTTTTGCACCTGATGACCAACTTTGGGGCAGATTCTCGCCCGCCCACCCCTGGAATAATAAATAAACGGAAATTAAACATTTTCTGAAAACAATTCAGCATGGTAAGTGTGATGGCCATTGGTGGTAGAAATCAATTTTTTTCCAGTTTTAGCCTCAATTTTCTATGTTTTTTCATCTTATTTTGGGTCAGAATGGGTTATCAATAGATATAAGAAGATGTGGTATGAGTGCCAATGAGACAACTCTCCATCCAAGTCAAAATTTATAAATGTAAACCATTATAGGTCAAAACGGTCTTCAACACGGATAGGCTCACACCGAACAGTAAGCTATAAAGGCCCCAAAATTACTAGTGTAAAACCATTCAATCTAATCTATATAAAAACGAAAACAGAAACACTTATGAACCACATCAACAAACGACAACTACTGAACATCAGATTCCTGACTTAGGACAGGTGCAAACAAATGCAGCGGGTTAATCAAGTCCTCCAAATACACGGGTTAGCTCAAAAACACTTTTAAGTTTATTTTTACTTTTGTTGTTTATTAACCCTTACCATGCTGTGCCTGTCATATGACGGGATTACCCAAACCACTGTTATTTAACCCAATAAAGTGTGGTCAGACAATTTCATCCATGATGACTAAATTGTAGATCTTGTCTTGCTGATCATTTTTGCTTTTTTAAGTTTATACCTATCTATTATAATTTTTGATATAAGGCAAAAATGTAAAAAAATGGTAAAATTCTTGATTAAAGGGCAAAACTCCAATAAGGAGTCATCTAACGATTTCAGCAATATTGACTTAATTGTACATCTTATTTTGATGATCATTTTTGCTAATTTAAGTTCCTTTCTATCTATCTAAGTTTTTAAGATATTAGCCAAAAATGCAAAAAATTGGTAAAAATCCTCATTTAAGAGAGCAATAACTCCTATGAGAAGTCATCTGACCGTTTTTGATGTAAAAAGAAATTTTTGTAAATAGGCTGATCTGTCCTATCTTATCATGTAGCCATGGTTACTTACCAGGGTTAGCTCCATCTATGTATACTATAGGTTGTCTCTATTTTGTAATTGTACATGTCCTATTTATGTTGCCATGGTTACTTACCAAGGTTAGCTGTATCTCTGTATACTATAGGTTGTCTCTATTTTGTAATTGTACATGTCCTATTTATGTTGCCATGGTTACTTACCAGGGTTAGCTCCATCTCTGTATACTACAGGTTGGTCTTTATATTGTAGGTAGTACTGTATATGTCCCATCTCATGATGGATTGTTACTAAATGTTCCATTGTAATATCTGTGCACATCTTAATTCTGAAATAAATACAATGACAACTATGGGCCACAAATTCTGTCATGTTCCATACCCAATCAACATGAAACGTGGATCCTTTGTAAATGTTTTTCTAATTATCAATTTTCTTAATTTTCAAAACATTTCTTCTTGTAGTTTCAGAAGAACAGATTTTTAAAACTGGCCATATTATTACCTCTGACAGCCATGTTTTATATGCAATTGTAAATAAATGAGGACCTCTTCAATAATGAATTTTCCATATATTATTACTGCCCAAGTATGATTTAAATTGGCCTTGTGGTTTAAGGGGAAATGAACAAATGTAAATTGTCTTTCACCAGACAGACAAATGGACAACTCATGCAAAGTGATGATAATAACATTGCTCAACGAACCACATGAGCTAAATACACACTCATTGATGAATCCCAAGCTTAATTTTCCACTTACTACTTAGTTGCATGCAGTATAAAACATAACCAGATCAGATTGATATTGATAAACCACTTTTATATATATTTGATGTAATAGAATCATATTTACTGATACAATATTATAGTTGACCAAATGTAGGTGAACTTTAAAAAACCATGCCTTTTTTATAACCTTTTTGTTTAAGAATTCAAACCCTTGTTGGCTACAGCAGATGGGGAAATACTTGTTTATAAATAGAAGCAAAATAATTGTATATTTAATACAGTACCTGAAATCTTTTTGGTCATAGAAATCCCAAGCTGAGGCATGACAGACAATTTCTCTATCTTTTGGTTTCTTTAGTACAGAGTTCTTCCAGAATAAATCTGGCATTGCTGTTAAGTTTAAGGACTTGAAGAATTCTTCTGCTGTTCTAAACATTCTTTCAACTGTATAATTCTAAAAAAGTTAAACATTCTTTCAATAATGTAATTCTATAATAGACAAAAATAAAAGAAGAATGTGTTCATGGAACACAGATGAGATGCCCCCACTTGTAATAAGGCAAATTCAGCAATTTTTCAAGGTACATAAATCAAGAACCCTCAAAGTGATGCTACCCAAATTCAAACTTGATCTGTGTGTTGTTGGTAATAAGCATTGTGTATAAGTTTCATAACATTTGGTTGAGGCAAAGTAAAATTAGAGTGAGGAAACAGCAAATTCTACAATCTTTCTATTTATAAAGGGATGTAACTCAAAAATGGTAAAAATGACCACCCAAATTCAAACCTGTTCTGTGTTTGATGAAAACAAGCAATGTGTAAAGTTTCATAACATTTGTTTGAGGAGAAGTAAAGTAAGTGTGGAAATGGCAAATTAAGCAATTTTTCCATTTACAAAGGGACATAACTCATAAATGGTAAGTGACAATCTCAAATTCAAACTTGATTTGTGTTCAATGGTAATAGGCATTGTGGATAAGTTTCACAACATTTGGTTATTAAGGCAAAATAAAGTTAGAGAATGGAACGTACACAGGGACAAGGCTAAACCTTAGTGCCCCCTTCATAGCCAATGGGGCATAAGAAGGGGCATAAAACTAGAGGCTCTCAAGAGCCTGTGTCACTCACCTGTATTTACCGATGCTTTAGAAACCATGTAAAATAAGTTTAAAATCATAATTAATAATATTAGATATTAGATATTATAATGATATCTAAGATAATAACAAAAAACTGCAAAATTTCTGTAAAATTACTAACTCAGGGGCAGCAACCCAACAACGGGTTGTCGGATTCGTCTGAAAATTTCAGGGCAGATAAATCTAAATCTGATGAACATTTTTGCACTGTCAGATTTGCTTTAAATGCTTTACTTTCAGAGATATAAACCAAAAACTGCATTTTACCTCTATGTTCTATTTTTAACCATGTCGGCAATGATGGTTGGAAGGCGGGGTCATCGGAGACATTTTTTAAACTAGATACCTAATAATGATTATGGCCAAGTATGGTTAAATTTGTCTTAGTAGTTTCAGAGAAGAAGATTTTGTAAAGATTACAAAATTTACGAAAAATTGTTAAAATTGACTATAAAGCAATAACTCCTAAAGAGGGTTGACTGACAATTTTAGTCATGACGACTTATTTGTAGATCTTACTTTGCTGAACATTATTGCTGATTACAGTTTATCTCTATCTATAATAATATACAAGATAATAACCAATAACTGCAAAATTTCCTTAAAATTACCAATTCAGGGCAGTAACCTAACAACGGGTTGTTAGATTTGTCTGAAAATTTCAGAGCAGATAGATCTTGACCTGATAATCAGTTTAACCCATGTCAGATACTCTAAATGCTTTGGTTTCAGAGATATAAGCCAAAATCTACATTTTACCCTATGTTCTATTTTTAGCCATGGCAGCCATCTTGGTTGGTTGGCAGGGTCATCAGACACATTTTAAACTAGATACCCTAATAATGCTTGTGGCCAAGTTTGGTTAAATTGGCCCAGTGGTTTCAGAGGAGAAGATTTTTGTAAAAGCTAACGACGACGGACGACGACGACAGACGACAGACGACGGACGCCAAGTGATGATAAAAGCTCACTTGGCCCTTCGGGCCAGGTGAGCAAAAAAAAATGTTATCATCAATATAACTCTGTAATAGACCTTTTGTACTGAATATCATTTCTATATAATCATAAGTAATTACATGAATCATATTATTATTTATATTGGTTACACAGTTGAACAAAATATTTTTTCCTACATTTTGTATTTTGACTTTGTACAAATTCAAATTTGCCCAGAAAGTGCTTGCATAACTTAGAATTGGTCTTTCTACATTTGGACAGTGTTGACATATTGGAAGTCTTGACCCCCCCATTGAAATATGATATTTATCCACACTCTTAAAGTAATTTTCTAAGTTTTAAAACGTTGAGTGTGCGAAATATCTTAAAATTATAATTTTAAAATTTAAAATTTAACTTCTGTTAATTCAGAAATTATTGTTTGGATTTATTATTGCAAATTTTGTAGAATTGACTTAAATGCCAGATTAATTATTGTGATTTCAGGAAAATTCTCATACAGTACATGTAATATGTATCAGATATAGGATTGTGAGTTCTCATTATTGCTATAATCATTAAGTCACAGTATTCGCATTAATGAAAAACTCACAATAATTTCTGAATTTTCAGTATATCAAGTGTTCTCAGTATTTTGAATGGCGCTCACAGGATTTATTTTACCTGCCACATTCTACATGTTCTATGCCTATTTTCCAATCTATGAAGGACCATAACTCCTGAATGGAGAAAATGTATTGAAAATTACCACCATTTTGTCATCAGTTACTACATATTAAAATTTCAAGAGCATTGGCTGAAAAGCTCATAATTAATTGCTAGGAAACAACATAAAGTGCCAATTTTCAATTTATCAAGGACCATCACTCCTGAACAGCAAAACTGAAAATCATCAATATAGAACATGACCACCATTTTGACATCAGTAACAGCATATTAATATTTTAAGGGCATTGGTATAATTGCACTGAAACAACTTAAAGTGCCATTTTTCAATAGATCAAGGGCCACAACTCCTTAATGGTTAAAGTGCAAATCATCAATATTCAACTTGACCTCTATTTTGTCATCAGTAACAACATATTATAGTTTGAAAACCATTAGTAAAAGGGTTCATACGTTATAGAACAGAAACACCAAAAAGTGCCATTTTCAAAAGTGAAATTGCCAATATCAAACTTAACCTCAACTTTTTTATCAGTATCAACATATTATAATTTGAAATGCATTGGTTGAACAGTTCAAAAGTTATTGCATGGAAATAACATAAAGGGTGCTATAAACAGTTTCGTATAAAAAACTAGGGGTTATTCCCCGACTAAAAATAACCATGGAGGGAAATCCTTTTTTATTCATATATTTGGTACAAAATCATGTTTTTTGTATTTGCTTGTAAAAATTAGCTAATTAGCTTTCAGTTTAAACAGGTTGAAAGATTAAAATAATTTTAAAAATTAGATTAAATATACATGTTTTGAGGGAGACAACACTGTAAACATCCTGTTTTTTGGCAGTGAAAATTGAAAACTTATTTGCAGCCACTGTAGCTCTTTTCAAGCAGGAAACCGTACCCTGAAACAAGATTTTATTAAAGGCCAGGTAAAACCTATGAATTTCATACAGTTTTGATTATGGAAATGTGCCTGTATCATGTTTACATGGGTATGCACATGACCTGATTTCAGGTTTTTTATGTTCAGATTAGGCAACTTTTTCCCCCTTTTCTCTGGATAAAACTTTTTTACTTTATTAAAAGTACACTATATTTTTATTTCAATATAAACTAGAGAAAATTCTGATTCCAGTGATATCTAGTTTTATACAAGTATCTTTATTAACCATTCCACCACTAAGGGTCACTTAGGCATGGTCCCTTAAAATATGACGTCATAGAAAAAAACTGTTGATTGCACCCTTAAAGGGTCAAACATATAATATAGTGAGGTTTTAGCATAGAAATGTGTTAGTGAATTGAGTTAAACAATTCTGAAAAATATCATATGGCATGCAAACTTTAATTTAAAAGCATCAGTTTGGTATATTTAATGCAAATATTACAGATTTGTACATAGCAACCAGATATAAGAAAACCAGACTGTGTGCAAATTTTGAAGTTTTTTCATCTTTTTGCGACGTCATAATATTTTTATTCATTCTCTCATATATTTGGAACCAAAAGTTGCACATGAAAAGTGTAGATTTTTTCTACTTTGACCTTTACTACTGATCAGTGTAACATACTTTTTTATTCATTATATTATATATTTGGTACTTTTTATAGTCAAGTAGCTACAAGTGCCGTCCTAAGAAATACACTATTTCAATATTTTCTCAACTCAGCTACACCTTAGTTCATATAATACTAGGGACAAAATCTGTTTAAAGTAACTTTATTTATGTTTATTTCATAGTTTTTATTCTATTTATTCAAAAGAAACCCAATTTTATGATTTTTTCTTTGTATCACTGATGAAAATGTGATACAGGCAATGTTTGAATATGCCAGTTTAACTATTTGCCACTGGCCAATATGCCAATACTATGCGACATAAAAATGAGCTGTAGTTTCACTATCGATGGTCGCAATCCTTAAAGTAAGACATCATTTTAATCGATATAATGTACAGATTCAGAAAAGTAGAGAATTTTTATATATCGCATACAAAGTTTTGCTTAAGGGTGCTATAAACAGTTTCAGTATAAAAACTAGGGGTTATTCCCGACTAAAAATAACCATGGAGGAAATCCTTTTATTCATATATTTGGTACAAAAGTATCATGTTTTTGTATTTGCTTGTAAAATTAGTTAATTAGCTTTCAGTTTAAACAGGTTGAAAGATTAAAATAATTTTAAAATTAGATTAAATATACATGTTTTGAGGGAGACAACACTGTAAACATCCTGTTTTTTGGCAGTGAAAATTGAAAACTTATTTGCAGCCACTGTAGCTCTTTTCAAGCAGGAAACCGTGCCTGAAACAAGATTTTATTAAAGGCCAGGTAAAACCTATGAATTTCATACAGTTTTGATTATGGAAATGTGCCTGTATCATGTTTACATGGGTATGCACATGACCTGATTTCAGGTTTTTATGTTCAGATTAGGCAACTTTTCCCCTTTTCTCTGGATAAAACTTTTTACTTTATTTAAAGTACACTATATTTTATTTCAATATAAACTAGAGAAATTCTGATTCCAGTGATATCTAGTTTTATACAAGTATCTTTATTAACCATTCCACCACTAAGGGTCACTTAGGCATGGTCCCTTAAAATATGACGTCATAGAAAAAAACTGTTGATTGCACCCAAAGTGCCATTTCCCAACATATCACAGACTATAACTCCTGAACGATAAAAGTGAAAATCATATATAGAGAACTTGACCCCCATTTTGTCATCAGTATCAACATTTTGAAATTTTATATGAACAGTTCATAAATTATTGCAATGAAACTATTGGCAGCCGCCTGTCAGCCCTACCTCACCAAATTGATAACCAGATTTTTCTATGTTTTCTATGTATTGTGTGCAATTTTGTCCCATTTACATTTACTCCATATCCTTTCATTTTCTTTTATTTCGGAAAACCCTGTTAATAATTTAATTTCTGTATTGTTTCAGTATAAAAATAAAGGTGTATAAATTTGAAAAGTTCAAGGAGGTTTCTCCAGGACTTTCATCCATTTTCAAACGAAATAGATTAAGAAACAATAAGCTACTTTTGACTTTTAAAGTATAAATTACATTACTTGTGTATTTTTCTTTATTAAGACCCAAATATTGTTAACATTAGCACTTATACAACACCATACCTGAGCCCTGAGTTGTGGAGTGATGTCAACACTAACTTTTCCTTTGTATGGCATAACAATATCATAAATATTATTCCATTCTTGAGCCCACATGTTGCCTGAAAATAAAAATAGAATATATATTCTAACAATAATAGATATCTAGCTTTAGAACAGTTAGCTACATTGTTTTACCATATTATTTAAGTTTTAACAATATAGAACAAAGAATCATCTTGCAATTATTTAAAGAACAGTTTTATGTAGTAGCTTGTGCATAAAAACATAAAAATTCTTATGTCTATATATGGCACTAATTCATTCTAGCTCTTAAAAATATGTATACTGAAAATAAACAAAGGGCTGCAAAAGGTACAAATTAAGGAACTGTTTCTTGACAAGTCAAAACCTGTTTCATTTAATTAACTGAATTAGAATTAGAATTTTAAAATTATTTTTTTTTTTCAGTTCCAAAATATTCAGTAAATCATGGTGAGCTATTTTAATATTTAAGAAATAATTCATGGGGCTTGAATTTATACTGATTTTACCACGGTTTAGCCCTTTATGCTAAATATTTTACCACCAGTGATAGTGAGGGGTAAAATATCGGCATAATGGGCAAACCTGTGGTAAAATCAGTATAAATTCAAGCCCCATGAATTATTTCTATTCTAATAGGACAAATACGGCAATTCTTTTGGATCGAAGCCCTCTAGGTGAAGGCAAATATTTGCCGTTCCCGTAAATAAACACACTATTATATTGATGTAAAAGAACGGAGCAAACTGAACAAGTGACATGCTTAAACCATTTACAATAATGTATTAAATAGGTTTGGATGAATGTAAATGATAATCTCACTTATATGTAAAACAAGAATGTGTCCATAGTACACGGATGTCCCACTTGCACTATCATTTTCTATGTTCAGTGGACCGTGAAATTGGGGTAAAAACTCTAATTTGGCATTAAAATTAGAAAGAACATATCATAGGGAACATGTGTACTAAGTTTCAAGTTGATTGGACTTCAACTTCATCAAAAATTACCTTGACCAAATACTTTAACCTGAAGCGGGACAGACGGACGGACGGACGAACGGACGGATGAACGAATGGACGTACAGTCCAAAAAACATAATGCCCCTACTACTATTGTAGGTGTGGCATAAAAATTGGTTTATAACACATTTTATCATCGTTTGTTTATTATAAATCTAAAATGTGAGGCTTGAGATAGTAGATAAATATTGTATTGCTCGAGATTTGGTGGTGGAATCTGTTTCTCTAATGATTTTTAGACATTATGCATACAATCTTAATCCTTCTTTTTGAACTACTTGCAAAAAGATGTGTTCTTTCTATGTGACATCATCAGGCATGGTTGTCTTTTTTCATGATGTCACAAAAGGAATTTCTGAGAAAAGCAAGAAAATTTGACATCATAATTGAATTTGGACCAATGAAGAACTAAAAAAAATAATCAACAGGTCAGGAAAAGGATAAATCGAGTAAGAATTAGAGAAATATATATATCACTAACCTAACAAATGTGCAGGTATATGTCCTGACTCAGAGAAATCTATCACTAACCTACCAAATGTGCAGGGATGTGTCCTGACTCAGAGAAATCTATCACTAACCTAACAAATGTGCAGGTATATGTCCTGACTCAGAAAAATCTATCACTAACCTAACAATTGTGCAGGTATATGTCCTGACTCAGAGAAATCTATCACTAACCTAACAAATGTGCAGGGATGTGTCCTGACTCAGAGAAATCTATCACTAACCTAACAAATGTGCAGGGATGTGTCCTGACTCAGAGAAATCTATCACTAACCTAACAAATGTGCAGGTATATGTCCTGACTCAGAGAAATCTATCACTAACCTAACAAATGTGCAGGTATATGTCCTGACTCAGAGAAATCTATCACTAACCTAACAAATGTGCAGGGATGTGTCCTGACTCAGAGAAATCTATCACTAACCTAACAAATGTGCAGGGATGTGTCCTGACTCAGAGAAATCTATCACTAACCTAACAAATGTGCAGGTATATGACCTGACTCAGAGGTAATGCCCTGACTCTATCACTAACCTAACAAATGTGCAGGGATGTGTCCTGACTCAGAGAAATCTATTACTAACCTAACAAATGTGCAGGGTGCAGGGATGTGTCCTGACTCAGAGAAATCTATCACTAACCTAACAAATGTGCAGGTATATGTCCTGACTCAGAGAAATCTATCACTAACCTAACAAATGTGCAGGTATATGTCCTGACTCAGAGAAATCTATAACTAACCTAACAAATGTGCAGGGATGTGTCCAGACTCAGAGAAATCTATCACTTACCTAACAAATGTGCAGGGATGTGTCCTGACTCAGAGAAATCTATTACTAACCTACCAAATGTGCAGGTATATGTCCTGACTCAGAGAAATCTATCACTAACCTAACAAATGTGCAGGGATGTGTCCTGACTCAGAGAAATGTTCAGCTCCATACTGTTCCATCAGTTTGCCCCTTACATAACCATGTAATTGTTCATACAGGGGACGTAACTGTTCTAACAGGTCCTTTAAATCTTCCTGGAATGTAGGAGATTCATACCATGATCTCCAGTAATCACCTGTGTCTTCATATCCTGTTAAAATGAAAAATATTATCATCTAATGTCTCTGCTGAAACAACAATCATCAAGAAAATTTCATATATTTGCATGCATTTTAAAGATATGTTTTTGGCAAAGAGGAAGAAGATTATGTGTTTACAATGTTTTGTCATCCTTAAACAGCCTGAACAGTAAACTGATCTATTTTTAAAGTTTGCATCTATTTTAATACTCAGTTATTTAATATCATAATGTATAATAATGTTATAAATGGGTATTAATAATAATCACAAAGAAACAACACATTTTATATTTCAAAATTTATTGGGATCAATATCTGAAAACCTGAAAAATAACGGTCTTAGATGATTTTATGCACTAAGACAACTTTGGCAAACTCAATTTAGGAGATCAAACTGCACATTTTCATAACTTGTACCACTTTTATCAGATAAAATAACACTTAACATAATGTCTATCAAATTATCAAGTTGACATAGCGGTAAAATTCAACTGTCAGTGAACAGGCACTTGATCACGATTTTCACGAGTCTACATTAAATTCACACTTTCAGGGGGTAAGGGTTTATAAAACATGTTTGTTGTTACCTATTCATTCAGTCTGAGTGTTATTTGACACATCGTTGGGGTAGTTTTCCCTTTAAATTCCATCGTGGCGAGTGCTTGTTTACGTACTAGAAGTTGCCATTCAATGAATGGTCACTCCGGTAACGGTACTTCTTGATAAAGTTACAATAATACATAAAAGTATTATTAAGATATAATCAAATTACTTGCTGGCCTTCCTTTTATTGTTTAGGGTACTGAATAATATGATATAATTACGTTAGATACGTTTTTGTCAAGCGCCGTTAAGGAACTATTTTGTGATTTCAATGACGTCATATAGAAACGTAGGTGATAAGGCTACGAGTATGGAATTTTAAGGTTTATATTTAATATGTCACTTGTCTTTTGGAAATAAAGGCAAACTTTCGCGATTTTATGGATTTATAACGCCATTTCGTGACATGAGCCAGAGTTTTGGTTAGCATTTCAAAGTTATAGTAGATTTTCAGTTCTGTGAGTCGCGCATGTATTTCACCGTCAAGTATAAATACAGCGTCGCACTTGCACTTGACTTATCGTATCTGGCTGTCAAGCTGAGCAGAACAATAAACAAAACAACCCTAAAAGTGAACAAAGCTATCTAGGTACAGGATGCATTTCGATATAATGCTATTTTACCTTCAGCTATGCGATAGCATTTCAAGTCTATATTAATCTTTTGCATCTTTTGGAATATTAAACTAAAAGCTTACATAAAGACGTCCGGGAACCAATACCGTTTTACAAATATTCCGCTTAAGCAGGTCTTCAACAGGAAGTGGCTTCATATTTAGACAAGATGCGGAACCAGTTCAATGTTTACAATTTCTAATAGCAGTTTTGGCAAATTATACAATTATTAAAGATGTAAAGATACGATGTCCCACCACGTTGACAACTTTCTATAATATCGTAATTTAATGAAATAAGTATATTTCATTCTCTCATTATTGAACTAGTATGATTGATAGGATAAAGTCTTGTAAATCTGTATATTAAGTTACATATGGGGTTGGAAGGCCAGCATCTTACTATTCTAATTTATACTAACTATGTTATTGCTGTTATATGAGATAAATACATACTGGACAAGAATAAAAGTCATTCTTTTACGCTGGATTCATTTATATATGATTATGCTGGAGTCAACCAACTACACTTAAAACAAGACTATCTAGAGGAACACTATCGATAATTAATACTGAATTAAAAATACACACGACCCTACTCGCCGCCTGTAACAAACTGGTGTCAGAAGTGGGATGTCACAGTCCAAAGTGGCATCCAGGATGCGAACCTCACATTTATTTTTTTAAATTCAACTATCTACTATATAGCAATATACAGTATGTCAACGTGTACGATAAAGATGGATCTTAACGTGGTGGAAATTTAATTTTATTACAATAATTATTGTACGTTATATGTATATATATCTAGGTTAAAATCAGTCTAAGTCTCAACATGGCCGAGTCGCCAGATCTGGAAATCAGATTTAGATCAGAAGAGAGAGAAAAAGAAGCAAGGCATGAGAGAAATACCGAATTTGCGGATGCAAATGAAACTTTAGAAGAACACAGAGCAAATTTATATGCACATGGGGAGGGAGACGTAAACAGAGAATATGGCATGGCTGGACATAGAGGACAAAGAGGGATGAATACTGACGGATTCCAATACAACAACCCACACACAGTCTCTATTAGACCTGAACCATATGATGGAGGAGAGGATTGGGAGGAATATATTTCACATTTTGAGGTGTGTGCCGAACTTGGGAGATGGCGGAGGCAGACAAAGTTTTAGCGCTAGCGGCAGCGTTAGAGTTGCAGCAAAGACATTTTACATTAGTTTAGAACAGACTGAAAACGAGATTACGGTATTTTGACTCAGAGATTAGGATTACGATTTGGGAGCACAAGACAACAAAACAGATGGCTTTCTCGTCTTAAAATGAGAAAAAGGAACCCAGGAGAAGCAATAGCGGCGTTGGCGGACGATCTGTGCCAGATGGCTCAGAGAGCTTATATTGATCTTGATGCAAGGGCTCAGGAAGTATTGGCACTTAACCAGCTGTACAAAAGCGTTACACCTGAAGTAAAATACCAATGCACTAACCAGGGATGTAGAACTGTTGCAGGAGCTGTAGAGGTAATAGAAAGATATGAAGCTATAATAGGAGATGGCTCAGAGAAGAAGAAAGGCAGTGTCAGGATGACAACAGATACACATTTAGGAGAAACATCTAATTTTCCACAGGAACCGGAAAACCAATTTCAAGATAGCATAAATGGACTAACAAGGAGGATTTCACAGCTTGAAGGTACAAAACAGAACTATAGCAACTCTTGGCAAAATAATAATAACAGAAGGCCTCAATGGGGAAATACTAATAACAGGCAAGCTAAATGCTTCATTTGTGAGAGCACAAGTCACTTATGTAGATATTGTCCATTTTATCTCCGATACAAACAGGAAAATGCAAGACATGACAATACTGGAGGACAGCAAGGCTCAAGGACCAGGATAACAGAAACTCACCAAGTATCAACCAGGAAACTTCAGTTCCCCATTGGCTCGTTAGACCGGGAACCAGTGGAAATTTACGGTCACAGGAATTAAGTCACAATATTAGGATAGGACAAATGGGAAATACATGTGGTATATGGGATAACGGATTTTATACAAAGGATACCTACAAAACTTACCTTTGACAATATTAATAGACAATGGATCAACCTCCTCTATCTTAAATTATAAAATTTACAGACAGTTAGCTGATGTACTGAAAAACGCAATACTAGAACCAAGCACATATAAACTTTTTGATGTAAATGGCAATCCTTTATGCTCATACGGGACACTTAAACAAAAACTCCTTTTAGGGACAGCAGATTTTAACACAGAATTTCTTGTCTGTGATATCAAACAAGATGCGATCTTGGGGCAGGATTTTCTATTGGATCATATAGACAAAATTGATTATAAGAGACAGATATTATCTACTAAGAATACAGATATACGTTGCTGGATAGGAGGAGAAGCAAATGCGATATGTAGAGTCATTGCAAAGGAGACAGTCACTTTGCCAGGAAAATCTAAAATGCTCATTCCAGTAATAATAGAAAATGCAGAACACTTAGGACCACTGGGATACGTTGATAAAACTCAGAAAAAGGAAACAGAACATAACATCACTAGGGAATTTTAGATCCACACCAGGAAGACATTAGAGTACAATTGATTAATTTTAGGAAGAACCAAATACTGTACATGCTAAGGAACAGATAGGTGTATGTGAGTCATACTACGAAATGCCAGCGGTAGGAGTATGCAATCACATTGGAACAGAAGGACCAGTTCAGACAAGCTACCATCACATATTGAGGACCTATATAACAGAAGTATTGTACATTTACAAGGGAAAGAAAAGCAACAACTCAAGGAACTTCTTCAGGCATATTCAGACGTTTTGCAAAATCAGCAGATGATTTAGGAGGACAAATAGAGTACAACATAGGATAAATACAGGAACTGCACATCCGATAAGACAAGCACCTAGGAGGCTACCATTGGGGAGAAGGGAATAGAAAAAAAAAATAGTCAAAATGTTGGACCGAGAGTCATTGAACCATCAAACAGCCCTTGGAGTTTTAGGACAGTACTTATAGCCAAGAAAGATGGAAGTACAAGAGTTTGTGTGGATTATAGAGCTTTAAATGAAGTGATAATTAACAAGGACGCCTATCCTTTGCCTCGTGTGGACGATTGCTTAGATTCGTTAGCAGGAGCCAAATGGTTCGGATGTCTGGACTTAAATCAAGGTTTTATCAAGTGGAGCTCTATCCGGATGACAGAGAAAAGACAGCATTTTCGACCAGTCAAGGACTCTTTCAATTTACAGTCACCCCATTTGGCTTAGCCACTAGTCCAGCAGTTTTCGAAAGGTTAATGGAGGACGTACTAAGAGGACTACAGTGGGAGGAATGTCTCTTGTACATTGATGACATAATTGTTCCAGGGCAACGTTTGAAGAAGAGCTACTTAGGCTAGAGCATGTATTTCAGAGAATGAGAGAGGCCTACTTAAAATTAAAACCTTCTAAATGCATTTTGTTTCAGAAAAGCGTCAAATTTCTTGGGCATGTAGACTCAGAGCATGGAGTTCAAACCGATCCTGAGAAAATAGAAGCAGTTCAAAAATGGCCAGTCCCTCGGAATGCAAAGGAAATAAAGAGCTTTTTAGGACTTTGCTCCTATTATTGGAAATTTGTTAAGGGTTTTGCTGATTTATCCAGACCTTTACATAAGGCATGCGAAAATTAAAGGGGACAAAATTCATTTGGACAGAAAACTGCCAGATTGCTTTCAACTCACTAAAAGAAGCACTGACTACACCGCCAATATTAGTTTACCCAGTTACAGATAAGCCCTTCATGTTGGACACCGACGCCAGTAATTACGCAGTGGGAGCCGTTCTCTCCCAGGAACACGATGGTCGTGAGCATGTTATTGCATACATGAGCAAGGCACTCAATAAGCACGAAATTTCATACTGTACAACTCGAAAGGAGTTACTAGCTGTAATCATTGCATTAAAGAATTTTCATCCATACGTCTATGGTAGACCAGTTTTACTTAGGACTGACAATGCAGCTGTCAGTTGGCTTCAAAGTCTGAAGGATCCTACAGGTCAGGTAGCAAGATGGCTTCAGACATTAGGAACATATAATTTTAAAGTTACTCATAGGGCAGGGAGGAAACATACAAATGCTGACGCAATGTCAAGGAATCCATGTAAGTCATGTAAACATCAAGAGGATTTAAATCAAGCTGAAAACTTTCAAGCTAGGGAAGTAAGTGACCACCCTGTAGAATGCCTTTCAAATTTGGAAAAACAAAAAGAAACAGTTGAACACCTTGTTACACCCCTCACTGAAGCAGATGAAACCCCAGATATCAAGAACACTGAAATAACAGAGCTAATTCCAGAAATGATCAGAGTTGTTACAAGGAGCGAGCTCAAGGAACAACAGAACGCAATAAAAGACAATGAGGCTCTTTCAGGGGTTTGGACCTATCGGAAATAAGACAACAGCAATTAGAAGATGAAGATATTGGGAAAATATTTGCTGCATTTGAAAGTGGACCTCAGAAACCACCATGGGAAAGTATTTCTAGTGGAACATCAGCATTAAAAACTCTTTGGGGACAATGGGACAGATTAGAAATGCATGGAGGAGTTTTATACAGAAGGTTTGAGACAAACATTGGTCAAGCAGCCAGAAAACAAATGATTGTTCCTAAGAGTCGAACACAAGAGCTATTACACTATTTTCATGACGTACCATCAGCTGCTCATTTAGGCGTAGACAAGACACTAGAGAAGCTCAAGAACGGATTCTATTGGCCTAACATGAAGGAATATGTTCAAGCATATTGCCGTTCATGCGACAGTTGCTTTGCAAGAAAACCCAAGAAAGAATCAACTAAAGCACCTTTGGGTACATACATCTCAGGAGAACCAATGGAAAGAGTAGCATTAGACATTTTTGGACCACTTCCGTTAACAAAACGAAGCAATAAATACATCTTAGTCATCTCAGATCTTTTACCAAGTGGACAGAGGCTATAGCTCTACCAAATCAGGAAAGTTCAACTATCTGTACTGCATTTATTGACCATTTTGTAACCAAATTTGGAGCCCTCTTCAATTACACTCAGATCAAGGGAGAAACTTTCAAGCCGATATTTTCCAGAGAATGTGCAAACTACTTGGCATTCATAAAACAAGAACAACGAGTTTCAGACCACAATCCAACGGTGGTGTGGAACGGTTTAATAGAACGCTTGCTTCTATGTTATCAATGTACTGTAAACAAAATCAAGATCAATGGGATCAGTATCTGCAACAGGTGATGATGGCATACAGATCTTCTGTACATGCATCTACTTCCAGGACACCAAATTCCATGCTCTTTGGAAGGGAGGTAACTTTGCCACTGCAGGCTGTGATTCCACAGCCAGATACTGAAATACAAGAAAACCGGTCGCCAGATGACTATGTGGCACACCTACAAAATAAATTAAAAGAAAATCATGCATTTGCAAGGAAAGCACTCAAAAAGGTCTCTATATATCAGAAAAAGAGATATGATCTTAACGCCAAGAAAAGAATCTTTAAAAGGGGGGAAGCTGTTTGGATTTACGACCCAATAAGGAAAAAGGGAGTATGCTCAAAACTCACACCTAAATGGAAAGGACCATTTATAATTGAAAAGAGAATAGATGATGTTACTTACCGAGTAAAGAGAAGCTTGAGGCAGCCGTCTACTGTCTACCATGTGGATCGTTTAGCACTGTATCAAGGGAGGAATGTTCCATCATGGGCCAGCAGATTTCGAAGAATGATGGATTTAGAGGAAGCAAATAACGACCAGCAATTGGATAAGCCAGTTGGCTAAATGTTGGAGGAATATTAAAGGTCCTCAGCATTCTGTACCTGTTCATACTTTTATTTTGGATATACTGCAGTATATATTTTATGACAGATCTGTCGGAGAGAGATTTGGGGTGGTCCGCCAACCACTAGTCAAATCATTGAGATATAGGATAGGGATCCTGACTGACTAAGGAGGAGCCTAGTCAAGTTTATTTTGGATATGAACAGTTATAGATATTTTTGGAGTTGTTTCGTTGGTGTTATTTGCATGGTTTGAGTTGAGTTTACTTGCCTACGGATGCTGGCCTTCCATGAACACATTTATAGAACGGGACGGGTGAGAATTTTAACTTATTGTATAAACAATACAGGGAATTAATAGCAGTATTCCTTGTATTTCAGAATGAGTTCAGTGGTTTCTACAAAATGCTGGTTATGTCCGGAAACTTATGAGAAGAAAAAGGACCTCAAGAGCCATGCCATTTCAGAACATTCAGTATGCAGAGTTGTGTGTCCATGGTGTGTGGATAGTGAGAGGACGTTTGGCAGAATGTCAGAGCTGACCAAGCATAGTAAGAGAAAGCATAACAATCTTACCTTAGACCTACTGGAGGGGGACTTTTTTACAGAGCCGAATGGATTTTGGTTGGCCAAGCGGCCAGAGGATTACATTAGGATAATAAAACCCTCAGAATGGACTAGCACCATTGCCATCAGGACCAGGGCAGCACTTTTGGGATGGGTGGAAGCCAACAAGAAGGAGGGAGCAGACAAGCATAAAAAGACATGGGAAGAAGGATGGAAGAAGGCACTGGGTCATTCTGTTTCCAGTGAGCAGCCCACCAGCTCCCGGAAACGGAAGTACAGTCCATCCAGGCCTCTAGTGGACCTCCCAGAACTAACAGTGGCCAGGATTGACCTATCCTCTAGAGGGAACATAGGCTTTCTCAGAATGAAAGAGTCGTCTGCCGAGATTTGGTTTAAAGTAGAGATGGTGCATTGGGTCATGGAGGACTCCAGGGCAAAAGACAATTTAGTCAGAAGAATGGGGATTGCAAAAACAGACCAAGAGCCACCACAAACTTTTGGATCAGAATTAAAGTTGTCAGAATCCAAACACACCTTAAATCAGGTGACCAAGGCGCTGGGGATTGGTGAGAGACATGTCAGGAAGCTTTTCAGTGGAAAAGTGATGTTTGAGGCTAAGTCCAGGAAGAAGGCAGAGGAAACAACAAGGAAGAAACTGGTAAGTCAGATATTGGAGAGGAGCCGGAGTATGAGATCATGGACTCCATAGGAGAGGTTGATGACATAGAAAGTAACTTAGAAGAAAAGGAACAACCAGAAAACCCAAGACCACCACTACAAACCAAGAACATTCAGAGAAAACTGCAGACGTACCTACAGCAGAAAAGGAAAACTCAAACAACCCTAAACCAGTTCCAATCGAAGACCACCCTCTAAAGAAGCCAGACAATGAAGAGCCTGTTAGATATTTACCGATGCTGAGCGAGGACGAGGAGGAAGAGGAGGCAACATCAGAGATGAGGAAGAAAATACCAAGATTTCACTTTCGGAGACGGCGGAGACATTATTGAAGGCAGGAGGGATGCCCTATTTCCACCAGGGAGGAGACAGTGGACTGGAGAAAGGCTACAGGTTTCAATTAAACCAACACCAATGTTCTGGCCACCCAGGGACTGGAGGAAACTGACAGCCGACCAGAAGTTAACCGCTTGGAGGTTTGTCGCCATGACATTGGCAAGGAGCATAGAGCCGACACCGTCAAAAAGAGAGGGACGTGCTTGACAAGTATGCCATGCTTGCCTTGCCAGGTACTGCTGTAGCAAGTCAACCAGGGGAAGATATAATTATAAAGGCTCGGTTGTCCAACTACAACTTACTGAAGGAAATTTGTCTCGGTAAACTGGTAGGGAATGAAGCTCAGGAATTAGTCACTATGTTGGAAGCTGCCACCCAATCAAAACCACCAAACGACTTAGTGAAACTGTTAGACAATGTACCTCTGAGATTATCAGAAGATGCTAAAAAGGACAAATGATGCTAAATTAACACCTTTCATACTATCGAAATTGACGACGACCATGAGTAAGAAGAATAAAGATCAAGATTATCCAGAGAGACTTAGAACTGTCAAATTTTAATATTGTTATTGTTCTTTTGTGTTTTAATGCTTTTAGTTCATTGCATATATATTTAACATGTGTATAATACAAAAGAGAATTCGGGAGAATTCTTTTTTTATTGGGTGGGGAAAGTGTTATAAATGGGTATTAATAATAATCACAAAGAAACAACACATTTTATATTTCAAAATTTATTGGGATCAATATCTGAAAACCTGAAAATAACGGTCTTAGATGATTTTATGCACTAAGACAACTTTGGCAAACTCAATTTAGGGAGATCAAACTGCACATTTTCATAACTTGTACCACTTTTATCAGATAACATAACACTTAACATAATGTCTATCAAATTATCAAGTTGACATAGCGGTAAAATTCAACTGTCAGTGAACAGGCACTTGATCACGATTTTCACGAGTCTACATTAAATTCACACTTTCAGGGGTAAGGGTTTATAAAACATGTTTGTTGTTACCTATTCATTCAGTCTGAGTGTTATTTGACACATCGTTGGGGTAGTTTTCCTTTAAATTCCATCGTGGCGAGTGCTTGTTTACGTGCTAGAAGTTGCCATTCAATGAATGGTCACTTCCGGTAACGGTACTTCTTGATAAAGTTACAATAATACATAAAAGTATTATTAAGATATAATCAAATTACTTGCTGGCCTTCCTTTTATTGTTTAGGGTACTGAATAATATGATATAATTACGTTAGATACGTTTTTGTCAAGCGCCGTTAAGGAACTATTTTGTGATTTCAATGATGTCATATAGAAACGTAAGTGATAAGGCTACAGTATGGAATTTTAAGGTTTATATTTAATATGTCACTTGTCTTTTGGAAATAAAGGCAAACTTTCGCGATTTTATGGATTTATAACGCCATTTCGTGACATGAGCCAGAGTTTTGGTTAGCATTTCAAAGTTATAGTAGATTTTCAGTTCTGTGAGTCGTGCATGTATTTCACCGTCAAGTATAAATACAGCGTCGCACTTGCACTTCGCTTATCGTATCTGGCTGTCAAGCTGAGCAGAACAATAAACAAAACAACCCTAAAAGTGAACAAAGCTATCTAGGTACAGGATGCATTTCGATATAATGCTATTTTACCTTCAGCTATGCGATAGCATTTCAAGTCTATATTAATCTTTTGCATCTTTTGGAATATTAAACTAAAAGCTTACATAAAGACGTCCGGGAACCAATACCGTTTTACAAATATTCCCGCTAAGCAGGTCTTCAACAGGAAGTGGCTTCATATTTAGACAAGATGCGGAACCAGTTCAATGTTTACAATTTCTAATAGCAGTTTTGGCAAATTATACAATTATTAAAGATGTAAAGATCGATGTCCCACCACGTTGACAACTTTCTATAATATCGTAATTTAATGAAATAAGTATATTTCATTCTCTCATTATTGAACTAGTATGATTGATAGGATAAAGTCTTGTAAATCTGTATATTAAGTTACATATGGGGTTCGGAAGGCCAGCATCTTACTATTCTAATTTATACTAACTATGTTATTGCTGTTATATGAGATAAATACATACTGGACAAGAATAAAAGTCATTCTTTTACGCTGGATTCATTTATATATGATTATGCTGGAGTCAACCAACTACACTTAAAACAAGACTATCTAGAGGAACACTATCGATAATTAATACTGAATTAAAAATACACACGACCCTACTAGCCCGCCTGTAACAATAATTTTACCCAGTTCTTGGACACCTTCGTTACTGAGTTGTACAAATCTGGCATATTGTGTTTTCATTTTCTTTCCTGTATTATCCCTCCATCCTTTCCATGCTGTCAACAGCTCTGTATAATTCCTTGATGTAGCTATCAGTTCTAATAAATCTGGAATCAAAATTTCAATGTATTTGTTTGCACCTGTCCTAAGTCAGGAATCTGATGTACAGTAGTTGTCGTTTGTTTTAGACCGTTGGTTTTACCGTTTGAATGGTTTTACACTAGTACTTTTGGGGCCCTTTATAGCTTGTTGTTCGGTGTGAGCCAAGGCTCCGTGTTGAAGGCCGTACATTGACCTATAATGGTTTACTTTTATAAATTGTTATTTGGATGGAGAGTTGACTCATTGGCACTCACACCACATCTTCCTATATCTATTTGATTAAATCAAAGATGAAATTATGGTGAAATACTTGTCCGCATACCACTTTTATATTTTACACTTATGTTTCACATTCAATTTGTACAAGCTGTCTAAATAGATCAATTCAAACATCAAGAAATGGACAAAACATAGCAGAACACCCCTTGTGATCCTAAAACTAGAATGACCCTTTTAAAGTATTATAAATCATTATTTGCACTTCCTTCCTACAGCGCTTGACTGCATGATCAAATGACAACCTTTCCTCTTCAAGATGTTTTTGTATACCAAGTTGGAAGAAGACTGACCAGGTCATTTAGTCCGTGTTGATAAAAACCTTTGGTCTTCAGATTTGACCTTGCAACTAAATAAAGGTCATCACATGGATTATGTTTTCATAACACACACACAAACATGCAAATCCTCTATGGATAATACAACTTTATAAAATCCAATTCTGTAATTTTGTCACAAATAGATAACAGTTTGGCTCCATCACTGCTCCATGGGCTGTTCTCAATGATTTATTGTAATGTGGGAAATTCCCAAGAGGTTTTATTTTTTCTAATTTTGTAATTTAGATAAAATCAGGAAAGTATCACTCCCAAAAACTTCGTTGTTGGGAAGATCCAGATACATCAACTGTACAGCAATTTGAGATTGTTCCGTAGATGAAAGAAAGATAAATAATATTATAGGAAAAACAATAGACAGACAATCATACATATTACTCAGAAATATTTACCCTGATGAAGGTTCAAAAGAATTATGTGGTTAGTTAAAACAAGGAAAGAAAGATTGTAAACATATCTTTAGTTATCATTCAGATTTACTATATAACATTCAAAGTAGTTGCTGTGATGACAAAGACTTACATTAGAAGCCCTTAACTGTTATATATTAATCGAAAGTTCACACTAGAATTGAACTCATCCTTCAACATAGTTTCATTCCCAACCAACAAACTGCCAATTTCCATTTCTCAGTCATTGTAAGAGGCAGACCTACCTTTAGCTGTGGTAAATTTTTTAATCAGTATCTAGTGACAGGATATCATCTATCAAACAGAATATATAATTAAAGGATTTTACTTAGTTTCTTTAAAATTATACATAAAAGTATCATCTGAATTGTTTCTTATCTAAATAAATGAACTCAATGTTGTTCTGTATTAGATTATGTAAAAGAGTACCTACCTGGTTCCAAGGACAGACATTTTCCTTCAGACATACACACAGTTCCTTTACCATAAATACCTTCTATATCAGATTGGGCTTTATTCATCTAAAACAAATGAAGTTAATATCTCTTAATAACAAATTCAAAATACTACTCTCCAATCAAAAACAGTTTAGAAATATTTGAAGGAACATTTCAAGCAATATTTGAGATCTTAAAGTAAATGATTGTTTATCATATCTCATATTGTTAGTTGTTTTAAGGTTCATGTACATGTGGACCCTTTGGCTAAAATGTCTGCATTTTCACCTCAAAATCTACTCTGAGTACAAACAAACCTTTGTATCTGGAAAAGTTTTAAAGCATAGCATGCCCTAGATAAATAAAATTCAAATGCATTTTATATTTTAGAAAATTTAAAACTAAACTGGAATTTGCTGCACTTTTTTTCATCCCTGCAGAAGATGATAAAATTAACAAACAGTTGAGTTTCACTTGATATGGTCCACTTAGGTACACAGTTCACCAATTATTGTCAACTACCTATTGTCCCTCTATTGTCCATGTCAATCAATACAGTTCACTTCAATTATTACCTGTGGGGAAGTTCTGAAACCTCTTTCACAACTTTGTTCATTTTGGCACCTTCTGGAGGAATGAAAAAAAGTGCACTGAAAAATCCAGTTCAGTTTTTAATTTTCTAAAACATATAATGTATTTAAATTTTATTTATCTAGACCATGCTATGCTTTAAAAATTTTCCAGTTACACAGGGTTTGTCTGTACCCAGATTAAAATTTGAGGTGAAAATGCAGCCATTTAGCCAAAGGGTCCACATGAACCTTAAGAATCAGTTTTTAAAAGAAATGTTCTTTTGCTCTGTAGATGATCATTTTCAAAATTCTACATTTAAAATATGCAGCGCTGACCACTAAACTGTTTTTTGGAAAGTCATTCTAAAACATAATATTTCTTAGCTATTTCTTAGAAAACATTTGTAGATTAATTTCTTTGTAAATTCTATAAAAGAAGTCAAGAAGGAAACTCTTATCCATATTTATGATTGACTTAGAAGACTGCTACTTGCTTAATCCAAATCTCAATAAACTTTTGTATATTTCTTCCATTACAAAAGGTTATAATGTCTTCTTCAAAATTCACATTATATTTGGAAAATAAAATTACAAACTTACCTCTCTAAGCTTTGATTTGTCAGACAAGCACTTATTCCAATTATGAACTTACCTAACTAAGCTTTGATTTGTCAGACAAAGGACTTGTTGCAATAAGAACTTTCCTCTCTAAGCTTTGAATTGTCAGACAAAGCACTTGTTGCAATAAGAACTTACCTCTCTAAGCTTTGAATTGTCAGACAAAGTGCTTGATCCAATTATGAACTTACCTCTCTAAGCTCTGAATTGTCAGACAAAGTGCTTGTTCCAATTATAGACTTACCTCTCTAAACTTTGAATTGTCAGACAAAGCACTTGATCTAATTACAAACTTACCTCTCTAAGCTTTGACTTGTCAGACAGAGCACTTGTTCCAATATCTGAAATCTTACTGAACTGACGTTCCATGTCAGCTGGGAATGTTTTCCAATCAAATTCTGATGCCCCCTTTGCCATCTCCTGCTGGAACTGTGCAAATACATCTTTAGCTTCAAGCTGAAATAAATAAAAAAACTTTATGAACTCAATATTTTCTTGGTAATACTATTCTGTATTTCTATATATATTGATTCTAAGAATAATTTAACAACATTTTTTGATATGGAGAAATCGTACTGTAGAAAGGTAAGCCAGGGGTCCAGGAACTATATGGATTACCTAGATAAAGATGGTACCAAATATTAACAAATTAATTAGTAAACAGTAATAAAGAAGCTGTGATTCATAGTTTCTTAGAAAAATGTGATAGAATAGTTTCACAGATACTCTGACAAAGACAAACGTAATGTGATGGGTATAATACCTGTTTTTGTTGATTTAAGTCAGTTATATTAGCAGCATAATTCCAGTCAGCAATAGTAGCTTTATTGTACTCAATCTGAGCCTTTGTATTATATTGTTCTAACCACTTCATTGCTTTGTTAATGTCTGTTTCTACTGAGACAGGATCTGGACATTCTTCTCCCCAGCCAATGTCTTCACCGCCGGCATTCTGTTCCGTCAGCCATTTAGTTAGAGGTTCAAAGTATTTCATCAAAGACTTGGCACTCATTGCTCTCTGTCCAGTAATCTGCTTCATGGCTTCTTGCCAGGGTTTGGATGATCCAAGTCTAAGCATGTCCCTGATGAAACAAAACAATGATACTATGTACTGATTGATACTTTAATCAGGGAGAAGATGATTCATTTAATAGTTGTTATTGGCTTTGAACTAGCTTTCAGTAACTGGGAGTACTCTTAGATCATTACTTAGTGTCTTTTGTCTTTATGTTGGTTGTTTTTTGTGCTTTGCACAAATCCAATGTCAGAGACAAATGCTGTTACACCACTGTCCAAGGTTAGAGGGACTGTTGAATGCTCTTGAGTAATTTAGTGGTTGTGGTTAGTTTTATGTCTGTTAAATTTGTATTTTGTTATCATTTTGTCCTAAATGAGGCTGATGGTTTTCTTGTTTGAATTGATCTTGTCATGTCAGGGTCATTTATAGCTGTCTATAGGGTATGGGTTTTGCTCATTGCTGAAAGTTGTTCGGTGACCTTATGTCAAATGAGTGTCAATTGGCTTACTTTGCTCACAGTTCCTCTAGTTTTAAATATTAAAACATATCATAATAAGTTTTGTTCTTGTTAACCTTCTTCTAACATAATTATTATAATGATATGAATTTTCTGCTCGGTTTTCAGTCATCTTAAGGGATAATTCATTGATATTTGGTATTTAACCTGTAATTTGTAATTTCCGATAACTAACAAAATTATGTAATGATTATTAATAACATCTGCACTACTACCATGCACTATTTAACCAAGATTGGTTTGAAAGATATCTTTATAATAATACTGAGTAATTTATTGGTATGTAGTTGGTCCAAAGTGTTTCTTGTTGTCATGCTTCTTCTATAACTAAATAAAATCCTTTCCTTTCCTGTTCATGTCGGTAAAATATAGTACAATCCCTCAATTTCATAGTTAAGAGTACATACCCTAAAAGTTTACCAGCTTCCTTGGACTGGTAAATATCACACTGATACAGAGGTTCTCTGTGTCCAGCAGCCTCACATAAAGCTTCGTGGAACTGGAACTGTATCACAAAACTTACAAAATATCTAAAAATAAAAACACTTGGTTATAGAATACTTAGTAACATAGCTATGATTTCAAATATTAGAGAATGGCATTATTAAATGCCACATAATAAACTATATTTTAGTAGATATAGGAAGATGTGGTGTGAGTGCCAATGAGACAACTCTCCATCCAAATAACAATTTATAAAAGTAAACCATTATAGGTCAATGTACGGCCTTCAACACGGAGCCTTGGCTCACACCGAACAACAAGCTATAAAGGGCCCCAAAATTACAAGTGTAAAACCATTCAAACGGGAAAACCAACGATCTAGTCTATAGAAAAACGAGAACGAGAAACACGTATAAATTACATAAACAAACGACAACTACTGTACATCAGATTCCTGACTTAGGACAGGTGCAAACATTTGCAGCGGATTAAACGTTTTAATGGTACCAAACCTTCTCCTTTTTCTGAAACAATAGTATAACATCACAACATAGAAAACACACGATAAAATATCAATTGGAAGGCTTAACTCAATCAAAAAACGGAAATTAACACACTATGAACGAATAAATTTGATCTGTGATACCTGAAAGTAAATACATAGTTAATAAAATATTAGGGACAAACATTCAAGGCCAAAAAGCAAACAAACAAGTCTAAACAAAGCAATGGCAAGACACCACCGCAAAATAATTAACCCTTAGAAAATAATCAGTTTTGAAAAAAACGGTTTTCATAATATATACAGGTAAATGAAAAATAACTATGGTGTACACTTATACTATAAAGCAGTTATACTAAAACTGCTATATAGAAATAAAGATGTCTAAACTGTATAAATTTGTCTTGATGACTAAAGAATTGATAACATCATAAGTATATGACATAAGATACAATAATACCAAGTTAAGGTAACATATTTTTCTGAGAGTGATACAACTTCATTAAACTTTTATCAACGGTTAACCAGTTAGAGGCAAGTTAAACTTGGGTTAATTAAAAAAAAAGGGTTAATAGTATGACAGCCTTGACAAGACAGAATATTTCAGTGTCAAAAGTGAGAATTGCTGTAAAGGCTGTAAAGGCCGACTTGCTTTAATTAGGTGGCCCTACCTGTCATTATCCTAGTCATGAATGTATTATACCTGCATTATTAATGAAACACTTGCTGATGATGGATGAACTTTGATTTAACCAAGAATGGGTTACAATGATTGTCCTTCATTACTGTAAATTCAATGATTATTGCGATGATTTTATTAATGCGACTGGGTGGGTAACCCAATAATATGAACCTGCACTCTGATATCTGATACATATATCTCAATGCAGCTTTTCTTGAAATTGCAATAATTAATCTCGTATTTTTGTCCTTTAAAAAACATAGGAATAATAAATGCACATTATAATTTCTGAATTTACAGAATCTATTCATTTTGAGAATCTCATTCATAGCCTATATTGCCTTATTTGCATAATATAGTCTGACCTGATGTATGGAACATTGGCAGGAATATGGTACTTTGCTCCAGGGTCAAAGTCATCTTTACTTCTCTTAACTGGAGGTGATATTCCTTGGAATTTACATCTAAAACAAAATTAAAATATTATATGCATTTTTTAACTTTTAGGTGGGGCATAAAAGTCTGATATGCACACTTTTTGGTTTTTACACAAATATTCTGCAAAACAAAAAGTTTCAGCTGGTTTTTAACAGGGGTTACACTATGTGATGTATACAAAAATTAAATGAGTTCAAAAACATGTAATTTGATGAAAAATTAAACAAAATCATAATCTTGGCAATATAAAGACCTTTAATTCTGGTATATGTACAAAATTTAAAAAGTTTTTCAAGCATGGAAAAAGACTATAAAAGGTGTTCAATGGAAAAGCTATATACTGTATTTTTACATATTGACAAACAGACAGAAAGGGTTTCAACAATATGCTCCCTCCTTATCATCAATCAAACTAAGTTTTAGGTTAGGTAACTTACCTGAGATCCCACCATTTCTGATTGTATTCATCAGGAGTTGTCTCCCCACTGAATACACTCCATCTCCATTGGTCAATGAGGTATCCAAAAGGTAAGAAAGCTATCTTGTCCAAGGCCATAGACATCAGAAAATTCAGATCTGCTTCTGTAAGATGAATAATGTATACAAATTACAAATATACAGATAAAAAGAAAAGAACGTGATACCATTATGTTGCTATTGGATCGATGTCTTGTTTTATTTCTCATCTTATTCATGTTAATTACTTTAAATCTGTCTGCAGTAATACTTTTATTCACTTAGCAATAATTTTATGTAGATCAACAGATTTTTGTGGGTTCTATTAATAGTGATGTTATACGAAACTTTGAACAAATTAAAGGTATCAATCAATGGTTTCTATCATGCATTCATGTATCTGTCAACTTTTTTTAATACACTTGATCAGCAAATAAAGTTTCTTAACTTTTAGAAATAAAAACATAGGTAAAGTTTATAAGGTAAAACTAAAAAATAATCAAAGCACATGAAATGCTGTGAGCTAGCCAGTCTGACTTGATCATCCATACATGTAAGTTATTACATAAAATCACAAAGGTTTTATTCCCAAAAGTTGTTTGATGCTCTTTTTTCAAGAAATGAAAGGGATAAACATGTGCCTTGGCTAAATGCCTCTTACTGTATAGATCTTGTTCAAGCAGAAATTTGTTATTTTTAAAAATGATGCATAATCAACAATTAAGAAAACTTGTAAATGTTAGGATCAACTGTTCATACTTTTGGAAAACTTAAATTGAATTGTCTCCCTTAGTTTATTCTAAAAAGTATTGGAAATCACCTGAAATTTATTCAATTACTTGCACAATCATGAGATACTGATAAAAAACTATCATAATTTCTTAGCAGATGTTTACCAATGATATCTTACCTTTTTTACTACATATCATAAAGAATAATATTTTAAACTGAAAATACATGGTTGTTTATTTTTTATAAATTTTGGTTGGTGGTAGCATATTTTATATTTTCTGCAGGTAATTTAGACATCTCCTATAGTTTGATTAAATGCCAAAAGATTTAAATTATGTTCTATCTAAAAATCTGGAATGGTGGAATGATGGAGCAAGATTGTATGGATCAAAAATGTCAAAACTTTAACACACAAATTGGAAATTCTTTTTACGATCACTGAACTCATACTACTTGGAAAGAACCGTACAAGCAAACCATTTGCAATATTTGTTTAAATCAAGTTCAGCAGTTATCAAGACAACATTTGAAATTTTCCTAAAATAATAAAAATGTGTTGTATTGATACCTAAATCATTGTCTAACTTATCCAGTAATCCAATCTTGTTTAGATGTTTAGGTGTAGATACAGACAAGGCCAGTACATCTCCAACAGCCTCATGGAAACCTGAAAAATTATCAAACAGAAATCTATGTCACAAAGAGTATAAAATTATAATTAGTCCAATTTACATCTCCTTTTTGAAAGAAAAGTTTAGAGGAACTTATTTCTTCAATACTATTGAAATGCAAGTTTTAAATAAATTCATTAAAAAGTGAAGTTCTAACTCCCTCAGGCAATGTTTATCTTAGATGATTTTGGGTATTCTGTTTAGGTTCTTTTTGGTCATATACTTCTAAAGTTGCAGCATATTTACGATATTCCTGGCTTTTACATGTTTAGGTTTGAGCGGAAAAGTGATACGGACACACAAAATTTATTAGCATTTATTTCATTTTTCAACCCACCAATAATAAAATTTATATCAAGAAAGAAAAAGATAAAATTATCTTTAGAATATGTAATCCAGAAGTACTAACCAGAGTTAGCTCCCCTCCTAAATGGAACCGGTAAATCTTTATACTGTAAGTAGTACTGTACATGGCCCATCTCATGATGTATAGTGATCAAGTCCTCCATATTAATGTCTGTGCACATTTTGATCCTTAATTCAAAAGAAAGAAAAATATAAATCTATATGTACAATATCACATAAAGTCCAGAAAATTTTATTCAAAATAAAGGACATGGCCATGTTGTTGTTTTACTGTAGGATTACCAGTATGTGTTGCTGAAACAGACTTCATATTATACAAATTAATGGAAAGTTTGTATTTGTTTTAGTTATGATTTTTTATGGGACTTTTGAAACCTGGCAGAAAACAAATCTAATATGTAAACTGGTAGTTTTTCTTAAAGAGCTAAATAACATTTTCTTATTGACTGAAATATGCAAGGTCATGTTTTTCTCTGACTGTTTATGACGTCTTTACACTAAATCCATTGGATGTTGGATGTGTACGGATTGATAATTTAGTCTTAGATGCATGATTTTTTTATTAGTTGTTAGTGGCTTTGAACTAGCTGTCAGATAACTGCGAGTACTCTCAGATCTGTTCCTAGTGTCTTTTTGTTGTTTGGATGTACAAGTACCCTATCACGCCCACTTGTATTTTTGTCCATCTGATGAGTTAAGCCTTTTTCAACTGATTTTTATAGTTCGTTCTTATGTTATACTGTTATATCACTGTCCCAGGTTAGGGGGAGGGTTGGGATCCCGCTAACATGTTTAACCCCGCCACATTATGTATGTATGTGCCTGTCCCAAGTCAGGAGCCTGTAGTTCAGTGGTTGTCGTTTGTTTATGTGTTACATATGTTTTTCGTTCATTTTTTGTACATAAATAAGGCCGTTAGTTTTCTCGTTTGAATTGTTTTACATTGTCATTTCGGGGTCTTTTATAGCTGACTATGCGGTATGGGCTTTGCTCATTGTTGAAGGCCGTACAGTGACCTATAGTTGTTAATTTCTGTGTCATTTTGGTCTCTTGTGGACATTTGTCTCATTGGCAATCATACCACATCTTCTTTTTTTATAACACAGTATATAGCAAGTCATAGAGGGAATATTATTGACAATTTTTTTTAAAACATTCCTAATTAATCTTGATTAGATTTGTTATTCAAAGTTTTTCTTTTTCTATTGTTATTTTCAAAAACAGGCAATTAAGCATAAAATTGGTAAAAATAGTCATCTAAGGGCAATAACTGCTATAAGGAGTCAACTGACCATTAAGGCCATGTTAACTTATTTGTGTATCTTGTTTTGCTGATCATTTTTGCTTTTTAAAGCCTCCATCTATCTATCAAGTTTTTAAGATAATATGCAAAAGCTCAAGAAATTGGTTAAAATCTTCAAAAGGCAACAACTCGAGAAGTCGTCTGATGTATTGGCATTAATGGACAATAGATATCTCATTACTCTGAACATTTTAGCTCCTGTCAAATTTCTCTATCAATAGCAGTTTTTAAGATAATAGACAAAACTCCCTATGTTCTATCTTTAGCCATCTTGGCCATGTTGGTTGGCAGACAGGATAATTGGACATATTTTTAAAACTAAATACACCAATGAAAATTGAGGCTAACTTTGGTTCTATTTGGCTCATAAGTTTAAGAGTAGAAGATTTTTGTAAAAGTTAACTGACGACGACAGCAGACAAAAGAAGATGACAGACGAATGATGTGAAGTGATTAAAAAAGCTCACTTTACCCTTTGAGTCAGGTGAGCTAAAAATATGATCGCAAGGAGATGTGAGTAATATCCGTTTGTCCATAAAAGTATCATAGGAAATTATTTCCAACTGTTTCTTTGTTTATACATGTGATATATACAAGATACCTGCTGGATCTTAATATGGAGGATCAAGTGATCTAAGTAAAAGATGACATCTTTTGATTTTCAACATTTACCTAAAATCTTTTTGATTATAAAAATCCCAGGCTGATGCATGACACACCACCTCTCTGCCATCTGTAGGTTTTGTAATCATGGACTTATTCCAAAAGGTCTCGGGCATTTTCTTCAATCCTAGTGACACAAAAAATTCCTCTGCAATTTTAAACAGGTCTAATGCTGTTTTATTCTAAAAATATAAGACGTTTAATGGGTTAATATGATATATATATGCCATAAGTATTCAACATAAATAAATATCAATATCAATATCTGATTTTTAAGAAACTTTTCTTGTAACTAGAGCACCTGTATATAAAAAAATGTGTACTTCCATTGATGAATGATTTTAAAATAAAGATAAAAAAAGTACACAATGCACAAAGCACCCTGTAAAAAATTCAATAATGTGACTTAAAACTGTCAGTTCTTGGAATGCTAAACAACAAATGACTTGAATTTTTTATAATTTATTTACAGTATAAAATATTGTTTAAAAGATAAAAGTATAAAAAATTAATTGTGACTAAATCTTGATGGAGTTGCTATAACTATGAAAATGCATCCTGAAACCAAAGTATATGATTACAGGTCACATGTCAACTGAGATCTGAACTTAGACTAGAAACTTAAGGTCCTTGATATGTAAAATTTAGGTCAGTGGTCTACTTTTTGTAAGAGGCTGCCATACTGATTATAAATCTGAATTTTGACATCAAACTTAAGAGTCAATAAAGCATAAAAAAGAGGTTAAACTGACATATGTTTGGTGGGAGGCTGACATCTAATCAAAGATTGATTCTTACACCAAGTTATATGATTATAGGTCACTTGGTATAAGATATCTGAACTATGTAAATTTATCAATAAATGTAGCATAAAATAGAGGTCAGAGTGACCTACTTTTTGTGAAAAACTGCTGTACATCACAAGATACATCCATACACTGTGTCAAATGATTATTGGGCACTTAGCATGAAAGAACTGAACTCTAAAATAAACTAAATACGAGAAATGGGTTAAAAATATCCTAGCTATTGAACGATAAAATTAATGTCATGATGACGTTCATTTTCTGACATAAGGTCAGTCAGTCTCTCAAAGATTCACACAATTAATTATATAATTGTATGTTTATCAATTTCTGAGAAACAAAAGTGGATGTGCATGCAGCTTACAAATGCACACAACATGATGATTCCATTAGTCTCCAGAACTTTGTTTAGGGGAATTAGGAATGTTTTTGGAAGTGGTTATAGAACAAACATATTGGTTCATTTTGTAATTTTTTATAAGAATGTAAACAGTATGTCCTTAGTAACTAATTATGAAACTCTTCAATTTACAATTTCCCCAATAGAGAGAATATGGATAATGCAACTGACTGAACAAAAATTTTACCAATTTTCTACTTAAATCTTTAAGCTAGTAAGATGCTTCCAGTTCTACAATAAATTATGGTTCTGATATCTGCAAGTTGAGACTAGATGTTGGACCTTATTGACAACTTTCCAATTTGTGCACTTTTCCATATATTTCCTTTGTTACAATGCTTAGTCACAATGCTTATATTATTACATCACAGTGAAAACTGATTGTTCTAAGATGTCATTTACACTGACTGACCTCAGTCAACCAGTGTATCTCATTCATAAAAAAAACTGGTGTATAATTTCAGTATTATATCTCTAATTTCACATCAGAACAGATTTACAAAGTGATGTTCTTCACATAGAAGACTGACTTCTACTTATAAATTCTAGAAAGGTCTACCCTTGTTTCTCTTATTATTGATAATCTCTTGAATGATCAATGACATCCCCCTAGATTTATTTATTGAGTTTCCCTACAGCCTCTGTAATTTTCTATGCATTAAAGATTCTTTGTACATCTGATTGTTGGTGCAGTGTGGGTTGTAATAGTGGATCATGGAAAATGCAAAGGTCAATGTCTAAAAATTAACAAATTGATACATCAGTAAAGTAACACCTGGCCAGTCAGGATAGGGATTCCATCCACCACAGGTTTGCTGAGCATTAGTTTATTGAAGGGTATAATGAATGATTACCTGTTGTTTTAACACAGGTGTAACATCTATTCCTGCTTTACCTTCAAAAGGTATAAGTATGTCATAGATGTTATTCCACTGCTGGGCCCACATATTTCCTAAAAGTAAAAATTTGTTATAACATTAAATTGATTTCAGGACAATTTCTCCATAGTTAAACTGCATAACAAATTTCATTGTCCAAGAATAAAAGTTATTTTGTATACAAAATTATATGAATCAATTTTTATTCAAATAGTAGATATATTTTAGAAGCTGTTTGACCTCTCTTTAATCTAAGGGCAAATTACATAAAAAGTTGGTAGTAAATGATTAAAATGGTGTTATAAACTTTCTGCAAAGCATTTAAACATCATAAAACACATCTTTGGTTCATCATATGCCTACAATTCAAAATTCTGCACTCTCATATGCCATTTGTTTCAAATAGAGTCTACACTATCCCATTGTTAAGAATATTATGTATTGTTTTTACCAAATAAATGTGCTGGTATGTGTCCTGATTGAGGGAAATATTGGGATCCATATCTCTGCTTTAATTTCCTTCTTACATATGCATGCAAATTTTCATACAAGGGAGATAACTCTTGTAATAAATTTTCCAAATCTTGTCTGAAAGTTGATGTTTCATATCCTGATCTCCAGTAATCTCCAGTGTTATTATAGCCTGAAATATAAAACATGTACTGAATGTACACATAAATACATGTTCATTGTAGTGATATTGCTATGAACTTGTTTAAATCTACAATCCATTATTTTTTAAATATATCAAATATAGTAAAGATGCTATACATTCAGACCTTTTTGGTTCTTTTGTAGGTGTTGCAGACATAAGGAAAATAACAATTTAAAAATAAAATAGATTTGTTTCACAGTTGTACATTTTCACAAAGCACATACTCGAAAAGTATTTTGCTTCTTCTACGCTTTTAAAAATGTTCAAATTTTAAATTTCTCATAGTCATATGTCCAAAAAGTTGGATTGATTTCAGTTTCTATATTAAAACTTGTTTGATTAAACACAAACAATTGTGGTTCTCAAGGAATTATTTTTATTACAAAACATTGTATTAAGCAATACAAGAATATTTTATAACACCATATCTTAAAGTAAATTTATATAAAATATTTCTACCTGACCATAATCTAATCAAATTTATTAAAACCTTGCACATTTAAAAAAATTCTGGTCTAAAACTGCTATCATTAAGAGAATACAAGGTGTCCAAAACTAAGCCATAAATGTTTAATACAGGATCAAGTGTAAAAGAAATCAATTTCTAAGGTTTACTTAAAAGATCAAAATAGTTTTCAGTCATCATTTCGTATTATAGCATCAACAATTTGTTAAAATACCGTTTTTTTCCAGTTTTTATCCAATTGTTTATTGTGCAAAATGAACATTCTAAATTGCAGTAAGCTTAACCAATCATCTCTAAAAGATAATTAGAAGAATTTCTCCACAGATTTTAGTTATTGAATACAGCAAACATGAGAAAACAAATCTTAAAATCATTTTGTGTTCAATCAATCCTCTATCTAAACTGCAGTTCAATTTATTAAAACCATAGGACTTCAAATGTAAATGATTTTCCTAAATTGAAGTGCTTTGTCTACTTATATTTTTCATGCACAGAACTGTAGTCAACTGGAATTTTTAATATCTGTTAGTATGAACAACCCATTTTTTAACTCCTAAGGTAGCATTGATCTCAGACAAAAGGTCTTTACACAAGGCTAGACCTACACTGAGTACTGCCTCTGAATTACCTAACACACTGATGGCTTCATTACTAATTTGAACCATTTTCTGGTAATCTGCTTTCATATTCTTTCCAGTATTATCTCTCCATTTCTGCCAGGCCTCAGCTAAGAGATGGTAATGTTCAGATGTATTACCACTGGAAGTTAAAAGTCTTGTCAGACCTGATGAAATAAAACATACAAATAATCTTATTATTATTAATATATCTCATTTATATTATCCCAATTCCCCAATATTTATTCTTACTTTCAATGTTTAGCTGAGCAGTGTGCTTTTCTGACCACCTTAAATGGATAATGTTTTGAGTGAAACACATTTCTAAGAAATAATGATCAAGTGTGACAAATTGCAATTGTTTGCCGGCCTCTGTATACTTAGCGAACAACAATCAGTGTATTGATCAATCAATCAATGGTTTAGTGATACAGGTTAAACAAATGATATTTTTTAGTATCCTCCTGAAAACAAAACCCAATCATGTGAATGCTAGTCTATTGTGGAAGACAGTTCAAAACCCTCTGAGTGAATATTTTACTAACTTATGTTGTTGATTTGTTGTCTCATAGACATGTATCCCATATCTATTTATATTCATATTTAATTCTATAGATTTTGAATGGTAACATTTTTCAGTACATCTAACAAACAATATTACCTTGTTCTATCTGGTAACACTTCCCTTCAGACAAACACACATTGGCTTTACTATAAATTACCTGGTTCTATCTGGTGACAATTCCGCTAAGACAAACACACATTGGCTTTACTATAAATTACCTGGTTCTATCTGGTGACAATTCCCGCTATGACAAACCCACATTGGCTTTACTATAAATTACCTGGTTCTATCTGGTGACAATTCCCATTAGACAAACACACATTGGCTTTACTATAAATTACCTGGTTCTATCTGGTGACAATTCCCATCAGACAAACACACATTGGCTTTACTATAAATTGTTTCCATATTAGCTACAACATTACTCAGCTGAAAACAAATTCACTAAATTAACAAAATATCACAAAAGTACAATTATTTCTTCATAAATCACAAAATATCAAAGAGAACAAGAATGTGTCCATAGTATACGGATGCCCCACTCGCACTATCATTTTCTATGTTCAGTGGACCATGAAAATGGGGGAAAATCTCTAATTTGGCAATAAAATTAGAAAGATCATATCATAGGGAACATGTATTCTAAGTTTCAAGTTGATTGGACTTCAACTTCATCAAAAACTACCTCGACCAAAAACTTTAACCTGAAGCGGGACGAACAGACGGACGGACGGACGGACGAACAAACAGACGAACGAACAAATGGACGGACGGACACACAGACCAGAAAACATAATGCCCCTCTACTATCGTAGGTGGGACATAATAATGTTTTTATTTTTAAATTGTTTGTCAAGTTACTGCTTCATGTGATTCACCTGACACTTTCTTTTTTATCTCTAAAATCTTTGTACAAAACCACAAACACATTTGATTGAACAATTGGATTTTTTAAAGGGAGGAAAAGAAAGAATTTATTGAAGAGGGTGGTACAGTGGGGGTGCTTGAAAGAAAACAACATGAAATAAGACATAATTTCACGTTGAATGTGAAATAATTTCTGTTATTAACCTTGTAAGAAAATAAAGACTTTGATATGAACCTTTTGTGATTGATTCACTGTCTTCCTGTTAATATAAACTCTCTGTTTTACTGGAGATTCCCGATTTAGTATACATATTTATGATATAAATGGTTTTTTAAAAAGTATATAAAGATCTTCTTAACTTTTAAAATGCAAATATCCCGCAGACTCAAAAGTGTTTTCTTGATCTATTTCATTGTCTTTATTAACAAGAATACACATGTTGTCATGTTAGCCATGCCACCAGCTACCACCACTCTTGGTTCAAAGTATCAAAAATAGGAAGTTTGAACTGACAGATGATGAAAAGTGCAAACATGTTAAAGCTCATCACTGTTAAGATGTCAATCCTATTTAAAGTCATTCTTTTCATTTTACCAAAAAATTCAAAGAGCAATGAGGAAGAATGTATCTTGGAGAACCGAAAAGTGTTCACAAGTTAAAAACATCAGATTATAACTTAATATGAAGTCATTATGTAAAGTAGTTTCTTAGAAAAATCTAACGGAATTATTTGTTGGATTGACGAGCATGCAAAATAAGCATTTGAAAATCACGATGCTCGTAAAATTAAATAAGCAGAACACGTTGAATGAGGCGCCTGTCTTGCATGATTGAACGTCAAATAAAAAGTCAACAGAGGTTGAATGTGTGAAATAAAAAACGTCAATCATGTTGCACAAAAATAACCCTTTACCACCCTCATTGAACATTTATTTTTACCCACTTAAAAGAATCTACAATTGGGTTTAGTTTTAAATTCTCTTGATCTGTATAAGAAATATTTGTCACTGGACATTAAGGAAATAAAATGTTGACAGAGAGACATGTCTTGGTTGTGTAACATTTATGCAAAAGTCATGAACCACAACTGAGAGGGTGGAGCCAAACAATCTATGTGGAAATGAGATTTTCCTATGCTTACATATAAGCTTACCAAAGGTCATTGATTTATCACATGTGATTCTCCTTAAACTGACTTAATCACAAACTTTAACTACAGATGACAGATGATTGATGACGAACAGACATGGTGGTTCATATATACCCACCATAATCAATGTTTATGCATGGTATTACAATACAATTGACCTGTACTTACATCATGTAGCTTTTCCTTATCTTCCAGTGCACTAGTTCCTATGTCCGTAATCTTTTTAAATAATCTTTTTAAAGTCTCATTTTTGAAATTTTTCCAATCATACATGCTGGCATTCCTGTAAGCTTCTTTTTCAAAATTAGCTACTGTCACACTATAATTTACCTAAAACATAAAGTGATTTTGATGTCAAAAAGTATTTTTGAAAAATGTTTAACATAAGAATGAAAAAAGATATGAGGGAGGATTTCCTCAAGGTTATTATTTAAGGATCAAGGGATAGGAATTTTACTACCTTCTTTGATATGACGGCATCTTGTTCTTTTTATGGGGTACTGTTTCATTAACTGGAATTGCAGTCTTTGAAATGTGTAATGTCAGCAAACTTAAATTTGTGCTATATTTTTATTAATGCAATACCACTCTCTTGCAATAAAACATGATAAACAGCTGAAAGGATAGACACCCCATCACTATATATATATAAATAAGGAGATATGGTATGATTGCCAATGAGACAACTATCCACCAAAGTTCTAATGAAGTGGATGCAAGCAATTATAGGCAACCGTACGGCCTTCAATAATGAGAAAAACCCATACTGTATGGTCAGCTATAAAAGGTCCTGACATGAAAAATATGAAACAATTAAATTGAGAAATCTATCGGCCTAATTTATAACAAAACAATTTACGAAAAACAAATATGATAGACATGAACCAACGACTATAGCCTGCTTCAAAAGAAGGTGTAAATTACAAAATTAAAGTAAACATGAAAAATTAACCACTTAACCATGAAATGAGATCAAGGTCAAATAAACCACAACAGCCAGACATGTATGACATACAATGATTCTACATTGTACAGAATGGAGATGAGATAATACATCATCACAACAACTTAAAAGATCATATGATCACAAAACCTATACAGCTTTTATTCATTCATTTAACAATTTATAAAAATGAAATAAGAAGTCAAGGACAATGGACTGAATATTCAAAAATATATGAAGTTTTGATATTTTATAACAATTCCATGCAATGTTAGTTAACGGTTGCCAATGGAATTTTTTTAATTCAAGTATACGTCTGATCATGTTATAAATCAAATTAGAGAGTTTGAATCAAATTGGTGAGCATGAAATTGGCAACTTATGTCGCTTAAAGCTGTAGACCAGAGATAAACAAACATATATGATTTGTCTTCTTTCACCTTATAAAAACCTATATAAAACTTTAAGATAAAACAATCATTGCTGCAAAAGAATTTCTAGGTCTTGCCTTCAGAATAACAATTTATTAACATATGTCATGACAGTCCATACAAATACCTAAAATCATTAATGAACCTATAAAAGTATCTGTTTCAATTATATGTACATGTACAAATATCTACAAACCGATACTTCTTGGTTGTAATCTGTAATATTTGTGGCATAAGACCAATCAATTTCTCCTTGTTTAGCATTCACATCTTGCACCATTGTGTTGTACTCATTCACATATGACCATGCTGATTCCTCATCTGTAAGCTTCCCAGAAACAGGGTTAGGACAGGAATCAGTCCAACCTGACCTTTGACCTTTATTTTGTTCTTTCAACCATTCAATAAGGGGTGCAAAGTATTCTAAGATTGCAGAAACATCCATTTTAGATTGCTTTGTAATGGCTTTCATAGCTTCAGGCCACGGTTTTGACTTGCCCATTTTCAGCATATCCCTAAAAAATTGTTTTATTAGTATTCATTTACAAATAAATCATGCACCTGTACATTAATAAATAGAAAATAAAGTGCCTCAGTTGCTATCCTATCACCAACTTTTTATTTATTTATTTAAGGAATGACTGTAATATTTTTTCTGTCTATGAAGAAATAACATAAAAAAAAATGTGGTGCTCACTGAATAACCCGCTTAGTGCATACCTGTCAACCTATGAAAATGAAAATGCAGGTGATGACCTGCATTGAAGAAGAAAATCTCAGGTCAAAACGCTACAAACTTTTTTTCAGCTGAATTTAAGTATTTAGGGACATTTCTTTATATTTTAAATTAAACAGTTCCCAAAATATGTTAACATGCTGAAGTTCTAACTGAAAATAATTCAAAACTTTAATTTTATTTTTCATTGCATATTAAGCCATTGAAATATTGATGTGTTGTACTGTCATTTCATACCAAGCCATACCCGTCTTCTTGTTTCATTCATAATTTTAAATCAATTCTCAAAGCTACTTGTTTTCCCAGTATGTATAATTATGGTCAATCACTAAGTTGGTTGATATTGGAATATAATTAAAAAAATAAGCATTTAAAGGAAGAAGAGATAAAAAAATAATTTTCAAAATTGTTCTAAGGTAGAAAAATAAAAGAAAGTAATATATTCTGATATGTATTTTCATTCAATTTGTTTTAGATTTAATCTTTTTACAAAAAAAAAAACATAAAATGAAGGAGTATATTGTGAAAGGTGACAAAAAAGGGGAAGTAACTCAAATTTATTGTAAAACAACTTTTTAATAGACAAATTATTTTTGACCTTAAGCTAAGGTAACTGGTGTAAATTAACAGAGTGTTTGACACCAAAGCTGTCAAGTGAAGCCATGCATTTAATGGGTCACTTAATTTGACAGTTAACACAGCTAGTTGAACTTCCTATCCAGGAAGAATTACGAATTTGCCAGTATATTCGGAAATCAGTCTAAAGGCTCAAGAATCCGGGTTAAAATGGGTCATTTTCCGAATTTCCGGGTTTTTAACAACTCAGCGGGTATTTAAAAAATCCCAGGTATGGAGTGAAATTCTTGGGTGTGACCCGCAGGATACGGGTCAGTTGACAGGTATGGTGTAGCGGGTTATTTAAAAGTGTGCACCACATTTTTTAGGTTATTTCGAATGGAGAGAAAAAATATTACAGTCATTCCTTATAATTTAAATTCCATTTCTAAGGAGTAAATCATGAAAAAAATGTTGATGACATCACGGTCACATGACAAAATTATTTCTATGAGCTGATAGACAAAAAATGTTCAGCCAATCAAAAGACGTGTTACATCCAAAATTAAATTATTTATTTATATTTCTTTGACTTTACAAACGTTCTTAGCTATTAACTTTGCTCCTCTTGATTTTCTTAACCAGAAAAGCAATTTGAATACAGCAACTTCTATTCCTTTTGCTTTGGTTGACTCATCATTCCTTTTTGGGGGGAAAAATATATTTTCAATAAAACTGGAAACATGCTGACAATTATAAAAATTTCTTTCTACTTTTCTGTGATAGAAAGTAGCATCTCCTACTCCAAATGATATTCATAATTCAACTTTTCTTCCTGATACAGCAAAGACTTCCTCCTATCTTACCCTAAGAGTTTTCCAGCAGCTGTAGAGTTGTAGATGTCACACCCATGTAACGGTCCTGAATGTCCAGCAGCCTTACATAAAGCTTTATGGAACTGGAACTGTATCACATAACTCACAAAGTATCTGTAAAGAGATGGTCAATAAAGATGGTTTCTTATCAACAACAGTCTAACTGTTCTGACTGTCTCAGAACTACCTGTACATAAATCATAATGAAGACACTTCACTTTGACTGTCCACAAGCTCTTACTCATGATGTTGTTTTTGAACAGAAAATATCAAACTGTGACATGTAATGTACTCTCCTTTAATCAAAAATTACAAAACCCTGTAAAGAGGCAGGCACTTTTAAGTTGGTGCTTAAGTTTAGAAGAATGAGGAATTCTTTGTATTTTAAAAATGCAAGCATAAGACATTTGTGCTTCTTCTTTCCTTTGCTCAGCACTCATCATGTGAGCAGTGACGATAATCCATCTGATAATTACCTGATATAAGGAGTATTTCCAGGAATATGGTACTTTGCTCCAGGATCAAAGTCTTCTTCTGTTCTTTCTACTGGAGGTGATATTCCTTGGAATTTACATCTACATTTAAAAAATATTTTTTTTTAGGAAAATCTGTATATCATAGTTTGATAAGTTATAATTATGCAGGAATAGCGTTTTTTTTTTTTTCACATTCACATCTAAGTGTTGTCATTTTTCTGCAACGGACATTGCTTCTCAATAGTTCTGCAAAAACCCTTTTACACAAAGAGCAATAGCTGAAAAAGGTGCTATACCATAAATTATTGACTGATGATTTTGTTGTCCTTAAGAGATGTTTCCTGCATACAAATACGGAGGGAAATAATTATTATAAACTATTGAAATCTGTTGACCTCTAGATGTCTTATGGTTATTTTTTTGGACATTTAATGCTATATGATGGTATATAATTATGGAGAGAACAAATTGAAGCAGCAGTTTGACTTTAGAATTTTAAAATGGCCGCCGTTGCCATGGAAACAGCAAAAATATGAAAACTTCAAAATGCTTAAAATTTAATGAAACTTATAACAAATGTTGCTTAGCTTATGTAGACTTGACTTTTGAGTTTGAATTTCCAAAATGGCCGCGTTACCATGGAAACTGCTAAAATGTTAAACATTTCAAAATGCTTCAAATGTAATGAAACTTTTAACAAATGATGGCTAGCTTATGTAGACTTGACTTTTGAGTTTGGAATCTCCAAAATGGCCGTAACCATGGAAACTGCAAAAATGTGAAAATGCAAAATGCTTTAAATATAATGAAATCATGGATACCATGGAACAATGATTTGGGGTCCGTTTAGCGACTTTTGTGTTAGCATCCTAACACAGGATTACTAGTTAAGTCGCCAAAACGGAGTTTTGAGACTTTATGTTTTGTCCCGTTTCTTATTATTATTATTATTATTATTATTATTATTATTATTATTCTTCTTAACCCTAATTTGTCCGACCATTTTCTTCCAAGCCTTAAATGATGGAAACTTTATATTTGGTATGATGTTGGGGTAGTATCCTAGGGGTGCATTCGCTATTTTTATTTCAAATGGGGTCAACTTGGCACTTTTGGGGCCGGAACATGGGTGGGGTCATTTTTCGACTATTGATTCGCTACTGGTAGAACCTTAAAGTTTTGTGTAATACAAGAGACCGATGTCCAGGTGTCCATTCCACATTTTTATTTCAGCCGGGGTCATCTTGGCATTATTTTAGGGGTCAATTTTCATGGAACATTCTAGAACAATTGTCATGTGACTAGTCATGTGATAGTGTTGAATTATTCCTATGTACTTTTATGTTATATAATGATAGATTATTACAGGTAGCACCATATGTAGCTGTAATTTGACTTTGGAATTTTAAAATGGCCACGTTACCATGGAAACTGCAAAATGTGAAATTTTTTAAAATGCTTCAAATTTAATGAAATTTTACAGAGATGTTAACGAGTGTATGTAGATTTGGAATTTGACTTTGGAATTTCCAAAATGGCCGCGTTGCCATGGAAACAACAAAAATGCGAAAAATCTAGATTTGGTCCAATCTTTATGAAACTTGAGAGTAATGTGACCTGTCATGTGTAGATGTGCCATCCGACTTTGGAATTTTCAAAATGGCTGCCGTTACCATGGAAACTGCAAAATGTCAGAAAATTCAAAATGCTTCAAACTTAATGAAACTTTACACAAATGTTGACTGTCTTATGTAGATGTGGCATTTGACTTTGGAATTTCAAAATGGCCACCGTAACCATGGAAACACGAATGCCTAAATTTGAAAATTGGTCCAATTTTATGAAACTTGTAAGTAATGTGACCTGTCATGTGTAAATGTGCTATCCGACTATGAAATTTCAAAATGGCTGCCGTTACCATGGAAACAGCAGAACAATGGTTGGGGCCGTTTACGACTTTTGTGTTAGCATCCTAACACAGGATTACTTGTTATTTTTATTTTCTTCCACACATTTTGTCCGCATGAGTTCTCAGAATTGAACGGACCAATGTTTATGGAACTCAACTATAATGAGGAACCCCATTTGAAGTTGTGCACCTTGCTATGGAATGGGAAAGATGGCCGCGTTTCCATGGAAACAGCAAAATGTGAAAAAATCAAAGTGTTCCAAACTGGAAGAAACTCCACAGGAATGGTAAGTGGCATGTGCTGATTTGCAGTTTGACTTTGAATTTTCAAAATGGCTGCCGTTACCATGGAAACAGCTAAAATATCAAAAATTCTAACTCTTTCGTTATAACATCCAACTGGATGAAACTTTATAAAATGTTATCCAGTATGCCAAGATGTCAAGACAATATTTGGATAGTTCAAAATGGCACGTTGTCATGGAAACTGGGGCCAAGTTTTGCATTGACCCTATGGAAAAATGCAAAAAATCTGCATTTTCTCTGAGAATATTGCACCAAAGTAAATGAAACTGTATTGATATATAACATGACATGTGGCAATGAGATGTGTGCTTTTAGAATTTTTGAATTATCTACTGTAACCATGGAAACAGCAATAATGTCCAAAATTTCAAAAAAAAATCAAATTGCTGCAAACTAAATGAAACTTTACAGAAATGGTAACTGGCATGGGCAGAGTTGCATTTTGAAGTTGGAATTTTCAAAATGGCTGCCGTAACCATGGAAACGGTAAAAATGTCAAAAATTTCAAAATGTTCCAAATTTAATGAAACTTTACAAAAATGATACTTTCCATGTGTAGATGCGCTATTTGACTTTAGATTTTTCAAAATGGCTGCCACTCACCTGACAATGGGGGAACGCGGGTGCCATCCGTTATTGCTAGCAATTACAAATCTAGTTAAGTCGCCAAAACGGAGTTTTGGAGACTTTATGTTTTGTCCCGCTTTCTTATTATTATTATTATTATTATTATTATTATTATTCTTCTTCTTAACCCTAATTTGTCCGACCATTTTCTTCCAAGCCTTAAATGATGGAAACTTTATATTTGGTATGATGTTGGGGTAGTATCCCTAGGGTGCATTCACTATTTTTATTTCAAATGGGGTCAACTTGGCACTTTTGGGGCCGGAAATGGGTGGGGTCATTTTTCGACTATTGATTCGCTACTGGTAGAACCTTTAAGTTTTGTGTAATACAAGAGACCGATGTCCAGGTGTCCATTCCACATTTTTATTTCAGCCGGGGTCATCTTGGCATTATTTTAGGGGTCAATTTTCATGGAACATTCTAGAACAATAGTCATGTGATTAGTCATGTGATAGTGTTGAATTATTCCTATGTACTTTTATGTTATATAATGATAGATTATTACAGGTAGCACCATATGTAGCTGTAATTCGACTTTGGAATTTTAAAATGGCCGCGTTACCATGGAAACTGCAAAATGTGAAAATTTTTAAATGCTTCAAATTTAATGAAATTTTACAGAGATGTTAACGAGTGTATGTAGATTTGGAATTTGACTTTGGAATTTCCAAAATGGCCGCCGTTGCCATGGAAACAACAAAATGCGAAAATCTAGATTTGGTCCAATCTTTATGAAACTTGACAGTAATGTGACCTGTCATGTGTAGATGTGCCATCCGACTTTGGAATTTTCAAAATGGCTGCCGTTACCATGGAAACTGCAAAATGTCAAAAATTCAAAAGGCTTCAAACTTAATGAAACTTTACACAAATGCTGACTGTCTTATGTAGATGTGGCATTTGACTTTGAATTTCCAAAATGGCCACCGTAACCATGGAAACATGAATGCCTAAATTTGAAAATTGGTCCAATTTTTATGAAACTTGTAAGTAATGTGACCTGTCATGTGTAGATGTGCTATCCAACTATGAAATTTCAAAATGGCTGCCGTTACCATGGAAACAGCAGAACAATGGTTGGGGGCGTTTGGCGACTTTTGTGTTAGCATCCTAACACAGGATTACTTGTTATTATTATTATTATTAAGTCGCCAAACGGAGTTTTGGAGACTTTATGTTTTTGTCCCGTTTCTTATTATTATTATTATTATTATTATTATTATTATTCTTCTTAACCCTAATTTGTCCGACCATTTTCTTCCAAGCCTTAAATGATGGAAACTTTATATTTGGTATGATGTTGGCGTAGTATCCCTAGGGGTGCATTCACTATTTTTATTTCAAATGGGGTCAACTTGGCACTTTTGGGGCCGGACAATGGGTGGGGTCATTTTCAACTATTGATTCGCTACTGGTAGAACCTTTAAGTTTTGTGTAATACAAGAGACCGATGTCCAGGTGTCCATTCCACATTTTTATTTCAGCCGGGGTCATCTTGGCATTATTTTAGGGGTCAATTTTCATGGAACATTCTAGAACAATAGTCATGTGATAAGTCATGTGATAGTGTTGAATTATTCCTATGTACTTTTAAGTTATATAATGATAGATTATTACAGGTAGCACCATATGTAGCTGTAATTCGACTTTGGAATTTTTAAAATGGCCGTTACCATGGAAACTGCAAAATATGAAAATTTTTAAAATGCTTTAAATTTAATGAAATTTTACAGAGATGTTAACGAGTGTATGTAGATTTGGAATTTGACTTTGGAATTTTCAAAATGGCCGTTGCCATGGAAACAACAGAACAATGGTTAGGGTCCGTTTGGCGACTTTTGTGTTAGCATCCTAACATAGGATTACTTGTTATTATTCTTCTTAACCCTAATTTGTCCGACCATTTTCTTCCAAGCCTTAAATGATGGAAACTTTATATTTGGTATGATGTTGGGGTAGTATCCTAGGGTGCATTCACTATTTTTATTTCAAATGGGGTCAACTTGGCACTTTTGGGGCCGGAACATGGGTGGGGTCATTTTTCGACTATTGATTCGCTACTGGTAGAACCTTTAAGTTTTGTGTAGTACAAGAGACCGATGTCCAGGTGTCCATTCCACATTTTTATTTCAGCCGGGGTCATCTTGGCATTATTTTAGGGGTCAATTTTCATGGAACATTCTAGAACAATAGTCATGTGATTAGTCATGTGATAGTGTTGAATTATTCCTATGTACTTTTTAAGTTATATAATGATAGATTATTACAGGTAGCACCATATGTAGCTGTAATTCGACTTTGAATTTTTAAAATGGCTGCCGTTACCATGGAAACTGCAAAATATGAAAATTTTTAAAATGCTTCAAATTTAATGAAATTTTACAGAGATGTTAACGAGTGTATGTAGATTTGAAATTGACTTTGAATTTCCAAAATGGCCGCCGTTGCCATGGAAACAACAAAAATGCGAAAAATTTAGATTTGGCCCAATCTTTATGAAACTTGACAGTAATGTGACCTGTCATGTAGATGTGCCATCCGACTTTGGAATTTTCAAAATGGCTGCCGTTACCATGGAAACTGCAAAATGTGTTGAGATGCTATCTCAATACCATATACCCTAACACAGGATTACTTGTTTTTGTTGAGATGCTAAATCTTCTTTTATTCAATTTACTTTTGGTCAATAGCTTTATATCAAATATCATGTAACCATTCTTTATAACCTGACAACTTCATTGAAGGTATAAGTTATAAATGTGAGCATTTAACGTCCTCAATTATTTTTTATAAACTGGCAATCCATAGAAGAATATCATTGTTCCTGATTATCTACCACACATGGTAATTATGGAATCCATGGTCAAGGAATTTCCACATAATTCTAAATATTGGGATATACACTATCGAAAAAATAAAATACATTTTGAATGTCTTTACCTTAACTCCCACCATTTTGTATTATACTTGTCTTTAGGTGTTTCCCCTCTAAACACGCTCCATCTCCATTGATCCATTAAGTATCCGAAAGGAAGAAAGGCTATCTTACTTAATGCTTGGCTCATCAAAAAATTTATTACATTCTCTGTAATAAAGTCAAACTAGAATCATGCTTAGGAATCAACAATACTATTATAACTTTGCAATACTATAAACTCAGAAATTATAGCGAGATTTTTATTAATGCAAATATTTGCTCCTGGGTGAGTATTGCAATAATAAGAACTGGCATTCTGATATCTGATACTGATCACAATAATTAAGCTCACATTTTTCACCATTCTTTAAAAATCACTATGATAAATGCACACAATAATTTATGAATTAACAGTACTTGTATTGTATTATGAAGAAACTATGAACTCATTATAACAATTAGATTTGCTATATATGAAGTAGTTTTTACCTGGCAGGAAGACAAGTATAATTTTTTTTAAAATTATTTCAAAATTACTCATATTAGCCATCAAACCATTATAGAATAGGGAACAAATCCACAACCAATTGCATAATAGCAGGTGCTAAACTTCCCAGTGGCGGATCCAGAGGGGGGGTTCCGGGGGTTGGAAATCCCTTTTTTTTGGACGATCAATGCATTTGAATGGGGACATATAGTTGGAATCCCCCCTTTATCCTGGGTTGGGAACCCCCCTTTTCAAAATGGCTGGATCCGCCCCTGCTTCCAATATGTGTGCAACCTTTGTGTGAATTTATAAGATCTGGGTTGAAAACTATAGGAGTTGATAACAAAAAATTGGTTCAGTTTTGTGTAAATTTTGCTGAAAAATCTCGAGGTTCCACAGTTATGAAAAATAGTAAATAAATGGGTAATGTGTCCATGGGACACAAATGATGCCCCTGCTTGCATATAACGTTATAATGGGACATAACTCTAAAACAGTAAAAGTGATGCCATCAAAATTCAAACCTGATATGTGTTTTATGGTAATAATCATTGTGTATAAGATTCATAACATTTGGTTGAGACAAACTTAAGTCAGAGACAGAAACGAAAAATTCAGCAATTTTTCCATTTGTAAAGGGGCATAACTCTAGAAAGGTAAAAGTAACGCCACCCAAATTCAAACTTGATCTGTGTTTTGTGGCAATAAGCATTGTGTATAAGTTTCATAACATTTGGTTGAGGCAAACTGAAGTTAGAGAATGGAAACCAATTTCTGGACGTACAGACGGACAAGTTTAAAATTTAATGACCCCTCCGCTATGGCAGTGGCATAAAAATTCCAATCAATTCCATAATAGCATAACTTCCAATATGTGTGCAACTGTTCTGTGAAATTTTAAGGCTATGGGTTGAAAACAACATGAGTTGATTACACAAAATAGTTACCAGTACCCATTTCCTCCGCCTGGTCACCCTCCCAAAATCACCATACTATTAGCTCTCTTTTTTTTTTTTTTAACTTTAAGCAACCTGGCCAAAATCAATGCATGCCAAAAGTTTATTATGTACTGTTTTGCAGACTTTTTTCATTAAAACAAAGATTTATGTAGATTTTCAACTCTTTACATATTATCATGCATATGTAAAAGTACTGTAAATTCAGAAATTATTGCATGCATTTATTATTGTGATTTTGTCATTCTAGACTAAAATGGGATTTTAATTTTTGCGTTATTGAGAAAAATCCTGCTTAATTCATATGAAAATTTTCAAAATGCGAGTTTAAATTATTGCGATTATAACCCTGTCGCATTTTTTGCAATAATAAAAACATCGCAATAATTTTTGAATTTACAGTAGTCAATTTTTGTTGCCTTAGTTACTGTAAAATTAGAAATTATTGAGTGGTTTTTATTAATGCAAATAATGCACTTGGGTGAGTATCTCCAATCCTTTATCAATAATAAGAACTCGTATTCTGATATCTGATACATATATCTGTATGCAGCCTTTCCTGAAATCCCAATAATCAAATCTCACATTTTTGTTCATTTTTCAAAAATCGCAATAATAAATGGACCCAATAATTTCTGAGTTTAAAGTACTATGATTTATATTTTGAGACTGTACATAAAAGCACCACAATAATAATTTTGTTGATTTATTTTAGAATTTCTTGATTCTTATCAATGAAACCCACGAAAATTGATAGATATCAAATAATTCTACAATAAAATGATCTTGAGTATTTACCATTATCATCCTCCACTTTATCCAATAAACCAATCTTATGTAGATGTTTAGGTGTAGCCACAGATAAAGCCATTACATCTCCTACAGCCTCATGGAAACCTTCAACAAAACGTTGTATATTGAAAGATACATGATCAGTCAAAGACTGGTCCTCAAATATATCTACTGTTAAATTGAGTTAATATGTTTTGGAAAATCAGAAAAAAAAAATGACAGATAATCACCTAAAAATTTTCTAAATTGTAGTCAACTCTACACAATTATCCAAGACGTCAATTTTGCCTTAAGCTTACTAAATGGGTAACATTATATTGGATAGAACAGACCTGGACTATAAAGTTACATTGATACTGTACTATCTAGTAATGTCTTTCCTGCTTTATTTATCATGATTGAATTTATGTTCAAAGTCTGTAATACAAAGGTTTTACTACAGGTTTCACATACACTTAAATATTATCAATGATCCATGAAAGTGAGGTCTAGGTTAGGTTAACTATGTCAGACAAACACTTTACAATCATTCCATACACCAAATGTAGTGGTCCTATTACTTATAGTACCTGATTTTTATATATTTTATTGTTTAGTTAAGTTTGTACCTTTGGAAGTTTTGCGTTTGTGGTGAATGTTCAAAATCTCCATTAAATTTATTCTTATTCAAGACTATTTCAAACTTTGGGTGTTTTTGAGCTTGACTTAGATTATATAGCCAGCTTTTTATTGCAGAAAACCATATTCTTATATCTAGAAGTCTTTTGGTGTTTTGTGTCAATGACTTCCTATCTCATTAATGTACACCCCACAACTGTTGTAATAACATATGCTCACTATTTGTAGGTACCAAAACAGGAAAGACAATGATGTTTTTATGACAGAGATTAATTAAGAGCAACATATTTCTTTACAAATAAATTAACCAAAACAAAATAAAATCTTGGTCTGACACTTTGCATTACATTCCCTAAACAATCAATTCGATATTTCTGGCATGGCTAACAAAATGTGGAAAAGTACAGTTTTCATGAAACAGTCAAAAGTAGATAATCTGGAATGAAATGTTGTACTTAGTCAAAACTCAACATCTTAAAACTATACACCAGATACTGGTATATCATCTTAGTAACTTTAAAAGCACATGTGCATGCAAAATATTTATCATTTCAAAAGCACGAAATCATGCCTTTACTACACATCAATCTTTCAGTTAAACATATTGAATATAAATTATATCCCAAATTTCTTTTAATACGGTAATCTTCTTTTTTACTCTTACTCACAGAATAAATACAGAAGAAAATACAACTGTACATGTTACCATGGGAACTAGGTCCTAAATAGAATTAAATCCACCATTCTTTGCATGCATTCCAAATAAACATGCAATCCTTGTTTAAAAGCCTTAGAACAGTATGTTACCATGGTAACTAAGTACCTACCAGGATTAGCACCCCCTTTAAATAGTAATGGTTTATCTTTATACTGTAAGTAGTACTGTATATGGCCCATCTCGTGATGGATAGTGATCAAGTCCTCCATGTTGACTGATGTACACATCTTGATCCTGAAAAGGAATTTTGCCATTTTTGAGAAGCATTATTTTAAAAAGACTGCGCCATTGACTGCCAGAAAAATGTGCAAACACGTCTTCTTGTATGATAAATAACTATCTATCATGTCTATGTAGCTTATTGCATATCTTTTTATGAAGTGCTTCCCTTTGTGTGCACTTTCAATGAAATCCATCCAAAGAACTATCAGAAATTTTCATTTTAAGTTTTCTGAACCTTCACTATTTAACCATATAATGGTAAAGCCCATTTGATAAAATAAATCAAACTCAATCAACAATTTCTCAGATTGCAATTTTCCTTCTTTCATCAACATCTTTTTCTGATGAACATTCAAAACTGAAACTATAGTAAACTTTGGAAGTTTGGCTGTACGTGTACAAACCTAATGACAAACAAGATATCACACATATCACACTCATAAACATGTTTAACCCCTCTACCTTTTTATATGTGCCTAGCCCAAGCCAGGAACCTTTAATCCAGTGGTTGTCGTCAGTTTCTGCCTGTCATATTTGTTTTCAGTTTATTGCTTTAACATTAATGATGCAGTTAATTTTTTAATAGTTTTACATTTTCTCATGTCAGGGTCATTTATAGCTTACTATATTTAATGGATTTTGCTCATTGTTGAATTGTTATGGTGACCTATAGTTGATTATGTCCACATCTATGATGGATAGTTATCTAATTGGTAATCATATCACATCTCCTTATTTTTATATTAATTGCTTCAATGAGTAAATTAAACTAATTAAGCCAGCCCAGCTGCAGGTAAAATTATATATTACACATGATATATCACAGATGCATGCAAACTGATAACATGCAGTCCCAATACTGAAACACATGCACAACTAAAAAAACTATAACTTACATGTTGCAAGTGTTAGAAATCACAAAATATATTGTATACAAGATTTTCTTTAATGAAGTACAATTGTGCAAGATATCAAAATTGTAAGAACAAAAAATAAAAACTGTACAAATATTAATGTTCTACCAACTGAAAGTCCATAAATAACACAATTAAAATGATTTTATCATAAATGTTCCATCTTGCTTTCTTTTCACTTTTAATCTCAGCTAGCTGAACTTTGAATCTCTTGATTTTTAGAAATAACTAAGATATGAAGGAAAAAATATGAACAATCCTACAAAGGACCAATAACATCAACAAAGGCTTTTTCTAAAATCATCATTTGAAACAAAAAATCAAAACTTTTTCTTAAAATTCTTCTTATTACAAAAATTAAATTTTTCTGGGTATATTATTTATGATACTTTCAGATGACACTTTACAAGAAATGATAATTCCTTGACTACATGTGCATGTGTTTCCTACCAGGATTGGCACCATCTCTGTAAGGAATGGGCTGATGGCTATACTGCATGTCATAAACAATATGTCCCATTTCATGGTGAATGACCACAAACTCTTTCATAGTTATGTCAGGACACATCTTAACTCTGAAAAGTCATCAATTAAATGCTGACTTTGGTTATTATCAATTACCACTTAACTCTGAAAAGTCATCAATTAAATGCTGACTTTGGTTATTATCAATTACCACTTAACTCTGAAAAGTCATCAATTAAATGCTGACTTTGGTTATTATCAATTACCACTTAACTCTGAAAAGTCATCAATTAAATGCTGACTTTGGTCATTATCAATTACCACTTAACTCTGAAAAGTCATCAATTAAATGCTGACTTTGGTCATTATCAATTACCACTTAACTCTGAAAAGTCATCAATTAAATGCTGACTTTGGTTATTATCAATTACCACTTAACTCTGAAAAGTCATCAATTAAATGCTGACTTTGGTTATTATCAATTACCACTTAACTCTGAAAAGTCATCAATTAAATGCTGACTTTGGTTATTATCAATTACCACTTAACTCTGAAAAGTCATCAATTAAATGCTGACTTTGGTTATTATCAATTACCACTTAACTCTGAAAAGTCATCAATTAAATGCTGACTTTGGTTATTATCAATTACCAAAAGAAGTCCCTATATAATGCTGGTTCTAGAACAAATATTCAAGGGCGAAATTTCCAATTGGAAAGCCGCCGTTTAAAAACCTACAGTTAAATATTCAATTAAAAAGCCAGAAAGTCCATCTGCATTGTGGTCAATGTACAAACTAATAAAAAGATTGTTTATCTAATTCTTAAGCATCTTACAAACAATTACTTAGTACTCAATTATCATGACTCTAATAAAACATTGGTTTTCTTTATTTTTGCTTTCCAGAATTCAGTACATCCATTATATTTTCATCAGTCCTCAGCTGATAAACATTGTGTTTTTCACAACAAGGAAGGTAACAGCACATCTTTCAAACATAAATTCCCTATATTTTGGTATATATGAACCCTTCATGGCTCTCAAGAAATTTAGAATGGTAAATGATATTCCCCAACTTGCATACTTGACATGACTTTTAAAAGAACTCTGAGATACATTGAGTCCAGTTACGATGACCTTTTGTTATGAAATGAACTTACCTGAAGTCCTTTCCATTTAAAAAATCCCAGGCTGAAGCATGACAAACAACTTTTCTATCAGGTGGTCTTTCAAACATGGAGTTGTTCCAAAATGTTTCTGGCATCGGCTTTAATCCCAGAGACACAAAGAAGTCTTCTGCAGTTTTAAACATCCTGTGTACTGTATAATTCTGTAATAATACCCAGTCTTTTCAGAATACTAATAACAAATAATTAATAATAAATTTATTATTATTCCTTGGATACCAATTTTCTTGGATTTTGTGGATATATATTAACCCCAAATGTTCAACAAAGTACAAATTTTCTATTGGTATATGTATGTAAACTTTGGCAAAACCATGTAATCAAATAGCCATCAAAATACAATTTTCACTCAATCAACAAAAATTGGTGTCCAAGAACAATTCAACAGTATTATTTTATGAGGTGCTAGATACTAAGTATTAAAATACTTTTGTAGTTTCTTTTTTAAAGGATGTTGTAAATGCAATTACTGTGAATTCATTTATTTTCTTGGATACCAATTATCATGGTTTGAGGGAAAATTTGGTTATTCAAGTTCATGGGTTTTCCAAAGCTTGCATAAATGCCAATGTATGTGTACTTCATTAAACATTTAAATGAGTGATTTATCTGTATGCACGTTATCCAAGAAAATTGGTATCCAACAAAAAATAATGAATGCACAGTAATGTTTTATTGTATTCATATTTTTAGACAGCAGTGCCATAATGTACAGTATCTGTAACCTTTATTTTTTTCAGGCAGCAGAACCAGTGTAAAATAAGAAGATGTGGTATGAATGCCAATGAGACAACTTATATTTCACATGTAGTTTTTTTTCTGATAGCAATACCAGTGTACAGTATTTTTCAAATTGCCCCTGGACATTAATCAAGCAACAATCATTCACTCAGTATCTTTACATATATTTTTCTCAGACAGCAATACTAGTGTACAGTATCTTTCAAATTGCACCCTGGGCATTAAGCAAGCAACAATCAATTCCTCTGTTTACATATATTTTTCAGACAGCAATACTAGTGTACAGTATCTTTCCAATTGTCCCTGGACATAGGCAAGCAACAATCAATCACTCAGTATCTTTTACTTTTTTTCAGACAGCAATACCAGTGTACAGTATCTTATACTTACCTGTTCCTTCAAAGCAGATGTAACATCCACTGATGTTTTATTTTTAAATGGCTGGACAATATCTAGTATATTGTCCCATGTTTGGGACCACATGTTTCCTGAAATAGCAAATATAACATTTCAAATACTGTATATTCAGAAATTATTGCGTGCATTTAATATTGGGATTTTGCCATGACAGACCAAAATGCCAGAATAATTATTGTGATTACTGGAAAAGCTGCATACCAATTAATGTGTCAGATTTCAGAATGCGAGTTCCAAAACTCACCCAGTCACATTATTCACAATAATAAAAATATCACAATAATTTCTGAATTTACAGTACCGTTGGTTCTTTATTTCTATGGGAAAAGAATTTGCGTAATAATCTATTCATTTATCCCGAACTCTCTTTGCTTTTCCAGTTTTAGTTTGAAATTTTTTTTTTAATCTAGGCATTCTCCTTTTAAAAAAAGTTTGTAACAAGGATAATTTAATGAATATTAAATTATTCTTAAGACAGAAAAATAACCAAAAAATAAACTTTCATATTTTCTAGACAATGAGTGTTTTTAATCTTGACATTTTGTAAAAACACTTTTCTACTGGTTAAGACTATGTGTTAACCTTAAGATGTCTTATGATTATCTTGTTTTGTTGGGTTGCTGTCTCATCAACTTAAATCTCTTTTTATCCCTACTATTAGAATCATGCTACTTACCTAATAAATGTGCAGGAATGTGTCCTGTTGCTGGGAACTTATGATCTTTGTAGACCTCTTGTAACTTGGACCTTACATATGTGTGTAGTTCATTATACAGTGGCTGTAGCTGGACCAACAGTTCTATAAGGTCTTTTTCAAAAGTGTCAGACTCATATGATGATATCCAGCTGTCTGCAGTATCATTGTATCCTGTTGATAAAGAATTTATCATATGTCAAGTTCTAAATCAAAGTTTGTCACAACATAAGGTCACTATGTAAAATAAATTGTAAAGAATTCAATAGAACCCTGTGTGTGGCTTGTGTATTGCTGGTGTCAGTGTAAATGTGTAATGTTGACTGACAAAAACTAAGTCCATTTATCAGTAAAATATGGAAAATAAATGTGGATAGTGTCCACATGTGGACACAGATGATGCCCCGCTTGCATATTATATAGTTATAAAGGGACATAACTGAAGAAGGGTAAAAGTGACGCTACCCAAATTTGAACTTGATCTGAGTTTTGTGGTAATAAGCATTGTGTGTAAGTCTCATAACATTTGGTTGAGGCAAACTTAAGTTAGAGAACGGAAACTAAACATTTTGCAATTTTTCCATTTATAAAGGGGCATTACTCTAGAACGGTTTGAGTGATGCCACCAAAATTCAACCTTGATCTGAGTTTTGTGGTAATAAGCATTGTGTGTAAGTCTCATAACATTTGGTTGAGGCTAACTTAAGTAGAGAACAGAAACTAAAAATTCAGCAATTTTTCTCTTTGTAAACACGCATAACTCTAGAACGGTTGTGTATAAGTTTCATAACATTTGGTTGAGGCAAACTTCAGTTAGAGAACGGAAACAAAAAATTTGTACTTGATCTTAGTTTTGTGGTAATGAATATTGTGTATAGGTTTCATAATGTTTGGTTGGGACAAACTTAAGTTACACAATGGAAACTAAAAATTTTGCAATTTTTCATATATATATAGGGCATTACTCTAGAACGGTTAAAGTGTTGCCACCAAATTTCCTACTTAATCTGTATTATGTAGTAATAAGCATTGTGTATAAGTTTCATAACATTTGGTTGAGGCAAACTAAAGTTTGAAAACGGAAACAAAAAATTTGTACTGATCTTAGTTTTGTGGTAATGAATATTGTGTATAGGTTTCATAATGTTTGGTTGGGACAAACTTAAGTTACAGAACGGAAACTGAAAATTTTGCAATCTTTCGATTTATAAAGGGGCATAACTCAATAATGGTTAAAGTGACACTACCCAAATTCAACTTGATCTGTGTTTTATCAATAGAAGTCAAAATTAAACATTGCATTGTATAAAGCATTGATTGTAGTTGATTCAACTATAATCATGGACAAAGGAAGATAACTCCAATTTTAAAAATGACATGATATTTAGAAGAAAATAAAAATTTTGCAATTTTTCCATTTATAAAGGGCATAACTCAAGAACAGTTAAAGTGACGCCACCAAAATTCAAACTTGATCTGTGTTTTGTGGTAATAAGCATTGTATATAAGTTTCATTACATTTGGTTGAGGCAAACTTAATTTAGAGAACGGAAACTAAAAATTTTACAATTTTTCTCTTATAAAGGGGCATAACTCTAAAACAGTTAAAGTGACGCCACCAAAATTCAAACTTGATCGGTGTTTTGTAATTATATGCATTGTGTATAAGTTTCATTACATTTGGATGAGGCAAACTCAAGTTAGGGAACGGAAACCAATTTTGGGACATACATACAGACGGACAAGGGTAAAACTTAATGCCCCCACCGCTACGGCGGGGGCATAAAAAGTTTTTAAATAATTTCAAAAATGTTGTTTTAGATACTGTCTTTTGATAGAGAAGAAACTTTTGTTCAAGTTTCACAAAATTCCATCATAAATTGATAAAGTTTATGATGTCTAAAAAGTGTTGACCAAAAACAGTATCTAAATGTAAACTTAAATAAAAAAGAATGTGTTCATGGGACACAGGACACTTGTAAATATATGGTAAATTCAGCAATTTTTCCATTTATAAAGGAACATAACTCAAGATTCCAGAATATTACCCTACCAAAATTTGAAATTAATCTGTGTTAGGTGGTCATAAGCATTATGTGTAAGTTTCATAACATTTAGTTGAGGCATTGCAAAGTAAGAGTGCAGAAATGGCAAAATAAGCATTTTTTTTCCATTTACAAAGGGACATAACAGAGAACAGTGAAAGTGTAGCCAACCAAATTCGAACTTGTTCTGTGTTTAATGGTAATAAGCATTGTGGATAAGTTTTATAACATTTGGCCGAGGCAAACTAAAGATAGAGAGAGGAAACAATTTCAGGACGTTCAGACAGACAAAGGTAAACCTTAATGACCCATATGTCTGCAGCAGGGGCATAAAAACTAAGCCTTTTTATCAGTTAAATATGTAATCTAAAAAAACATTAAATAGACAAACAGCAAACAAATGATTTTTCTCTCTCTTGATTCATACATTGCATTAGACAAACTTTTAAAAATTACAAGAGTGATAAAAATGTACTATTTGTAAAGAACACTGACTATTACAATTAAAGAAAGCATATTTCAGTTGATTTTAGTACACGTTACATGTTTATAATTGAGATATTGTCTCATGTCCATCGACTCATAACTTTTGGTTTTTATACTAACGTCCTGAAATTTTTGAGCCTTCATTTCTTAGTTCTACAAACTCAGCGTAAAGGTCTTTCATCTGTTTTCCAGTAGCGTTCCTCCATCCTTTCCATCCTGCCACTAACTCATCGTAATTACGACTGTTTGCCATGAGAGCTGTAAGCCCTGGTTCCATCTGTAAGCAACCATGTCCAGTGATATTACAGACCTCTCCTGAACTGTAAATTTTCTTTAACTCTGCTTGAACATTATTCAGCTGAAAATATAATAATCCTGTAAAATTGTTATGCACTTATACTTGTATATTTCATATTCATTTATAATTTTTCAAAAACCTGACATCTAAGTAGACTTTAATCCTGACTGCATGTTCTGCTTTATTTTAGACCTTTTCCATGAATTATGGCCACTTAGATTTCGTTGTTCATTGAAACAAAAGAAACTTTCAATTTAATGAGTGTTAAAATTTGCTGAGCAAAAAACATGAAGCTGCTCTTATCGTGAGTGTTAAATTAACTGTATGTCTATCATTAACAACAAACAAACACACACACGCAAGACATGCATACACATTATATCAAGGTCTTCTAGCAATAAATAATCCAAAGATTCAAATAATTCTTAATAAAATCCTATCAGTTGATTCAGCAGTTTCTGGGAAGACTTTTGAATAATCTATTTTTACAAGAAAAAATCCAGTTCTACACAGAATGGACCAATGTATACATTGGAATTATATGTACATTAACCCCTGCAGTCTCAGCATCATTGTTAATAACAGTTAAAAAAAAATGAATTAGATGCAAACTATTTTATGATAAAATTTGATAAATAGCAATGAACTAACATTCTTAGCATGAATCATTCTGCCATATTTGGTTTTAGTTCATTAAAAGTTCTTGAAAAAATTTTAAGGTTTTGGGTATTCAATCAATTCAAGGCATGTATGATGTCTTAAACATAAGAGCAATGATTACAGTCATGTATAAAGTTTGCCTCACTACTCCAAACTTTCTTTCAACATAGTATAAAGAGTGGACAAAATGTAAGACAGAAGAATATTATATGGTTTTACATAAATCAGTACCCTAAATTGACAATGACCAACCATGTAGATACTAATGTGAGCATCAATAGTACTGCATTAGTCCAAATGCACATTGTTGAGGCACACATATAAAATCAGAGGGACAAATAGTTACCTTAACCTTAAGATTGGATATAAAAACTACCGGCCTTTAAACAACTGGGATCACATCAATGTGAACTTTCTGTAGTATCACTGAGTGTATCTATGATCAACAGAAATTAATTATCTAAATCCCTCCCTGTTTAAATTATTTTTCACATTTTGTATTTGTTAAAGTTTTCTGTCTGTCAATTTCTGACCTAATTTTCCTATCTATTTCTTTTCTCTCCTTTTGTATCTTGAAACTGTTCCAGGTTATTCTGGAGTCATAAAAAATCTGCCGTGCCTGATTTTTACTGTTTGTTAGAAGTAGATATATCATGGTTGCAATTGATATGTGAACTTAGCACCTCTGATGCACAACACAACCTTTAGCCTTGAAATATATGGAATCGAAGGACAATGAAGGAAAATCATATCTGAACAATTTATCATTATTGTTTTCTAACTGTGGTATAGTTAAGTTTACATAGGGAGATATGGGGAGATTTAAATGCATATGTACTTGTGATGGGATTTAGAGGCTTTAAATTTCACTAATATTACAAAAACTACATAAATCTAATGATAAGGGTATTTTATAGAGGTGATTATCCTAATTATACTACAATCTATCAACACCCATTGGGAAACAGACAAACAACTGATATTTTTCATCTGTATACTATTATCAAACATATGATAGAACAAGATAAATATTTAACATTTATGTTTCTTATATCTGATCATGTTATCAAAATAAACTTTAATTTCTTATGCAAGAGTAAGAGAATCAATCAGGGATATGGCATGTCAGGAGTTTTAGTTCATACATTCTTTGTCGCTGCAAACTATTTCATCTACAATGTTAGAAATGATGTACAGTTACATTCATTCCAATATAAAAATGAAAAGATTAATTAGTTGGTTTTTTATAAGCACCAGATTGTTCCTCACTGAAAAAGGCTTTCAATTTTCTCTTGGAAAACATCTGTCTTTCATTAATAAAGTTATTGGCAGGATCTAGGTATTCTTATGGGACCCTATTGCACACCTTTAATAGTAGACTTGTTTCAGTTGTTTTATGAATTGATTGAATATGTCTTAAATTAATTTCAAGTCATATTTAGTTGGAGCATCATCACCAGGCACTTGGCATTTTTCTTTTAATCATTAAAAAAATTCTACCACTATACCCAATTTTAACTAAAAAATTTATCCATTTTCGATAGTAAATTTTTCAAATTTTAACTATCTAGAGTGGGTAAATATTGTAATCAACAGGTTGGTGTGGTAGAAACTATCCTTTGCTAATTGTTGGTGCATTTTAACTAGTTCTAATAAGTTTAATACATTTCAAAACAGTTTAATTAATCACACACGGATTAAATTGCAATGTGTTCTTTAACAACTAATCTATAGAATATAGCTTTTATTAAATCATTACAAAAATAGATTCTACCACCTTACCCTAATCATTATGATATATATCCACTCTCTATAATAATCAAATTTCCAGTGCCAGGATAGATATCATAATCAAATGGGTATTTTGGTAGAATATATGATTTACGTAAAAATCCACTAAAATGTTTTGAATACACTTTAGAGAAAGGTCAGATTAAAAAGAATCAAAATATAGTCGAAAATAAAATGCTCCAAAGGGTGCAGCTTGATACAACCAGAGGTTGAACCCTGTACAGTTAGGGCAAGAATTGACACAACATTCAAGCTTGATACAGGTCTGAATTTGGATTGTGATTAAATATTCGACACAGCATAGGTTTCTGACACAGAATGAATGAGGTCTGAGAACTAAATTAAAAAAATTTGAAATTGGACATTTACCTTTATGGTCCAATATCCGAAATCTAAATACATGGTTAGATTCAGCATATCAAAGAACCCAAGAATTCCATTTTTGATGAAATCAAACAAAGTTTAATTTTGAACTCTTTGGAGCTCAATGTGGACCAATTTGATAACGGTGCCCAAAATCCAAAATCTAAGTACACTGTTAGATTCAGCATATCAAAGAACCCCAAGAATTCGATTTTTTTTCAATCAAACAAAGTTTAATTTTGGACCCTTTGGATCTTAAGTGAACCAATTAAAAACAGAGTCCAAAATCCCAAATCTATTATAATATAAAATACACAGTTAGATTCAGCATATTAAAGAACCCCAAGAATTCAAGACTTTTAATTAAACCCCATTGAAATAAGCAATTATACAAAGTATTAGAAAATTATTGTTTTGGTCCATAATTCCTAAACCGTTGGGCCATAACCCCCAAAATCAATCCCAACCTTCCTTGTGGTACAACTTCATAGAGATCCATACACTAATACATGAGTAATTGTCCTGAAAAAAGAAAAATGCTTGTTTTTTGGCCACTTTTTGGCCCCTAATTATAACAGTTAAGAAAATAATCCCTAAAATCAATCCAATCTTCCTTTCGTGGTATGGAAACTTGTGGTACAATTTCATAGAGATCCATACTTATACTCAAGTTATTTTCTGGAAACCAAATGTCTTCTGACTACGATGAAGACGACGTCAACATCATACCATTATACGACTGCAAAAATTCTCAAAAATTTTGCGATTGTATAATAAGAACCAACTTGAAACAATGGATTTCAACCAAATAACTATTTTACATTATTATAGTAACTTTCACAAGAAACAATATTAAGAAGACTTAGAAAAGATGTTGATTAACCCAGGGTACTGCAATATAATCTAAAATGTACTGCATGGATGGTGGTTGATAATAGCATGAAGAGTATGGCTGGGTTTTAGTAAGGTTACAATAATGTATCTTTGATGATTATAAAACAACTGATTTTTTGCAGTTTCCACGGTAACTGAATTGAAGAAATACTGACCCATTGTAGATTACTTATTACATAGATCACATGACTTGTTTATAACATGTTTTGAATTGTTAATTATAAATTGTATTAGATTATATCTAGAACTTTAAATTATCACTTAATACTGTGCAAAGGAAATAAGAAAGTTAAAAGTTCATTCCACAGAATGGTTTGACAGTTTTAAGTTTTTCAGTTAGATAATGTGTTTTATTTAATGGCCCAAAGAATCAAATTCATTTGGAGGTTAGACAAAAAATAGATAAACTCATGAACTGTGGGACCAGGCATGGATTTGTTCAGTTTGTCAAACTGACTAAAAATCTAATTGTGTTTTGATAAAGATAACACCAATACATTATATTTTTCAATGAATTATGATACTTACATGAAACAATGATACTTTAATCAGTTGGTACTTGACATAGTGTTATATCCAAGTTATATCATCATTTAACCTTTACATTAAATAGTTGACAAGGATCTTCTAATTCACATATTGGACAATCCCAGTGATTGGTGAATTGCAGATGACTATGTTTATTCAAAACAATTTTAAAATGTTTAGACTGTCTTGAAATTTGCTAATTTTAACCTACTGACCAAAAAACTAAGTACATGTATAACAGTGTATATATGTCTATTGTAGAATAAAGGATGATGGGAAAAACTGCGTTTGTTTACATTTTGAAAAGACAAAATAATAGATTTGAATGTATGTTTTAACAGAATTTCATTAGAATATAACTTTTTAATGTATAATAACACGATTAAAGTCCAAAAAAGTGTTATTTAAGCAGCAGTATCCATAATATTGATTACTGAATGCGATTCATTTTAACTATAGATGCGATGAATTATCATTGTAAGTGCAATCATTTCTGATGTGGAATTTTTGGAAGTGCGATGAATTTTCATTATCGTTTTATATGATTTTCGACATACAACAAATGAAAATAGTTTTTAAATGATTTTAAGATTGATGATATTTACAATTTGAAATGCAAGCTAGTCGTAGATGCTTACTTGAATATACACGGGTATAACCACGTTCATATCATGAATATTCAAATATTGTTGGTGAGTTTGCTATTAGCTTGTCATGGATCCGAAAAATTTACTGGAGCAGAACATCCATGAATATAACGTTTTTCTACCATGAATTTTCTTTGAAAAGTTTTATAACTCGCTTAAAAAAGCTTTGAACATTTGTCACGCCGTGTCATAGATATTTCTACCGTATGATAGGATTTTGCACAAAGAACAGTACAAGAATGTACAAAGAACGGTACTAAAGAAAGAAAACAAACTACAAAGAGAATGAATCGTAGTGTCAAAATTCTGAGGTCAGTTTTTCAAGTAAATGTCTTCAAGTAAAATTAAAACAACGGGTTTCTCATTTGTTTTATGTATTTTAACAACAACAAAGCACAAAATACACGGTCGCATTTAGCGAAAGAGCCAACCAACTATGCTCTATTTGTAGTTTAATCAAGTTTGAGTTACACATAGTGTTTGTTTCGCGATGTTACAAGTAATTCACAGACCGGTCTATTTTAAATAGTCACATGGTGTTCATGTAATATAAATGATATACAATGCTGCCAGGAGCAGTAAACTTTGTTTTCATAAACATAGAATACTTATCTGATCAGTTAGTCAATTAGTCTTTGGTGTAAATATAAGAACAGTATATCTACCAACATTGCTTCGCGATGTAGCGATTAACGTCCGGAATCAACTGTACGGCGGTTATACCCCGTGGTATAGAACCATTTAAACATGTAACAATAAACTGTTTTCAATATTTCTTTGTATTCTCACAATTGCGTATTGGTTTATTTGTAACACCGACTTATTAGAAATTCAAGCATATTTAAGGTGACTCGACTAGCTGTTGCTCGAACGTTCTTTACTGTATATGATTTATACACAATGGCATGATAAATATCAATTATCCAGACATCCAAGCGTTAATTGTTTGTGCAAGATGAAAACGTTTCCACTCATTCAATCTTGAAATGAAGATCGTTTTGTGAATGCTCTTAGTTATCTCAAATGCATCCATTAGAGCTATTTTCCTAACACTTGTAGTTTAAAGGTTTGGTTGGCTTGCTTGCTTTGTGTGTACAAACGTTTGCTCAACCTTAATTACAATGCTTATGCAACATTTACACAATCAAGGCCAACCACACCTTTTAACTACAAGCATTAGGAAATTAGCTCTAATGACGTTTAATTTATTAGTATGCGATGTAGATTTAGACCGAAACAAACTTTGCTTTTCCGGTGACTTAGATTGGCTTAACTGTCCGAGATATATGTATTTAATGATGACGTGTCATAGGAAAGAATAAATTTTATCCTACATATAGATCAGGACAAATTATTTGAGAAAATAGAATTGATCATATTAGCAATAAATACCATGTTTAAGGAATTTATTGATATATTACCTCAGACTTTCACTACTAAGTATGCATATTTAATCAATCCTTCTGACTTCATAAATTTTGTTAGAGAGTTGGCTGAATTAAGACTTTATATAATCATTTAGATCATACCCCTTTTTTCTTTAAAACATTTTATACTATGCATTTTACCAGCTTTTATGCCTAGTTTACACTTATATGCTTTTAGCTTTAATACCTAGCTTATGCTTATATTCTGCTTATTACCATCATGGTTTTAGTGCTTCATTTTGTGCTGTGTAATTTATTGCATGTGTATTATGTGTTGTATTGTTATATGTTGTATTGTTATAAATGTCTTGTATGTGGGTTAAAAGCTCATTAGAGCTTATGTTGTCTCTGTTTGTATACTTTGCCGACTCTAAATAAAGCTTATTTATTTATTATTATTTACTAATTGTACTAAGCGTTAACTATAAATGTGGAATGCATGGTTTACCCAAAAACAAAGGAAAGGGAATCTACATGTAAGGAAGTGAAACATATGAAACACCGTGAAATCATCTCTATACTGAGTGATCCTTAGTTGGTAGTCACAAAGATGAGGGGCCTGATGGGGGTCTCATCACGATTCACGAGTTGATTTTTGTCAATCACGATTCACAGAAAATAAATTTCCATGATCACGGATCACTAAAATATAAAAGAGTATAAATCTGTAGAAAACGGATCACGATAGCGAAAATCGCCGATCATGAAGAACGAAAATAACCCATCAGGCCCTCAAAGATATCATAGACATATACAATGTACTATGGATTTTTGGAAAAAAGTTTGTTTCAGATTTTGGAGAAAAAATAATTTGTTTTGACCGGAGAAAAAAATTTGTTTGTTTCACCCTCAGCTGCCACTATATGTAATGCTAAAATTGAAAGAAAAAATTGTTTTCGACTTGTCGCCAAATAAATAGATTGTTTTTCGGCAAAGGCGAAAAAAAGTTTGTCTGGAAAAAATCCATAGCCCCCAGAAAATCAAATGGTTGCTGCCTAAAATCGGAAATTCACCTATTCTTCTCGGAGCTATTACATGTAAAACACATTTTAATAAAAAAATATACTGAATACATTTCTTATCCATATCCAACTATCGCGGTCATCACGTGACTTTTACACTTCATTTGTATATCATTAATGGCCGATTGATTATCAATGAAAATGAACGGGGTACATAGATTAAACGGTCATAACTTTTTGTTACAATGTGCATTTTACCTCCCAACCCCGCGTTTTACAGAATATTCATTTTACAATTAAATATGTTTTAAGTTTAAGTTCAGATATATGATTTCTTGCTTCAAAATAAGTTTGAAAATTGAGGTGACATAACCACACAGCCTCCGTTGACTTCTTCGTTAAAACTCGATAAAATTGCAATGGGACCTTATTAGGCAGCAACCATTTGATTTTCTGGGGGCTATGGATTTTTTCCGGACAAACTTTTTTTTTTGCGACAAGTCGAAAACAATTTTTCTTTCAATTTTAGCATTACATATAGTGGCAGCTGAGGTGAAACAAACAATTTTTTTTCTCAGGGTCAAAACAAATTATTTTTTCTCCAAAACTGAAACAAACTTTTTTCCGAAAATTAATTAACTTCCTTCTGTGAAAATGCATCGCATATACAATAGAAATGTATAGCCCTACAGTGAAAATGAAAGTCTAGTATCATTATTCGACAGTAAACATGAATCGCATAACGAAAACAGCATAGTGGAAATTGATTCAATATCAACAAGCTGAATAACAAAACCTGTTTTAAGTAAAACAACATTAATAATTTTGTTAAAAGGTACATTTATCTGCAAATGAAACTTAACTACTACTTTTAAATCTCTTGCACGCTCTGTTCGTGAACTATTCTTAATATTTATCTATTTGTGTATCATTTTTGCACCTGGATGGCTGTAGGCGTGATGAAAACCCGTCCACATCTCATACCTGTATCATGAATTTATAAAAACAGTACACATTATATTTTATTTCTTATTTTATTCAAAAATCTTGAATTTGTCGTCTGTTTATTTATCATTCTACATCAGAAATTCATCACGGATACAGTAAAAATGACATTTTAGGATTCGCACATTACATACACTGTATAATGTCATACAGATTTGTTTAACGCTTTGGTCTTCATAGTTCAATTTTTTTTAAGGATCCTATAAATTTTGTGTCATTAATAGATACACCATGTCCTTTCTTTCCTCTAAATTTAGGATATCTACATGTACTGATTACCATACTATTACTATTGCTATTTTAAATGAAAGATAACAGAACAGTTTCTCTTTTCTTGTTTTTTGTTAGTTTACCATACTATTACTATTGCTATTTTAAATGAAAGATTACAGAACAGTTTCTCTTTTCTTGTTTTTTGTTAGTTTTTCCATGCAATTAAGGGATGTGACACAGCATCAAGGCTCTTTGGAATCTCATGAAAACTTTGATATCTTGCAATTGTGTTATAGAAAGTTAGTTAGCAAGGTAATTTCTAAGATCAAAAGTGCTGTATTCTATCTCTACAATTTAATTGAGCTAACTTCACATGGAATTGCTTTAATTTAATTAAACCTTCTTTTACATGCAAGTATGCAGCACTTTAACAAAAAATGGTGATTTTCTCCAAAAAACAACTGATTTCTTGTTAATTCATGAAATCTGCTTTCATTATGGTTGTTTAAATTAATAAGATTAATCACATATTCCCTTTCTGTGATCGATTACAAAATGTGGGTGAGAAGGATCGATATATATTACATTTTCAATTTTTCATTAGAAAAGTATGGTTCTACAGTCTATCCCAAAAATTTAATCTTTGGATGCAAAATGTGACAATTTTTCTTATCTTCTCCTTATAACTGTAATTATAATAAATGGTAAGATTTTCCAAGTTAATCGTTGATAAGCAATGGTGTTCAGATCATATGCAGACATGGTTCACTTCCACACAAAATGATACATTTATCAAAATTCTTAGGAGATAAATCATTTGAAAGAAGATATTTTTCAGTTTTAGTAATATTACATAAAAAAACAATGAATTCATCTAAAAATATCTATTTTCAAAATATTTGATATGTGTACATCCATCAAATCATGTGCACATGTGTTTACTACCATGAAAATAATATATTTACTGTGGCATTGGATCAAAATATGATATTTTCCCAGTTTTCAGCAATTTTTCATTAAAAAGAATTTGTTAACCCTAAAATATTTTTATACTGCAATCATTAATGTGTGCTGATATTCATATCTTGTGCAGACAGGTTCACTTCAGTAAAAAAAAAATAATTATATTACATATTTTCTGTGGAATTGGACAAAATATAATCAGAAAGACCATAAGAGCTCCGGTTCCGCATCTAGAATTTACAAAAAAGAATATCAATTTTCTCCTGCTTCAAGCAACAGTTGAGATGTGCTGATTTTTTATATCTTGTGTGAGGGTCAGAAGGAGGGGTCTCATCCAGAATTCCCCAAAAAATAAAGGCCAAATCCAGCAATTTTGTTAAAATCATGTGTCCATTCCAGCATCACAATATATAATTAAATCCTGAATTCCCTATGATTTCAATAACTGGCTTTTCCCTAATTCCCTTAATCTCAATGTCCCAAAAAGGTATACCGTTCCCTCTTGTGCAGATACGGTTACTGTAATGAAAAATCATAAATTCAATTCTGTTGTAATTACTTTGAGTATTGGCCATATTTGAGCCAGATTGATTTGACTAACATACAAAAAAGCTATAGATAGGTTTTGATATGACATAATTTGAGTTTGAGTTATTTCCATTGGTCCCCATTTAGGAGAGGTAATTGGTTGATTTTCCAAATTGACTAACCAAATTGTAACATGCTGTACAAACAATTTTTATAATGATCATTACTTGATTGTTGTGGTGAACCAATCAAGACTACCAGGAATAACACCACTAATTCATAGCCCACTTGCTTTCTATGTTAAATTCTTCAACTTCAAGCATTCATACCTATTTTGTCTTATTAAATCTTAAATAAAGTGATAGTCTTTTCATGTCAAAATTATAGGTTATCCTGACTTGTGCTGAAAAAATTAACATACCTTTAATTGCATACTAGAGTGCACTGGTTCCCCAAAGTTGGGTAGTACAAAAACAGGTACTTCTGATCTGAGCAACAGGGCAAATATGCCCTCCTATCTTAATTTCATATATTTTTTTATTATTCAAAAGAAACTTTTAACAAGGTTTCTACAGTGATCCCAAGTCCTTATGCTTTCATTTGAATTCCAAATTACACAAATATTTTACTTATAGACAAAGTAATAGCTATGCATAGGAACTATTTTGTTTAAAATATGTACATGTACTACATTCTTGTATGTGTTCTTTCTGACCTGGCCTGAATTAGTGGTTAGAAAAGAAATTTTTTATAAACTCTAATGGTCAGTATAACAAATTGAATTTGGCTAATTTATGAAGGAAGTTCTGCAAGCAGACCTCCAACATGACAACAAAAGGTAAGTAATTTTGCTCAAATAGACCACTTTCGAGTTGTTGCATTCCATCAAAACTTTGGTTTTAGTGAACATCATTTGTGCGTTTAGGGGCATCAACACTTCCTTCCCATGTTGAGCAAGTGGTTGAAATAATATGATGCTATATTGTACAAATAATTCGGCAAATTAAACTCTTATAATTGATAATCAGCACTGCTGTCATTACGGAATTGTGATTAAGTACCTATGGAACAAACATTATTTCTGGTTTATCCTGTATAATGAAGATCATGATGAAGCTTGATGAACTTTAATAGTGCAGGGATACAGGCAGTTTCCTCTATCTGGTAAATGACATCATAAAAGCATGCATAATTTTTCTGGTGAAGGACATAACTCAAAAGTGGTCTATATGTATATTGAAACCTTACACTGTGTCCTGTTATCCACAAAAAGTTGTTTTTGCAATGAACATTAAAGGCTTTTTTATTACCTTTGAAATTTGACTTTATGCATAATATGTAATTCAGTAGCCTATGAAACATATAATATGTGCTGCTTGAATTTGTTGTATGTGCTGTAAATGGATATGTTGCTATTTAAAGATTGATCCTGTTTTATTATATTTTCAGTCAGTTATTAAAGATTTCTAAAGAGCTCATGTTTCTATGTATATATATATATATGAAATCCCGTCTTTAAATAAAGATTATTTACTTACTAATTGCAGGGGCGGATTTAGAGGGTTGTTCAGGGGCCCAGGCACCCCTTTTGAGAAAAAAATTGGTTGATTATATAGGGAATCACTGAAGCATGAATGAAGCGGGCCCCTCTTAGGCAGTCAGTGGGCCCCCTCTTATGAAAATTTCTGAATCCGCCACTGAATTGTACTAAGCGTTAACTATAAATGTGGAATGCATGGTTTACCCAAAAACAAAGGAAAGGGGAATCTACATGTAAGGGAAGTGAAACATATGAAACAGCGTGAAATCATCTCTATACTTAGTGATCCTTAGTTGGTAGTCACAAAGATATCATAGACATATACAATAGGTACTAAATTGAGCCTTTACCAATTGTGTTTGTGCTAATAAAATATTGTCTATTGTCTATTGTTTATAAAAAATGAAAACAACACTTTATAAATTTCACGGTCATAACATGTAAAAGTCGGAAATTCACCTATTCTTCTCGGAGCTATTACATGTAAAAACACATTTTTAATAAAAAATCTACTGAATACATTTCTTATCTGAACTGAATGATCTACAGTAAATTTTATGTTTCATTTCTCTTTCACGGTAGATTCCCCGTTCCCGTTTGTATTGATACTAGGACTATTATAATAACTTCTATTATGTCCCAGATTGATATAGTATACAAGTGTACTTTGGAATTAAGGTTAGGGGTAAAAAAATCGTTTCTATTCATGATATCCGTTATATAAAGTAAGTTTACCCTCTCCAGTTTCGATTTGTCCAGAGCACTTGTTTCAAGATCCGTTACCATATTAAACTGCCGTTTGACATCTTCATCATGAAAGTTTTGCCAGTTGAATTTGGACGCATTTTCTGCAGCCATTTGCGTAAACTTCGAAGATTCTAATGATACCTGAACCTGAAATAAAGTACAGATGTAAATGAAATGTACGTATATAGCAGGATAACATTCATGTAATGATAAGAAAAGTAAGAAGATACCAAGGAGCAATAACAAATTAGTCACACAATATCATGACCAGGAGAAAAGAGACCGTCCCCCGGAAGTAAAATCAAATATCTATCAACAAAACAGACCGATTGAACACTATATAAATTACACATAGCTGAGGGTGATAGAGCAGATTGTTACCCCAAGAAAACATTGTCAACTGAGCGGCGAAGCCAAGGTTGACAATGTCTTTTCGAGGGGCAACGATCTGCTCTATCATCGTCTCAGATATGTGTTATTTAATTCATTATACTGAATGTTCTGTTATTACTGTCTATTAAATTTCAAATTCAAAGTAATGACGTCTTGTATATAACAATCATCCGTATTTATTAAAACGCACACTTGATGAAGTGTCTCTACGAAGGGTAATAGAGTATTTGCCATGGGATAGAGTAAATTGTCTCCCTGAAATTAACCAATCAAAATCTGGCATTTTGACATGAAGTATAATAAATACTATTGGTATCGGTATCGGTATCGGATTCGACCCTGAACTTGTTTATTACAAGTAATATTTATTATGTGGAAAACAAAAGGGACTGCATGGAATAGTGTAATTTTTAAACAACACCATTGTCCTATATTAGTTATTATATATAAAGTTGAATTCTTTGATTTGTCGTTTTAACATCATGCCGGCTAATAAATTGGACCTCGTTATTTCAGTAGTATAGATATCACAATTTTAAATGTTCCTGTAAAACATTCTAGCCAAAGTTTATTAATTTGAATCTGAACAAACAGTGCATAAAGACAAAATTTTGGTTTCCGTTAAGGATTTCCTTTCCTGCTTTTTGTAGATTTGGACAGTGTTTAGGCATATTTAATGTGGTCACTCGTTTCAGACATATGACGAAATGCTGATAGAATCTCAGATTATCGGTCTGCCCAGCTCTGCCTGTATTACTCTGCTCAGCTCTTCATAAAATTTCACGTCAAAAACGTCGATAAAACAAAGAAAATCTATTGATTCTATCATCGTCCCGAACATGCATGAAATATCTGCCATTGGACGTTAAGCAACCAACAATCAATCAATAAATTATTTCTATCATGAAAAACACAGAAATACAATCCGATCATCGATTATCAGATTTTCATTATATTGAAATTGTAAAATATCAGCTGCTCGACAAAGTATGACTTTTTTTACACTTTTTTACACTTTCGCTGCGCTCACTCATAGTTGATAAATTGTATAGCAACCGAATAAATTACACATACACACATGAAACTGTGACACAATAGATTTTACTACTTAAAAGTTTGATGGCTCTGAAAATACCTGGTGTTAAAATAAAATCAGGGGAAATTGGCAATACTTCTTTTATTGTTATTCAATGGGTAAGAGAGAAAAAAATAGACGAATAGTTTAATAGATAATAATGTCATTGGAAGTGTGTTAATGTAAAACACCCTTCCTAGTCATATTGTTAATGCTTAAACACTTGTTTGATTCGGCGACATGCATAAACACGAAAATATTCTAGATGTATTAAAAAAGACTTGACTCCATAATTTAAAAAAAATGACAAACAGAAACCAAGAATAAAAGTTACTGTATTAACGTTTATCATAGATGTAAGATAATCTAGAACATTAAAATCAAGGAAAGTTCGGGTATAATATTTCAAATTTATTAATGAAAATCAAGAAAAAATCCAACTTACAGATATATTTTGGTTATAATCAGTTATATTGGTATTCCAATTCCAAGCTGCAACAGAGCGACTGTAATAAATTTCAGATGCCCTTTTATTATATTCCTTTAGCCATTGTTTAGCTTGGGTTTCATCATCTGAAAGATCGGCCGGGGCACCCGAACACACAGCGATTAAGTATACGCCTAGGGCCAGTAGACGTGCAAAATTCATAGCATCTCGCAAATGGAACGAGTTTAATAGAGGCATTGTTATAAGAAACTAATATCCGATTTTCTTCACAAAAGCACCATAACTATATTTCCTTTGTTGATGAATTTTAAGCGATATACCTAATAAAACACTATAATCAATACCGAATTTAAACACGTTGCGTAAAAAGTCCAGTCCAGCCTAAATTTCTGACAGTAATATTCAACCCGAAGCTAAGAAGTGATAACTGAAATCGTGATACAAAACACATCGGAGTATAGTAGATAATAAACTTAGTAACCAACGATAAGATCTTTTTATTTCTTTTGACAAGATATTTACCGTAGGATAGTACTAGTCAAGTCTGATTTACACTTTGGTATTTTGTAGTTCAATTAATTGTAAAGACAGTTGATAGAATTTATACCCGACACTGGATTTTTTTTTCTATGATTGTTAACAGTTACGTTCAGTATTTGACAGATACTTGCTTAGTATATTAAGTTTGTTCTTCTGCGCAGAACCCGTTTATGCTTTTGTTATTTCACAAGATGTTGAACAATAAACTGTACATTTTTCTGTATTCTGATATTTCTCAAATTCTATCAACAAAAGGTTTCCCTCGTTGTCCCTCGCAACTAGATAAGATTATAACTGAAATATTAATTTAAAGTGATTTTTAATCATATAAACATCATAAAATGTATCTTTAATTTTCTTAAAAACCACAGCGCTATAAAAATTGACTTCAAGTTTATAATTATAACTGACTTAACATAATTCTATCTTTTTAAATTATACACAAAAAACGCGTTCATGTGGTATCGTCTTGCACAACACATATTGTGTTTTGATAACTTGGAAATGATATGGAAATTTTTGTGTAACAAAATTTTTCACTTTGGAGGTAATTAAAATGTCCTTCTTGTTCATAAAAACACCAAAGGCATCAGAAACAGATGTGGTTAAGGTCAAATATCATCATTTCTAACTGACTACATGGCAAACAGCATAAATAATTGTTTACGCAGGTTGAAATAAATACGAGCATGAGTTAGCCCATCTCAAAACAGGTGCTTATTCCAACGCACAGTTTTCTATAAAATGACCATTGCACCGTCATCATGGGGTTCATTGTTTAAAAAATGCGGCTTGTGTATTCAAATGATCAAAATGAAATCAGCCCTTTCCATTCTCTATAATACTGATCTACGAACCAAAAGCTTTTTTTCTCCAGATCATAGATTTATAGAACACATCAATGCCTGATTCAGACTGGGCACCCAATTTAGACACTTAAAGACAACCGTCAGAATTAATTTTAAAAATGTTTAATTGTCTTGGTAACAGAAAATGGTAAAACATACTCTCAGATCTGTACTTTGTGTCTTTTTTGTTGTGAGGGATGTATAAATTCCCTGCCACGTTCGGTCTGTGTTTTTCTTAGATGTTTTCCTGCTTTGTATCAATCTGATGAGTTAAGCACCTTTCAAATGATTTTTATAGTTTGTACTTATGTTTTACTGTTACACCAATGTCCCAGTTTAAGAGAGGGTTGAGCGCTCACACACATGTTTAACCCCGCAACATTATGTATGTGCCTGTCCCAAGGGTTGTCGTTGGTTCATGTCTGTCATATTTGTTGTTAGTAGATTGTTATGTTATTAATTAGGCCTTTAGTTTTCTCAATTGAATTGTTTCATACTTTTCATGTCGGGCCTTTCATAAGCGACTATACGGTGGGTTTTTTCATTGTTGAAGGCCGTACGGTTGCCTATAATTGCTTACATCCACTGCATTTGAACTTTGGTGGATAGTTGTCTCATTGGTTATCATACCACAACTCCTAATTTGTCTGATTATGATACTTAAAACATATAATTATGAAAAAGGTAAATTGTCACTAATTAGCTAACAGAGTAAAACATGTCACACAATGTCCAAACTGAGAATTAAATGCATATCAAAGCATGTTGATTTAAGTCCTGGATATGAAATGTAAATAGAAACTAAAATATAAAATAAAATGAATTAAGAAACACAGAGAATTAAAGCCTAAATATCAAAATTGAGAATTTTACATTAAAGTCCTAAACAATAAAATAAAGCTGCTTTTTCCCTGGTCACAACTTCATATAAATTGGCAAAAATAAGTTGTTGTTTATTTCATTTATGTTTGCAGAACGTTGATTTTGTTAACAGTTTTCCAATTTAATTTGATATTCCGCTTCGCTGGTCTCGTGGTAACATGATCGAATCGAGTGTAGGGGGTCGTAGATTCGATCACAGGCCGGGTCAAACTAAAAGCTTCTCTGCTAAGCACGCGTCAAGCGGTAAGACCATAGATTGGTCGGCTCGGAGTCAAAAAATGTTTCCGGATATTATGGCATGTCTTCCCACAGACTATTATCTTGTGAACTAAAACGTTAAAAACCAGACACAGTGTTTCGGTCAATCCTCCTCCTTCTCCTCCTCATCGTATATAGTAAATCAACTTTATTCCTCAAGTTCTAAAAATAGTCTAATCTTTGTCAGTGAATAATATTACTCAAATTAATTGTTATTTGTTATGTTTATACTTGTCGATTCAATTGTGTATAAATACTTGTTTGTAATTTTGATAAGCAAGATTTGGACTCAGGACTTTACACTGAACACAGTCCATTTGTAATAAAAGTATCCATGCTGAATTATTGATTTATTCATCGCTAGTTCCAGAGTCTCAAGAGTTAGTTTTCACCAGAGTTTCAGTCTCAGAAGTGTCATTGCTATTCAGAGCAATCGTTCGTTGTGTGATCAGGTGCATCACACAGTTTCAGTAACAAGAGGCTATTCAGTCCGGCTCTTGTTACGCAACCCTAAAAGTCATCATGTTTCCCCGGTGACAAAGACAAGAAACCTCAAAATATTCTATGCTAAAGATCATTGAGTTATAATTTCAAAATATTGATTGATTGTTGATTGCTTATCGTCCAGTGGCAAATATTTTATGCATGTTCAGGACGATAATTTCAAAAGCGGAAATAAAGGTATAATAATCGGCAGTATTTCGATATTTATTAACATCTTAATTCAAATATTTTTTTATTTTTATTTTCTTGTTTATAAGAGAAAATATATTGCTACTCTGACGATAAAAGATCGAGAATTAAAAGAAATACGTCCATTCTCAGCGATCGGAATCAATCTTTTACTTTTCAGAGAAAGGTAGTTTACAAAGAGATAAATGAACGATATACATTGTTTACTTATGATATTGCAATTGTTATCATTTACTAATTATCTCTCCATTCAGTATCTTAAACAATCTGTTAAATTATCGTCCAAAATAATCTTTTGATATACAACTCAACAGCTGTAACTGTAGAATAAACTGCTTTAATTATACTGATATATATTAATTTTATGGGTGGAGTTTCTAAGAATACAACTACTCACCAAATTCACCATAGATATCACTGTAAAATTCAGTTGAAATTGGTCTAATTTTTTTAGGTAGATATCATGAAAAATTGAGAATGTAGAAAAAATATCCACAATAGCAGTAACGTCGTCATATCGAGGACCGTTTAGTAAAGTGAATTGATTTTGTCATGGTTTGGTCAAATTGGTCATGGTTTGGTTAGGTCATTCCCCTGAACGATTACCTACTTCTCTACAAATAAGCATACAAAAAGTAAATAAGGTTTTACGTCAAACTTTCAATATCTAAATGGTGGTTGTTGAAAATTAATGTACGTAAAGCATAATATCGAAAATTGACATGGTTTGGTTAAGCAATTCATATATATAGCTTTCACGAAATTATTGATAATTTGTTCAGATGCTTCGTCAATTTAAATATTGTATTCAAGATTCAAAATAATTCATTTTGGTAAGCCGCCGTCATTCGATTCAAAATGTTACAAAAAAACCCCAATTTTTTAATCAAAATGCATCGAACATCAACATATAGAGCTGAATACCATTCTGAGTTTATGGAAATATGTAAAATCGTTAAAAAATATTTTTAGTATATTATATAGACTCTTTAACATTCAATTTCCGGTAGGATTGAAAAACTTTTAATTCCGAAAAAGTACAGGGTAAATTGATCCTTTCTCTTTTTACTTCGACAACCAAAATTAAGTTAGATTAGGAATCTACGAAAGAATTTAAAAAAAAACTTTAAAAGTAGTCAGTTACTAACAAAGTTCCCTATAAATGATCTATGTAGCATTAGGCAGATAAAAAAGATCTAGAAATCTTCAAACTGTTGGTAAAGAAGACAAACTTGCTTGGTTGGAATAGCATTTTGAATGATCCAATTCCAAATTAAATGCTCTGGTTATGCAATTTCATCCTTTCATTTAAGTTCTGATTTTCAAGACCTCTCATGAAGCTCAGATTTTTTTATAGCGGAATAATTGGAATCCGATTTACAAAAAAACATTTACCTCTGTCTGTAAAAGACAAAGCTGCTACGCTTGAAATACCAACAGATAATATCTTAAAATAACTAAATACAAGCTCTGCTTTCTTAAACCATCATTTGCTAAATAAAAATATTCGTCGAAGGTCTCTTCTGATTAAACTTCTATAAATATTTGAGCATTTCCTTGGCATATCCTATTTTTGTAATAGTTAATATGATATGAGGAATGATGTAATGATGCTGTGATACGTAACCAGTCTTTTTCGTTGTTTTTTTTTGGTTTTTTTTTGTTTTTTTTTTTTTTCGATTGAATTGTTTCACATTTTGTCATATCGGAGCCTTTTATATCTACTAGATGGTATTGGATTTGATTATTATAAAAGGCCAAACGGTGACCTATAGTTGCTGACATCCACGGCATTTTATATCCGGTGCATAGCTATATCATTGGCATCTTTGGTATTTTTTTTTTTGTTAAACCGACAGAAATCGGTCTCTGTGGTTAAGTAAGGTGTCACAGAATTGAAAAGAAATCTACACTTAAAACTCATAATATTGACAGCAAAACTCAATTTTGAACTGCAAATTAGTAACATTACTATATGTAATTTCATTTGTTAAGATTTTTTCATTTTCCAAGTGAAAACCATATTTTGAATCTGTTATACTTATTTTCATTAACTCTATAGACTAAAATTATTTGAAGCCCCATGGTATGAACTTTATCAAGAAAAAACAAAAACTGACTACTATGGACAATCATTCTTCCCAAAGACCATCAGGGATTGAAATCAATTTCCATCTTAAGTCACCTCGGTCGATACAGTAGAGGGATTCAGAGCTGCTCTGAAAGCAGGCTCTGACAGGAAGTAGTCAACACAGATTGTATATAGTTTTAATTGAACATTGGAGAATGTTTCAAATGTAAATAGCTTTGAGAAGATTTGCTGTGTTGCCCGCCACTGCGCAAAGTCTTCGCGGAACCATACATCCTTACTTGGAAGAAGAAGAAGAATATGACGACGTTACTACCCGTGATCTGGCCTCAGACATAATTGATCTTACACGGGTTTGTCTACTTTCTAGAAAGTTTTCAGTGGGACAGGACTAGACTGAAGCATTTTTATATATTGCTTTCTATAAGACTTTTACATCTCTGGCTTTTTAGCCTTTAATTAGCACGTAACAATTCTGTGGATAGTGTTTTCACCGAATCAAATTTTGTGTCTCGCGTTGATTTCCAGTAGCATAAGTTTGGCTTAGATAACATACTGCGGACATGTCTAAACTCATGTACCGCACTGATTTTATAGAACGATAACAAACTATCGTAAAAGTACGAAGTCTTGAATCCCTCTTAACGTTTGCTGGATCGGGACAAAGGACTTTGGACATGCAAACCAGCATCGTGCAATTCTTTGCTAAATAGGGGCTTTATATTTATACCGCATAATTGGCTAAGACAATTGCAATTAACATTCTTATTATAAATATAGCTAACGTTACGGACGCATCTGATGATCCAACCAGCCGATGTTAAATGCACACCCCTTTTGGCTGACGTCATAGAGATCATCGAGGAACAAACGTCGTCAACGGTGATAGTCTAATTACAAAGAACAGTGAAACAGGTAAGATGGCGTTGAAGTACAGAGGACCACTTCCATCGTTCCTTACTTCATAAATATCAGAAAACTTGTCATTTTAAGATATAACAACAAAGAAATATTTGTTTCTAATATGTTTTTCTGTTCCCTCTACTTAGTCTGTTGAAATCGACTCGTTTCATGTTATAATTTAATCCTGAAATCTTTAATTTTCGGCCTTCTTTTACTTTAAGGGTCCCAACACATGTAGCCATATAGAGCTATACTAAACTATCATTAACCCTAAACCATACCCTAACCCATACCTAAACCTAACACTAGCTCTAACCCTAAAACTTAACCCTTACCTAGAATATTCCCTAACCTACGACAGTTTTCTACCCTTTTTAACAAGATTGGGGGGGGGTTAAAATGAGCACACATATTCTAACCAGTATCATTGATGGTGTTGTTAGGAATCCTATATCTTTATGAATTTATTTATTTTTTTATGCCAATATAAATTCTTGTTTTTTTTCAATTTTCATAGAGCATATGTTAGTTTCTTAGCTTGCAATGACGAAAACAGGAATGCATTTTGTACCTGGCACATTAATTCCAACCGTATTATGAGTTAGGTACACACTTTAATTTCGACATAGCTTTATTTCAATATTCTCTTTGGATAACTGAGCCAATAATGGAAATGGACATCCAGTTTCATTTTTCAACCAATATTAAAGTCAATTCTTTTGCGTATCTTATTGTGAAGAATATTGAGTCTTAAAGTGTGTAATATTAAGTCTGTTAAATCATTTAAGATGATAATGTCTTAAAAGTGGTTGAATAGTCAATAGCCCTTATGTCTGTACAAATGACAACTAACAACATGAACAGAGATAAACATATGATGGTTGCTAAAAAATTGTGTAATTTTGTAACAAATTTCTGAACACGTATAACCTAACCAACAAAAGAGTTCAATTTACTGCTTGCTTAACCTCGGATAACTCCCTCAATAAGGAAAATAAAAACGAATTCCACTGCTTTTCGTAAAAACAGTTTTATTTAGATATCTGTCAAAACAAATAATTGAAGAACCAACGTCTATCATAAAAATACGGTTATCAAAATATCAACTACCTGATAACTCATAAAAGTGAAAGAGAAATCACTAATATGAAAAAGACACAAGTTAATCCAATATTTTATGACAAATTTAAACACAGATATATATATATAGATATATATAAAATGACTGAATAATAGCCAACGATAAATCTTACGGGGCGATAGATCATATAACTATGATACAGTACAGTACAAAATATAATATATAACCAGTCTAAAAGGGTACAACATCACCAAAAAATAACAATAAAATGAACAGTTTTACCAGAACGTCATAGAGACGCTAGTACAATTCTAAAATTTCCAAACACGGAGCAACGACATACCTAAAATAAAAATAGTAATAATTTGCGATATGAGCTTGCACAACTTTAAAATTCCAAAGGTGACGACAGTTAAGATGTTACAACAACTGCGTGGAAATACATTGCCAATAAACAGCACTGACCGATCTAAGCTTGTATAATATTTAAAATTTGACAACGGTAGAGTAATTAAAACAGAGGCTGCGTATTTAAACACCCCAAATAAATAGCAGTTTGATAATGATAAGATAAATAATTGAACGTGACTGCGTACATCCATCCCAAATGAGTAGAACCCTGTAATCAAAACTAGTATAATTAAAAAATTCCTTAAAAATGTAGGAGTTTAGTACAGAAGCAGGAGCTACTGGAAACAAGTGATGGCAGGAAAATAAGTGATGGCAGGAAAATGAGTGATGGTAGGGAAAATGAGTGAAACATTTTATGTTTTTTTCATTTATGCCCTCTGGGGAAACTGTCCTCAGCTTTCTTATCCAAAACCTTTCCCGAGCAAGTCTGTCGGCCCTAGCTACACATGTATATACATTTATAGTTTACAAATGTTAACCCCATAGCACAAAATACTCTATTAAAAAAAAAACAGTAAAACAACAAAAATACCGAACTCCAAGGTAAATTTAAAACGGAAAGTCCATTATCAAATGATGAGTTCAATTCCTTTTCCTTTTGAAAATACCTTAAAGTTTTTCGTTCACTCTGGGAAAAATTCATGATTTGATCTTGACTTTAATAAAATGTGCTTATATCAAATTAAATTGTATTTAAATTCATATGAAACCTGAAATTAAAAAAATGATGCATATGTTTTTTATAACAAAATGGATAGTTTTCATTATTAAACTTATGTACATATACTTTTTTTCTGAAGAAAATTCTCTAATTTGTCCACATTTAGAAGAAGTTTACTTTTTTTTAATTGCTTGCTTCCAGGAAGCAATTCGCCGACATATTTTCCGTATGCAGAGTGACCTTAGCGTGAACCTTCTCGTAAAAATCCGGTGATCGCAATACGCATGGATCTGTCATTAAAATAAACAAATATCTGATTGTACATGTTAAACACGTGCTCAATATCCATGCTTTTTTGTTGATTGTTTGCTATAAGGTAACTATCGGTAAACTTCGGAGTCAAAACACGGCATTTAATGAGCTGCCATATTTGTTAAATCAGAACAGACAGAGAGAAAAAAAGAATGACGACTATACGATATATTTGCGTAAAATATGATAAAATCGTGCACAGAAGACTAAGTTGATGATATATACATGCATTGGTTCAAGAATTAGATAAACATTATTTTTCACCAGTCACTCGTTTCATATGACTTTAAGAAGCTACCATTTGATTTTTATGAGTGGGGGGGGGCTAGGATGAAATTTGAAAAAAATAGGTAGGACAGGAGTTTTGAGTGAAAAAAAAAGGCAGGATGAGACACTTGCAAAAAAAAAAGTCAGGATGAAAATTCAGGTAAAAAAAAGTCAGGACAAACTTTAAAAAAAAAATGCAGGACCGAATAGAGTGAAAAATAAAAAGGCAGGACAGAGATTACAACTAAAAAAAAAAATGCAGGACAAAATTTTTCATCCTAGTCCCCATAAAAATCAAATGGTAGCTCCCTTAACATTATTGACAATAAGTTAATTTACATTATTTTATGCTTTACTTAGTATACCTAAGGTGACACTCCTTACAAATGACATTGTCTCCCCTCCTAGCAAGAATATAAAAAAAAAAATGTGATTTTCTTTTTCAGCTTACATTTCTTAGATATGTCCGATTTTGACTTTGAATTAGAAAATATCAATGCCTCTTCAGATCTAGTAACCTTTCGACCAGTAAGGGATTGTTATTCGAACGAAACCAGAATTAGATTACAGTGGGATATTGGAGATTCTTTTGATCCAGAAGTATTGGATTATGTAGGACTTTTTAATACCGAATGGAATTCAGTAGATGATTTCTTGGCATATAAATGGGCACCCCTTTATCCCCGACATGCTTACTCAATCAGGCGTAGATGTGTCCAGTTTATGGATTCTGATCTTGATGTAAGTAGAAACTTGACTTTAATTTGTCTTTATTATTTAGCATCATCAGTTTGATTTATTTAAAATTCGTATTGCAAGAGTCATTATTCAATATAAAAAGTAAAATTACAAAAATACTGAACTCCGAGGAAAATTCAAAAAGGAAAATTCCTAATCAAAAGGACATCATTCATTTAGTGATGTAACGTCCCTATTCAGATTCCTCTGCCTTCTCTTGTATTCAAACGGGCAAAGTTTTCGTCCGAGACTATTCTGTCATTAGACTTAATTTACCAGTTATGATGATTAATTAATTGTACACTTTAATATGAATAGAGGGAGATTTTGGGTATACACTTATGTTAATGAGACAGCAACCCGTCGACACTTAAACCAAGACATCTAAACATTAGGATACTCTCTTCAACAACAGACATATGTCTATACATTCTCGCTAACCCTAATTCGTTTGGATCTATAAGAAAAAAAACTTGTGAGTAAATTAAACAGATACAATAAAAGATATGCAATCAAAACAAAATTCACGAAATGTGAAAAAATACATTAAGATATAAAAAAAAACATTCACTGACGTTGTTTCTGACTTTGAGGAAACAATTAAAATCAGCACAGGACAACACTCAACTTTTATAAAGGTACAAAAGATAACAAAAACATGTATAAGGGTGAAAAAGACATTCACTGACGTGGTTTCTGACTTCGGGGAAACAATAAAAATCAGTACAGGATAACACTCAACTTTTATAATGGTACATTAGATAACAAAAACAAGTACAAGGGGAAAAAACATTCACTGACGTGGTTTCTGACTTCGGGGAAACAACAAAAATCAGCACAGGATAACACTCAACTTTTATAATGGTACATTAGATAACAAAAACAATAACAAGGGTGAAAAAGACATTCACTGACGTGGTTTCTGACTTCGGGGAAACAATAAAAATCAGCACAGGATAACACTCAACTTTTATAGTGGTACATTAGATAACAAAAACAAGTACAAGGAAAAAACATTCACTGACGTGGTTTCTAACTTCGGGAAACAATAAAAATCAGCACAGGATAACACTCAACTTTTATAATGGTACATTAGATAACAAAAACAAGTACAAGGGTGAAAAAGACATTCACTGACGTGGTTTCTGACTTCGGAAAAACAATAAAAATCAGCACAGGATAACACTCAACTTTTATAATGGTACATTAGATAACAAAAACAAGTACAAGGGTGAAAAAACAACCAGTACCGTATATCAAATAACGTTTACACTTATGACAAGCAAGCTCAAAGTTCTTAAACCTTCTGGTATGAAATCGTACGTGCCGTCACACACTATAAAATCGATGACTGAAATTAATAATATAGACTTCATAAAGAATAAGCGACACTATCAAGTGCTATGCTCAGAACAAACAAGACTATTCACATTTTAGTCTTGTTTCAAAGAATGTTGATATACAAAAGTATACGACGCAAAGATTGAATAGCAAACACAGTCAAGAGCAATTGACAATTCTTAGACTTGTTAGTCATTTAAATAATATAACTGCCTTGCATGCAATACTGCTTTTTTAATCAAATTCCTATAGATGGGATCATAACTATTACAAAATGTCTATAAATGTGACAAAATTTTTTTTTGTCAGCATACAGAGAAGAGACATCAAAATATAAACGGAGACAAACTTATTAAAAACGTCCAACGTAGCTTATTCAAGACTTTCCAAGACTTTTTTGCAAACAAGGCATATATTTAGTTTATGCCACTATTTACATTACTTTTGTCATAAATGTTGGATAACGAGTTCCTTTATGGTTGTAAGAGCAGCAGTCAAAAGAACTGCGCACGTTACGTTTACTTGATGAAAATATAATACGAAATCTGTCCGATTTCAGGTGTAATTAAGGAAGCCAATGCATAGTGCAAAAGTTACCAGGAGTATTTAATCTTTAATCAGTATAAATGTGTTATTTTGAAAAAGAATAGATTATCAGCTTTTCTCTCTTTCTCTCTTCGGTATCTTACTTTATACCCTCTTGGTCTTGAATAATGTAACTTCATTTTCCTCGTTTCACTCATTTACAAATTATAGAAAGTTCAACAACATTATAGCTGAATAAATATTATGAAGCAAATTAGTTTCCAAAAGGTTTTTGTCAAAATGTTCATAAAGATAATGTAAATATATATTATCTGTTAATGTCACGTGACACGTGTCAGGTACGTACGAGAATAAATTTCTATGAATTGTAAAAACAACACGTCCTACACAGAACAGTCAACACAATCTAAGGTCAAATTTGCCCGAAGGTGTTGTAACCTTATTTTTAGTACAATAATTCGTAAACTGAAAATGACTCGGAAAAACACTAATCCTACCAGTGCGAAGGTAAAAGAGTTTTTCAAACAAAAGACGACAAAAAGGACACAAACAATTGAGATGTTACACCCGTTTTTCAGTAATGCGTTGTAAAGTCTGTTTATTCTTAATTGTAAGTTTCTTAAAATCTTAAGTTTTTGTTAAATTAGCATGTCAGGATGCCAGGAGTAGATTTTGTGTTTCTGTATGTGGCTAAAGGGGATCACGTTGTTGGCATCAGTAACACATTCCAGTTCCGTGGATTGACTGGCTATGAAGAAGACTTCTGCTTTGATACATTAGAGAAATTAGCAGGCGCAAATCCAACAACAGAATCAAGGAAACGACGTATGTAATACATGAATTGATATTAAATATCACGATATCAAAACGGTAGTTTATTCCACAAAAATATGCGCAAAAGAGGAAATAACATATTATGGTACTTCCCCAGTTATTTACAAAACAGAAACCAAAAAGGTGGGAAGTGTGATACTCGACAAATGAAATATATCAATAATCCCATATTTTTTTCTTCCTAAAACATAAATATGATGATGATGGATGGAGCTCCAGATTAAATGAATATTAAGGACGCAAACATGTTAATGTAATATGTTTATTATCCCTGCTTTGAACTAGACTGACACACTGAGCCGGATTTTTAACGTGCTAGTTCACAAGGTAACAGCCCACAGGAAGACATGTCGTCCTACCCGGACCCATTATTCTGACTCGGAGTTGACCAGTCTTTAATCTTACTCCTTAATGTTCTTAGCGAAGAAGCAGCAAATACCAATTTTCAAGTCTTTGGTTTCGAACCTCCTGAACTCGAAGCGAACACGCTACCACGAGGCAATATTAAAACATACAGTATAGATCGATTAAAATTAAACATTTTATTCCACTGCATGTTAATATTGATAGCGATATCAACATTTGATTGGTTGAGACTATCCCACGTGTCGTCTAACAAAACTTCATATTCCCCTCTGAACGTCGGGACTTCCATGTGCGACATTACGCGCGGTTAATGTTTATAACGTTTTGAACGGTTTTTTTTAGAGATAGTTTAGTAATTTCGTTTTCAAAATTATTTCAGTTTTAAAAACAAAACAAAAAGAATAAATGATTAAATTTTGATCGGTACTGATTATCATTGTTAATATCGTGTTTAGTTATAAAAACAAGCGGATAAGAAAAAATATATATAATTCAATATCTTATGTTCAGGAAGTAAAAAAAGTATAGGTAGTGGAATAAAACATTCATTTCCCTTGTCTTAGGGAGATATGAAAATTTGTTTACCTTCGAAAAGTAATATTTCCCTCGGACGATGCCCTCGTGAAATGTGAATTTTCTTGGATGAACAAATCTTCATATCCCCCTCAGACACGGGAAATAAATGTATACTGTTCAAAGGTTCATTGTTAAGAACCTTCCAGTAAGAGTAAAGATTTAAAACAATAACACAATAAACAATCGTTTTTATGTATTGATAACTTCCCAGTTTTAATGATATTGTTCGTCTTATATAAGTTCATCCATATCCCTTTTACAAATTTTAACGAAGTTTTGGGTTGGCTAATAAAATACCCTACAACAGAAACATACAAAATTCTGTTTTCACTTAATTTTTCAGAAACCACTGCCAGTTTACCTCCAGGATTACCATTGTGTTCGCCATCAAAACGAAGAGTTTTCAAAGAAAGAATATTAACGGTGTATAAAGATCACAAAACCTTGGCTTCAGACTTTAAGCCTGCTCAAGCTTGGACTGAAAATTTGAACATTGTTAAGCAGCCTGTTGTTAAAGAGTATGATGATAATGAACAAGTTGTTGTTTCTTATGTCCCGATTGTTCCGCTACAGACAGATGATAACAAATCTACCTCGGCACAGGTTGCTGTAGAGGGAAAAAATAAATCCTCCAACAAGAAGCTGATATATGACATCAGAACTCAGAATGCAAAATGGATCACGGAAGAATTGGTGAGTTGTGTTTACATTGACATGGTCATTTTATTAGATCCATTATATGAAATAGAATTTTTTAAGTTGATTTTATTGAACGTCTGTTTATGTTTTGCTTATCTTATTAGATTAAAGATTTTAAGACAGAAATGCAGGATTACAGTGACAAATAAATTCATATCTAATGTGGGAAACAAACACAAAAAAAAAGAACATTTCAAATTCCATTAATTTTTCCAAACTTCTACATTAATTATCATACCGCCATAATGGACGAAATAATAAATTATGTTCCTTACAATGATATCTGGTTGGGCTCTTTTATTTTCAGGCATTGATACCGTACCCACCGTCTCCTCAGTGTATTGAATTTCCAGTAAGACTACCGTTACTTCCCGGTCCACATGGTATTCTAGAGAAAATTACAGCTGGAGCAGGATCTTGTACATTCTGTAGTCTAAGCAAGGTCGTCATATCAGAATTAGCACACCGTGAACAACTGCATGAAGCAACAATCAGGAACTTGAAGTCAAATCTAGGAGCTATGAAAGTAAAGGTACAACTCCTCGTTCATTTCTTAGTTGTGTATCTTCAATTAAACGAAACATTTTATTTGAGGGGTTGCATAGGAAGTTATCTTAGATCAAAGAATCTTAATTTTACTTATAATGGGTTTTTACATAAATTCCTTCCTTATTCCCTGATTTTTAGTTCGCCAGAATAAAGGGGACTGTCTCTATAGCGCTTACGTGTGTGTGCACGTCCGCAGCACGCATATCCCAAATGACATACAATCATATAACTAAGTGTAAGGATACATACATCATAGGGAATATAACAGCTTCCAATAAAAATACGTCACTTTGAATTATATTTAACTGTTCGTTGACTCCCATTAAGTTCAAATGCATCATATAGTTGCGCGAAATAATGCGCCTAGAGGAATATTAAAGTGTTTTTTTGGAAAAAAAGAAGTAACTATGGCCTACATATACCACCTCATTGACGTTTGTCGAATCTTACTTTTGACTAAATTTTTCACAAAGTAAGTGGCTTACTTATCATGTAACATTGTGCAAGGATGCTTTTGATACAGAACAAGCATATTTTTTTTTTAGAAAAACATGGCCGATGTTTTCACAAACTTTACAATAAGGTCCGATTGATGTGTACGATGGACGTTTATGTATAGTTTGTGAGTGCATCGACCCAGTTTACACAATAATAACCTCGTGTGTGTTAAATCCTCATAATTTTCAAACCAAAATATTTTTCATTTCTAATCTATTTTAACCGTTCGTTAATCCTATCATTTCTTTCATGTGTATTGCGCATGCAAATATCACAGTTATTTTAATTGACATATAGTTTAACAAACTCCTCACTCTTGTCTATGGCAGGACATTTAGCTAAATAAAAATGTACCTCTCAAAAATATTGCGTGATTTAAGACCACTGATTAAAATCGTTATTACGAACATATGAATTCGTTAGTACGGATTTAATCCGCAAAAACGATGCTGAGGAAGTTGTTATCACAGATTCTGGTAATTCGTGATCACGTATTAAATTCAAGCTAGTTTGGACTCGAGGCGAACTTTGTAATCATAGATTGTCTTTTATTTCAAACAGTTGTGCCGTTAGGATTTCTTCCAGTGCAATTGTAAGTTAAGGGGGAGGAGGATCTTAAAAAATGAATGTCATGGCTTGGTAAGCGCTAAAATACTGACACGGGATGAAAATGAATATTCCGAAGCACAAAATACAGGGGAAACAGTTGTGAAGCCGTGGAAAAATTTAAGCGTGCATAGCAACAGATGAAAATGAATAGTCAATCAGCAAAACAAAATCATCCTCCCCAGAATATTAAATGGTCGTCCCCTTATCACATTGTTTCTATACTTAATATATACATATCATCAACAACAGTTTGTCCTCACGAATCCAAAGGCCACACATAGTCCACTCACATAATTGTTTAAACGACTACCTTGACTTTTGTAATAAGTTCTTGCTAAATTATCGTTTTAATTATACTTAGAATAACTAATCCAATAATTGGAATATAGAAAAATAATCAACGAGTGACCGAACAAAACATGAATTAGCAATTGCGCGTAGCGCATGAGTCCATTACCAGATTTGTCTGTCACGAGTTAAACATTTTCGACATTACTATTCTTGGTTTGGTTACTAATTTATTTTATATTAAATTTACTTTTAAATGGACATAGAGTAAAAAATACAAGGAACCACGTTTGTGTGCATTCTAAGTTCGTTTTGATGCTACGCTATTGACAATTAAGAAATAACCCATGCAAGCCATAGATTTGTTGGCAATTTTCATATGGCCTAGGTCGTTATATTCGAATTTTATCGCGAGCGTCAGCGTAATTTTTTACTCTTGTGGATAGTTGTCTCATTTGCTATCATACCACATTTCAAAGTGTAAAATAACCGGCAGATTAAGACTAAGAGTTCCGCTTTAAGCTGTTATTTTTAGCATGAACCGAAAACACTCTTTGAAATCGGGAACAGGCCTTTATTGTTAAATTTATAATTGCTTCGTTTTTAATACATTTATCAAAATATGAAACTTGAAAGGTAAAACATATTTAGGAAGTGATTGTGAAGAAGAAGGAAAAGAGGCATTACAAACCATTCCAAGGATCGAAGGAAGAACTATTCTATAAGAAGAAAATAGGGGATCTGTTGAGGAAGAACAATGGTCTCTTAAAACAGGCTAAGCATTGGAAGAACGAATGTTTGATTAGTCAACGGGAGACAAAAAACATCAAGTTGACAGAAAATATTCAGGTACTATAATCATGTTTTTTTTTATTTATAAAGGTATTTTATTAACTAATGAACAGGAGAAGATGTATTAGATGTAAGCTTCTCATATCTGAGGGGCGTCAGCACGAAGATATGAGACGATTACATCTGATTTACATAGAAGTAATAAATAAGAATTTAATCTTTTCTCTTGTTCTAAAAAGAGCAATTAGTTTTGATAAAACAGGAAAATTGCCAATATCTCAAAATTTCCAGATGCAGTAACACTTTCAGAAGATGTTTTGTATTTAGGGATTTGGAATGAAATCTTAATTGCGTCTATTTTTCTGTCATCAAATTAATACCTTATCTCTGCTTTTGTATGAATCGCTGCCTATCTTGTCTTTTCTGGTTTAATTGCAAAAATCTGAAATTGTTCCTGATAAATGATAGCACTTCTATGTAACATATATTTATTTCAAATTTAACGAAGCCAGGGAAACACAGCTACTTATTATGGTACTTCGATTCAATGTTTCTGGTACACCTGGTACTAACAGGTACTTGTCTCTGAATTTTTGCTTTACCTTTATACCTTTATACTACTAAACAATTTAGAGACAAGCGCCTGTGCTGTTACCAGAAATACATGATTCGTTGTTCCAATTAGAGATACTTTTTTACGGTCATTTACAATGTAGCTTAACTGTTTTTCTCCGAATCTAGGACGCTAATGTCACATACAAGCAAGAACAACCACCTTTTCAATATTCAACTAAACTTCCTTTTATCTCAATCAGTTGATTAACAAAACTTCAGAGCAGAACTCTCTTTGAAAATGAAATAGTGTTGAATAAGGACTGAAATGACTTAATATTGGTAAAACAGATTTAGAGCTTGAAGATTATATCGTGGTAAAAATTACTGTTCACAGTCAATAAAAGCTAGCCAAAGGTTTTTAATCTGCTGAAATCGTGTCTTCTTACTTTCTGTTATTGAGGAGATTTCGCACGTCAAAGTGCAAAGCAGTTTAGAAAAAACACCATCTTATGCAGTGCCCAAAGATATTTTTATGCCCCACCTACGATAGTAGTAGGGGCATTATGTTTTCTGGTCTGTGCGTCCGTTCGTACGTCCGTCCGTCTGTCCCGCTTCAGGTTAAAGTTTTTGGTCAAGATAGTTTTTGATGAAGTTGAAGTCCAATCAACTTGAAACTTAATACACATGTTCCCTATGATATGATCTTTCAATTTTAATGCCAAATTAGAGTTTTGATCCTAATTTCGGTCCACTGAACATAGACAATGATAGTGCGAATGGGGCATCCGTGAACTATGGACACATTCTTGTTTCATATTGGTTTTGATTAATTTTTTGTTATCCTTTTGATATGAAAGTGTACGCAATAATGCAGTAAAAATTGGTATTAAATGTTCATATTCTTCTATAAAAAATGCAAATGATAGTTTTTTTTCCAAAAAAATGTCCAACATATGCTGAACCTTACATATAATAATGTAGGATATCCAACACAGCAGAAACTTGTGCAAATTATGTAACCCCTATTCGAAAATGCTTACAGATAAGATATATGATATTGTTTACAGATTGTAGATGATGATAATACACAGGGAACGCAAACAGCAGACCATCTAATCAAAGAAGCTATTAAAGCTTTGACTGAGAAACACACAACAGATAGTGGTATGTTGTATTATCTATTTCATTCGTAACATTCTTCCTTACTATGTAGTTTGTCCCGCTGCTCTGTGTAGCAATGTTTTCGGGATTCGGCCAGTGATTTGTGTCTTATTTTAAATTGTCAAACCATAAGTAAGGTCTTACACGGAGTTTCTAATTGATGTCAATTGAAATGTATCTTTTCATTTGAATACTAATAATGATATTTTATTTTAAATGTCTGGCATGGGAAAATTTATTTCGGATGCTTCTGATTTTGGTGTCTTTCACACACCGGTTATTAGTTTTAGAGTAAGTATGTGAACAGATTCATTTCCACGAGCCATAAATAAGATCATTCTATGATCTTTAAAATGTGATGAAATGTAGTTTAGGACAGTAAAACATAATGTAAACCAAAGATAAGACCCTTTTCAAACCGAGCTTTAGTCATCACTATGTAAGCTACTTTTCGTGAACAAGTGAAACACATCTCAAGAGTCTCACAAGAGTTTATGTTTGACTGAAAGACATTTTTTGGTTAAAACATTGAGAAAATGTAATTGCTATATGGTGTGAACGATCCTTTTATGGTCCTTTACCAAACTTCTTGTAAATTGGTCGACTAGTGATCTAAGATTGTCGCGATGGGTAACATTCAAATCGTTGAAAAAATGTTACCAACTTTTACTTGGAAACTTTTATGGTATTATGCCTAGAAGTCTGTTATATGATCTTGTATCAAAATGCCGCAAAAAGTTGAATACTTCTAAGTTTAATACTAGTACAAATGTATATAATACTTTAAAGATTTTTCAACAATTTCACATTTATCCATACAATCGGAAATTAATTCAGTGCTCTATAGTGGGCTTTTTAAAGAATAGCTATGAAACATTATCGAAACAAAGTAAGGACAATTTCCACTGAAATTATTTCACAGACAGGGTTATAATCCGAGAGTTCTCAAGACCCAATGAAATTTGATCATTAAAGAGTCTAGATAAAACGCATTAAAAATTTGACAACAATTTGAAATATACTAAAATCCTAATATTATTCAACAAGATTACAAATTTGATATGTTTTTGTATAAGTTTGCATCAAAGGACGTCCTCAACCAACATGAATTAATTTGTATCCTGAAGGCAGAACATACTTTTCAAAATGGCCCTGTCGTGAAATAAATTACATGATACTATTATAACTTTTATTGTTCAGCTGGTATAGTACTCTTAAAGCTAACAGCATTGATAAAAAAAAAGCTGAATGGCATTTATTTAAGACTTTCAATACAGTGATCTATTTTTTGTATTGATACTTACTTTCAGGCTGCAACACTATTACATCGGAATACAGCTCTGATTCAGATAAAGAGGAAAATGGATGGAAAATACAAAATCTAAACGCATGCGTATGTATTTACACTCCTATGGTTTACCTGTCGCTTTTCCTAATGTGTAAAACAACCATGAGGTATTTAAGTGGTTGGTGCTTGAATTTGGATACTTTCAGTCAATCATAAATTTGATACAATCGTGTTGATCAATCTTTAGTTTTTCTTTGTAGTATTTTATAGACTATTGTTTGTTTTTTTGTTTTTTGCCATGTTTCTGTGACTTTTTAATTTTGGTTGTTCCTTTAATCCAGGTTTAACCAACCATTTTATACATAAGGAAATGCCTGTACCAATTCGGGAATATGACAGATGTTTTCCATTCGTTTGATGTATTTGAGCTTTTGATTTTGCTATTTTATAAAGGACTTTCCGTTTTGAATTTCCTTTGGAGTTCGGTATTTTTGTTATTTTACTTTTTGGTATATTCCACCTCTTTGTGTTGTAATTCATGGATTATTTTAAAAGAAATTAAATTATTTGAAACAGACCCTATTTCACTAGACCATTAAGTAATTGTTTTTTTTTTCTTCATTTTTTTTTAATTGCTGACGAGACTTTAAGCAATCACCAATCAATCAATATGAAAAGGTTAATGATAATTTCTGAATACTTAAGAAAACCATACTTCAAAGTCATTTTGGCTCTGGTGGATAGTTTGTCTTCTTGACAATCATACCACATCCCCTCTTTTAAATATAAAACGGGATTTGTAGAAAATATCTGAATTCTGTAGGCGTAACCACCCATATCATTTATTATGGTGTATCTAAACTTTTCGACAGAAATGGCTGTTAACACCACGAAATATACTTTGAGTACAAACAAACCTGTGCAATTAGATAAGTTTTAAAGCCTAAAAGGACACTTTTACAAAAATATTTTATGTTTATTTTTTTTTTGTGTAAATTATAGTAGATGGAGAGAAACTGTAGTGTAAATAACAAAACATATCAGGATGACTAATTTTCCAATCAGTCAACATCCATGAAATCGTCATTCAACTTTTTGCAGGACTAATTGCTTTTGAAAGATGATATTATTTTTGTTTTCTTTTTTGCTGGAAACTTTTTGAAATATTCTTATTGCATTGCATCAAATTTATGTAATTTGATAGGTGAGCGATACAGCCTCTAATTATTACTAAATGCCTGGTTTATAGCCTTTGTCTATTCAAAATGTTTCGGAAAAACTTTGGTATAAAAAAAAAATAAACTGAGGGAATCGCGTAATATTTAAAATGAGAAAAACCGGGTATGTCGTCAGAGTATGTGTCTTCAGCTTTGCATGCATCCTCGATATAAGAATCCAAATTACTTCAAAATTTCACAATCGGGAATTGGAAAAATTTGGTAAATTTACACATGATACGACTTTTCAGGCATCTAAAGATCTAAGACCGAGGTAATATGTTGCTATTGAGTTGAGACACAGACACATCAAATCGGACAACCAATTTTTATGATGATCGTAAAAATTATGAAGTTTCGATTTCAGTCGTTCTTCCTCAAAATTGTGTTGGAACAGTTTTTGTGTCAGGTAGTACACACCCCTGTTATAGTGTTAACATGCATGAGCGTAATGTATTAATTGCGATACGATGGGGACAGAGGGCATGTTACTGGATATGGTATATAACTTTAAGATTACTTTTTTGTTTAAAGTTCGCCTCCAGAAAGTGATATCTCAACAAAGTCAAACCATTCAAACTGTTAACAGAAATGTAGCTGTTCAACGTGCTGTCATTGACAAACAAGCAAAGGAAATAAAGAAACTTAAGAAAGCACTTTCGGTAAGATAATATATATGTCATATCAAATGAAGAAATCAGTAAGAAGTCTACCAATCGCACCTTGTTATAAGTGGTAATTGGGTAAACTACATCATTATCACACTTGACGTGGCGGCTGTGCATTTACATAACCCAAACCAAGCGCCGCTCCTGTCTTTGGTAAAATTACTTGTTCGGGTGTATGACATCATGTACATGACAGATGCAGCTGAATATATTCATACATTATAAACATATAAACAACTAAACGTCTAATTGTAATTGAAAGAATACAATTCACCAAATAAAATTCATGACTTGTTATTTATGTCACGGCGACTATAAATATTTCTTAACAAAGTTATGATAACTGTTTTTTTATGCCCCCGCCGTAGCGGAGGGACATTAAGTTTTACCCTTGTCCATCTGTACGTCCGTCCGTACGTCCGAAAGTTGGTTTCCGTTCTCTAACTTTAGTTTGCCTCAACTAAATGTTATGAAACTTATACACAATGCTTATTACCACTAAATACAGATCAAGTTTGAATTTTGGTGGCGTCACTTTTACCGTTCTAGAGTTATGCTCCTTTACAAATGGAAAAATTGCTAAATTTTTCGTTTCCATTCTCTAACTTAAGTTTGCCTCAACCAAATGTTATGAAACTTATACACAATGCTTATTACCACAATATACAGATCAAGTTTGAATTTTGGTGCCGTCACTTTTACTGTTCTAGAGTTATGCCTTTACAAATGGAAAAATTGCTAAATTTTTCGTTTTTTTTTCTAATTTAAAATATTAAGTCATTTTTAAAATTGGAGTTATCTTCCTTTGTCCATTATAGTTGAATCAACTACAATAAATACTTTATACAATGCAATGTTTAATTTTGCGTTCCACTGATAAATTAAAGCAAATTTTACCCTTCATTTCTAAAAATGTTTTAAAGTCTTCTTTGAAAATTGGAGGTATCTTTCTTTGTGCATAATGGTAGTTGAATCAACTACAACCAATGCTTTATACAATGCAATATTCAATCTTACTTCCTACTGATAAATTAAAGCAATCTTTATCATTCAGTGCTTACAAGGACTTTGATTACCGTTCTAGGGTTATGCCCCTTTACAAATGAAAATATAGCTGAATTTTTTGTTTCCGTTCTCTAACTTGAGTTTGTCTTAACTAAATGTAATTTCTAAAAATAACAATGTCATTATTCAAGTTATTTTTTAAATTGGAGTTATCTTCCTTTGTCCATGATTATAGTTGAATCAACTACAATCAATGCTTTATACAATGCAATGTTTAATTATGCCTTCCACTGATAAAACATAGATCAAGTTGAATTTGGGTAGTGTCATTTTAACCATTATTGAGTTATGCCCCTTTATAAATCGAAAGATTGCAACATTTTTAGTTTCCATTCTGTAACTTAAGTTTGCCCCAACCAAACATAATGAAACCTATACACAATATTCATTACCTCAAAACTAAGATAATGTACATTTTTTTGTTTCCGTTCTCTAACTTGAGTTTGTCTCAACCAAATGTTATGAAACTTATACACAATGCTTATTACTAAATAATACTGATTAAGTACGAAATTTGGTGGCGTCACTTTTACCATTCTTGAGTTATGTCCCTTTATAAACATAAAAATTGCTGAATTTTTCGTTTCCCTTCTCTAACTTTAGTTTGTCTCAACCAAATGTTATAAAACTTATACACAACCGTTCTAGAGTTATGCGTGTTTACAAATAGAAAAATTGCTGAATTTTTAGTTTCTGTTCTCTACTTAAATTAGCCTCAACCAAATGTTATGAGACTTACACACAATGCTTATTACCACAAAACTCAGATCAAGTTCAAATTTGGGTAGCGTCACTTTTACCGTTCTTCAGTTATGTCCCTTTATAACTATATGATATGCAAACGGGGGCATCATCTGTGTCCACATGTGGACACAATCCACATTTATTTTTTTTTAGATAAGACGTTCTCTGACATTTACTTGTTTTAGTATGATTTTTGCCCAGTAGTCAGTACTTCTGTGTTGACATGAAATATCATTGATATGATCATAATTATTAATTATCTGTTTACAAACTTACAATTTTTCGAAATACTAAGGATTTTCCACCCAGGAATAGATTACCTTAGCTGAACTTGGCAAAACCTTTCGCAATTTTGGGTCCTCAATGCTCTTCAAATTCGTTCTTTATTTGGCCTTTATAACTTTTTTGATGATTCAAGCGTTACTGATGAGTCTTTTTTGTAGACGAAACGCGCGTTTGGCGTACATAATTTTAATCCCTGTCTAATTCGTTTTCACCGATTTGACTCAAATTCTCATACTAGTATTTGATTTAATATGTAACATACTAAAACGTATATCCAAATGTCGAAAAGTCCAAAAGAAAAAAATAACAATATATTGACTTTTTATAATGAATCAGCATTTAGTACGAATTTTTGACAAGACGTCATACAAACAATTATATAAATATAAATAGACAGACAAGCACGTGCAATCATACATTGAGGGCTTTTCTATGACTGTTTCATTCCATGTCATATATTAAAAGATATGTAAATCACTGTACAACCTGTATATGAATGACATGGTTCTTCCTTTTTGGTTCCCTTGGTTTCCTTTTCGATGTTTACCGTTTTTTTTTTTTTGATAACTGAATATGCTGAGTACATACGCAACCCATCCCAAGCTAACGTCAAATTAAAGTTCGTATGAATACGGATTCAAATGAGGTTTGATTATTGACTTGCAAGCCAATACTACATTAACATTTTTAAGCTGATTTTGACAAAATTGAATCAAACTGATAGCGAAATATTATTTCGATATTCCGCGTCACAAATTAAAACCTGGTATCTTTGCTGATTATATATGATTGTTTGAAACAAAACAAAAATATCCTATTTTGAGCTTTTGTCTGAATCGTTGCTTATACCCTTTGAATTCTGACTAGCCACTGAATTAGTTACAAATAACACATATACTCCATGTGTAAGTGATGATTGTATATCGCTGTTGATATTGATAATATGAAATACAAAATGTATAAAAATCTAAATACTAATAGTATCCTTTGCCATAAACTATTGGTACATAAAAGATGTCCACATTTGTCGAAAATGAATGTCACCAAAATCAACTTTGTCTTAGGGAATTTTAACCGCATTTTAAACTATCACTCAAAATGTATATTTGAATTTCAATGTAGTACCATATACTGAGTGGTAATAGATTACGATCTTAGCTTGAACATAGTTTATTACTTTTGATTTTAGTTTATAAATTATGTGTGCAAGTTACCTTTAAGTCACTTTAACAACTACATGATTGGTGGCACTATGTTACGACTTTCCCGGGATTGAACTTTTTTCGTAAATTAAAGTCACGCAAAGTTGACCTTTTATATATGGATTTGGCTATTATTTTTGTAGGTCCTTTTGTTTACATAGCTCTTCAATTGTTTCGGTTCTTATGCATCCTTGGCTTTCAAATATTTGGCTTTGAGCGTTCCTGATGAAGGAAAATCCAGAAAAGCGCTTCGGACGCATGAAATTCATAACTTGTTGTTTTCATTTTTCTATAACTAAAGATAAATACACTTATGTGCAGCATAAGTGACTTTATGGTACAATGAAAGAGTGTAACTTTATTTGTATTAAGTCTTTTGATATCATGTTTTGTAAATTTTAGAAATACGTAGGAAATAGTTTTGTACAGTACATAGGTGCTTATCTGACTTGAAACTCATTGGAATTTTGTAATTGATATGGGGGCGCTACTTCAAGCACATGTTTTAATATGCAGCCTCTTTTTCAAATAGCTGCCTAGGGAAGAACACGTACAGAAATTTGGTGACACTCAATTTCATAAAATATTTTAATCCCCTCCTCCTTCCCCTTCTTCCACCTTGAAAAGAGTTTCTTTATTTGTTAATTTAAAGGTGACGAATAGAGGCGGTATCTGCTCCCAAAAGTTGAGATGTTACACTATTATTAACAAATTTATAGTCAAGGGGAGATAACTCTAAATTGATTGACTTTTCAAAAATTTCAATTTTAATAATTGATGACATTTGTTTTTTCACTTATTACATAATATGCTCATTGGTTCAGATTGTAATGAAAGTATTGTATATTTAAATTCACAATTGGTACTTATAATCGTAGTGTATGCAAATTTTATACATGTATCTTTTGATATGATTGATTTTGAAACATAAACTGTCACATCTGTGGCCTGCATCATCATAACATGTGTTAGTTTTATTCTGACTTTAGCAGACCATAAAATAAAGACATCTGGGTAAGTTTAATGAAATACCTAAGTTGTCTTTCTTTTAACAGAAAAACTGTCTAAATGTTTTAAACATCTCAGTAGTTTTTTTTCCTTGCAAATCATTTACATTTTTGAATTGTAAACTGCAACTTCTTAATTTGTGCATTTTTCGAAATTTTTTGGCCACTAAGGATACGGGAGATTTTGATCAAAACTGTCAGACGGCACCTTTCAATTGCAATAAAATGAGGATTTTTACCAATTTTTGCGATTTTGGCTATCATCTAAAACAAATATAGATGTAGTAGATACATAGAAAATGTTAAGGACAAATAGTAGAAAGCTTTAGAGAGAAACTGTAAAAGCAAATATGGTCACCAGTACAAGATATAAAAATAAGTCGATACGGCCGAAATAATGATTAAATTCCTTAAAAGAATTACTGAATGATGATTTTCCCCCCAATTTCTGCTCTGTTGGCCTGAAACTTTCGGACTTATTCTTATTGAATTGTATCAATTTTAAGCAAAAATGTCAAGTGAGCGATACAGGATCATTAGATATTCTAGATTAATTAAAGTAAAGTAGAAAAACATATCAAAACAAGTTGGTAATAATAAGATTAAATTTCATAACTATCCGTATCATTACTATGTATTGATTTAATACGCCTTCTTAAAGAAACAAGTCAAGGCAAATACTACGGCTGATAGCAAGCTAACAGAAATGACAGAAAGAGTTAGAAGTATCCTACGTGGTCGCTTTAAAGAAAAGCAAGGAGAATGGAGACAATTTGCAAGGAAGATCAATGTAAGTTCTCCTTTTCTTTTCATCTTGAAAGCATTATTGTCTGTATTGATTTACTTTGAAATTCGATTTCTTTGTGGGGTATTAACAGGAAAGTGGTCTCATTAAAGTTGATTTGCTGGGTTTATGATAGATACGGTTTTTTTTTGTCAAGCAGCTTTCAGTTTTCATTTGATTGATTTGATATAAGGATTATTTCCTGCTTTTTCAGTTAAAATATTTTCACAATTTGTCTAGATGTGTTAAATCCAGTATGAACTGTTTGAACTACGTTTATTCTAATATTATTTAGACTAACAGATTTTTGTGTATCAGATATATTCTTTGAAATTTTATGCACATTTAATCCTCTATTCTATCTATTTCAACCAGAATGGACCACTCCAGGAAATAAGACCTATGGGAGCAACAGGAGCTGCTACCCAACAACAGGAGGCCATAACAAAGCAACCACGACTTTTTTTTGGAATCAACTCTACCTCTATACCAGGATTACCACAGCGTATACCAGGCAAATCTGAACGTATATGTCCAACTTGTAAAATGGTGTTCTCTCCAAATGTCGACCCCCATGTCATAGAGGAACATATAGTTTTTCATCAGGTGTATACTAAAAAGTTCCATGCTGACTAAATGTGTTCACAATAACTCTACTTTTTCTACATTGTTTTTATTTTTGCATTTAAAATAAAAATCCATTACATAGTTTAAAATAGAATTTTATCATACTTAAAACAAAATCTTTATACTTAAAACAGACAACTTATCTCACATAAGAGCAGTCTTCAGTTGTAACAAGTTACGACATTAAAAGGAGAAAGTACGGACATGGATAGGGTAACGGTTGATTTCAATTACTCACACGGTTATTTATACTGTCGAACATTTTCTTACATTTTCTAACAAGAGTTTTACTACAACTGAAAATATCTATTACTTTGAAAATAAGGAGTTGTGGTATGATTTAAAATAAGCCAATTATGTCATCGTACGACTTTCAACAATGAGCAAGGTATACCGTGTTTTGTAACTTTATAATTTTAATTTTCGGTTGTATATTGAGACGACAGTGATTTGCCAATGTTCAAGTCTTTTAAAGTAGCGAGACCGGATGCGTCGACAAGGTACGTGTCTCCTGCTATGCATGCATCACCCGCCATGCGAATTTAGACTCAGTCAAAATGTTTCTATCGGGAATAGCACACAATCGGTAAAATTACAGATCAGACGACTTTATAAAAATAAGGAGATGTGGTATGATTTCCAAAGAGATAACTGTCCACCAGAGTTCAAATGACGAAAATAAAAGCAGTTAAAGGTCACCGTACGGCTTTCAACAATGAGAAAAAACATATACCGTATAGTCAAGTATAAAAGGATCCGACATGAAAATGTGAAACAATTCAAAAACTAACGGCCTAATTTATACAATACAATTTACGAATTTGACCGAAATTAACCACTGAATCACATGCTCCTGACTTTAGACATAAAGAATGAGGCAGGGTTAAACAGGTTTGTGAGCGCTCAACCCTCCTCGTACCTGGGACAGTGGTGTTGCAACAAAACGTAAGAACACACTGTAAAAATCAGTAGCTAATGACTTAACTCAATAAATCTGCACGAAGCATAAATAAACCAACTAGCATAAAAACAACAGACACAGAGCACAAAAGAATCAATCAGTACAACTCACTAATCAAACATCTTAACTACCCGGGTTAATTGGAATAAAAACATAATTGTCGTGAAGAGAGGATAAAGCATCAAAAACAAAAACTTCTTGAAAGGGTCAGAAACCCGTGATCTTATTGTGCATCGTTGATTTTGAATGCGCTTCTGGATACATGATTGCACAGTTTTGATCCTCTCAGACAAAGTGTCAAGTTATGGTTTATCTGGCTTGCGCTTTATCCATTTCCTGGCATAGTCCTCAACTGCATCCATCAATAATATGAAGCTCTTGTTCAATTTGATGGACTAGGGAATTTCATATTTCGGGCCTTTTGGCTAACAGCTCTCCAAGTTGTTCATGGTTTACAATGCCAAGGACTACAGTTATAACATGACCAGCGGTACTATATTTGTATAGATGGGGACGATGCCAAAGAGCAATCTTGAGGTTTGGATTTTACATCCCTAAGGGTAATAAATACCCTATTCTGGTTAAAAATCTTGGAAGCAATAGGTTTGGTGCAGGTATATAAATCGACAGGTGTAGTTTTATCTTTGAAGTTATCAGGTTTACTATTGTAAACTGTTATAACGAACCACATCAATTGTTTCGTGGAAGTACTGTCCCCGTGAGTTGAGGACGGATTAAATTCCAAATATAAAAGCATGGAAATGTGATATGATTCTTTTCAGCAAAATAACATAACATACATACAAGAACATACAATTGAAAATCAGGAAAAACACATCGCTAAAATAACGGTATAATAGATAACAAAAACACAAATTAAATAATCAACAAGTTTAACACAAATCAACCATTGCATCGTTATTTCCTTTAGATTACAATCAACCTGCTGAAAAGACTAAATGTTTCTTCTTACCTTTTATGCATTAAATTCAAAAAAAGTAATCTAATAATTGCACAAGATCGAGTCATCTTATATAGCTAATGTATGGAAACTTCTCCGAGAAAAAAATCCGCCAATATAGAGTGAAAGACGGCACGATATCATACCAGCTGGTTATGAGCACTTAGTTTGAGCGTGTTTTCAAAAACTGCGATCATTCTTCGATACATTGTGATGTACTTGTGTTTATCACACATTTTGTAGTAATATCTAAGCTATTGTTATTTGCCCTCAGGAACACTAAGGGCAATTTGGCGGATGAAAATCCATATTTGCCCTCGAAAATCCGTATTTGCCCTCGAGGATTCATATCTGCCCTCCTGCCTGAAAATATGTGATAAATAGATTATGACATGGAATTTTTCATATTTGCCCTGGTATTAGCCCTCGACTCATATTGGCCCTCGGGCAAGCCCTCATGCTCAATATGGGAGTCTCGGGCTAATACCAGGACAAATATGGAAAATGCCATGTAATAATCTGTAATTTTCTCTGTTTTAACTGTCTTATTTTTATATAAGGTAGCATTTAAATTGAACCACAAAATGTTTAATCATCCTCTATTCCTTTCTAATACATTAAGATAACTGTTTGTGTCATACATGTGCATATGTATGTAATCAGTATCTTCCATAGATTTAATTTTCAAAAGTTAAAATGGTGAAAAATAAATCCTTTTTTGTGTATCCATGGCAACATTCTGCATTTATTTAAAACAAAATATTGCAAAAAGGGGCATGAAAATGTCACATATTCCTCCAAATTTGGTTTAAACTAGAATTTCAATGCCTATGAGTGATACCTTTTCTGAAACTGTTGACATTAATCTTCTAAATGATCAAATAAAAAATGGGTGTGTTTCGCCTCATTTTTCGTGAAATTTAATCACAAAGTTCGTGCGACAAAAAGTTAGATAAAATAATGCAATAATTGCCGGACCGATGGCTGGGATGGATATGAAAATACGGACTGTCATATAAACCCAATATGAAGGCTATATTAATCTTCAGCTATCCAAAAATGAATTTTATTGCACACTAGCTCTCATATTTGAAAAAATCCACAGAGGTCAAAATGCGAAACTACACACCTAACTGTGGAGTGCTACCTAATATAGAGTAATGTGCTATCTCCGTAATGATTTTTATTGTACGTTTTTAATGGGGCTTTTGTTGGTCCATTATTCTAGATTATACAGGGTAGGGTAGAAATCTAAAGAAACTAGTTGCACTCCGCCACATATCCAACTTCTTGTCAAAGTCTGGAACATCGTCAATTCACCGGTCTATAATCTAATGCATCCTGGGTAATATTTTCATAAGCGTTCCCCAATACATTGTGATTTTTTTTTAAACTGCGAAAACTCAACCAATGATGTGTCTGTTATTCTCATTTTGATGTATTAACAATAAAAAGTAAAACAACAAAAATACCGAACTCCAAGGAAAATTCCAAACGGAAAGACCCTTAACAATTGGCAAAATCAAAAGCTTCTTTCCAATAAATAGCTTAAAGTTTACATTCTCAACAACTTTGTAAAAACATTATATTTTGGGGCCACAAAGGGGTCTTTCCCGGGCCTACTCCTTTATGCCACTGCGGGTGGAGGTTCCCAATAATCATCAACATCTACTTTATTTGGCCTGTTTAACTTTTTTTATTCGAGTGTCACTGACGAACTTTTTTGCAGACGAAACGTGCGTCTTGCGTACAAAAGTTTAACCCTGGTAAATATGTTGAGTTTAGTACAACCACTGGGTCGATGATACTGCTGGTGGAGGTTTTTCTTCCCGAAGGTATCACCAGCCCAGTAGTCAGCACATCTGTATTTGGCAAACATGTGTGAGAGAACATGCTCTATTGCTAATCAAATTATTGCAAATCTCCTTACCGTCTAGAAAAAATTTTGGTCGACCGTACATCAATTCTTACACTATTAACTTTTGAGGATTTGGTTTGTTTCTCAGCTGTAGCGACAAAATTCGGTAGTGTGATCACAATTACAGCAGATCTGAATCCCCACCACTACAAGAGTGATTAAGTCAAGATCACGTTTACTCTTATCTACTTTTTCTTGATATTCTCTTAGTAATGTTTACGTTTTGATAGAAAGCATTTAAGGATAATCTTCTTCAAAAGCATCTAGATCTGCGCATCTTTCTGGACATTTGACATTATTTGACATAATTCTGTTGTATCTGCCAAAAGCTTTTATAAATTCCCGACTGATTACTGTATGATTTAATCAAATATCTCAGGGTTTCTCTTGAATATTTACCTCAATGCTGTCAGCAATAAAGGTATGCGATGGTAGGCATGCATAATTAGAGTAAGTAAAGCAGCAATATTTACACCCTTGCCGTCAATTATTTGTCGCTGCAGGGATTAAAACACAATATCAATGTTGATGAAACCGTCGGTTCTGGCTCCCATATTTCGAATTGTTTATTGTTTTTTTTTTTTTTAACTTTTGAAAATTCCACCTGACAACCAATCAGATAATAGTTTTAGTTGACAAACGGCCTTAAAGTACATCAAATGCTGCTTTATATCTAGTACATGCATTTGTCTTTTAAAAACAACTGCCATGTGAAGATCGTAATATGTCGTGCGGATTTTATCGGTATTCAAGAACTAAATTGAGAGCGTGTCATCCCTGCAATAGGTATCCATTTTCAGATTGAAAAAATAGGTGGCGTAAAAAGTAAAATAACAAAAATACTCCAAGAGAAATTCAAAACGGCAAATCCTTTATAAAAGTTGGGGGATAATTTTAACGAAGTAGAATCTAGACTGGTGAGTTGAACTTATTGTACGAACGCTCGAGGGTGTTTGTTTTTAAATCAATACAAATATCAATCATTATAAAACCTTTGAACAGGTAAATGCTATTAATATTCATTTTATGTACTCGATTTAACCAAAGACATTTTCTATTTACATAGACATATTATGACATTTATTGGTCCAATAAAATTGGTACAGTTAGAGCTATTTTCCTAATGCATGTAGTTTAAAGGTTTGTTGGTTTGATTGCTTTGTTTGTATAAATTTTGCACAAGCATTGTAATTAAGATTGGCATCTGCAATCAATAGATAGGCGGGAATTCAGCTTGTATACATTATACTTAAATGTTACTGGATGTTTAGTATAATGCAGAGTATAATGTAAAGCAAGCCAACCAAACCTTTAAACTATATGCATTAGGAAAATAGCTCTAATGTTATTACACACTTATTACCTGTCGATGTTATATATTTGCTATAATGATAAAATGAGATGTTAGGTACAACATATAAACCTAAAAAAGTATTTTATATAAGGGCAAAATATATTATACAGAGTGGAGAGCCGGAGTGGCGATAGTTACGAATAATTAGAGACACGAAAATAAATAGTAGTATAGTATCAGTTGACCACTTCAAATTTGTTTACATATTATATTCCTTAAATATTTGTTTTAATATGCATTTAATGAATATGATTTGTCATGACTAAAATCTGTTTTGTCTTATAAAAATCTTCTCCTCTGAAACTACTGGACCAACTTTAACCAAACTTGACCACAATTTGGGTATCTAGTTTAATAATTGTGTCCAATGATCCCGTCTACCAACCAAGAAGGCGGCCATGGTTATAAATTAGAACAAACATGTAGGGATAAAAATCAAGTTTTGTCTATTATTTTGAAAACCGCTATTAACGTCTAAAATATCAGACGACTTCTCATAGGAGTAATTGCCCTTAAATGACGAATGTAACCATTTTTGTTCAATTTTTGTCTATTATCTTCCAATCTGTATCTGTTTATATTGGAAAAGAGGTCAGCAAGACAAGTTCTACAAATAGCTCCACAAGGTCGAAATCGTAAGATGACTCCTCATTAGAGTTATTGCCCTTCAATGACGATTTTTAACAATGTTGGCGTTTTTGCCTAATATCTTAAAATCAATGATAGATAAATACAAACTTTGATAAGCAAACTGATAAGCAAGACAATATCTACAAACAAGTTTAGTGGCCGAAATTGTCAGTCCACTCATTATTGGAGTTCTTGCTCTTTAATGGCGATTTTTACCAATTTTTAGTGGTTTTTTAGCCTATAATCTTGAAAACTATAATAGATAGAAACGTTTAATAGTAAAAATTATCAGTAAGACAATATCTACAAAAAAGTAAAATAACAAAAATACCGAACTCATAGGAAAATCCAAAACTTAAAGTCCGTAATCAAATGGCAAAATCAAAAGCTCAAACACATCAAACGAATGGAAAACAACTGTCATATTCCTGACTTGGTATAGTCATTTTCTTATGTAGAAAATGGTGGATTAAGCCTGGTTTTATAGATAGCTAAACCTCTCACTTGTGTGACAGTCGCAAATGAGACGACATGATCGAAATCGTTAGTGATCTCGTTATTGGAAATCTTGCTCTTTAATGACGATGTTTACCTTTTTTTTTTTGGCGTTTTTGTACTTCGGTACTGTCATGATTTATATCAAACAAATTTTGAAACTATAAAGAAAGTAAGGTTTCAACCCCCATCAGGCAAAGTTCAAACTAGATGGATTTGGCTATATTTTTAGGCCTTTTTTTATTATATTGCTCTTCAAATGTTTCGGTTCTAACACATCCTTGGCTTTCAAGTATTCGGCTTTGAGCGTTCCTGGTGATGGTAAATCCAGAACATCGCTAAGAACTCATGAAATTTATAACGTGTTGTTTTCATTTTTTACAGCATTTGGTCGATACCCTGCTGGTAGACTATCAGTCCCCGAGGTTATCATCAGCTCAGTAGTCTGTTATATCGGTACTGACATGATTTGTAACAAACCTTTCATAAATTGTCCGTTTATAATTTTTAAATTATTAAGAAACTAAGGTTTCATCTCCCTCAAACAAAGTTGACCTTAGATGGATTTGGTTATATTTTAGGTATTTTTGATCATATTGCTCTTCAACTGTTTCGGTTCTTATACATCCCTGGCTTTCAACTATTCGGCTTTGAACGTTCCTGGTGAAGGTAAATCCAGAAAAGCGCTTCGGGCGTGAAATTTATAACGTGTTGTTTTCATTTTTTACAGCACTGGGTCGATACCTCTGCTGGTGGACTATCAGTCCCCGTTGTTATCATCAGCTCAGTATTCAGTACTTCGGTACTGACATGATTTATAATAAACATTAAAAAATGTCTGTTAATAAGTTTTGAAATTATAAAGAAAATAAGGTTTCAACTCCCTCAGGCAAAATTTGACCTTAGATGTATTTGGTTATATTTTAGGTCCTTTTTCGAACGCATGAAATTTATTACGTGTTTTTTCATATCTTATATTGAAAACAATAAAAGATAGGTAGTAATCTTAAATTACAATAATGATCATCAAGACAATATCTACAAACAAGTTAATTTGCAGATTTGTTTCGAAATGGAAAAGACGTAATTGTTATTGAGTTTTTTTCTCTTCGATTTAGATCAAAAACAATGTTGTTTTCAATAACATACAGGAACAAGGAGTTTTCGAAAACTCAAAAACTCAATTTTTTTCTCACTATCTTTCTGAAAAAAGTTTTTATTTTTTGTTTCCATTTAATTTACAATAAAAAAATTAAAGAAAATCGACTTCAGATTAGTTTCAAATACTTATGATGTTCAACAACCTTGTCATATATATCATCTTAATTTTGACCTCAACATTCACCACAAAGCTGTAAATAGCAAGCTATTCCAACAGCTCATCCCTACCACTCTGTAAATAGTAATTGACCCCTCGAGCATCCAAGTAATTTTGAGGTCTACTCATAGAAATGATAACTTTGATTCATAATTGATTACGCGAAATATAATCAGAATATATGGGTCATAAGGACTGAAATTGCAACCCTAATGACTTGAATTTTTAAAAGAATGTAAAACTATATACATGTATTGCAATATGGTATCGTTAATAAATTTTATTCAGATTGGCGAATCGAGATGAACTACAAATGTATGAAGTGTGTTTGTAAACCTTTTTCGTTTAATGAAGCCTGAGGTGGCATGTTACAAGTCAAAATTGGTCAATCATTGAAAACAAAATTGATTCTTTTAAAAGATAAAAGATTTATTCCAATTGTCGTTTAATCATAGAAAACGGTGATCAAAGTGTAATAATCTCAAGTCATAAATGATGATTGCTAATTCAGGCTTATGCTACGGGCATTTGTATTTAGAATCTATTCCCTCGTTTTCCTTTTTCTTCGAATTCATAATTAAAAACTTTTCCTTCAAATTTATAGCACTTAGTGAAATCAAACAAAATAACGATTATAAACATTATGTAGATTAAAATCAAATGAAAATAATCTTGAATTATATTAGTAATAAATTCACTCCCCTCCTGGAAGAAGGCTTAAAATATAAAAAAATTGTCTTACACATTATACCTTACAGCATGAAATATTTCAATGAATCGCCTACTCAGGGATTTATTTATTTGTATTAGTATATTTATTTATTATTTTTATTTAATTTTGATGTTTGTTTTTGTATGGGTGCCGTTGGTGTGTTTAAATAATTATTTTGGATCCCCCTGTTACTTATCGATTTTGACCAAGTTTACTTAGAAAATCAGGTAACAAGAAGTATAAATGTATGGTCAACCTGTTTTATTTTATTGTATAAGAATCAGTAATACATTTAACTTGACATGGATACAGCTACAGCTCTTAGTGGCTCGTATATATAATTAGTTCTAGATTGCTCTGACGTAAAACGTCTGTTTTATGACTTGCTGAATTTATATATTACATAGCCTTTCCTAATAAAGATGAAGTTCACGCTGGAAAAGTAATAACCGGCTGTTCTTCTGAGAATCAAAAGTTTTGCAACGTCACAAATAATGCGAAACGTTAGGATGGATTTCAATAATGAGCCTTAACGAAAATGCAATTTTTTTTTTAAATCCATGAGTATAAACTGACACACTCTATCTCAATCCGATATCCACACTGACTTTCCCTGAAAAGGCAGATTTGATCCAAAATATGCTTTAAGTCAACAAATTAACATGCATGTTCCTTTTGCAAAAATCTGGAACACCATTTAAGAATTGAATGCTTCTTTTTGTCAATTTATTGGGGTGTAAAAGCGTTGACCGAAGTACATTTTGTATGAAGCGCGGAAGCGCTTCATTCAAAAAATGTGCGCACGGTCAACGCTTTTACAACCCTATAAAATTATTAAAAGAAGCATTCAATACTTATAATTACATTTTTTGCAATGGGATCATGAAAACACGATTTCTGTCAAGTTTTTCTTATATTCACCTGTGCACTGTGTTGTGGAAGCTCGTGTCATCATGAATATTACATTTCATTTTGAAATAAAGGTTAATTTCAGAATGACGCGAGATTGCTGTTAGCCAATTCAAATAACGTCTTATAATGAAACATACATGTAATGTAATCATATAGTTTAGTTTTATTACTACATTTTTATTTTTACATAAACTTGCGAACCTTGTTCCCTGGCATTATACTATAACAGATATGCTCATACACTTCGCAGGAATCCTATAAAACAAGTGTAGTCAATTGTGTCTGTTCTGGAAGTGAAACTGAAAAAAAAAACCCACGAAAATAATACAAACACGAAACATTAAACAAGGCCATGCTAACTTATAAAATAGATTAATAAATAAACTGATTATTAAGAATTTCCGCTTTGCTAAACAACCTTTAATGGACGTATGAAATTTATAAAATATTCAATTCATTTTTACAGGACTTGGTCGATACCACTGCTGATGGACTATCAGTCCCTGAGTGTATCATCAGCTCAGTATATATACAGTCTGTACTTCGATACTGACATGATTTTTAACAAACCTTTCTAAAATTGTCCGTTTACAAATACAGAAATTACAAAGAACTAAGGTTTTAACTCCCACAGGCAAAGTTGGCCTTAAGAATTTTGTGCTATTTTTTAGGTCCTTTTTGGTGAAATAGCTTTTTAATTGTTTCGGTTCTTATTGCTTCGCATCACGGTGCGGAGCTATTAGTTTCAATCGAAATACACGCCATCTTGAATAAATTACTTTTCACGTATAGATTCTGATTGGATGCGGCTGAGATACAGCAACAGCTATTGGCTTAAATGAGATAAAGAATTACAGACTTTTCTCGGCCAGGATAAGACATTAAATGCCGGAAAATTGACTATGTGTATTTCAGTTCCGATCAACTGTCGTTAATTCATGTTCGTTTTATTATGCATATATTTCACAGATGAATTCAATATTGAATTATCAATTATTAATACGTGTTTATTTGCTTTGTTACTCTGCAATTTGCACGATTTGCTTTGCTAAACAATGTTCATATACCGTGAATGTTTACAAAAATGCATTATCTGTAGTTTATAACTTCTGACAATCTAGGCACACCTCCAGAGTTGTGTCTATTTATAATTGTTTTAATTTTCAATAAGAAATTTAGATTTTTTAAAAGCATGAGTATATAACGTATACAGACACTCTTAAAGAACATCAATTTTTTATCAATCAATATCTAAAAATACCACATTTCCAATACTATTTAACAACCACATGCACACATACTACCTTAAACTAGGGTAGAGCGAAGCAGTCTATAGCTTTTTAAAAAGCTAAAACTTGTACATACTTAGCTTTAGAACATTTGGCTTTGAGCGTTCCTGATGTAAATCAAGAAAATCGCTTTGGACGCATGAAATTTATAAAGTGTTGATTTCATTTTTTAATTGACTTGGGAGTACAAAATCATTTCTCGAGGTTATCATATTAAGAACATAAGATAGTAAGTAGCCCCAATATTATTTAATTTATGTATTTCTGTATTTTAAATCGCGATGACCGTGAGGGCATTCCGATGTATTGTTGCCACAGAGATTTCTACTTACGTAACTTTCGTTTTGACTGGTAACCGTTCTATGAATACGCGGACATTATCGAGTGCAAAATAACATTCCTTATCGCTTGTTATAAATTCATTTCTTCGATGAATACTCATAAAAACATCTTTTTTTTAGAACATAAATTAATAATATGAAAATGTTTTGTCGCTAGAAATAAATATATATAAGTAAAAATCATTAATATCTATGCACACGTACAGAAAATTTGTGTTAACGCATGCGGAAGAATATCTCAAGAACGTTTTGCGGGAAAATATGAATGCCTACTCAAATCCAATCTATTAGAAAAATCGGATTATTACAGAAGAATGTCCACCATGCACTTACACTACACTATTATAAGAATAAGAATTATAAGAATGATATACAAATGGATGAAAATTATATATACACGTAACTGTTATATACAAATATTAATATACTAGTAATATGTAACGCCAAACCAGAATATACTGATTTGTATCACTACAATATAATAGTTATTACCGCGAGGTTGAATTCCCTGTCATTTATTCATCATCCATGCACGAAATTGTCTCAGAAAAAAAATATATCTCTGTACATAAACCTCACTTTCAGGTATAGAGATATGATTTTTTTTCTGAGACAAGTGCTTGTGACCATCCACAAGAACTTGCGGTCATCCGATGTTCAGTACTTCAGTACTTTGATTATCTTTATAACGTGGAAAACAAAATTAAAATCTGCAAACGTACGTAGCTATTGACAGTAAATACCAGCTCTTTAACGCTTTTCTTATATATATATCTGCTATCTAGTGTCCTAACTAGGCTATAAAAATATTTCTGTTCGATTAATTTTAATTTCTAAAAATATCTCATCTGATGTAGGCAGATATGATCTAATTGTATAAACTCTTATTTAAATCTTAACATTAAATGTACTAAGTAATTGAACAACAATGCAATGTGCAAAACAAGACTAGAACGGATAAAACAATAAATGTCTTATAAAATTATGTAATTTGTGTATTGGTCTCCATTCCAAGAAATCCATTCTACAAATCCGTCGTCTAGTACACACTACGTAAGAATATACGTGTGCAAAATTTGTACTTGACCTTCACTAATATCATATGTTAACAAGGTAAGGGGAAATTATTAAACATTCATGATATATGAACTATCCGCATTTAATATTGTTAATTGTCTATTGTATTTTCTGATATATAGAGTGATTGCAGCCTAGATATTATGACAAAGTGACGTCATGTGTTATAGTAATCTCAGATTGCAGACAACTGAGTTTTGCAAATTAAATTATTATAATATATGTACATACATATTTGTTTAACACTTGTCAAACGGTTGTTACTAAATTAGGACATACAGCTATGTGTCTTAGAGTTATAATGCGGGTCAAACATTTTAAACTTTAATATATTTGTGGTGCATACAGATACATGTAAGATAGAATGATCAAAATAAAGAGAGCAATAAGATAAACTATGTTCTGACACATGATAAATTAAATATTGAAAGGTTATAGTTTAAATACTTTGTATGATGTCGGAATCCATATGATTACAGGAACAATGTGTATTATAAATATCGGTGTACATGCAATAGTGTTATTTGGTTAACTGTGTACCCAGTCCGTTGATTTCTTCTTGTATAGAGTTACATAGGAGAAAAGTCCGATGATCTCAGTAGTATGGTTCTGTTTATCTGGATTTATTGCCATTCTTGTAGTATTTGAGTTTGTACAATGTTTTAGCTATGAAATATACAGGTGGTAAAATTATAAAGGAGTGGGTATATCACTAGCACAATGCAGTACGTATGTTACAATTCAGGCACAAAAGAGAAATCAAGAGTGTGTCTCAATCAAGGATTTTGTATGAACAAAATGTAAACAAAGGCATCGGACTATCTGTTTTCCTTGGAAATGCTATGTTAATGGGAACATTTAATTACTAATTTTAAACCACGACCCAGATTAACATTCACATTAAAGTTATTAAATTATGAACAAATTTTAATCCATCTGCTAACATGAACGTTGGTTATGAATGAAATTAATTCGCATTACATTATCTCCGAGTTTACGGGATAGCAACAGAGACTGTGATGGCCTATGCCAATGCAAATGTAAATTTCAATGCAAATTCTGAATAGGCGAATAAGAAAAGCAAATTATCATATTCCTTTTTACTCCAAATTCTTCCTTACTTTTGTTTCATTTTTGACGTTGACATGAAGAGTGATAAATCAAACAGGAAATTAGTGTAATACACATACATCTTCGAATTAAACGCTCAAGTTAAACATTTGTAAAGTTTTGTAATGGAATTTAAAGCAAATTCTCTTGATTTTAATTTGTTGACCATTTATTCATAAGATACATGTAGATTAAACTTCTTGTATTATAATTAATGAAGTAACTTTAAAGGGTATTTATGAGTGGATAAACATTAAACAACAGTTTTTCTTGTGTTAACCGATAAGAGTTCACTACTTTCATCCTCAATTAAACTAGGTTTAAACGACGAGAAAGAAGACTGGTAAAGGAGTTTAGCTGATAAAATCAACATCAATTAAAACATGGGGGTAAAAGTATATTGAATTTATAAGATTTGAAGGAGTTTTTTTTCGCCGTTTGGTTTTATACATAGATAGCACAGACTTGACTCTTGAATTTACTGTTATTCTTTTGGTAATGTTGAACTATATTGCTAGATACTCAATACTATTTGCAAAAAAACATGAATACGAGATAAAATATACCATTCTAAAAATCAGCAATAATTTGTTTTACAAAATTACTCTCAACAGACCAGTAACATACCCGATCACTGAACGGACTTTTCTCTTGTGCTACTTCATATAAACGAAGATCAACGAACTAAGTCCTCGATGAATATAATGACGACCTTGATATCCCATTGTTGGGTTCGTGTTGCTCAGTCTTTACTTTTCTATGTTGTGTTTTGTGTACTGTTATTTGTCTATTGGTCTTTTTCTTTTTTAGCCATGGCGTTGTGAGTTTATTTTCGACTTATGAGTTTTAATGTCCCTTTGGTATATTTCGCCTCTCTTTCAAACATGTTCTTATTTTTATATAAATATCCAAACTGCGTATGAATGAAGAAAGTCCTCCGACTGCAATTGAAATATAAAATCAGTTATGAACAGATAAAAGAAACAACAAAAAAGTCAATGGTGTCACATTGTGTGTCGAACTAGTGTACGGTATTATCAAGTCGAAAATCAAAAAAATTAACGAAAATAGACAGATGGTCAACAGTGATGAACAAACCCTCGTGTCGAATAACAAGTAGGGTCTGCATGAAAAGAAAGGAACATGTATTGTGTCTTGTGGACTGAAGGTAATAGAAAAATAATTAAACAAGTTGCTCAAAGTCGCCGGAATCGTCAATCTTGTATCTATCTATGATGTCGCTTTAAGGTTACTGTTAAGCTAGGAGCATGGTGCTTTGGCAACTGGAATGTCCTTAAAATGCAGCAAACAATTTTAAAATCCTATCAGAAAAAAAAAAATAAGATGAGTGTCTCGTACCTAGGTGTATTCATCCAACATTAATGTTGAAAAAGTAACCTTTATTGCATTGACATGTTATCTCGCATATAATCCATAGGAATAACCGAGTATAAGGTCATTGTTTACAAAGAGTTTTGAATTAGCCCACCAGTTTCAGATGGAAAGATTTTAAACGAATTTATAAACGTATATCAAAGACGACGGACACCAAGTAATTGTTATGTCTAATCTAATCTAATTTATCTTTAAACCCCCTTTGCAGAGGAACCATATTTCCACATGAAGAACAGGTGCTCTATATTTACAGTGCTGATACACACTCCACAATTGGACATCTAACCATATTTTCATGTGTATCTCGGGTGCTCTCTATATACAGTTATGGGTCACATGTAGGATTGTCCAATCGGTCTCCCCTTTGCGTGTTTTCCTGTACATGTGTTTGTTTGTTTGTTTTGTTTTTTTTTTTTTTTTTTTTTTTTTTTATATTTAATACCAATTATGATTAAAGAAGTATTTTTTGATAGTTAATTAGCTTATACTTTGATTGTTATGCATGTCCTCTGAAATCCGAATTCTCACAACATTCTGTGGTAATCCTCTAAGTACTTCTTAATCATGTCTGGTGTTGAATATTAAAAACTTAAGGATAGGAAAAGACAGCATTCAAAAATAGAAATAAACAAACATTTGTCTTCGTTATTTTTGTCTCGCGTTCGACGGAAGTCGCGATGGCGAGACACTGATCAATCCTACATTCCATCAGCGTGTTGTCGGGTCGTTCGTGTCTTCGTGTCAACATGTAAGTTCAGTATGTCGTCAAAGGTTCTTTTGTTTTTCGTATTTAATTTACTGGTAAATGGACTTTTTTTTGCAGTTGACATTTAGTTACACAATTATGTTAATTTTTACGACATCAATATTTATGTCAAACCTTAATGGAACTTTATGAAACTTGGACAGAAGCTTCTTCATGTTTTGGGCCAATCGAAAAAAAAAAAAAATAGATTAAAACAATTGAATTAATTTATTGGATTAATATAAGTAAACAGCTTGTTTCCAGATCCTATCACAAATTGTGTTTATTATTGTCCCCCGCATAATGCGTTATTGGGGACATAGAAATACCGGGCACCCATCCGTCCGGTCTTGTTAGCGTTAGGTGTCACGAAATAGAAGTTCCTTCATAATATAAGTTCCAAAAGGAAAAATATTCCGGAATATTATTTCCACAGGAATATATATTACAGTATATGTTCCTAACGGAATAAATGGTATAGAATATTTGTTCCAATAGGAATAGATATTATGACATTGTTTATAACAAAGTTTCCAGTGGAACTTCTGTTAGGCGGAACAAATATACGTTGACAACGGTACGGTCTATGAACGATTTAAATTAATCAAACCTTCATGGAATTTTTATAAATCTTGGACAGAAGTTTTTTTATAATCAAAAGATCGCCCCTCTCAGCAAAATTCTGAATTTTGTTTTCGTTTTTTAAAGCATTTGCTTTTATTGTCATCGTGTATGGCCATTTTGAAATAGAGTGCACACGTTTTTCATTCTACAGTTCTTTCAAGATCGAGTAAAAGTATGTTTTTGCTTGATTTTTGTAATGAAAATTAATTAAATTCGATGGAAAATTCCTCAATCATAATATCAAAAGGGATAGTAGTTTTTAAATTTGTAATCACTTTACTTAGAAAAGAAAATGATCTACTAACAATTATATAACAGACTCCATTTCCGGGTGCAGTGATACAGGAAATTCAGCGCCATCTATCGGGCAGAGTCCTCTCGATGAATGTATCGACAGGGTACCAGAAAAAAAAAAAAAAAAAAAACAGTCATTAAGCTCGATTCGTCTTATTAACAGTCATGGTTATATTTATTTTTTACGAATTGATTTTTGTTGTTATAAAAGAATCCCTTACCTGTTGTTCTTTTGTTGAATTAATCGGAGTGTTGTATTTGTAAGACTTACCGTTTAAGCGGATCTTCAAAGTCGCGTTTATTTCCACTTGGTAATTTGTGGTATTGAGATATAGCATGACCAGACTGGATTATGTCCGGTATCTCGTATGGAAACAGTTTAAAACAAACGATCTAGATTTTGACATTATTTGTAAAGGAAAAAGATGAATGGTAGCATAGTCAGGAGACAAAAGAATGTACACAAAAGAGTTCTTCAAGAACGATAACTCTATAACAAATTTGGCCTTGAACCACTTTTGATACCACGTGTTTTACTTTCAACAGGGGATATTTTGACCGATAACAAAATCGAGGTAGGCAAACACATTGATAACTATCCTTCAGCATAATATTTACGATTTGAATATGTTTTGTAACAAACAAAAGTGTAAAAGTGTTACTATTAAGCTTTGCTTTTTGTTGAAATGAATCAACGGTGACGTTATTGAATAATATAGGCAAATTATTTTGTTTAAAACGAAGAAACCTTCAAAATTTTTTAAAGTCATATATAAGTTGATGATTAAAGACAGTTCATATATTTTTCTTTTAAATAAAATGTCTAACTATCTCCAAATGAATATTTTTAAAAGGTATGTTGATAGTTATCTTCCTTGACATTATAGTCCATTAATTTTTTGGTTATGCGTTAATTGCTGATATAAATTTGATATGAAAAAACCCACCTTATTGCTGTTGTCAGTTGATACAAGATATAAACTTATTTTTGGATGAAAGCATATGAGAATGTGTGAATTTATGGTTTTTAAGAAGGGGCACCATTCACACATATTTGTATTCAGTGAAATTCATCATTTTTTAAATAATGATAGTGTTTATTTATTCCGACCTTGCATATTAAAAATGGAGGGGAAAGGAAGGGGGTAAGTGTACATCATGACAAAATGTTACTGTAAAGGTTGTTAAATGAAATCTATACAAGAATGCACCAGAACTGTAGTTGTTGTCTCTTGAAAAGGTTATTTCAATTTACTAATAATTATTTAATTTGATGTTTTATCATTATAAATTATACAACAATTAATAAATAGATCGTTAAAACCACCCTCAATCAGTTATACATGGATAGTCAATGTCGTTTAAAAAAAAACCCTTGCATCCATCGATAAATGTCACGCAATTCTTATTTATTTATAAGGATATCAGTGTAGGACTGTTTTATTTTTTGAATAACAAACAATTTTAATAAAACAGTAACAAAGGACAGAACTCTTAATAGGTAATTTTACCGAAAACAAAGATCATAATTGAACCGAAAAAGACATTGGAATGTTATTTATATTTATGAAGGATTTTTTAATTTTTATAATTTTTATTCAAGGTATCCATAAATCTTTCATGTTTCAAATTTTTAAATATTTACCGCCATATTCTGTTCAACTGCAACACCTAAACTCACATGTGTTCAGAATAATTTTTAATTATACTCATACCATACACTAATCCAAAATATAATTTGATTTCATGATAAGCTTAAATACTATATATAAGTATTCCATATTTGAATATAAAGTTTGAAGTGGCCAGTATGTGGCAAACACTGTTCGTTATTTGTATTAAGTAAGAAAAGTGTACGTAATTGCATGTGCTAACACATGGTTTCAACATTTATTGAGCATTTTAGCAGATTTAAATTTATATAAAAATAAGAAGATGTGGCATGATTGAATCAACTCTCTCTCCACCAGAGACAAAAGGACGTAAAGTTAACAACTATAGGTCACCATACAGCCTTCAACAATGAGAAAAACCCATACTGCATAGTAAGCGATAAAAGGCCATGAATTTATAATTATTAAACAATAAGAATGAAAAAAAAAATAACTAGTCTGATTTTATGTACAAAATGATAAATGAAAAGCAGATGTGATATACAACAAGAAACGACACTTACTTATTTACATGCTTCTGATGTTTATTTATACAAGGTGCATTATAACATAATATATCATACAAAAAACAAGACAGTTAGGTTTCAATCATGTGATGAAATTTAGATTACATATTTTTTTCAACTATTAAAACATAATTAAGATTTTTAAAATCATGTTTTAATATTTCTTGAATATATAAAACAATCATTTATATATAAATATCAATGAAATATTACTTTCCTTTAATCTTTGCAGAAACTAATTTGAAGAAACAGAGTATAAAAGCAAAGTGTCATTTATTCCATGATAGGAGCAAATATAAATTAGAGCTACCTCTCTTGGCTAAAACACTTTGAATGGAAAATCCCTATGCAGTCATACTTTTGGAAAGGGGAATTGCATAGTTTAAAGTGACAACCAATAGAATTGCTCAGTGTTTTGAGACAGGTGAAGGTCATAAATTATTGAATATTTAGAAAAAAATATATGGAAAGTGAACTTTAATTTTTTCCTGACATAGCTATGAATGGATACGACCAAGAATAGATAATTAAGGAATTAAGGACGATTTTCAAAGTTTCAAATAGTTTAAACCTGGCACTATGAAAGAATTGGGTTTTACCTATTTATTTAAAAGAAAAAAAAAAAAAAAAAACAGATGTCAGGTGGAATAATTATAGTGAGTAATTTCTGTGTTAGGTTCTACTTTCATTCATATGTCAACTCTTAAGAGTCATAAGGGAACCACCATTTAACTCTGAGGTTGGGGTGGGGTGTTTAAGTAAAAATTAATTTTCTGATTCCCCAAGAAAAAAATACTCAAATCAGAGAGTGAAAAAATTCTGATTGAGAGTTTTGCATTTTTTTTTAGGATAAGTTCATTAAATTATTTTTGCAAAAGGAAAATTTGATTGTTTACTAGCTCCTGACTTGAGACAGGCACATCCAGAATATGGCAGGGTTGAACATGTTTGCTGGAGGCAAACCCTCCCCTTACCTGGGACAATGGCGTAACAGTACATCATAAGAGCAAACTATAAAAATCAGTCGAAAAGGACTGACTCATCAGAACGATAAAAAAGCACAAAAAAGTTAACAAAAAAAGCCACAAAACCTACGTACATTTCATAAAAATTATAGTGCATTTCAGATTTATCAAGTTATCAGAATACAAACTTAATGGTTTTTACTTGCGACAGATCTGAAAACAATAAAGACAAGAAATAAATGATTTTACTCTGTTTTAATTTCCCTTGCCCATAGATCCCCCTGAATTCTATATAAACTATCTAATGCATGTATATTTTATAGTGTGTCTTTCTATGTTGTGATGTTACACTATTGTTTCAGAAAAAGGGTGAAGGTTTGGTACCATTAAAACGTTTAAACCCGCTGCATTTGTTTGCACCTGTCCTAAGTCAGGAATCTGATGTTCAGTAGTTGTCGTTTGTTGATGTGGTTCATAAGTGTTTCTCGTTTTTTATATAGATTAGACCGTTGGTTTTCCCGTTTGAATGGTTTTACACTAGTTATTTTTGGGGCCCTTTATAGCTTACTGTTCGGTGTGAGCCAAGGCTCCGTGTTGAAGACCGTACTTTGACCTATAATGGTTTACTTTTATAAATTTTGACTTGGATGGAGAGTTGTCTCATTGGCACTCATACCACATCTTCTTATATCTATATAATACCAATAAGCTTTATGCACACATAAAATTCCTTGGAACCTATCGGTACTACAATATATATTGTTACGATTTAGTAATCGTATGATTAAATTAATGGATCTCGTGTTGTCCATAATTTATAGTAGTAATTTTACGAATCAGCAGTTTTATTAACGCTCTTACATCGCTGCTTTTACGATGGAATTTCACCTCGTACAGAATATTTACGGTTGGTTGGCAGGTATGTTTATGATAAATATTATGGGAATGTGTTTACCTTCTCAACTTACTTATTTTCTTAATGTAATAACTTGTGTTTTAGCCGTAATCATCTAAATCCCAACAGTGCCATAAAATTGAGAATGGAAATGGGGAATGTGTCAAAGAGACAACAACCCGACCACAGAACAGACAACAACAGAAGGTCACCAATAGGTCTTCAATGCAGCGATATATAGTCTATTTACTCGAGCAGCCATATTAGTTGTGTATTGGCGGTTTATTACACGAGATTGCTTGTTTACATAACAAACGTTTTGATTGGTTGATCTACAGACCCAAAAATTATAAATAGAAGGTTGAAGAAACGAATTGATTGGTTGATCTACTGACCCAAAAATTATAAATAGAAGGTTGAAGAAACGAACTTCAGATCATCACATTCAGTCACGTCTCAGTCATTACAGCTGAACGGACGTGCTGGGTCAGCTCTCCTTTACCCGCTATCTTCGATGAGGGTTTACTTTTAGATGGATCAACGACTTACTACTTTAGATGACAGAAACCAATCCAACGCTGTACAGTAAACGTTTGTTTTTGTGCGTAAATTCCCGCGTCAACATGCACTCCAAAACCCATTGTGGGTGGGGCAGTGTTATGCCGACTGACGTCCGAGGGTTGTATCCGAGGTGTTAGATGATGGACCTTCATTTCACTGTCTCACGACTTTGGTGCTGATAATGCTTCCTGTCACCTTGAATACTACGTCCGAGACTCATCTACCAGTACTCCATCATCGAGGTTAGCGGGCTGCAAAGCTGACCAATCTGGCCCTGAAAGCAGCCGTTGTGAAAAATAACATCAAAATAGTCAACAGAAGAAAATCAAAACAACTCACAAAACCAAGATGGCGGCCTACTAAAATTGCGTTCTCCACCTGTTCCTGACCGATGGCACAAATTATTTAAACGCTCACCAAACGCCTTCGAGCACAGAGCCGACCGTGCGAGGGCTGAACAGCCAGTCAAGGTCGTTAAACACTCCCAGTAGTAGAACTTCAGATTTATTCTCATCGTCTGCAAGAGCAGTCACAAATTTAGCTTAGTCGTTCTATTTTAGTCAACCTGGATTATTATAAATATGTCTGAGCCACAGTCAACCTTAAGTTTGGTACGCAGGTTTTAAATGTTTTAAGAAAAACTAAACCTTCTAAAAAGTAAAATCACAAAAATACTGAACTCCGAGGAAAATTCAAAAAGGAAAGTCCCCAATCAAATGGCAAAATCAAAAGTTCAAACACATCAAACGAATGGATAACAACTGTCATATTCCTGTCTTGGTACAGGCATTTTCTTATGTAGAAAATGGTGGATTAAACCTGGTTTTAAAGCTAGCTAAACCTCTCACTTGTATAACAGCCATGGGACACATGGCTATTGTTTGTTTTGCACAAGTCAACCTACGACCTACGGGATAGTCCCGTCAGCTGTCGTTCCACTTAGTCAACCTTCTATCGTTATGATAATATGAGAGGTTGTCTGGAAATCTACTTTAACTTTAACAGAAAGAAATAAGATATATGAATATTTTATTAAATCAACCCTTATAAGTATTTTATACTATCGGTAATAGAACAACCTTCTACAAATCAACCTACGGAAACAATCAACCTTATTGGAATTTCAAGTCAACCTTCCTGACCTATAAATTATAGATGATTATGGCATGTTGTATATAAATATAAATGTATGTTTTTATGATGAATTGTAAATATTTGATTATATAGATGCTACAAATAGTACGTCTGAAATTTACACCTGACTTAGTTATTATTTCAACCTTATACCAACTCAAAGGATCCATGCAAATTATGTTCGATCAAGCCTCTTATTCAATTTAACCTACCACTCGGTTAAAGGGGCGAAATCGTTACATTGATGTTAGAAGTGGGATTCTATTTAATTTTGAATTTGGTGGTTGAAATGATTATATAAAATTATACTGAAAAATCTTTAGTATATTTGACTGATGTTAAACTGTTTCACTAAATTTTTATAAAGATCTAAATTGAATTACAAATGGTAAAATTTTAGTACATTATGTATGATTCTGGAGAAGTAATTATAGCTATTAATCATTCTTTCCAAGAGGAAAATGATGGGGAAATAACCATTCCTTTAAATGAACAGAAGGTTGATAGTGTTGACTATGCAGAGCAGACAATAAGCCATGACAAAGAACAAAATATATGTGTAAATGAATTAAGAAACCTTAAAAGTTTATTCCATGACCAATTAGAGGAGATAACTCATGATTTCTCTAATTGTCAAAAAGAAGTTATCTGTGCTGTAAATCAGATAAAAAGAGATTTTGAAGATGAAATTTCTTCTATTAAAGGTCGTTTAAGCAAAATTGAAGATGATGTACATGAAAACAAGTAAAATATTTCTATCATTTCTAAAATGATGGAACAAGATAAAGATTTAGTAAATCACAGTAATCACATGAGTGACATTGTAAACGCTGAAAACATATCTGAAGTGATACCAGATGTTGGGCAAGCAGTTCCTGGTGCAAATATTAAGACAAATCAAAATACAGAAAAACAACAAAAAAAACACAGATAATATTTATTTATTTAATAAAGACAAAATGTGTAATGTAAATCAAAACTATGCTGTACTGGATAGACCTCAGGTTCCAAGATTGACCCATTCCCATACCCATTCACACAAGTCTAGTAATGTAACCATGAAGCCACAGTTGTATGAGGGAGATGAAGATTTAAATGAATATTTAGCTCAATTTGAAATTTTAGCTGAAATAAATGGTTGGAATTATGCAACCAAATCATTATATTTGGCTGGTAGTTTAAAAGGGGAACAAGAGCTCTGTTAAATGAACTAGATAAAGAATCTAGGAAAGATTGTAATAGTTTGGTAAAAGTTTTAGACAATAGATATGGTTCAGCAGAGAAATCAGAACTTTTTATGGCGAAACTCCAGACCCGTATGAGAGGTAAGGAAGAAAGTTTACCTGAGTTGGCCCAGTCAGTTCAGAAATTGACTAGGCAAGCTTATCCAAGTGCCCAATCCACAATAACTAGTGTATTAGCACTAGAACATTTTATAGATGCTTTACCAGATGCTGATCTGAGACTAAGACTTAGGGAATCTAACCCCAAATCTATACATGAAGCGGAAACACTAGCTGTTAGGCTGGAGACATTAAAGTTAGCAGAGAGACAAAAAGGGCGCATGGTTAGACAGGCAGATTCAGTTCATACTGAGAATAATAAATTGATACAGAGTTGAACAATGACAAGGGGGAGGATTTTAAATCATTAAGGCATGAGTTGTCTGATTGTAAGAAGGAACTGGTATCTTTAACTAGAGATATTAAGGGTATGTTCCAAAACCAGAATAGGAATAGCCAAGGGGAGGTAATCAACAGAGGAATTATCAAAATGGTCAGAGAGGATATAATAACTAGAATAAGAATTTTGGTCAGGAAAACAGAAATTTTAATCAAAGAAATAATAATTTTGGTTAAAATAGGCAGAATCAACCTAATTACTATCAACAGGGAAACCAGTTGAGGTCGGACTCAGGGGTCGGAGCCAGGCCAAGTCAGAATGGCCCAAATCGATAAAGATAAATGAATCTTTGGCAAATAATGAGGGACTATTTGTAAGAGCTAAAATTAATGATAAATATTTAGCTTTTCTTGTGGATACAGGAGCAAATGTTACTATTTTAAGTAAGAAATTTATTCATGAAATCAATCTCTCATTACTTCCAAAAATTAATCCTGTGAATATTAATTTAATTACTGCTACAGGTGATAGTGCACCATTTATAGGACAAGTTGATGTTGAAATTTGTCTTAAAGATCATATTTATCACCACAATGTTTTAGTGGCTGATGTTTCCAATGAAGGAATCATTGGGATGGATTATCTTGTGACTCATGACTGTGATGTCTTGTTAAGTCAAAATAAGTTGAAAATTAAAGGGGAGATAATTTAATGTTTTCATTATGCAAGTAGTGCTTAATCTTGTTATAGAGTTGCTATACAAGAGACAGTAAATGTGCCTCCTAATTCAGAGAAGATTGTTTCTTGGGAGTCAAATGAACCTATTTTTAGAGGTTTAGCTGGTTTAATAGAACCTAATGAGAAATTTATGGAGAAAAATGGTTTATTGGTGGCAAGATCAATTGTACATCCAGAGATGTATAATATTCCTTTGAGAATAATAAATATAAATAATGAGCCCTGTACTTTATATAAGGGTACAATTATTGCTACCTGCAATAAAATAAATGAAGAAGATATTCAAACTTCTGAGTTTGTTAATAATGTGGCTGGTGGCCAAGCTACAATAAATAAAGGGAGACAATTACCTGATTATTTACATGAAGTATTTGAGTCTAGTCAAGTTAATCTTGATAAAGATCAAAGTGAAAAATTTAAAGATCTTTTAATGGAGTATAGTAATATATTCTCAAAGTCCTCTGAGGACATTGGTTTTACTGATTTAGTTGAACATACCATAAATACTGGAAATCACCCTCCAGTACGTCAGCAATCCAGACGAATACCCCTAGCTAGAATGAAAGATGCTGAAGCTGTAATTCAGAAAATGGTTAAGCAAGATATTATAGAACCCTCTACAAGTCCCTGGAACTCCAATATTGTTCTCGTGAAGAAGTCAGATGACAGTTGGAGGTTCTGTATTGATTTTCGCTCCGTAAAGTTACAGGTTTTACGACCATCCTACCCGTTACCTCGTATAGATGATACAATAGATTCATTGTCAGGCTCCTTGTTCTTCTCAACCGTCGATTTAAAGTCAGGATATTATCAGATTCCTGTAGCCAAAGAAGATAGACCAAAAACAGCCTTTTCTTTTCCAGGAGGTGGTCTCTGGCAGTTCAAAAGAATGCCCATGGGGCTATGTAATAGTGCCCCTGTTTTTGAAAGATTAATGGAAACAGTTTTATCAGGTTTGACCTGGAAAATTTGTCTAGTTTATTTAGATGATATTATTATTTTCTCAAAATCATTTGAGGAGCATCTGAAAAACTTGAAAGAAGTTTTTCAAAGAATAAAAGCAGCTAATTTAAAGCTGAATCCCAAGAAATGTAATTTTTTAAAGACAGAAGTTAAATTTTTAGGTCACATTGTTAGTGAAAGTGAAGTAGCTACTGGCCCAAATAAAATTCAGTCAGTTAAGGACTGGCCAGTGCCCAAGAGTATAAAAGATGTGAGAAGTTTTCTAGGATTTACATCCTATTAAAGGAAATTTATTTTAAAATATGCTGATAAAGCTAAAACTTTATATAAGGTTACTGAAAAAAAACAGAAATTTGGCTTGACAGACGATTGTCAACAATCCTTTGAGGAATTAAAGAATACCTTAATTAGTGCACCTATTTTAGCCTACCCAAAAAAGGAGGATTTATTTATTTTAGATACCGACCAAGTAATGTTGGTATGGGAGCAGTGCTATCCCAACTCCAAGATGGAGTAGAAAATGTAATTTGTTACTTTAGTAAAACTTTCAGTATATCAGAGAGAAAATATTGTGTTACCAGAAGAGAGCTACTAGCTGTAGTAGCCTCTATTAAACATTTTCACCATTATTTATATGGTGAATACTTCAAAATTAGAAGTGACCATGGTGCATTAAGTTGGTTGTTTAATTTTAAGAATCCAGAAGGTCAGTTAGCTCGTTGGTTCGATGTCCTGGCATCATATGATTTTAAAATTGAGCACAGAGCTGGAAGGTCCCATAATAATGCCGACGCCCTAAGTCGACGTCCTTGCTATAATAAAGAATGTCCTCACTGTGCTAGAGCAGAAATAAATTATGAATTGGTTCCAACTTATAAAGACAGTTTTACGGTTGAACATTATAATGATAGTGTCACTGTTAGTGAATCTTGCAGAAATGTTCAAGATGTCAGTGCAGAGTTGTCAGTTACAAAACCTAGTATTAGCTGTATATATGAAGATAGGAGACCAAACATGACAAGTGACGAAACGTGCTACAAAGTAAAAAGTCATGTCATTCTTAATAACTTTAATAGTAAGGGTCCAGAGAGAAACCCTGATGTACTCCCTGTTCATTCTAAAATAGTGAGAGTTTGTACCAGATCTAAGGATTATGGTTGTAGTCAAAATGAGAAGGACAACCCAGTTAAAGAAGTTAATTTTTAAAATGTTTCAGAATCTCAGTTATCTGATGATGTAATCAGTATAATTATTCAGTGGAAAATAGATGAAGTTAAACCCACATGGGCAGATGAATCCCATATGAGTCCTGAAGTTAAATTTTATTGGTCAAGATTAAATTCTTTAATTCTTGTCAATGGAATTTTATATAGAAAATGGGAAAGCTATAGTGGAAAACATAATGATCTAGATATTGTTCTTCCAGCTAATTTTAAAAGGTTCGTGTTGAACCAAGTTCATAACACAGTGACCGGTGGTCATCTTGGTGTAAGAAAAACTCTGTCAAAAATTAAACAGAGATATTTTTGGTATAAAATGAGACAGAATGTTAATTTTTGGTGTACCAATTGTGATATTTGTGCTTCTAAGAAAGCACCTTGTAAAAAACCTACGGCCCCAATGAAACAGTTGTGGGTGCTCCTTGGGAAAGAATGGCCATTGACATTCTAGGACCTTTACCATGTAGGTTGAATAATAATCGCTATCTAATGGTAGTTCAGGATTATTTTTCCAAATGGACGGAAGCCATACCAATTTCAGACACTGAAGCAGTTACAGTTGCTAAGAAATTTGTAGAAAGAATAGTAACCATTTTTGGGGTTCCTCTTTCTATTCACTCAGACCAAGGGTCTAATTTTGAGTCTCATGTGTTTTAAGAGATGTGTAATATTTTGGGTATTCATAAAACCAGTACAACACCATTCCGGCCAAAATCGGATGGTATGGTTGAAAAGTCGAATTCAACTATTGAAACTGCTTTTGTAAGCAAACACCAAAGAGATTGGGATGAATATATTTATTTATTAATGTTGGTCTATCGGTCATCAGAACATGAGAGTTTAGGTACATCTCCATATTCCATGTTATTTGGAAGAGAAGTTAATTTCCCAGTAGATTTAATTCTGGGTAGACCAGAGACTGAAAAGTCACCTTTATGTTTAAAAACTGTTTATGCATATAAATTATCTCAAAAAGTTAGAGGTAATTCTTCAATTTGCACGAAATAAATTAAAACTGTCAAGCGACAGGATGAAAAGAAATTATGACATTGGAACTAAAATGCAGAAATTTGATGCAGCAGATATAGTGTGGTTGCACAATCCTCGTCGTGTAAAGGGGTTGTGTCCAAAATTACAAAATAATTGGGAAGGTCCATAATATTGTTGTAAATAAACTTAATGATGTGATATATCGTATACAGAAAGGTCCAAAGACCAAACCTAAAGTAGTGCACCAAGACAGGTTGAAGCCCTATCTTGGAGAAAATGTTCCAAGTTGGTTTAAATAGATATGATGGGTATACGGGGAAGTGAAACCCTAAAATTCCATATATCTATCCAGTATAGTACAGTTTTTAATTTATTTATTTTATGAAAATATATAAAAATTAAAATAGCAAATTTTAAAGGAGATGTTCCTTTTAATAATTGCAGGTTACAGTGTACACGTGTGGCATTTGTCACGATTACAGTTTTGATCAGTCCATCATATGTAAAAGACATATGACTGAGCAACACAGTGGTTTCGGGTACAGGTGCAAGGAATGCTGTGCCGTGGTGAGTTGGCGAGCCGCTCACAAAAAGTGTGATGGAAAATTAAATCTAGTCAACAGGACAACCATGACCTGTACTAAGGAGGAAGAGGACCGGTTTCTACTATTTCAGAGGGAAAGGGAGGAGAAGATGATTATAAAGAAGGTGAATAACGAGGAGAAAAATATTCTGCAGAAGGACAGCAAGAAGAGAGCTCACAGGAGAAGGAGCAGGATTTGGGTTCAAAGAAGCAGAGAACAGTCCTGGGAGCTTTATATCCAGAGAACAGTATGTCTTTTGAGAAGGTTATAGAGAAGAAACAGGGAGCCAAAGAAGGCTCAAGAGAAGACGAGAACTCCAGAGGAGGACAGAAAGAGGAAAGAGAAGAGGAAAAGAAGAAGAGGAGGAAGGAAGAGAAAGGAAAAGAGGTGGAGGAGAACGAGAACAAGAAAGGAAAAGAGGAGAAGGAGAAAGGAGAAGTGGGGAAGGAGAGCAAGAAAGGAAAAGAGGATGTGAAGGATAAGGAGAAGGAGAACAAGAAGGAGTCTATGCAACAGCAAAAAGACGTCCTTTCAGTCTTGTTAGAGGAGATGGAGACTTCCTCGGTGGGAAGTCTCGAGGGAGTATCGCTATGCGATCTGGGAGAAGAAGAATTTTTAGAGGAGATTGGGGGATTGAATTCGACATTGAAGCCCATTTCTCCTCTGCCAGCTGATCCCTGTATGACCATCCCTGCTATTGACATCCCTGATGTTGACCTCCCTTCATTAGAACCACCCCTCAGCTCTACTAGTTTATGCCTCCCTTTATCCACACAACCTTGCCCAACATATTCGCCGACCAAGGAACCCCTCTCCCCATCTGATTTAAGACAAGCTACTGCAACCTACACCTCTAACCCAGTAAAGAAACTTAAATTGGAACAGATACAGAAGAGCCAACAGTCACGTTTTTTCATCAATGTTGGTGGAACCAGGTTTGAGACCTCCGCCACAGTTTTAAAGTCATATCCCAAATCTATACCATCCGCCATGATTGAGGTTGACTCGCCTGTGAAACCCTATATTTTTTATGGCCGCCATACATATTTTCTTGGCCGTGATGCCAAACAATTCCCTCTGATTCTGAGTTATTTAAGGAATCAGGCCCAGATTCATTCCGACATGCTTCCCAGAGATGTCTGCAGTTTACGGGAGTTGCAGGTGGAATGCAACTTCTATGAGTTGAAACACCTGGACCTCGCCGTCCAAAAGAAGATCTTGGACCTGGGCAGCTCACTTTGATTTAGGGGGGGTGGGGAAAATTTATTTTACAGGATCATGTGATGGATAGTATATATATATATATGTGTGTTACTTATATATTTCTATTATGCATAATGATGAAAGATATTCTTAATGCAGTTACAGTATTACCTTAGAAAAGCCCTATGATGTTTTTATGACTGAGAAGTAATTTATCCTTTTCTTTTCTCAGGTTTTACTGTCCAGTATTGGCTTATTTATTCACATATAGTAGAAGGTCTTGTTTATTATGGATTTTATATCCATTGATAGTGCTATTTGATACGTCATTATTTAACATAATTTGTTGTTGAATTTTCATAAACCGTTTACTGGTATGTGGATAGATGAGTTTAAAGTTAGAGTGTATAGGATGAATTTTGTATTGTAAGACAGTTTTGTCTTATGAGATTTTGTTTTCAAATTTTCAGCCAACCAGCCAATTAATTGATTAATTTAATAAATGTATATATAGTTTCTGTGCATTTGAGGACAAACGCCTAGTGGTTAGGGGGCTGTGTTACGATTTAGTAATCGTATGATTAAATTAATGGATCTCGTGTTGTCCATAATTTATAGTAATAATTTTACGAATCAGCTGTTTTATTTACGCTCTTGCATCGCTGCTTTTACGATGGAATTTCACCTCGTACAGAATATTTACGGTTGGTTGGCAGGTATGTTTATGATTTATAAATGATGTAGGAATGTGTTTACCTTCTTAACTTATTTATTTTCTTAATGTAATAACTTGTGTTTTAGCCGTAATCATCTAAATCCCAACAGTGCCATAGTCTATTTACTCGAGCAGCCATATTAGTTGTGTATTGGCGGTTTATTACACGAGATTGCTTGTGTACATAACAAACGTTTTGATTGGTTGATCTACTGACCCAAAAATATAAGTAGAAGGTTGAAGAAACGAACTTCAGATTTATTCTCATCGTCTGCAAGAGCAGTCACAAATTAAGCTTAGTCGTTCTATTTTAGTCAACCTGGTTTATTATAAATATGTCTGAGCCACAGTCAACCTTAAGTCTGGTACGCAGGTTTTAAATGTTTTAAGAAAAACTAAACCTTCTAACACATGGCTATTGTTTGTTTTGCACAAGTCAACCTTCGACCTACGGGAAAGTCCCGTCAGCAGTCGTTCCACTTAGTCAACCTTCTATCGTTACGATAATATGAGAGGTTTTCTGGAAATCTACTTTAATTTTAACAGAAAGAAATAAGATATATGAATATTTTATTAAATCAACCCTTATAAGTATTTTATACTATCGGTAATAGAAGGTTGAAAAGTTCAACCTTCTACAAATCAACCTACGGAAACAATCAACCTAATTGGAATTTCAAGTCAACCTTCCTGACCTATAAATTATAGATTATTATGGCATGTTGTATATAAATATAAATGTATGTTTTTATGATGAATTGTAAATATTTGATTATATAGATGCTACATAAAGTACGTCTGAAATTTACACCTGACTTAGTTATTATTTCAACCTTATACCAACTGAAAGGATCCATGCAAATTATGTTCGATCAAGCCTCTTCTTATTCAATTTAACCTACCACTCGGTTTAAGAGGCGAAATCTTACAATATGTAACTGTATATGACTGGGCTTTCAAATACACCTTATTGTCATATATTCCATGCACATTATACATGAATTTAGAATTATTACGCTCTGAAATTCAAAGAAACTCTTTAACATGCCACTAAAAGTTATGTTTAAACTTTAAAACAATATAAATATTAAAAATCGTCTTTTAAGATTAATTTTATAGTTAAACTGTATGTCAGTACCTCATGGGCAAAAACTACTGTTCGTTGAGCAGAATATTTGGAAATAGCAATTTAAGGTCTTTTAAATTAAACCACCCCAGCTGAACTCGTTTTTGGTGGAAGAAGACTTTGAAGTCTTCTGAAATCCTATACTGCCGACTGTAACATCATTGAAGCGTCACCAGGAGTGTTTCCGTATCCGTTTCTGTGCTTTACTATTTCATATAAACTTCCATGCCATATCTTGACACCGATGTTTACACATGATCGGTTTCAAGTTTGTCAAATGACACCTTCATCATTTTATAACGCAAATGTACAGTTAGACTTGAAAAACCAATCACTTTCATTAGTGTTATAATTTCTCATGTTTTAATGTCTACCTTTTTAGGTGTCAATTACATGATTTCATTTCATCTTGCATGTACGTTATTTATTTACTAGTAACCGGATGTTTTCAAGTAGATTTGGTAGTACGCATGCGTTAATTTAATGAATGCGAGACAACTCGGCCCGGAGACAAGTCGGACCGAGTCCACTCGGACCGTCATTAAGACAACTCGGATCGTCTATAAGGACAACTCAGACAAAGTATTAAAAGAGGATTTGAATTATATAAATTATCAAATGATATATTTTACATGGCAACATCATTTCGGCATGTTACTGAATTTGCAAAACATAATAAAAAATATATTGTATTACGTGAATACAAATTTTTTATTATCTTTATTAATTCATTATAAAATTAATTGATGCATAAAATAAGTCTAGGTTGAATTTACTTTATTAATATGCCAACTATACCGAAGTATAAACATAAGAGTTTGTGCTACTTATATGTTAAATTACAATCCGAAATCAGCGTCCTCTATCCACTGCTGTTTCTCGTGGGAGTAATCGGAATTAAACAACTGGATTATTCGGGTTAATCTAAGTTGGTTACGTTTCTGCGCATGTGCATAAATGGGAAATTGAATTGTGCATCCGAAAGTTTCAAGAAAATGATGAACTGAGTATTCATTAATTCAAACAATACATTTTATGTTAATGTCATGTATCTACGCGGAGAGTGCGACTTCAACTCAATGATGCTTGACAAAAATACACGGATTTAGTTGTTCCGTCTGTGTTCATATCTTTAATGCAATCAGTCATATTCCGGTTTCGTAAAACATTCGTTTTTTAAACGAAAGTTAGAATATTTCAGTATGTTATTGCAATAATGAAGAGTCAAAAGCACACGTAAACCTTCTGGTGCTTTACGCTTCAAACGATGCACCGTCAGTTGACAGAAATATCAATGTACGAACTAATATCAGTTGACGGTGATAAAAACGGTATTTAACATATAAATAGTCCAGCTTGTTACCGTTATTTGTCAATTTGTCATGGAGGTACCCCCCCCCCCCCCCAAATATGACCCTCGAGTACGGAACCAATAATTCGTTGCGGTCAATCATTTATGAAACCGTAGACATATATGTATTATATTTTCTCTGTCTGATCAAGGATTTATATAGTATACAAATCCTTGGTCTGATGAAACATCTCAAAAATGACCGTTTGACGCCTGACAAAAAAGGGCTTTCCTACCCTGTACTTTTATGTAAAACTATTAGATGAAAAACAAATTTGAGTAACGACAGTAAATCAATGGTTAACGATTTGGGTCAAACAGATACAGAAAATGAACAGGTTTGAAATGTTAACAAATGCTCAAAACCCAATCCCTGACCTGGGGCAAATCTGCATTGGATATATGTATATATAAATAGCATTTTTCAATATATCATAATGAGAAAAACATGTTACTGTGAACAACTATAAGAATTCATGATTATCTGATTGATGTTGGTGTTAGAACCCTATTTTAAGTACACTTGACTAAAATTTATCATGGTGGCCAGTTTTTTTTATACGAAGGAAGTCCGACTATGATACCCAAACTGAACTATCTACCTTTGACAGAAAAACTTTCAAGTGAAACCTAATCAGTTACTAGTATAATTCTTGCATCATGTTGACCATGCTGAGACGAATGTATTGAATTATAGAAAATTTAATTTGAATCAACGGTATTTGATTTACTATGTTAAATATTGTCAGTTTTGGTTGAGACATGAGTTTTATTGAAGAATATTATTTTTGGTAGAAGAAAATACGTCGAAAGCAATGATTGGGCATAACAGGCTATGTTGGTGTGGGCTCCTTTCATGGTAATTCAGGTTACCTTTCATGCATCTTCTTCCACCTCAGAGCTTTCAGCTCTTTGATTGGTTACAAGTGATGTTCCCAAATTACTGTTCAGTAGTTCCTGTGATGTTATCTCTTAAGCATCTCCAATTTTTGTCAGTTAACTGACAGATTGTTGTTTTTATTTCGATCATTCTGGCTTCATATATTTATAGATAATCATTTTTCAGAACAAGTCACGGGCATATCAATCAACAGATAAATTCATAAAAACTACAGATACATACAAAAAATTGTAAAAAGACTACACGAAATGAGTAGATTGTCAACTTCTAAAGTACTGTTTTCCTTACCCAATGAAAATGTGGATGAGGGTGCAAAAGGGATTTCTGATTTCGACAATGACCAAACAAGAGAACGCAACGACCGCAACAATGGCAGCAAAAATGAGGATATTGATGTTGAAAAAGGAACCAACATAAATACCAGGTAAAGTAAAGTAGCCAGGAAAACGTTTTAGAAATGTTGTGGTACGCATTCATATAAGGTATCAGGTAATACTGAATGAGCAGTAGTTTTCTAATTCTTGGCCGATTTATACTTTAACCGACCGGTGGATTAATTTTTATACTCTACGTTTGGTTTATTATTCTCAGTTCTTCATTGGTCATAATTCAAATGTGACGTCAAATTTTCTTGCTTTCCACTGAATTTTCTATTATGGCATCACAAAAAAAGGGCGATCATACCTGATCATGTCCTAGGACAACGAATAAACAGATTTACAAACATTTTTTTTCAGATTATTGAATATCAAAGATATTAAGTTTGTCTACAAATAGTTTTAACATTTTTAGAGAAACAGATTCCAATACCAAATCTCATAAGGTAGATAGTTTTGTACTCTCGACAGTTAAGTTTAGAAAATTAAAAAAAAAAAAAGCTCAAGCCTCGTCTTCTAAATTGGCGAATTTAACTGTATCGAAAGGAGAAATATCGTACCACTCTCGATACAGGGGTAGAATCCATAAATGCGGCGTAAATAAAGGAGAACAAAAACGATGTTCAAAAGATTTTCAAAATTTACATATTGGTTTCTTCTGTTGCGTTATCGATTAATTCTAATATTAGAAACCTGTATAACACTTATTTTTGATTAAATATCCAGAGAGATAAAACGGGAGGGATATTTTAAGTGATGTCATTTAGACCCCTTAAAAGCAAAGCACAACGAAGCAACTTAAGGTGCAATGCGAATTAAATATATTTACAATTGAGCAAGATTTTATTACATCTGAGTTTATCATTTTGCAAGTAACACCGGTAAAATATAAAGATTTTACGAATAGCGAAACAGTTTCGGTGAGGCCATTCATTGGATGATTAAAATACTAGTAAGTTAAACATTTGTTCGTTACTATACCACTGGCGACATAAAAAAAAAACTATGGGGTCACCAACGATTTCTCATCACCAATGATCGACGGTAATTCAAAATATAATATAGAAGCAATCCTAGTGTTTTGATGGCGTTTTTTAACATGAACAGTTTATTCGTCTTAGCAATGTTTCCACTCGTATTTTATGCGTTTGGTTTTTTTTTACAACCGAGTTAATCTGCTGACAGCCACAAAATGCTAGAAAAAAAGTAAACATTCATACAGCATAGTCTCAAAAAATAAGTAATCATTCATCGCAATGATTACAAATGAATATTTGTGCATGAATTCATGATTTTAAGCATGATATTTCAAGACTTAAATTTTGCTTAGCAAGATACTTGAATATTCAGGCTCTTTTCTTCATCTAAAATATTTCCCGACTAAAATTGAAGGTTCCTCTAAATGTTAATAATATACAAATATGTTTTCTCGAAAGTTTTATTGTGAAATAAGTCTCATAACTTAACTCTTTGGACGAAGACACATTATTGTTATTACAAATGAAACTTTTCGATGTGGTTATTAAAAATATTTTATAAACTAATTCCTTATTATTTTTAATTAAAATAACATGTATTTATTGAATGGAAATGTGTATATAGTGATTATGTACATCCTCTTTTATTTTTAGTTGGCCCTAATATTTTGTTACTGTGTAAAATTATTGTAATCGATAACTAGTGACACATACAGTTTCAATACTGTCAGAATAGTCTGTCCTAATTCAACTCTAATCTTTTCTACAACAAAGATTTCATGTAGAACTGGTTAATAAACTCATCATAAATACCAGGATTACAATTTTGTACGCCAGACGCGCAGTCTACAAAAAGACTCATCAAAGACGCTCGAATCAAAAAAGTTTGAAAGGCCAAATAAAGTACGAAGTTGAAGAGCATTGAGGACCCAAAATTCCATTGTAGTATAGAAACGTCAAAAACAGTGATAGGATAAAACAGGTTATGTCAGAAACTATTCCAAAGGTGTCAGAAACTATTCCAAAGGTGTCAGAACAGTTCACCTTACACGATGATTATAACCGTTTCCTACGCTAAAGATTACCCGTTCTGTTAAACAGCAACGTATGGGTTGCGTTTTCAAATTCACCCCTAATTCACGATGTATTAGAATTTGTATTAACATTTGAAGTTATTGTAAGTTAATTGCGAGTATCGAAGAATAAACAGTATTCTGTTTCCCTCAGAAAATCGAATAGTGAACGTGTTATTTGATAAGCCAGGTTATTTATCAACGTTGTTTCAAGACACATACAGTGAAATCGGAACTTTCCCATGACATGTGCTATGCTTGATCATACATTTCTAGATTTTAAATAATAAGATTTAATGTTGTTATGTTCCCATGATTGACTTGATGTTTGTTCCATCTGTGGTTAATAAAAAAGACTTCAAATGCCGACCAACACCTCCTCCTTGGTGATAGATGAACTAAGACATACGGAAGGCGTATAACTTACATGTATGACTGGTGATTGATAGGTTAAACTTTATACCGATGTTTTCTTAAATATACCTGGGTTTAACTGCAAAATGAATGCGCGCAAATGTAATGAAAAGCTACGTGCAAATGTAGGTATTTTTTCACGATCGATCAGTTATAACAGTAATTGGCGCAATTTAATGCACCGCAAAGAAAACAAATAAACAACTGCAAAATTAAGACTTAACATGTTAATGCATCATTATTTGGTTTTATTAATGCCTATTTGTTATTGTAGAGATGGGCAAGTAATTGAAAAAACGGAACAGACGTTTAACCTGCCTTCAGAATTAATGCAAAGAGCTCCATCAGCTATTACGATTCGGAACATGACTACGCCTAACAGATATAATACCTATCCTAATTTGCATAAAGAGTTTGAGGAGGAAAAGCGTAGGAGGGAATACAAAACACAAGCTAGTGTTCCCGTTAGAGCAGACACTGATTTAATCAAGGGTGCTGACATCAACATTTTGGAAAAGGAGGGTTTATCATTACCACTTTCTAAAAACAATGACGAAACAGATGCTTACATGCAGCCGGTATCTATAAAACACCATATTGTAGATGTCTCAGAGGATGAATTTTTCGATGCTGTTGACTCGTTTGATAATTTTCGTCATGATGAGAAAATAGATGAAAACAAATCAATTTCAGAAGCTCTTGTCGCAAATGAAAGTCTTTGTATGGAATGTGTAAAGCCATTACAAGTTAATTCAAAGAAAGATGTACAAGCAGGTGATCACATAGCCTTTCCTGGAAGAATATATGACCACCATGCAATTGTTGTGGCCGTTGAAACGAATGAACGGACAGACAATGAAATTGATATTGAAATTGTACATGCTACTAACACTGTCGCTAAAGCGACATTCGCCAGTTTGCACCCTTTCGGTAACAAAGCGAGACTAAAAAGGTCAAAGAAAGGGTGAATTTTAAAGACAGGAAAATAGTAGTTTACAAATATAGCCGCAAGATTAAACTATTTCCTCCTCACGAAATTGCTGAAAGAGCCAAATCAGAAGCAAATGCAGATCTAGAGGGCGGAAAAGGACAATTTAAATATAACTTATTTAAAAATAATTGCGAGCACTTTGCAACATGGTGTGTTACAGGTAGAAAACTAAGCCTCCAGGAACGTAAATTTACTATGGTATTCTGGATGTTCCTTCGTTCTGGATTTCATGGAATAAGTGACGAAAATGAAAGGAACGAAAAAGAATATGAACATGGCATGCTTTGTTCCTCTTGCTATGAAAGAAACAAGTCAGTGTTAAACGTTGAAAAAAGACAAATTCTTCAAAAGACTGATGTCAATATTGGCGATATCATTACGTACAGCTATTATAATTTATGGCATAACGCTGTAATTCTTGATGTAGATGGAAAGGAAGATAATTACACAACATGTAATATAGCACATTATGCTTATTGTGGTCCCTTTAAGCATCACACAATCGTAAAAGAAAAACTATTAATTCCTTTTGATGGATCAGTCAAAGTTATTATTTATCCAGCAACTAACTTTAATACGTATACCCCGCAGGAGGTAGTGAAAAGAGCTGAAGAAAGACTTAATGAACAAGAATTTGCTTACTTTTCAAATGACTCAAGCCAGTTCGCTCGCTGGTGTAAATTAAAGCTTTATAAGTGATATTCATTTTTCACGATTTACTAATAATTTAGTTTTTTGTCTGAGACACTATTGTGCAATTACAACGGTGGTTATGTCGGGAGCTTCATATTTCAGAAGACAGATGAGACGGAAAACCCATATCTCTTGTAGATTCTTTATAGCTGTGTTTTTAACGAACAAATGTCAATTGCCGTTGTTCTCATTTTCAGTGACTACATTTAATAAAATATGTTTTCATAAGTAAGTCATTTTGTAAAAGTTGTATATCAGGGCAATTCGATAAGTTTACAAATTTTTTACTGAAACCTCTAGTCAGGATTGGTTTATAACAGAAACGTTTTGAATTCTGACATGTCACACTGAAGCGTGTACATAATAATCAAATATACAAGGTTTATAATTTTGTACGACAGAAGTACGTTTAGTCGACATAGGAATCATCAGTGGCGCTTGAATCAAAACAGTTGGAAAGAAAAATCAAATATGAAGTCGAAGAGCGTTAGAAACCGAAAGAGCCGTAAAGTTATGTCCAATACGAATTAGAACAACTTTTCCCGGGGGTAGAAAAACCTTGGAGATTTGAATAATTCAGCATTTTATAAATAGTAAATGAAGATATCAATTATATTTCATGTCAACACAAAAATGCTGACTACCTAGCTGGTGATACCCTCGGGAACGATTCGTCCACCAGAGTGGCATCGGCCCAGTGGTTGTAAAAGATAACAGGCTAGAAGCACGTCTCATTGAGGCGGTGTAGTCAAAAGAGTTAGAAAGCTAAATCAAATACGAAGTTGAAGAGCATCAAAAACCGAAAGTTCCGAAAAGTTGTGCCAAATAAGAATAATTCAATCTATTCCTGGGTGTAGAAAAGCCTTAGTGGTTCGAATAATTCATCATTTTATTATCAATAAATTTACATAAAAGTGACATATCAGTGATATTTTATGTCAAGACAAATATGCTGAATAGTGGGCTGTTGAAACCATCGGGGACGAAACAGCCAACAGCAGTTGCAACGACCCAATGGTTGTTAAAACTCACCAAACTCATGTGAAAGCCTGAAGCATGTATAAGTCTAGCACATTACATAAATGTAGACGGCTATTAGGGTCATAATTAAATTTTTGGTACATTCGCTCTTTAGATCAACGCGTTCCCGTTGGTTCGAACATCCTAGCGCAACACGCCAACACGTAACAGTTAGTTCGGGTATCATAGAGTAACGCATACTAGTAACAGTAAGCCTGAGTAAGGTCATGTATCATTCAGTCAATCAAAATAAAAGACATCCCTTACATTTGTTTTTAGGTCGTCTGTTCGCGGAATTTAGAATAGAAATATATAAGGTGAAAGTGTCCGACTGGTTCGTGCAACTGACCCAATTTGCATCGTTTAGCTATTTGTATAGATTCAGTGTGATTCTAACAGCTTGTCGGTCATTGTTTTGATAGTCCATAATATATCTTTAGATAGGCTGTTAAGTGTAATTGTCAATATGACACAAATATTTGACCTTGTCGACCTCATTATAATGGTTCAGTGATTCACGTTATTAATAAGTTTTTCATTATTTGATCATCTTTTCAGTAACTATTATGTGTATTTTACATGACAAATATAAATGTAAGGAAACGTTTTAAGATTTCAAATGAGACGACTATCCATTGAACGACAAAAGGGGGAAAAATGTGAACAATTACATGTACAATAACATCAACTTACGTCCTTCAAAAAAAAAAAAAAAAAACACCAAAAGTTAACTTATGAGCCTCATGATATGAACATGTGATACAATTAAAAGGTTAAACAATGGAAAGGATTTCGATGTAAACCTAAATTCGTGAGTTTGCCCCGATCACTTTATTGCATTATATTCTCTCCATTGACTAGCCTAATCAGCACATATTCATAACCAGAAAAATCTTATTATTGATCTATCGAAAGTTATTTAATCTTTGATTTCTACTTGATAACAGGTGTTTTGAAAAAAAGGGCAATAAAGAAAATAAGTGGTATTCGATTACAGCATAACAAAATCTAGAATATACCAATGGGACAATCAGAAACCGACAATTTCATCGCAAAAAAAAAAAAAAAAAAAAACACGGAAAAAACGATGATAAACACATCAGCCTACAAACGCTACATACAAAACAAAATGACTGATCAAAAAGAACCCTAGCAAAATTGGGGTTGATCGCAGGAATTCTTAATGTTGCTCATAGAAACATATAAATTCGGTGATATCACAATCGAGGAAAAGAGGACGGGAATGTGGCTACCTCACTTGAAATATATCCGTGGTTATCTGCGATACAGATAACCCCACCAAAAACGAGGATGATCTCAGGTGCTCCGGAAGGGTAAGCAAATCCTGCTCCACATGTTGCACCCGTCGTGTTGCTCATGTAAGTACAAACCCGGTGATAAGTCTAATTCGATAGGTCATATTCGGGGAAAAGAGGATGGGATTGTGGTTACGACAATTGTAGCATATCTGTCGTCATCTGTGAAACAGATATTCAATAACGGTCAAACAAACCATGATGGCGTCCATAAAACATTGGAAGGGATGATTTCAACTTTACCACTTGAACCTTGAGTTTAATATCTTCTATGTAAGCAGGAACCATCTTTTAAGGAAATTTGATAGGAATCTTACGGTTTTATTTATCCCAACACGATCGCTATGCCCATTTCCGTAGTTACGGTTAGGATTTCAGTGAACATAACCTATGTATAATTGGTAAATTATAAAGTCATTGGTTTTGTTACCACAAATCAATTAAAACCTATAATAATTTTTTCATAGATACAAAGATTTGGTTTAGAAGTTTGGCTGTACATGTAAAAAACTTATTAGAAACGGGATGGCACATTCTATTTTTACGGAATTTTGTTTATCGAGCCAATAAATTTAGATACGATCCGGGTAAACTTATCGATTCTTTTAATAATCTTATTGTAAAAGGTTACAAATTTAACACTGTAATTAGATCTTCGAATATTGTTTTTATCGGTATAATTATTTATTTTATTGTAATATTATTATTATAAACTAATATTATTGTTATACACCTATCAATATTTACGGTCCTACATTATTTCCAAACCTTTTTTTTTTTTTTTTTTTTGGCATTGCCTAATATGATGTTTTCGACTTTTAATAACGTCTTTTCATCTAATCTATTGGATGTGTACTGATTGATATTTTAGTCTTAGATACATGTGATTCTATCAGTTGCTTTTGGGTACTCTCAGATATGTACATTGTTTCTTTAGAGTTTTTGTTAGTTGTTTTTGTGCTTTTTATCGATCTGATCAGTTAAGCCCTTTCAACTGATTTTATAGTTTGTTACACAAATGTCTCAAATAAATTAAGTGTTGGGCGCCATAAAAAAATCAGAATATGACAGTTGTTTCCCAATCGTTCCGTTGACTAATTAAGTAAAACGTTTGTTTTGTAAGTCTAAATGACCTCCCCTTTTTTAGTTGACCTTGGATTTCGGTATTTTTGTTAATATATGTTTTTCATACGCTGTTGCCACAAATATTTATGCGGCTACAATTTTTTTTTTCTTTTTTCTTTTGCTTTGAATAATTTCTACATTATATTTACAATGAATTGTAAAAAAGTTGATAAGTTGATGAATTTGGCTGCGCTTTTAGGTCATTCAGGTTTAACACTTCTACGTATTTATATGTCCTTGGATTTCAATTGTAGCAAACCGGTCGTCTTATCGATGCAAATATATATATAAAAAAAAACCTATTCAATCAATTGCTGGCTTATGGTTTTGCTTGTGGTTTGTGACCCGGATTTGTATCAGTTAATTCGGTTTATGACTATTGAACAGAGGTATACTACTGTTGCCTTTATTTATGTATTTACAATGGAATACAACTCTGAAACGACCTACCTGAAAATCATGGCGTAATTTGTCATTAACTGGGAATCGCTTACCCATCGGGAGTACATGAGTTCTACCCAGTGACGACAGGTCCATGTTTCCATATGTCTTTAGTTTTCAGTGACAAGCAAATCAACAGGTCAACTGGTCGTTGTGTCAACAAATCAATGAGCCCTTGTTTCATTTTATGTCATTTTGCAGGTCGACAAGTCAGAAAATCTTCAGGTGAGTCAATAAGCCATAATGCCGCCTTTTTCTTGTTCCAAAGGTCGATTTTTCAGCAAATCAACATGCCATGATGAGATAGTCAACATAACACACATCAACCATTCTATATATCAATTCATTTTATGTTTTGCAAGTGTTCAGTTGTACAACGGGGTCGCCGAGTTACCATGTCAACAGGACAACGGATAACAAGCTCGACAAGTGAATATAGGTAGCGAATATTTTTGAGTTGTAAATATGAAAGTTGTCTGACGATTGATAGCTTCTTTGCTAAGGATCGTTTAATCAATTTCATATTCGAATTCACGGTTTTGACAAACGAAAAACCGTTCGCACGCGATTTTTAGCAAATAAAAAGTTTATGACAGAAAAATATGTCATAATGAACAAGAAAACCAAATTTCAAGTTAGAACAAACCGAGAAATAAACAACGAAACTTTTCAACCTGAAAGATAATCTGTCGACCAAATGACGAGATCTCCCGTTGACCAATCGATTTTTTGACTAGTTTACCTTTCGAGCTGTCGAATTGTAGATCAAATGAAATTAAATCTGTATTTAAATGATAGATAGCAAGGTAATTGTGCTTACCAATAGATATTTTACTACAATTGTTTGATGCTATGGTTGCACCTATTCTGTTATATGGTGCCGAGGTTTGGGGTATGAAAAAATGACTTTGTTGAATTTCTGCATTTAGAATTTTGTAAATATATTATGAAAGTTGAAAAATGTACACCTAATTGCATCTTATATGGTGAACTTAGTAGAGTACTTATGTCTGTTCGCATTAAAGCAAGAATGATTGGTTCTTAGGAACGTATTGTAATGGGAAAAAAAGAGAAAATTTCATATACACTGTACGAAATGTTGTATAGACTCGACTGTGGTGATGTTTAACATTCTAAATGGTTAAATTATGTAAAAGATATTTTAATTGAATGTGGATAGGTTGATGCTTGGAATAATCAATTTGTTGGAAAGAATTGTAATTTATCTAAAAATCTAAAAATGTGAAACAGTATTACCATGATTTATTTGTAAATGATTGGAAGACTTAAAATATTCAATTCATCTAAATGTTTATATTACAGAATGTATAAGGCTGAATTTGGTATGGAAAATTATTCAACTGTATTACCTTTTGATTTAAGGCACAACCTGTGTAAATTTAGATGTGGTAGTCATAGATTACCCATTGAATGTGGTAGATTTTTTAGTACAGATAGGTCAGAAAGAGTTTGTGATTTATGTAATAAAGAAGAATTGGGTGATGAATTTCACTATGTATTCAACTGTTTCAATGTTGAGAGACAAAAGTTTTTACATGCAGAGCTATTATGTAAAGTTAAAAATGTTGATACTTTCAATAAAATAATAAATAGTAATGATAAACTCACTCTTGTTGGCTTGTCTAAATTCTGTAAAATTGTAATGTCAATATTTAAGTAATTATTTACGGGATATTTACCTTCCTGGATAATTCTGTACATGTACACATGTTTAATGTTGTTCATGCATTGTATTTGTTATATTGTATTGTTTGTACTATCATGCCTCATGTGAGGCCTTTAATGAAATAAAAAGTTTCAAAAGGCTCCAAAAAGTTTCAAGCGACGTCAAACGGCGACATATCGGGAAAAGATGCATTTTTCGAGTTATTTTAATCATAAGCTTGGAAGCAAGTTCATGGACCCCTCTTTTTAAAATTGACATTTGACTTGTTATTGTATGAAGATTATTTGTTCCAATTTTTATGAAAAAATCACCGATGATATTTTTTTTAGATCAGATAAATATGCAGCAAAAAATGCCGTTTTTTTACCCAAATCATGCAATTGTAAAAAAGAAGAATTATTTTCAAAGAATTGTTACACAAATTAGGAACATACTTTTGTAAAGCAGATGTTCCAAATTTGTTTTACAAAAATCTGCATGTGTTTATCTTTTAAAACAAAAAAAAGTTAAGTGTGTCTGTCCAAAGGATAGAAATGTCCAAAAAATCGAAATTTTAAGTAAATGTCTAAAATTTTGACCCATTCATCTCTAAATTTAGCACATGAAGGTATATTTTTTATTACATATTTGAATTAACTAAGTGAAAAATAGCTTGTATGCTAATTTTCGTAAAAAAATCACCGTGGCATCAAAACTGTATCGTATGCCCTTAATGCATGATTCCAAACATGATCTCTAAAGGCAAGATAAACAAATAAATGAAAGTAATTTGTTATATATTTCATACAACCGAAACTCTTTTTTTTTATATAAATCTTCAGCAGGAACGCTCAAGTCTAAACATTTGAAGGCAAATACGTAGAAGTGTTCGGATCTATCAGACGTAAAGGGACATAAAAGCATAGCTAAATTCATCTAATGTCAACTTTGACTGAGGGAGTTTAAATCTTAGTTTCATTACAATTTCCTTATTTATCAACGGGGAATTTTGAAATGTTATGTTATAAATAATGTCATTAACGACACACTGACTACTAAACTGAGGATACTCTCGGGGACTAACAGGCCACCAGCAGTGGTATCGACCAAGTGCTAGCAAATGAAAATTACATACTGTAAATATCGGTCGTCCGAAGTGATTCATGTTATCGAAAGTTTATTTTATTATCCGGTTAAAAAAAAAAAATTCTATCATATTTTTGAACCGGATAATTATAAAAATGAATTGTATGTAGTCCTGGTACTGAAAACAAAAAAAGATTTTTGGCCTTAATTTCTCTAAAAAAGACTTTTTATGGATTAGTTTCTGGGAAAAAAAATTTGGATCGCCAAAAAATAAAATAAATCATATAAGTAATCAAAATGGTATATCTAGCCAGATGTACCATTAAAGTTCATTGGAGCCATTTTTTCATTGAAAAATTTCCGTCAAACCGTCTAGAATGCAGTCATCAGATTAAGTTTGAACAATAGTTCAAGCAATACTAGTAATACGCATACATTTTGTTTCATTACAGAAGGTATTCAGTGGAAAATTGGCACTGTTTGTTGTATTTGTATACCGAATTATCGTTAGCAGTATCAAAAGGAGAAAATTTCTGATTCAGTGAATAGAATAAAAAAGTTTTCAGAGCTCGGAAATATTTTAATAATTCGAAGAGAAAGCCTATATATCTGTTGTTAACATACTGACAGTAGTAACCGAATTTTATCATGATTGTGTTCAGCTCATATTCACAGATTTTAAGCAATTCTTTTTAAATAGAATATTCATGTAAGAACTTTCCCGCTCCTTCTTTGACATATGAAAGTCTTCTGTACCACGAGTCCTGTCATTTTAGATAAAGAGTATTATCGCTTAATAAGTCCATGCACTCATCTCCATAATCACTTCAGTGGTCCTATTAAATCAAAATTACTTTTAAGAAAAGAGTTATCAAATCAATTATATTTAAAAACACTAGCCTCTTTATTAGTTTTTCTAATAAGGAAACATTATCCACAAAAGCAATATGTAATTTCTTTTTCCAGTATATCAACAGCGTTATTGACGGGTCTCTAGTGATCAATACTATCTAAATCCTTGATGCTTTTTCTGATTAAAAGAAATAAAAAGTTACATGGGTAAGGATGAGTCTTCTTTGAAGTTATAATTACAGAATTAACATGAAAGTCAAGCTTAATTGTGGGTTGATTACATTTTGTTTCTGTCCTTCGAGATATTGTTTGTCGTTCGCTCTAATCTCGATATTCTAATTTTCATTTGTATCAACTACTTAATTAGTTCTAACATCATAAACAAATTTTGTTTTGAGAAGATTTATCATAATAATAATGAAAAAACAGGTTTTTGTATACGTTATACATAAAAGATACGAACTTTTTATCAAATATACAGACCTCCCACTTTTGTATTTGTAAAACCATCACTTTCCATTAAGTAAACAAATACTGAAAGAACTTATTTATCAAAATCAGAGCAAAATGGCTTTATAGCAGAATTATATTTACAGAGTTGACATACTGTGACACAAGATATACCTTGTAACTATTTAGTCTCATACTTTCAATATAAATTACCAATATCCATGTTTTTTTGTATATGTTTTTTTAATTTTGGTTCATCTATATGTTTCAGAGTTTAGTGTGTCGTCCATTTTCTCTGAACTAGTACACTTTTTGTTAAAGGGCCAGCTGAAGCCTGCCTCCGGGTGCGGGATATTCGCGCTGTGTTGAAGACCCATTGGTGGCCTTTGGCTGTTTTCTGCTCTTCGGTCGGGTTGTTGTCTCTTTGACACATTCCCCGTTTCCATTCTCAATTATATGTATTTCATGATAACAAATACAATGTACACAGATGAAAGTTCTATCAATTCTTGAAATAGCTCGAAAAGATATTTACGTTTCAAAATATCAAATTTTGAGAAAACCCAGAGCATAACCGAATTTTAAGAAGCGGAAAATACCAAAGGAACATCCAAAACTCATAAATCGAGAGAAATTGACAACACCATGGCAAAAACGAAAGACAACGAAAAAACAAAAAGTTCACCAAACACTACATATACAACTAAATACTGATCATCACGAACCCTACCTAAAACTGAAGTTGATATCAGTTGCTCCGGAAGGTGAGCAGATCATGCTCCACTAGTGGCACTCGCCGAGTTACTCATGATAACAACAAATTCGGCGAGGAGTCTCAATCTTATATGTCTCATTCGAGAAAAAGAGGAAGGGTTTGTGGTTACGAAAATTGGAACGTATCCGTGCGTGGTCATCTGCGACACCGATATTCCATAACGTAAAATCTTCGAAGGGATAATTTAATTTTTAGCGTTTAAACCCTCAATTCAATAGCTTCCTTGTCAGTGGCAACTCTCTCATAATGATAGGAAACGCAAGTTCCGGAATATCTTGGAGATATATAATCCATATGCAGACGCTGCTTAAATGTTGCTACATAAAAATGATACTTCCCAATTGGAAAGCTGAAATCATCCCTTTTGTCGTAAAGATTTGTTCTCAACTAACCCTCATTGTATATTTCTAGATCTAAGTAAAAAAAAAAATATGCAGATTTAACTCTGCGGTATACTTTATTTCCAGTTCGTTGGTATAGAAGCGTTCAACATAGTCACTAAAGTTTGAAGTATTTAGTAAGAGGACATGTACTACATGGAGGAACATGAATATAAAGGATAATACTTGCTTCTTGCCTCATATAAAAAGGAAAAGTTGGCAAGAAGAGGAGCACATTTGGTGTTTATATGAATGCCGATTGTTTGTCGAAAAACACGTCCTCCAAACGTAACAAATATGTTGTTAATAAAACAAATCAAGAAGCTTGATGATATCAGAGTATTGTTTTGTTTGCATCAGAGTGTTTTTTTTTTTAACAAAGTATGAAATATCCTTTCCTTTCTTTTTAATAAACAAATTAGGACTTTTTTATTTCAACATAATTTTTGAGTTTAGAACGGGGAATGCTAGTGTAAAGGATAGATAAGTCAAATGTTTTTAAACTATTGCAAGAGGAAAGAGATGTTGATTGTATGTTCTCTATCAGATTTTTAAAAATGTTTAAGTATCTACATCAGATTCACACCTAGTCTAGAGCAATGACATTGATGTTAATAGGTTTGGTGGGGCCTAGCAATCAATATCAAGGTGGTTGGTAAGAACATATGTGTAATTTTGGTATCCAGTACAGTGAAGTTAATTGTTTGTAAGGAATGGTTAAATTGTTATGTACCTTTACCAATGTTAAACAGCGTAAATAGAATTGGAATTATAAGTAAAGACTATAGTCATATCTCGTTCTATCCGTTGATGATAGCAATAAACCTAACACCATGTAGAATTAAAAAAAGCGACTGTGCAGACGCGTTGACATAGACGCAAAATTAAATCGTCAAACTGTGTTTACATGTTTAATAAGTCTAACCAAAAAATTAAAAAAAATTTATCGAACCAAGACCATGTATGGTAGTTTTGAGTATTTCATTATCAACTAATAAACTTGATAACACTAGTTTAAAATCCAATTTCATATGATAACAGTCATGGTTTCCTGCTCTTGGATATCAGTCAGTATACCTACAAACGAATTCAACGTAAAATGTTATACTCTTGATTTCATCTCAGTGGTTACAAAGAATTTTGTCCAAATCAATATTATTTAAATCAGTTGATTTTTTTTTTGTTTGAATATTATTTTAAACATAACCTTAAATGATAATTCATAAGGATTTATAATAATACATCCTTAAATTGCCTGTTTGCAAATTTTGAAATTAATGAGACAGTACGGCTATTATTTTTAAGTTCTCTTATGTTCATGTTGCTCCTTCTGTGTTTCGGTACTTATTCATCTTAGGCTTTTGAATATCTTTATCTTTTCAGAATCAATGTATTTGTTATAGCGCTTAATTATGCTAAAAACAAAGAAATATATTTGTGGATATATTAACCTTGATAATAAAGGCACATTTAGATTTTATTTAGTTTTTGAATATTTATGACATGTTAATGGCAGTATAGATAAATATTTATCTTGTTACCCCAAATGTTTTGGATAAAGACTTTTAGATAATCTTTCTATTGAAATTGAAAATAAGTGTGATAGTGCATTATCTATTTGCACTTGAAGTTAACATCTTTAAAGTGATTATCTATAACAAAAAAGTATCTCGTAAGAAACCGGAACCATATGATAATAAGCATAAGATTGTCTAATGACATTTAGATCTTCAGTCGGAGTGTCTGTATTGTACCCTGACGCAACCACTGCTGTTAGATTGCACTTTATTGCAGCATCATTAAAGTTTATATCGCTGAATGTAATGAGTTTGCATCCTGGTGCATTTTTTACTAGAATTTATAGACAATTGACTTTGAATTTAAGTCAGTATAAAAGTAAAATACCGAACTCCAAGATAAAAAAAGTAAAGTCCATCCAAACTGATTATCCACCAACGGAACGAGTGAAAAACAACAGTCATATTCATGATTTGGTAGAGGCATTTTTCAAGGAAAATGGTGGGTTAAAACTTCCACTTGAATAAGAGTTTATCGTTCCGCTATATTTGCAAAATAAGGTGAGCAACCCAAACATACATAATAGGTTAATGTGACAAAAACTGGGACCCAGCAGCCAAGACTGCACCTGGAACGTCAAAAGCAAAAAAAACAGGAGAGCGGTATGCATGAATACCCTGTTACTTCCAACGTAATTCAACCATGACGTATTATTGTAATTCCGATAAACTTCTAGGACGTCTGATTTTTGTCCTAGGAAAAACTATAAGGGTTGTTGGAATATGTAACATCTGCTGCAACTGGTTATAGTTGCAATGTTCTCAGTAGTAACAAGTATTTTCTTTGTCACAATTGGCGCATAATCTTGGCGTGTTGACCTTTGAATGCGATTTTGATACATCAGCAACAGACGATCACCGTATTACTGAAAACAGAAAAATAAACATCATACAGTGAACAATGAAGAGTATGGGATTTTCATACAATAAAAACCTGTCTTGTGGAAGATGTAGACATTTTGTTAAAAATAGACATTGTTTTTCACTCATCAATATTTTCTTTTTATGATGTAAAGTATGAACATTATCATGCACGGAAGAGCTTTACTATTGTAAAGACAAAGAAATGATCAAATTTCAAACTGAAATCTAAAAAGCAGAAAGAAAGAGACACGAAAAGGATGAGGAAACACAATGAAAACTGTTTTACGTGAAGATATGGCGTTGTCAGTTTATTTTCGACTTATGAGTTTGAATGTCCGGATTATAGAAAAAAATTATCATTCAAGAAATGACATTATATTGAGCACACCATATTGTTTACTAAGAGAAGACTATTGGATTAGAGAGTTGGGAACAGCCATTCCCTATGGATGCAATGACAAAATTGATTATGTAGGTATTTTGTCTAGTCCAATATGTAGTACTGTCAATAAATTGAACAAAATTATACTCCATTCCATTATCTAAACTTTATTTACTATTTCAAGAGGCCTAAAATACTTCCGTTATTGATTCTAATTCTGTTTTGTATAGATTATTTGCAATAATCATTTTTTAAAGTAGAATTCGCAAATAAAGGTTTAGATGTTATCAATTTACACCAGAAATCTGTACAAAGAACTATACCTGATTACTTCAAAAATAAAGCTACACCTGTAATTTCATATACTTACACCAAGCCTATTGCATCCAAGATTTTCAACCACCACAAGAGGGTTTTAGAGGCCTTAAACCTCAAAGATGTGAAATCAAAACCTCCGGATTGCTCATGTGCCTCGTCAAAATACAATTATAGTCCAGCTGGTCATGTTCTTACTGGCGACCTTGGCATCGTAGCCAATGAACAACTAAGAGAGTTGTTAGCCAAGTGATCAAAATATAGAATTTCAAAGCCCATCAACTTGAAAAGAACTTCAGGTTACTGATTGATGCAGTTGAGGACTATGCCAGAAAATGGGTAAAGCGCGAACCAGATGAACCAGAACTGGACACTGTTATGAACAGAAAAATCGACTTTTTTGTAGCCAACAAAAAACACAAATCAATAATAAAATTTAACAAGATTTATTATACACAAGTTTACAAGAAGTATTACATAAAAAGAAATGTCAACTTAACTGTCAAAATATATGTCCAATCTTTTATCTTTTCTTTATCCGGAAATCTTCACGGGAATCCACAGAATATTACATCCAATTGGTCACAATCTAGTATGATGTAGTTTTCAATAAAAGTGTCAATCCAACTGCTGAGAATGTTGATGTCTATCGATGTCTAAGTCTATCTATGTCTATCTCTAAATCTCTATATACAACTAACTTTTGGGTCTTCATTTAAATACTCAAACGGAAACTTCTAGACAACGCTAGAAATATAAATTACGCATCTTTTGTTATGATCATTCTGGAAACGTTATGTAAGTGAAATAGAAAGTTCTAATCATTCCATGAGTATCAGTAATTGTTCCAGTGAATTCTAAACTGCATAGTTGTAACACAATGTGTATTATTTTGTACACAATGTAAACATGTATAATAGGCCACACAAAACAAATTAGGCCAACTAAATAGATATGATAGTTACAATATCATAACACCTCCCCCCTTAAAAAAAGTTTTAGTGTAACAAAAACTTTTCATGAATAATATGTTCAAAAATACATATTATATACACAGTGTTTTAATAAGTTCTAGATAAAGCATCTGCTATAACATTATCTTTATCTTTAATATGTTTTACAATAACATCATATTCCTGTAACAATAAACTCCACCTAGTCAATCTCTGGTTCTTGTTTCTCATTTTATGTATGAAGGTGAGAGGATTATGATCAGTATAAACAAGAATAGGATGCACAGTGGGATTTAAATATACATCAAAATGTTGAAGTGCAGACAACAGTGCAAAACACTCTTTTTCAATAGTTGAATAATTTTTCTGATGTTTATCTAATTTCTTAGAAAAATATGATATAGGTTTCTCAACATTATCATCAGTCTCTTGATATAAAACAGCTCTAACTCCTACATCGCTTGCATCAACGACAAGTTTGAATTGTTTTTCAAAGTCTGGAGTGATCAGAACTGGACTATTAATTAAAAGAGATTGCTATTTTAAAAAGCATTTTGACAATTTTCACTCCAGATGAATTTAGAATCTTTCCGTAAAAGATGAGTCAATGGTTGAACAACAGTAGCAAAATTTGAACAAAATTTTCTGTAAAATCCAATCATGCCTAAATATCTCATAAGTTGTTTTTTATTTGTAGGAGGAGGAAATTTAGTAATTGCGTCCACTTTAGCCGTAATAGGTTTCACTTGACCTTGGCCAACTGTATGCCCTAAATAATCAACAGTGGCCTGGCAAAATTCACTTTTACCAAGATTAACAGTCAAATTTGATTGTGACAATCTATCAAAAGTATCATATAAATGTGTTAAATGCTCTTCCCAGCTATCACTACATACAATAAGATCATCAATATAAGCATAACAACAGTCTAAATCTTTTATAACATTATTAATCATTCTTTGAAATGTAGCTGGAGCACTTTTCATGCCAAACGGCATTACAGTATATTGAAATAACCCATCTGGTGTGACAAAAGCTGATATTTCTCGAGCTCTCTGTGTCAATGGGACTTGCCAGTAACCTTTCAATAAATCAAATTTGCTCACAAATTTTGCTTTTCCAATTTTATCAATGCAATCGTCTATCCTTGGAATCGGATAGGAATCAGATTTTGAAACAGAATTTACTTTTCTGAAATCAGTTACGAAACAAAAAGTTGTATCTGGTTTGGGCACAAGCAGACAAGGAGAGCTCCATTCACTGTTACTCGGCTCAATAATATCATTGTCAAGCATATATTTAATTTCTTGTCTCATAAATTCAAGTTTGAGTGGATTGAGCCGGTAAGCATGTTGCTTAATTGGAGAAGCATCACCTACATCGACATCATGACAAACAGCAGTGGTTTTGTTTGGCACATCTGGAAAAAGATTTTAAAAGAAAATACCAAAGCTTTTAATTTTCTCTACAATCAAAAGACAGATGTGCAAGTTTTGAATCTAAATTTGACAAAATTTCTGAATTTTTCAATCTAACTGTCTCTTCTATAGTTTTAGAACTAAAAGGTGGTTCAATTACATCTGGTTTGTCATGATTGTTCTCCAATTTAACCATGGCTAAAGTGGCAACTGGTTTACTCCTACCTTCATTAGTACGCTCAAAATATGGTTTTAACATATTAATGTGACACATTCTATTTTGTTTACGCCGACCTGGTGTTTTACAATATAATTCAAATCATTGATTTTACTCTCTATGGTATAAGGACCACAATATTTAGCTTGTAATGGATGTCCAGGGACTGGCAAAATACAAGTACCTTATCACCTGGCTCAAAAACTCTGTCCCTGGCATCTTTATCATACCATATTTTCATCTTATTCTGAACAGTTTTAAATTGTTCTGAGGAATTTGACAAGCAGTATACAATATTTCTTTAAATCTAGATACATAGTCTAGAAGATTCAAGTCAGTGTGTTCAGTACGCCATTTTCCTTAATCAATTTTAAAGGTCCCCTTACAGTATGACCAAATACCAACTCAAAGGGACTAAAACCAAGGGATTCTTGAACAGCCTCTCGGACCGCAAAAGTAAAAAGTGAACACCATCATCCCAATCCCTGTCAAATTGAAGACAAAAAGTTATAATCATGTTCTTCAATGTTTGATGAAAACGTTCTAAGGCACCTTGAGATTCTGGATGATAAGCACTTGACCTATACTGAGCAATCCCTAACTGGTACACGACTTGCTGAAATAAACCTGACATGAAATTTGAACCCTGGTCGGACTGTATAGACTTTGGAAGTCCTACTAGCGTGAAAAATTTGATCAGAGCTTTGACAATACTAGGTGTCTTGATATTCCTTAACGGAATAGCCTCAGGAAAACGAGTGGAGGTACACATGATTGTCAATAAATACGCATTTCCGGTCTTGGTCTTCGGTAAAGGTCCAACGCAATCAATGAGTACTCGGCTAAAAGGTTCTTCAAAGGCTGGAATAGGCAGAAGTGGTGCTGGTGGTATTTTCTGGTTAGGCTTACCAACAACCTGGCATATATGGCATGATTTGCAGTATTCTGCGACATCATTTCTAAGTCTTGGCCAGTAGAAATGCTGCAAGATCTTCAGGCAAGTCTTCCTTATACCTAAGTGTCCAGCCAAGGGGGTGTCATGGGCAAGACCAATAATGTCTTGCCTATAGACCTTAGGCACCACCACTTGGTATACCACTCTCCATTCCTCCTCTGGGGTAGTATCAGGGGGCCTCCACTTTCTCATTAAAATACCGTCTTGATGGTAATAGCATTCGGCCACTTTGTCTGCTTCCTCCTGTGGTTGAGCCCTCTTGCAGAGCTGAAGAACCTCAGGGTCTTTATTTTGTTCTTCGACAAATTTCCTTCGGTCTAATGAATGGCTGTTTACGTCTGGCCAAGGCATAATTACATTCTTGCTAATACTTGGTGGTCTTATGACGGCCTTCTCTGAGCTACCGGGACATTCAATGTCAGCTAGAAAGGTGTCAGAAAGGTCCATGTAATCAAACTGGTCTTCTTGCAAATCCTCATTTTGTTGTTTTTAGCCATCGCCCTAGTAAGACACAAGCTGGATACAGCTCAGCATAATCTTCAGGTGATTTAACATCCACCACCGGTTCACTGGTAACAATTGGTTCAGCAACCACTTTGTTCCTAGCTAGATCATTTCCTAGCAATAATGAAACACCCTCAACAGGGAGATTAGGACGAACACCCACAACAACTGGTCCAGTAATCAAATCTGACTTCAGATAAATACGATTGAGGGGAACATCTATACAACCTAACTCCACACCTTGTAACAAAACGGAGGCACCAACAGAAGTCTCCTCGGACAAAGGCAACACACCTTCTAACAATAAAGACTGAGAAGCTCCAGTGTCCTGTAAAATCTTAATAGGCTGAGGAGTAGTATTATCAACAATAGAAACAAACCCATCAGACATAAAGGGTATATAATCCTCCATGTAATCACAAAAACTGGACTTAAAAGCCTGACTCGCAGGACATTCCAACGTATTGGCAACACGGGGTGTCGTACAAGCACTGGTCTTGGGCTTATTATCTCTTTCATTTTTCTTCTGGAGTCTAAAACAATCAGCCATCAGGTGACCATTCTTCTTACAATAAGCACAAGTCAGTGACTTCTTTTCAAAAGTTTCAAACTTTGGACTAGACATATTATAACTAGACTGTCTCTTATTCTGTGCAACAGGCTTACTATCAGTACGCTCAGTGCTTTGATTCTTGTAATTTCCACTCGAAGTATTTTGACCTTTGAAACTTCTCTTATGTGAAAGGGTATAATTATCGGAAATAACAGCTGCATCTTGTAATGTCTCAACAGTTTTGTCATCTAAATGTGTTTTAAGTCTAAATGAACACACTGCTTGAACTCTTCTAATAACATCAATTGTCTTAAATTATCAAAATTTTTATCTATTTTCTTTGATGTAAGCCATTTATCAAATAGATCTTCTTTTTCCCTAGCAAATTCAACATAGGTTTGTGAATCAAACTTTTTATAAGACCTAAATTTCTGTCTATATGCTTCTGGCACTAGCTCATAAGCTTTCAAAACCTCTTTTTTAACCTTGTCATAATCAGAACTATTTTCTGATGAAAGTGCTGAGTAAATTTCAGCGGCCTTGCCCTCAAAAACACTTTGCAGCATTGAAGTCCAAAAGGCTTCGGCCATTTCAAATTTTGAGCAATTTTCTCAAACTGTGAACAAATTTGTCAACTGTTTTTCAACAAAATTTGGGAACCAAACGTATATTTTTCGCTGCATCAAAATTAAAATGTTCTGATTTTGATTGGAATTTAGTGTTGCTTTCTTCTTTTGCCATTTTAATTTTCATTTTCTCAATCTCTAACCTTTCCTCATTTCAAGTTCTGCCTGTTTTAATTTAAAATCATCTTCTTTTCTTTTCTTTCATCTTCTCCATCTCTAACCTTTCCTTCATTTCAAGTTCTGCTTTTTCTTTTCCAATTGTTTTAATTTAAGTTCATGTTCTAATTCAAGCTGTTTTAATTTGAAAGCATCAACATTTTCGACCTTGAGTTCAAGAGCCTCTTCACCAAAAATTTCTGCATCAACTAGTTTGTCTATTACCAATTTTTATAATTTGTTTTCTCATAGATACTCTAAAGTCTAATTTCAGATGTCTAGCAAGCAACACTAATTCCTCTTTCTTTAAATTATCAAACCCCTCCAGGTCTGGCGTTTTCAAAAATTTACCGGCATCAAATGCCATTTTGTAGAATTTTGTTGGCTAGTTCTAATAAAAATACTGAAAAAAATTTTAATAAGATATTTACGTTATCCCGGACGAGCCCCCAATTTCTGTTATGAACAGAAAAATCTACTTTTTTGTAGCCAACAAAAAAACACAAATCAATAATAAAATTTAACAAGATTTATTATACACAAGTTTACAAGAAGTATTACATAAAAAGAAATGTCAACTTAACTGTCAAAATATATGTCCAATCTTTTATCTTTTCTTTATCCGGAAATCTTCACGGGAATCCACAGAATATTATATCCAATTGGTCACAATCTAGTATGATGTAGTTTTCAATAAAAGTGTCAATCCAACTGCTGAGAATGTTGATGTCTATCGATGTCTAAATCTATCTATGTCTATCTCTAAATCTCTATATACAACTAACTTTTGGGTCTTCATTTAAATACTCAAACGGAAACTTCTAGACAACGCTAGAAATATAAATTACGCATCTTTTGTTATGATCATTCTGGAAACGTTATGTAAGTGAAATAGAAAGTTCTAATCATTCCATGAGTATCAGTAATTGTTCCAGTGAATTCTAAACTGCATAGTTGTAACACAATGTGTATTATTTTGTACACAATGTAAACATGTATAATAGGCCACACAAAACAAATTAGGCCAACTAAATAGATATGATAGTTACAATATCATAACAACACTTTGTCTGAATGATCAAAATATTCAGAAGCTCATTCAGAAACTAACATGTACTATGAGCACACGGGTTTCTAACCCATTCAAGAACCCGGAGGTTATGCATGCTTTATCCTCTTTTCGTGACAGATATGTCGTTGTTCCAGCAGATAAAGCCTCAAATAATATTGTCTTCATATCAAAACCATTATTTGGAATGTCTCACAAAAGCAAAACTGGTAATCCTACATATTCTTTGACATCATTTACAAAGGATGAAATTTTAGAAAATCACAAATCTGTCCTTCTTTCTTTTCGTATTAACATAAAAAAAAGACGTAAAAAATCTACCGTCATTATACTGGATATCAAAACTTCACAAAACTCCTTATAAAGAACGATACATAGCTGGATCATCAAGATGTTCGACTAAACATCTTTCTCAAGTGCCGACTACTATTCTTTCTACAATAAAAGATGGCCTTCAGAAATATTATGATGAGATATATTCAACCAGTGGTGTCAATCAGATGTGGATTCTTCAAAATTCTAAAGATCTACTGCTGAATCTTAGATCACAATCTCTGCAATTTTGCAGCAACATTAAGCCCTTTGATTTTTCTACCCTTTACACTACTATTCCCCATGCTCAATTGAAAGTTCGACTTCACCATCTCATTAAACAGAGCTTTTTCTATAAAAATGGGAATCGTAGATATGAATTTCTTGTTTTGGGTTATAACAATTCTTATTTTGTGATAAATCACACTGATTCTATTAAAAGATACACTGAAGATGATATTATCAAGATGCTGGACTTTTTGATCGACAATTTATTTGTTGAGTTTGGAGGATTGATATTTCAACAGACAGTCGGTATTCCAATGGGTACTAATTGTGCATCCCTACTGACCGATTTCTTTTTGTACTCGTTCAGGACCTTCTAAAAGACAAATAGAAAAAGCACCTTGCGAAATTTTTAAATTGTACTTTCAGGTATATTGATGATGTCCTTTCACTGAATAACCCATATTTCAGTCAGTACTTGCATCTCATATATCCCAGTGAACTTCAAATTAAGGATACTACTGATACTAGAAGGACTGCTTCATACCTTTTCCTTAGTATTGACACAGATGGACGACTTCATACTAAATTTTCAATTATTAGAATAACAAAAGAAACGTAAGATAAAACGATGTGAAGAACCTATATCTTTGATACGGTCAATTGGTTTATCAAAAAAAAAAAAATACCAGTGTATGCAAAAGTAATTTTTTTTCAAGAAAAGTAATGATATGTACAAACGGGGTGATTTCAATTTCCCAATATAAATTTCCCATTTCTCAGTAGTAACATACCCTCTGTCCCGACGTATGGTCTTTACATATCTCAATTGATACGTTATGCTCGTGCATGTTTACACAATACGGACTTCATATACAGAAGTGTGCTTCTTACGCAGAAACTGTTCCAACAGAGTTATGAGGAGGAAATATCAAAATTAACAATCCGTAAATTTTATGGACACCATCACGAATTGGTTGTTCTATACGATGTGTCTGTGTCTAAACTAACTAATGACATTTTACCACGTCTTAGATTCGTGGTTTACCATCTACGTCGTCTGGTCTGCTAAGTACCAAACGTGACCTTTTCCCGAATATGACTGTTTTGCCGAGTGTGAATTCGCATTGCTATACGACGTATTTCGGAGACGATGTGGTTCGGTATTTATATATCCCGCTTTCGACCATTTTATTGTTACTTTCTTATACGTGTGGGTCCCGCGGGTCATTTTGTGCTGCGTTTTTAATTATGCTATTTTTCTTGATAAATGAACAGCTTACTTCAGTGGACAAAAAGGTCACTTAAACATGCTAAAATTGACATAGTTGACCTAAAATGACCGTTGATATGTTATTCTTTTTGGTAAATCTACTGTTTAAAAAATGTGGAACTATCTGAAACTCTGATCAAAGCATACATTACCTTAGTCGTATTTGGCAAAATTTTTCGAAATTTTCGGTTAATAATACTTTTGGATTTTCGAATTCAAACGGGCAAAACGTGGCCTTACCGTACCTTCTGCTTTGTTGATCGTAGTTAATCGGGTTATAAAGGGTTCCCTAAAATATAATTTCACATAACATCTTTTTTTCTATCTTTCATGTGGGTCCGGTGGGTCATTTTGTGCTGAGTTGTTGTCTGTTTATTTGGTTTGTGGTTTGAATTCTGTATTTTCGGTACATTTCACATATGTCTTATTTGTCAGTATAGTCGAGTTACTCGTGGTTCGTCTACAGGGTTTTTGTTTTATGTTGTTTGTTTGCATGTGTGTTTACTGTTTGGTCTTACATGATCTTGCCTTATATTACATTTTTTTTTAATTTTCATTTTCTATATGTATGTAAAAGTTAAGATAAAAAATCAGCTATTCCATTTATATGATTTTAAGTTAAAGCAACTAAATGCACAGGATTTTTTTTGTTTATACACAGCTTTGATTTAGAAGAAAAACCGACATAGTTAGAAAATACAAACAATAACACCATTACAAACACAATTTCATTTTAATATTCTTGTCATGGTTAGAAAATACATCAAATAACACCAATACAAACTCAATCCCAATTTGATATTCTTGTACGTGTCTATAAATAAAACAAATCTATTCAATTTTTAGAAATTTACCTGTGATAATATAAACGACACAAAAAATACGTCACTTTTTGTGACGTAAGTTCATTCATTTGACACGCAGTTTATATTTCGTTTGTGGTGTCCTGTTGTGCTGTCGTAAATTCATGGGAGGTGTCCGTTGTTATTCTGCGGTTTACATGTTGTAATGTACTATTATATTATTTATTTATGTATTTCTCTGTGCTGAGTGTTCTTGCGTTTATTTGTCCTGTCACGTAGTGTTGTCATTTTAGCGGTATTTTTAACATTGCCATATAAGCGGGAGGTTTGACTAGCCGTAAGACCAGGTTCAACCCACCATTTTTTCTTAAAATGTCCTGTACCAAGTCAGGATATGGTAGTTGTATCTACAGTCCGTTTCTATGTATGTTGGCGTTTGCTTTTGTTGTAGTTCAGTGTTTCTGTTGTTCTGTTGTTTTCCTCTTATAGTTGATGTGTTTCCGTCGGTTTTAGTTTGTTACCAGGATTTGTTTTTGCTTAATCGAATTATGACTATTGAACAGCGGTATACTACTGTTATATAAAAATAAGAAGATGTGGTATAATTGTCAACGAGACAACTCTCCTTAAGAGACCAAACGACACAGAAATTAACAACTATAGGTCACCGTACTGAAAACTAAAATATTCAAACAAACATACAAAACAATATAACAAAGACGCCAACAAAACGTTGTAGTAGATAGTAAATTTTTTACGTAGCAACAAACCAGCAGCGCCTGCGTGTGGAGTATATATATATCTCTCAGTTGATATGATATTCACGAGCTGGCATTTTCTATCATAGTTTCCTTGATAGAGGAGTGCTGCTTACGAGGAAGCTATTGAACCATGAGTTCCAATTGGTGAAGTTAAAATCGTCCCATTCGAAAATTTTAAGGACGCCATCACAAGTTGTTTGACCGTGATAGAATATCTGTTTCACAAATGACGGCAGATATGTTCCAGTTATCGTTACCACAATCCCTTTCTCTTTTTCTCGAATGTGACCTTCCTGAGACTACCCCGTTTTTTTGTGGGGTTCATGTTGCTCAGTCTTTAGTTTTCTATGTTGTATTTTGTATACTGTTGTTTGTCTTTTGTCGGTTTTCGTTTTTTCCCATGGCAGTGTCAGTTTGTTCTCGACCTTGAGTTCGAATGTTCCTTTGGTATTTTCGCTTCTCTTTCATATTGACTAAGACGCGACGCCTATAAAAAAGGGCAGATGGGAAGTCCATAAAACCTGAGAAAAATCAAACGTTATCAACCAAAGGAACGATTGGAAACAACTGTCATATTTCTGACTATGTACAAGCATTTTCCAAGGAAAACGGTGGATTAAACCTAATTTTATAGCTAGCTAAACCTCCCACTTGTATGACAGTTGTTTATAGTTCCGATATACAGACAAAACTAGGTGAGCAACCTAAACAGTCAGTGTCCTAATATAGATAAAAATTCTTTCATCATAACTACATAAGTGCAAAAGGAGGAAGAGGACGATTGCGTTAATATACGAAGGAGGAAAGAAAATGTGTGGCAATGCCATAATATTAGGTTTAAACCAGTTTTAGGGTAATTTGCATAGCCCAGCTGCTGCAAAAGGTTGGAGTAACAGTGTTTACAGTAGTAACCAGAACTTACTAGCTTGGTCACACAAAAAGGCAGTATTTAACTTTGTCACATATTCTTGTAATTCTGATACACGTCTCGGTCGTCTGATAGATAACAAACGATCCTATTCTGTCCTAGGAAAAGATTAACTGGTGAAAATATTTGTATATATAGCTTAATAAAAGCGAAAAAAAAACGTTATGTAGCGAGCAATTGCAAGGGATTTTGCCTTTCGATTGTCGGTTTATGAAACGCTTTTATATTAATGTGTGATTCTAAACAGATTATTTCTGATTCTGTACATGCATGAAGATGCGAAACGGCCTTACTGTTTGAACAGATCTTTCTTTAACTTTATTGACTTTTGATAGTTTTCTCTATACAAACTACGTACAAGTATTAGTTTTGATTTATTTTGATAATACATTGTACTTGGGGAGTGGTTGGTTTTGACAACTCGGACACTGTGAGCAAGGTGAATAGACAAGAAAACTCTCGAGCCAATCTTTGAAACGAAAAACATTAGGATTTTTGGTACATTGAAGAAAAGGCGATTATGAAATGTTATTTTCTATTTTCCTTGTTGTGTAGGCACCGACTTGTTAATGTCGAATTAAAGGAAGTTATAGATTTCTTTTATAAAAGGCAGTATGAGTTTACCGATGTTCAAGCTCACAAATCTATTAAGGAGAAACAAATCAAGGTGAAAAAACTGAGGGAATCGTATCAAACTTAAAAGGAGCGAAACAGGGTGGGTAGAAGGTTTATGTAAGATGTAATGCATGATCAATTTTTTTTTAATGCAAGATGAAATGCATTATTGTTTTTTTTTCTTTTTCATGCAATAGGAAATACATTAATTTTTTTTAAATTATATTGTTGACTATATATCAATTATCAAAAAATAGTAAAGAGATAAATTAATGAAAGTAAAGTTATTTTTTCCATTCTGCAGGGCAGCACAATTTGACGGAGAACGTTTAAAAAAGCTTTTCATTGGTAGGAAAAAGGAGGGCAAGCATACCTCCTATTTGGTTTGGCCGATGCCTGCGGAAAGAATAAGAACTTTTTTGTTCCAATTTTTTCAAAATTATGTCTAAAAATTATGTCTTGTTTGATTGACATAACAACTAAACTTTCTTGTCATTAAAGTAATGGGATAATCTATTAGCATCGATCAAGACCATTTTTAAAATTCACCTTTTTGAAAACAAAAAATCTGAGAAAATTTGTTTCATCTTAAGACTCATTCAAACATACTCATATTTTTGTAATCTTTGTAAAAAATATGTAAAAAAAGTCATTTTCACTCAAGTTATTGCTTAAACAAAACGTGATTCTCAAATTCCATAATATTTCCACATGAAATAAGACAAAAATATTCACCCTAGATATTCAAATGAAAATATGGTAAATTTACTTAAATTGTCACGCAAAAAAATCTATATTTCCATCTTAATTTAAGGTTTTAATTTGTCATTGTTCGTCGGTGTACTTTACCTTGTATACTAATAGCTATTTAATCGACATAAACCTACGAGGTAATTGCTGAACTATTACAAACTTATACAAAACATTGATTTCAAATGCAAAAAGAAATCCAAGAAACATGTAATACACGGACTAAATGCAATCATTGAGCACATTTTATCAAACAAGGATTGAATACCATTAGTGCAAAAATAAGTATAATAGATGCCAAGTTGACCTGTTTCCAAATTAACCAGGTGTAGCTGTGATAATAATTCGGAAATAGCTACTCTAATTTAAAAACTTAATTTGTTTTTCATTATTAATATTGCGAATCGTGAGTAACCTTATGGCACCTGATGATAGTGCAAATCTTACAATAACATTAACAATACCAATATTTCTCCACTATAAATGTCTCTTCATTTATGTTCGTGGCCAAAATATTTGAAAATCCAAAACTTATTACAAAAATGAAGAGCTTATAAAAAAAAAGGACAAAAGGTATAGCTACAGCCTTTCATTAGAAAAGTTGTTTCTGAATGATTTCATACGGCTGTAGAATACCAACCCAATAATCAAAACGCCCTGTGTTCCTTATTCGGCTGGAAATGCTAGGGTTATATACTGTTCAGTTTTATGAGAAAAAAAAATGTCGTTGACATACGTTATTTTCTCTCACTAATTATTTTTCAAATGATTATTTACATTGTCCTTACACCAAGTAGGAATTTGTCTTTTTGAGCAGTTGTTTAATAAGTTTTTAAAAAGTGATGTTAACGGAAGGTCTACATGTTACACTTGTGTTTTCGGATCCCCAAATGGCCTAAAATATATACCATATTATGTTGGGTGGTTGAAACTTTCATGTATAATGTAAATGTGAATAAAAAATTCACCTTAGATATACATTCAACATGCATTTACACAACTGTCCAAGGTTAGGGGGAGAGTCGAGCGCTCACAAACATGTTTAACCCCGCCACATTTTATATGTGCCTGTCCCAAGTCGGGAGCCTGTAGTTCAGTGGTTGTCGTTGGTTCATGTCTGTTATATCGGTTTTTCGTAAATTGTTTTGTTATAAACTAGGCCGTTAGTTTTTTTCAATTAAATTGTTTCATGTTTTTCATGTCGTGGCCTTTTAAAGCCGATTATACGGTATGGGTTTTTCTCATTGTTGAAGGCCGTTAGGTTGCCTATAATTGCTAACATCCACTTCATTTCAACTTTGGTGGATAGTTTTCTCATTGGCAATTATACCACATCTCCTTATTTTTATATCGGTGAAAAGAAAAAAAAAAAAGAATACAATTATGGTTGTTTTTTTGTTGTTGTAATTATTATTACAATTGTTATATTTAATTGAAATTCTGCATTTATAGGAATGAATACAGAATTTTAATAGATATCATCGACATGATTATTGACATAACTATTCACGTAGTATTCCACAACTTAGGATCATTAGTACAATGAATACAGTAGTAACATGGAAACAGCGAAGAAAATCAAATCATATTAGATGTATGCAAGAATCATTTCTATAATTTTTTTGCATAAGATAATCATTCATGTATGTCTGTCTGAGTGTGCTTTCCAGAAATAGTTTTCAAAATCCTAAACTTGTTAGATAATCTTTCACAAAATGAAAATTTATTAACGTTAATATATATAGTGTTGATTGATTATTGATGTTCTATCTGGCTTTAGATCTATGTTTTAACAAGATTTATGAACAGAAGGGTGTTATTCCAGGTAATTTTATGACTATTTAACATATGAAGTAGTCAGCTGATTGGATAGTTTAGAATATAAATTCATGCGGATTGGACGCCAGATCAGATCGCTAACACAAGGTTTAGCTGTAAAGGTAAAATACATACAGAAAAGAACAAGAGATGGATCTTGAGAGTATATTTGATGTTATTTTACGGAAACATCAGAAAAACAACCATTTAAATAGCACAGATGGAAGTGAAATCTTGTATAAAAACTTTTTACAAGAAGACTTTGTAATATCATCAGTTTCCTTGGTTATTATATGTGTTGGGATCAGTATAGGAATTGTTGGTAATATTTTGGTAAGATTTTTTTAAATGTTGTGTACGATATCTGTACAGATAATTTTTTTTTTATACAGCCAATGAAAATAATAATTGCAAATACCTTATGGATACTCTTTTAATATTTCGGTTAATATGTTCAAATAATCATTATTTTATAAGTTTTTAATTTCCAGTTAGAAATATTACATGAATATTCAGGTTTGTATCTTGTTTATGTCATTCTAATACACCATATATTTTTAGTAAAACCGAAATGCTGTGTCGATTTTTTAGGCTGGTACGGGATTTAGCCAAAAATAGCCAACCTGCCAATATGTTCATAAACGCAACAGGTCACTTGCGGAGACCAAGCTACCGAAAGACCAACGATCATGAGCCGTAAGGGACAAGGCAGTACATGTTTAGCATAGACTGTTTTGTGTTGATAAAACCAGTGTCTAAAATAGATATTTTCAATTCAATGTCAATTCCATGAAATACGCAAAATGATAATAATTATGAAAGAATAAACACAAAATGATAAGATTCACAATGAATATGATTCAACATAGTGTTAGTCGTAATTCATTTTGCTTGTTTAATCAAAATGTAAATATCAAACACTCTAAATGAAACATTGGCATGACATGATAATTAACATAACATTTCTATATTTTAGTTGATAAATTTAGAATAAAATTATAAAAATAATCGTGAGTGCAATTTTATTTGGCAAATTTGTGACATCCCATGGATTGACTATTCTCTATGAGTCCCTTTTGGTCAAATAGCTCCTGAAATATTTAAATATTTATACATCTTTGTCTTTTACATTTCTGCGTTTGAGCGTAACTTATCAAAGAAAATCCAAGAGAGCACTTCTGACACTTCGAATTTATATAATGTAATGTCATTTTCTACCACCAAGTCGATATCGCTGCTGGTGGAGAGCTAGTACCCAAGGGTATAACCATGTTGCTCCTCATGTGTTTCAGTTTTTAAAATCAATAAAGTGATATTTTCGTTTTTATTCCCTGAATTAAATGTTACTTGACCAATGAGTTTATGCTTATTTTGTCCGAACATGCGTATTAAAAGTATTGAACAGTGATAACTTGTATTTTAATCTATTGTGAACGATACTTATCCGATTTATTTGTTCTTGACACTCATTAATCCAAGAATGAGAATAGGGAGGATATCAATGGAGCAATTAAAACCATTAAGTCAGGTAAAATCCAACAACGTTATGGCTCACCAAAAAAGCATAAAGATAAATAACAGTCCACGATATGCTAAACAGAAATCTAGAAATAGAACAATATGAACCCCACAAAAATTGGAGATAAACTCAGGTGCTCCGGAAGGCTAAGCAGTCCTTGCTACACTAATCGTACCCGTCGTCTAACAGGTTGGAAGTACTAATTCGAAGTGTGTAAAATGATGAAGAAGGTTCATAGTATATATCGCAGGTGGAAAGTTACCTGATTGACAGTCATATCATATCTTCTGATTTTTATACAATTGAAAAGGAACTCTTCTTATGTTAAACAATCGGATATCTAAAAATTTGTATTTGATAAACTCTGTAGTTTGAAATACACAAGCAAGTCATATAACAACATGTATCTTATTTGCATTCTTTATCGAGAGAATTGCGTGTTACGCTGACATTTAAAATAAATCAGACTACTGATTCAAATTAATTTTCATTTCGACGAAGTTCTTTACAACTGCTTAGATGAAATTCAAAATATTATGTTTTATGTTAAATTCTTTCGGAGGTATAATAACTAATACTCCAGTGTACGTAAACATGTTTGCTATTAATTGAGACTGTGAGTACTTAAAGCGCATATCGTTATGTTTTACTTGGCATCGTTCTTAATTTTTCATTATCAGAAAATTATGCATTAAACTAGCAATACATAAAGCTCAAAATAATTCATATCGATATATCGCTGAAAAGGCAATACTGTTAGGTCAACAGTGAATGGGAGAGCTTTTTCGCTCTCTTTTTCTGTGACATTACCTGAAAAACCCAAAACCTTATTTATCTGGTAACTTGAACCCAGCCTAAGTGCGGTATTCAATATGTGGGAGAGACGGAACGAGAATATAACAGAAGAAATCAAGATCACCTTTACCGCGTTCGAAGACCTAAAAAATTCAAAAGTTTGATATACCAACATTCAGATAATCATAATCACAATTTAAAATTTATGAAATTCCAACCGTTCAGAAGCAACCAGGACAATCACACAAACAATTTGAAAAATCCCGTGAAGTTCGCGAACTATTTTGGATAAAAAGACTTCAAACAGCTTATCCTCTCGGTCTGAATGACAAAATATTGGGACAGAAGAATATATCTAAAACTTCTATCGATGTCATGAATATTGTCGATAAACGGCTAAGAAATAATAGGTCTTATTGTAAACGTAAAAACCGTAATCTACGTATTAAACATGAGAATTTCCGTATAAATTATACACTTGCTGATCTGTTATCTATAATAAAAAAGTAATGGTAGACATAAAATATTATGCAAACTTGGTCGTATACCAATAAGTAAACTATACTATAATCGCTAACATTTTTAATAATAGAAATCGTGGTTACCCTTCTATCGACAAGTGCCATGCCAAAACATGACTTACATGTCCCCGTCTTTCCACCAACAATACTGTAAGGTCCACGTTTAATGGTCGCACGTTTTCCTTAAATTTTGAAACTGATATAAATTGAAAAACTAACAGTATTATCTATTTACTCACATGAAACAAACCGGGATGCGGTATTCAGTACTTAGGTGAAACTGGACGCTATTTATCTAAACGCACGCAAGAACACCTTTATCGTTTTTAAAGACCCCATAAATTCAAAAGTATTATTTATCAACACCTTAAGAAGCACAATCATTCTATTAAATTTTAACAGCTCAACCTTTAAAAGTACTCTAAATTCAGAAATTATTGCGAAATTTTTATTGCGACTGAATGAATATCGCAATAATAAGAACTCGCATTCTGATATCTTATTAATATAACTGCATAAACATGTTCCTTAAATCGCAATAATTAATCTCGCATTTTAGTTTATTCTTCTAAATTCGCAATAATAAACGCACGCAATAATTTCTGAATCTACCGTAGTAAATAAGCAGCCTGGTGAATCTCATTCAAAGTTTGTACGATCACGGAAAATAATTGAATTAAATTGGATTAAAAAATTACAGACAGTCTATCCTCTCGGTCTTAATGATAATATCATGGGAATTGGAATTGGATTAAAAAATTACAGACAGTCTATCCTCTCGGTCTTAATGATAATATCATGGGAATTGGTAATATATCAAGAACCGATTCTGTTAACATTTCGATATAGTTTCTAAAATTGTTCGTAAAAACCGATCTCATGGGCGTAGAATAAATCGCAGTCAGAGAAAATTCTATGTACAAAGTATAAGTCATTCAAATGATTGTCATATAAATTTCATATCTGTGACGTATTTTAAATATTTTCATACATTAGACAATTTCTTCACATTCTTTGTTGACAATTACTGAACAAATTTAAAACAGATGCATTTGTATAAAATGCCTTTGAACATACAATTTGCTGGAAGTTATAGTTTGGACATTTTAAAATAAATGAAATTAATGATTATTATCGCCATGGTTACTTAAAATACATAATCATTCATTTAATGCTCTTGTTGTGAATCTAAAATTTTAATATTTAAATTAGCTTGTGTGAAAAAAGTTTAAAATTTAAAACATTGTGGAGATAAGACTTTGTCAAATAAAACTTGGGACGGTTTCATGAAGCTATCTTAAGACCTGTTATAAGATACTAGAATATCTTATGACATGTCTTATGATCCTCTTAGGACTATCCAAGACCTCGCCTCAAAACTGTCGTAGGTTGATCTTAGCAAAGATATCCTAAACTTGCGTATCAACAATACAAATATTTCAGACCTAATTACTTTTTCAAAAAACAACGGCAGACATTATCTGTTAACCAAGCTCTGTCCTTTACCTGTTAATAAATTACATCAAATTTTAGAGAATTGCAACACAATTCCATATTGCAGTCCTATGCTCAAAATGGATAAAATGAGAAAAAGCTGACAAAAAATCCTTAGGTTATTTTTTTAATTCAGTAATGAACATAGTTGATATTCGTATTAAACATTTAAAAGAATATTTTACTCCTAACAACAACCATAACAGCCCTATTTCTCGTATGAAACATAAGCTAAAAGAACTCGCCAAGGAATTTGTTTTTGTCCCGGCTGATAAGGCTGCTAAAATATCATTATTGTTTGACGTAAATTTTACATTGAGGTTCTGCAAAAGGAAATCACGAATTCATCAACATTCCAACTGACTCCATTTTCGGAAAATTCTGTAACACACATAAACTTTTAGCTACCTCTTTACAAGCAGAACCAAATGCAATGAAAGTTCCAACTATATACTGGCTTCCGAAGCTACACAGAACACCTTACAAATATAGATTTATTTCGTCTTCAAGCCATTGTTCCACTACTAAACTGTCTATTCTACTTACTAGTATACTTTATCAGTAAATTAAAAGCAAACTAAATATTACTAGTATGTTATATACATATACACATTCATGGATCTACAATCTGTCGATACCTGTATCTTGGCATTGCACAAAGTCATGTTTTTCTCTGACTGTTTATGACGTCTTTATACTAAATCCATTGGATGTTGGATGTGTACGGATTGATAATTTAGTCTTAGATGCATGATTTTTTTTATTAGTTGTTAATGGCTTTGAACTAGCTGTCAGATAACTGCGAGTACTCTCAGATCTGTTCCTAGTGTCTTTTTGTTGTTGGGATGTACAAGTACCCTGCCACGTCCACTTGTATTTTGTCCATCTGATGAGTTAAGCCTTTTCAACTGATTTTATAGTTCGTTCTTATGTTGTACTGTTATATCACTGTCCCAGGTTAGGGGAGGTTGGGATCCCGCTAACATGTTTAACCCCGCCACATTATGTATGTATGTGCCTGTCCCAAGTCAGGAGCCTGTAATTCAGTGGTTGTCGTTTGTTTATGTGTTACATATTTGTTTTCGTTCATTTTGTACATAAATAAGGCCGTTAGTTTTCTCGTTTGAATTGTTTTACATTGTCATTTCAGGGCCTTTTATAGCTGACTATGCGGTATGGGCTTTGCTCATTGTTGAAGGCCGTACGGTGACCTATAGTTGTTAATTTCTGTGTCATTTTGGTCTCTTGTGGACAGTTGTCTCATTGGCAATCATACCACATCTTCTTTTTTATATTGGTACAATAAAAAAACTGGTAATAAATTGTTCAAATAAGGCCTTTGAAAATAGTGGAATTTGGAGTGTCAAAAATTCGCTGGAAGTACTTGATAAACTGCATGCTTATATTGGTGATTTCGAATCTGTTCAAAGTTTTGATTTTTCTACCCTATATACCACTTTATCTCATAATCTTATTAAGAAAAAATTCACACACCTAATTAAATGGACATTTAAAAAGTCAGAATGCGAATATATATATATGTTCAAACTCTTTTAGGTCATTTTTTAGTAACATCAAACAAAAGTCTTTAAGAACTATGTCAATTGGACCTACTTTGATACGATGACTGCCCTTGAATTTTTATTAGATAACAGATAACATTTTTCTTCGCTATGGAGATTCCGTATATCATCAAGTTTTCGGAATTCAAATGGGGACTAACTGTACACCACTTATTGCGGACCTGTTTCTGTTTTGTTATGAGTAACAATTTATGACTAAAATCAGCAAAGACCCATCGAAACAACATCTGATACAAAAATTTAATAACACTTTTAGATATTTGGATGATATATTGGCTCTTAATAATGACGACTTCAGTTTGTACACTAAAGAGATTTATCTGCTGAACTGACTTTAAATAAAGATAATACCAACAATGAATACTGCCCTTTCCTGGATCTTGATATCTTTATCTTTAACGGGAAGCTTCATACCAAAATTTATGATAAAAGAGATGATTTTTTCATTTCCTATTGTTAGTTATCCATTTTTAGATGGTGTCGTTCCTTTGTCCCCATCTTATGGTGTTTATATGTTTATATATCTCAACTTGTTCGATTTGCCCGTGTATGTAACAATGTATTTGATTTTAACGAAATAAATCTCTGTATTACTGAAAAATTATTACACCAGGGTTTTCGATATCACAAAATAGTCCAAAGATTTACTAAATTTTATCATCGGTACAAGGACATCATTCGTAAATATAAATCAACATGCAGACATCTTATACGTTCAGGTATTTCACATCCCATCTTTTATGGTAATATTCTATACAAAGCACAAAAATGTCGGCACTCACCTCAAAAGCTAACCAAACTTTTAAACAGACTTATTCAGAAGGGATATAGTTACGATACTGTTGTCAGGTCATTAAAGATGGCATATTTTGGTATTAATATTGATTCACTCATAGGGTCTTTGCATCGGAAATAAACACATTTATTCTAAAATCAGTTGTTGAAATGATACGGGTTATGTTCTTCTCATATATTTTATGATGGTATGATACTAAATCCCTAACGGGAGGGATTGTGCTTGATTTTCATACGATGAAGACATAATCTTTCAATCAGTTTAATTGAGGTCTGGAGCTGGCATGTCAGTAACTGGTAGTAGTCCTTTGTTAATTTATGTATCATTGTCATTTTGCTTAGTTTCTTTTGTAACCTATTCTGACATCGGACTCGGACTTCTTTTAAACTGAGTGTTACTGTGCGTATTGCTGTGTGTTTGTTTATTCTACATTGGCTAGAGGTATAGGGGAGGGTTGAGATCTCACAAAACATGTTTAACCCCGCCGTATGTTTGCGCCTGTCCCAAGTCAGGAGCCTCTGGCCTTTGCTAGTCTTATATGTTTTTTTTCATTTTAGTTCATTTATATGTACTGGAGTTTAGTGTGACGTCTATTTTCACTGAACTAGTACACATTTTTATCTAGGGGCCAGTTGAAGACGCTTCCGTGTACGGGATTTTCTCGCTGTGTTGAAGACCCATTGGTGGCCTTCGGCTGTTTTCCGCTCTTTGGTCGGGTTGTTGTCTCTTTGACACATTCCCCATTTCCATTCCCAATTGTTTATGATATTTTTCTGGAGTGTGATAAAATTTCATTTCAGCCCGTTGTATGAATACACCCGTATCATTACAGCCTTTTGTCATCACAGGCTGTTTCCTATTATCGATAAACCTGAAAATCATAAATGGCATTTTCTTCAATTAAAATATATAAATAGAGGTATTGATTTTATTAACTTATCTAGTATATTCAATGACTCTACCATCCATAGCCAAATACCTCCATATTTTTATAATACAGAACCACCTATTATTTCTTATTCGTACAAAAAAAAAAACCAGCAGAAGTGTGACTTTTTAATTATACGTCAGTTACATCAGACGTCAACATAGAAAATAATACTTCTTCCACTTGAGACTTTGAAACATCTAGTTTTAAATATGTTAACTATGGTCTTTTCATTACAGGAGACCTCAACATCGTTGAAGACCGTGAGGTCAAACCTTTTCTTAGAAAGGACCTACATATCGTCCTCCATCTATTATAGATTGTAAACAGTGTCGTCAGGTCATTAAAGACGCTTTGCCTGCCTACTGTAAAAATTGGTGTAAACGTGAAAAATCTGATAAAAAATCTCTAGACAGTTATTTGAATAAAATTATGAATACTGTTGATATTCGTATATCTCATTTTGAAAATATTTCTGAAATCAATAATAGGGTTAATGATAAACCCATTTCTAGAATAAAAAATAAACTCCAAATACTCGCAAAGCGGTTTGTGTTCGTACCGGCAGACAAAGCAGACAATAATGTAATGGTGGTGTGACGCATTTACTACACGGAAGTTCTCCAAAACGAAATTATCAATTCTTCTACATTCAGGTCCGTACGCACCACAGAGAGTCAAATTGTAAACAAGCATATCACTGCCACTACCAAGATTAAGCCTCTTCCGGACATTTGAAAGTCCCGACTATGTACTGGTTACCTAAATTACACAAACAACCATTTAAATTTCGTTTCATCTCCGCATCTAGTAAGTGTTCTACTACTAATCTGACTGTGCTTCTAACTACCTCCCATACTACTATCAAAGAACTTGTTATCAACTTTTGTAATAAAGTTTATGAAAATAATGGTATTAATTATTTTTGGAGTGTTAAAAATTCTTTACAGGTTTTAGATAAAATACGTGCTTTTGATGGTCCTTTTAGTTCTGTTGACAGTTATGATTTTTCTACTCTCTACACTACACTTCCACACAATCAAAGTTTTCATATTTGATTAAATGGTCTTTTGATAAATCTCATTGCATATTTATTTGTTGTAACTAGTTTAAAGACAAATCCTTCTATTCAGATCTACAAATAATACATTCTTTATATTTTATTTTTACTTTAGGCTAGGTCAAAGCTTTAAAATAAGCAAATAAAGTTTAATAAAAACTGACCAATGTTTTCTCGACGAGAATTCAATAAAATATGCGTTGTTTATATTTTAACAAAGTTAGGAAATAAAAAGGTAGGGTCACTGTACTGGAAAAAGAGATGTGACATATTGGATATAATATTCTGTGGATTCCGAGAAGATTTCCGGATAAAGAAAAGATAAAAGATTGGACATATATTTTGAAAGTTAAGTTGACATTTCTTTTTATGTAATACTTCTTGTAAACTTGTGTATAATAAATCTTGTTAAATTTATTATTGATTTGTGTCTTTTGTTGGCTACATTTAAAAGGCGATTTTCTGGCGTAACAATGGACAATTCAATTCCCGTTATTTGCTGTTTTGTTGTTTGTTTGTTTTCAACTACACTAAATGCACATTAATATACACATGATGGTGCTTAGTTTTTCCATCAAAGGAAATATAATTCAGTCCAAGTATATCTGAAAGACAAGACAGAATTTTGCTTTCGATATGATTTTAATTTTGGTTAAGAATGTTATTCCTTTTCATTTTGATGATAATTACTTAAAATTAATCGAAATCTAAGACCCCGTTTACACTAGCAAAAAAGATCGATATTTTCTGAGTTCGAACTTTATTTAAAAGATCGATCTTTAGTATAGTGTAAACGGAAAAATCGATCTTCAATCGGACTTTAAAAGACCACATCCAGACGTGGTTTTAAAATGATCGATTTTTTATGAATCGATCCTTCTTCAAGTGTAAACGCTTATATCGATCGCTATCGATTCTTCTAAAAGTGAAAGTGTTATATTTAGATATGAAAATAAATCCGCGCATGGTCAGTTTGGTATATTCTTATAAATTACTGCCTTTCAGGGTTTCATCCATATTCTCAAATGATTTGACAGAACGTGAGGATAAGACAAGTAAACAAATAAATAAATCCGACGTTTTTGCGTCATTCTTCCGAATAGATAAATCCTGGTTCTTTTCTGCAAATTCCTCATCTTTCATCTTCAAGCAAAACGACCTTTATAAGTAATAGTCTTCTCACATTTCTTTGTTAAATGACTTGTGACATGTTAATAAAAAGATAATGAATAAATGCAGAATCAAATCTAATGAACCAACTATTTCCATATTCTATTTTCTACGATTTTTTGTTAACGAAATGGTTAGACCGATTCTTTTTAGATTGCAATGTAAACGCACTAGATCTAAGAAGATCGATCCCAATCGATCTTACTTGTGCAAATGTAAACGCGAACTGGTCTTTTTTAAAAGATCGATTCAATTCCGTGCAAGTGTAAACGGGGTCTGATTAACATAATTTCTGTTTTAGATCATGCATCTGTAGGCATTTATAAATTGATTACAAGTATCGAAATATTCCGTTATTTTGCTAGAACCCCAGTCTACGTATACACATTCAGCTGTCATACCGTGATTATCATTGGAACCTGGTCCGACCTCTTTTTTTCATATCAACTCTTGTGCAATGATTTTTTATTGATATGCATTCCTCTTTAATTCCTCTTTCAACTACTCAACACAGACATGATTATGTTTTTTATACAAAAATTGCGCACATGGTACCTAAATATATCGATGTTCCATTTCACAAGCGTTCAAAACTACTCAGCAAATCGGAACAAGATGGCCAAATAAAAAAACCCACAGTGTTAGAAGCTCATATGTTTACTTCTATATATGTACTTTATTTTACATGTATGCGTCGTTGGGTTACTTTATTGTTGGCTTTTATCCGAAATCTATTATTATATGCGTGTAGAAATGTAAGCGCCATACACATTCAAAATACGTCAGTGCAATTTGCAATTTGCAATATCCATATATGTACATAATGTACCTACAACTATAGATATCTACATTGAATTTTGATGACATGATTGATGATTTACTTTCTTAATGATTTGTGGAAAAAAATAATTAAACACATACTATGAAGATTGACTCATATGAATAGATTAGTCCATACATGTATGAAGTAAAGGAAATTAGAATTACATTATAATTTGATTGACCCATCTTGTTGACGAATATCCAGATTCGGTTTTGTTTCTTGACAGCCGTTTTTGTGTGTGTTTTGTTAGATTGCTGTATAGTTGACATATATTCCTCATCTCTATTTATTCATATGATTTATTATTTGCTGTTTTGTTGTTTGTTTCAATTACACTAAATTCACATTAATATACACATAATTTATTCATATTCCAATTTAGGAACACGTCTATAATCTAAAGACAATTTCAATTTCTTCTCAGCAAATCAACCTATCAAAACGATTGTCACTCTCTCCATCGGCTCAAAGAGGAATAATCTCATAAACGTTTTCAGTTCGCCGAAACCGCGACGTCATAAACCGCTGACGGCATAATACTGTTGCGCTTGTATGTGCGCATAAGCAAAAAAGGGATTTGTCTTTAAAGACCAAACAGTCTATTCAGTTCTAGCAGTGATTTATCTTTAAAATTTTGTGTGAAGGTATTTCATGATTTGAGGAACAAAATATGATAAAAAAATTGGGGGTCACTGACTTAGTTTTGTCACTATAGCAACCTCAGTTTCGTGTTTTCCCGAATATTAACATGATATTTGCTTGTTATTTAAACTCTCAAAAAATCCCATTATATCAAACCTACAATCATTATTCTTGTTTCATTTAAAAAAGTAGATTTGTGTCTATCAAATACAGGTTCAAGAGTTTAAGACTCTCATTGTTTTGATCTTAAAAAATAAGATTTATTCCATTCCCGCCAAAAATAAAACGCAAGAATGAAAAACGTTTCAAGTATTAAAAAATATCTACCATTAATTTTTTATAAAAATTTCAAGAAGGAAAGTGCCATGAGTACTCTTCAAAATAAAGCAAAAAAATGTATATGTCACCGACCTTTCAAAAAATATAATTAATTTTCATTTTTTTTCTCGATTTTGATCGTCCTGAATATGCATGAAATATTTTTAAGCAACCAACAATCAATCAATCGTTCATTTTGAAGAAAAGAGTTGTCTTTCTTCAGAACATTGAATCTGACGTCATATAGTACAAGTTTTCCCTGCTGGAGCACTAACTGAAAAAAATTGCAAATTGGACGTTTGAAACCCACATTTAAATTTTCAAGAATCAAGAATAACAACTATATTCACCTACTTTATTATCCGGTAATACAAGAGATCACATGTATTCGGTTTGAGCCTAGGCTCCGTGTTGAAGACCGTACTTTGACCTATAATGGTTTACATTTATAAATTTTGACTTGGATGGAGAGTTGTCTCATTGGCACTCATACCACATCTTCTTATATCTATTATCAGTATCAGATCTCATCATGTTGTTGTCGCACAAAATTAACCTTCAGAAACACCATCCGTCGGAATGAAAAATTGTTCGAAATAACCTTTTACGACGCTTTAGAAAGGAAAGTCTGTTTTTGTCCTCTCCCTCTCATTTGCAAAATCATTGAAAATAAAAAGAGAAATGAAAGATGACACTGGCTAACTTACAGACTATTTGACGATATTAGACTAGATGTGTGGGTTTTTTTGTCGCGTCAATTTCAGAACTATGCCCTAGCGCACTCTTTCGCTACTGTTGACAGACGGACGGACTTCTTTATAGCATTATGTGTCCCGACTAAGACGAGCGTATACAAATTATTCCATCTAGTTTGTGGATTCATTATTTCTGAATATTTAAAATGTAAGAAAATTCAAATTATAGGTATAATATATGAATTAAAGTTTTTGATTCTAAAACGTTTTACATCCATTTAACCTATCATAAAATACGATCCCCGTTATTACTACCTCACGTGTTTTGAATAAACGAGACAGTAAATATAAAATACAAATAAGTTTTTAATTCAAAAATTGATTTAGAATCTAAGAAATAATTTTCCATTGAAAACTATAAAGTATTTCTCGAAACGGGATGAAATATTATGAATCTAAATAGCTCATTTTGGAAATTAAAACAAAGACAAGTTTGTATGAATAGATAGCCGGCATTGAAAATCGAAATTTGTTTTCAATCTTTCCGGTCATTGTAGCTTTTTGAAAGTGAGAAATTTTATGTTGGATCGTATTCTTGAAGCATTTTTTTTTTTTGTCATAAGTTAAATTTACAACAAGTTTAGTTTTAAAAACCGTAAATTTTGATTTTAATTCACATTCACTGGGTATATTAATTTCTTATATTTTTTGCCTTAAGCTTCAGTGAGATCAGGCGAAATCTTTATCATTTCTCCTTGAGACAATTTGAAATAAAACAAATGACAAAAGACAATGAACCTTTATCATTTTTATTTTTACTATAAGATTTTGTCAATTAAGCAGTATAGATAAAATTTAACTTCATTGCAAGATCACCACTATTTTACGAGAATCTTAAAGAAATAAGTTAATCTCAACATGCATACGTTGCCAGTATATCGAAACTTCTAGAAAGTATTGTTTATCGGCCTAACCTTCTGAAAACTCAATTTTGAAAATCACATATTAAGTTAAAATTCTAAGCGTAAGTCATTTAATTTTACTAGTGTAAAGTTACACGGGCGTACGAGATTTGCGCCGATTTAAAAAAAAATCGATCTTTAATTTGCGCCGATTTGATTCTTTCATTAGAGCCTATTTTTTTTATCACTAGCCCCGATACAATATTTGCTATACGAGTAAATGCATGTACATGTAGTAAACCTAGAATGTATATTGCAAGGTAATATATGGATATAAACAGTGTTCCCTTATGTTTAAGATAATAAATTTTGGTCATAATGTTCGAGAACTTCGTTTTGACACGAGAAAAAAAAAGATGGATTTCGTTGTTGGCAAGTATAAGTATAGAAAAGATGAAATGACAAGAAAGGAATATATCAGATGTGTGGCATATAAATTCTCGGCAAGATAATAATTCATTGTACTAGTGATTTTATTGTGGTGCTTTGAAATGCTGTAAATAGAATTTTACTCCGTGATTTTAGTGGATGTAAACAGAGTGTACAAATATCTTTAAAATTGACTTATCCTGCTCGAAATTCTACTCCCACCTCCCCTTTGTGAGCAGGGGACAACAGTTATATACATGTTATAATTGACAATTCATAACCTATGTACAACTGGCTAACGGAAGAGGTTTATATGATAAATAAAAAAATAACTTTCACCTATAATTTACCTGTACACAATCGGCGCAAGTGAAAGAAAAAAAGTGAAATGCAGATCGGCGCAAACGCAAAAAGCCGAGTTCAAAATTTATATTTTTATTATTATTTTTATTAGAACGGAGGTTACAGATAGTGTAGTATCTTTTGTGTCCATTTGTGTTTAATTTCCACTAGGTATCCGCGCGACGCTTAATTCCACTTTTCTTGGAAGACGTAGTTTTAAGCGTACACCATGTTGGAATCCGTGGAAAACGCGAAATAGGACTTTTTTTTTTTCCATGGCTAGAAACAACGTCATCGAGCTTTTATGTCACTACCAAGTTGCGTTAGTTGATGCGCATCAACAATAGGCTGTTTGGTCTTTAAAGCCTTTTTCTGTAACGAAAGGAAAGGAAAGTATGGTGGATACACTTACTGAAAATGTGAAGATATGATTTAAGCTTTAAATTTTCTCTAGGACAACATATATGTACGTTTCGGCGATAAAGTGTATCGACAGGTAGTAGGTATTCCTATGGGCACTAATTGCGCCCCTTGAATAGCAGTTATAAAATAGAAAAAGGCATTTTTTTCTTATTCAAATTTTCTTTAAAAAACATCGATTTTGTCATCAACAAATTAAAAACTAAATTTGTATTCTTTTCGAATGTTTTTTTTTGGGGATGTATAAATACACATCCACGTTTATTTTCTATTTAGAGATTGCTTTATCTATATATAACATGATACATATTTATCGATACTTTTATTTTGGCATTGCACAATTCATGTCTTCTTAGGCTGTCCATGGCGTTCCCTGGGATGTATTTTAATGGATTCTTGTCTCTTGTGCATGATTTTTATTATTAGTTATTTTTGGCTTTTAACAAGCTTTCAGTAACTGCGAGTACTCTCAAATCGTACTTTCGTGTTAATTTGACCTGTTGACACAATTCGTAATGCATTTTTATTATTCAATTTTTACTTATTTGGTGTTATATCTCGTCTCGCTATTTTTAATATGTACCACCTATGATAAGTATTTAGTATGACGATAAATTTTCACATCTGTACTCGTACTGTGAACAACAAATTTATTTATTTTGAAAACATATTTCCGTACTCCTAACAACAAAATTATTATATTTAAATTACCTGTGTACGTTATTTTATTTAACGCCATTTTGTCCTAGGTTAGAGTTGTCTTTTTGACATTGATCTACAACTTTTTTATTAATATTGTATTTATGAGGGGACTCTCCGTATTTTCATAGCTAGACTGGTCATCGGACCTTTTCGGGACGTCATTGGGTTTCATCGGAAGTGTTTTAAGCTCTTTTCCCCTTTGCTATATTTTATAACAAAAATTGCAGATTGTCCATGGATACACCAAAAGAAATTAAATTTTACCATTTTATATACTGGATATGAAATCTATGGAAGATTCTGATTACATACATACGCACATATATGACACAAACAGTATCCGGGATTTTATTTTTAATATTTTTCCTAAATTTCCTTAAGCTCGGATGTCGGATTTATTTTTTTTAAATTTCGGGACCTCGGGATTTCATGTTTTAAGCCCGGGATTTCGGGATCAGGACCCTCCGACCCCCCACCCCCTCATTTATATTGTGTCATAGATCAAACTTATTCGTTCAGTGTATGTTTACCTGTTTTTGTTTATATGTCTTTTTGATCGAGTTAAGCCATTTCAATTGATATTTCATAGTGTCTTCTTATGTTGTAATGTTACACTACTGTTTCAGGTTAGGGTGAAGGTTGGCGCCTGTTAAAACGTTTAAACCTTCTGCATTTGTATGTTGGTTTTCCTGTTTGAATTGTTTTACACTAGTCATTTTGGGGCCCTTTATAGCTTGCTGTTCGGTGTGAGTCAAGGCTCCGTTTTGGAGGCCGTACTTTGACCTATAATTGATGACTTGGATGGAGAGTTGTCTCATTGGCACTCATACCACATCTTCTTATTTATATATATACCGTAAACTTCTTGTAAATTTATGTAGAGTATTTTCTTAGAGACAAGTGCCTGTAACATTAAAATCAAATGAAATAAAAGGTATACAATGTAACACATAACGAACTGAAAAAAAAACCAAACGGTCTGAATAACAGGAAATAATTGTCATTGATAACTATACAAGCATAAATCTAACAATTGGAGACGCAAACCTTTTCGGCGCGAGTAACTGACAGACGCCGAATGGAGATGATCTATAACACATTTATTGACAGGTAATTAAATTTGCTTTATATATATTTTTCAAAGACCCCCCACTTTTTATACTCTTTATTTAAGTAAAAGATTTTATTGTACCTATATAAATATGCATATATCGGTTCTTAATTATGTCTATCACATTTTCACTGCACTTGCATGTACATAAAATTGCCACGGGTGTGATTAATATGGAAAATAAAATTTCCCTTTAAAAGAGTCAATGAAAGATATGTTTATATCATTCGAGCTTATAAAGCTGCAATTGTAGATTTACTGAACCTGGTTAAAAACCAAGATTTATCTGTAGAAATGGTATTGAAAGGCTTAAATAATTGATAATAGCGATGAAACCTGCAAGTTGGGAAATAATTTCGTATTGATGATAATAACAATTTCAATGCCTTCATTATTATTATTTTGATCTTAAAGATGTAGGATTTTCCGTCCGTAAATCAGTATCTTTGTATGTAGCGTGTGCTTTATGAACGGTTTGATTGTTTAGATTCTCTAAAATCCCGCGAAAAATACAACATGAATGGATGTGTTTAAGTATAATTATACCAACCGTAACGAAGTTGAGTTGGTTATTATGTGTTTGATCTGTCCGTCCGTCCGTCCGTCAGTTCTGTTCTGTTCATCGCAACTCTTCTGAAACCACACAGCATAATTTAACGAAACTTTGTAGATAACAAGGACATACTATATTGTTGTGCAAATCGACAGGAAATTACGATTTTTTTAAGAGTTATGCTCCTTTGAACTTGCAATTTGCCTAAATGTACTACTGCAACAGTTTGTCAACGCAACTCCTCTGAAACCACACAACAGAATTTGATGAAATTTGTAGTTAATGAGGACATGATATGAGCTGCATCAGATAGAAATCGACCTTATTCAAGTGCACGTATACATGTACACGAATGAGACTTTGATTGATCTTGGAATATTCAAATACGAAATAAAAGATGAATTTTGGTCTGTTTTGTGGGGTTCAGTCAATTTTCAAACAGTTCCAGACTTTCCATAGAGATTTTTTCAACCAAAAATAGGTTAACAAATGTATAGATATTCATATACATAAGGTCGATTTCTATCCGACACAGATCATATGTAGATGTGCATATCCACCAGAATTTTTTTATAAGTCTTTGAAATTAGGAATCTGGTGAGATTTTGTTTGCACAGTGACAATGTGGGGCGTACGGTATTTGAGCGTGCTCACAAATGTTCTTTATTCTCTTTTGAAGTTCTAAATGTTCCACTAATAAATATTTTCTATTGTAGTAATAAGCTATTTATCAAGAATACTATTAGTTACATAGTGTGTTAGTGACCTAATACGATATATACGGGGTCAATAAATTCCATATAGGGTGAGAGCGACGCTCGAACCCCATATGGAATTTACTGACCCCGTATATATCGTATTAGGTCACTAGCACACTATGTAACGAATTTATCTTACCGACTATCTTTATTTGTAGAATTTAGACTAGAGTTGTCTTATTTGCAATCATACCACATCTATTTATTTTTATATTAAAGTGTTCAAGTGTTCAATTTTAAGAACCTACTTTCATTGGTCTGCACAAAAACTAATGTCAAATATACCAATTAAATATCAACAACATTGATATATAACAATATTAAACAGAACTTTCAATACATTTAAATAATCAAATAGTGCCATAGTCGAAATTCAACTACTAAACGTGTTTTGAAATAAGCCCCGCCTCCCTACTAACCTAAAATGAAATATACACGGTCTCAACGCGGACGCTTTTAACCAATCATATTCCTAGAAATGTATAGGAGGTAAGATAAATCTAAATGTACTGTTGTTATACGATAGTTTTTATATCAGATATCTATATTTAAAACTATCATCTGCTGTAAATTACAAAATATTAACAAACGTATGCTCGAACATCTACAATGATATTTTCGTCCAATCAGAGTACTTAGTTAAGCATCCTTAAGGTCAAAGATAACGTATTCGAAACTATTATCGACTGCGTCGATAAAAAGAGTGCCTGTATTTTAATTGTCTTAATTTTATGCCAAATATTAATTCCCGTTTGTATTTTTCACGATTTAGATTCCGCCGTTTGAAGCATACCGTCAATGAACGTTCGTTTTCTATCACTGAGCTTTATGTTTAGGCATCGATAAATAAAAAGTATGTCTAGGTACTATTATGCAAGCTCACTTATTCATTGAATTATTACTAAAATACCAGTAAGGCTTCTCGGATATAAACTCTTTTTAAAATCATAAAAAGGGGTACATCATCAACAACAACAACAAAAACAGCGCCCTCCTGAAAGAGGTTAATTTGGGGTATTGAAATTTCAAATTTATTCCAAAAGACCATTAAAATTTTTTGTGAAAAGATTTGCAGGATTCTATATCTTTCTGTTTTATCTTCTTTATTATTGAATAATAATTGATGACAAATTGGCAGTCCTTTTACAAGAACAGTCTGCCTGTACGTGGTCACTTTTTATTGAATTGATGACAAATTGGCAGTTAATTTGGGGTACTGAAATTTCAAATTAATTCCAAAAGATCATTAATGATCTGGATTCTATATCTTTCTGTTTTATTTTCTTTTTTATTGAATAATAATTGATGACAAATTGGCAGTCCTTTTACAAGAACAGTCTATCTGTACGCGGTCGCTTTTTATTCAATTGATGACAAATTGGCAGTTCTTTTACAAGAACAGTCTGTTTGTTTGCGGTCGCTTTTTTGAAAATTTTCACGGATTATAGTTTTAATGCTTTTCCTGAAGCATTCAATCTAAGATAGTAATTCGTCGATTCCTTTTAAAATCTGATTGTTATAAAATCAGCTCATGTTTCATTGGAATCACAATCAGCATAAAAGGGACACAGGTATATCTATTTAAACAATCATGAGTTTATTGTTACCCGGTAGCATTGAATCACAGGTTGTATTTCGAAGAGTCCTATAAACATTGATAGTGATAAATAATACACATATCTTGTTTACCTTGAAATGTTTTCAAGGTGCCTATGATCTTATGTACTGCTCAGATTCAAGCGAATTACAGGTTATACACTATTATAATTTAATAGGTTAGTATGGGTTGTATAAATCTATTTTTCGTTTCTTTTTTGTTTGAAAATATATTTGAAAGTGATTTGACTGAAATGTGTTTTAATATGTTTTAGCGTTTGTAAATCATGACAACTTTTTTTTGTTTAATTTTGCAATGCCCTTTAATGATCATTGAGATTGCATACTCTTGATCTGGATGCAAGTCTTTCTGTTTTTTTTTTTTTTTTTTTTTTTAAGTAGGTTCTAGACCATATCCATTCACAATTCGAGTGCTTCATGGCACTATTGGAACGTTAAAGGTAGAACAATAGGCGGTTTTCAAAAAGGCAAATCTTTAATTTATTTCATTTCATTTTGAGTATCAAAGAGAGGCGAAAGATAGAAACGGATATTCAAACTCATAAGTCGTCAACAAAATGATAGTGACCTGGCAAAAAAATTTAAAACGATCAGAAAACAACAATATACAAAACCAAACACAGATCAACACGAATCATAAGTCTTATTCGGTAGGTCACATTCATGCAAACGGGGACGGGATTATGACAATTGGAACATATTGGTTGTCATCTGTGAAACAGATATTCCATAACGGTTAAACAACTCGTGATGGCATCCCTTAAATTTTCAAAAGGGATGAACACAAACAATCTACATACTTGGTATATTAAAACTAAAAAGTAAAATACAAAATGAATACGCAAAAGTATTTTTTTAAAGATTCAATGAAACCAACTCGACAGTTATAAAGTAATAGCAGTTCATATGACTACGATTTTTGCTTTTGTGATAGTAGAATCGACATAATGTTATGGCTGCTATTAGAACAGTAATTAACCCTTTCTCCCTCCAAAAAATGGAACTACCAAAATAAATATTTCACCAAATGGACATATCCATTTGCCAAAAAAAGTCAATCAATATTTGTGCAAAAAAATAAAATAATCCAATACAAAGACTAAACAGCTCAAAGATTTCATAAAACTTAAAGCACTTCGATTCTAGTTTACATGTGAATTGCGACAGTTAAATGAAATGGTTTACAATTTGGGTTAAGATCAGATTATTCTAAAATAATAATCATGAACAAATACGGTTACCGTTTGTACACAACATTATAGTAAACCACTACAGTGTGTGCCTGTACTGCAGATAATATTGTTGAAAATAGCATGATAATACCACATCGTCGAAGTTTGTTTGTAACTAATTTATCTTGCACAGACACTTCTAAATTAAAATTCCGAATAAAAAATAAGACATAAATATCTTCTTTTAATTGCAATAATATTCCTCTAAATAATTGCTTATTATTCCTCTCAATTGGAGTCACGCATGACACAAGCCAATCACTATAACAAATTATTGTTATTCTACTTTTTTGTAGTCACGCATGACATTATATAAAAATAAGGACAGTCATGTGGTATAATTGCCAATGAGTCAACTACCCACCAGAGTTGAAATAAGCAATTATAAATCACCGTAAAGCTTCAACAACGAAAAAACCCGTACCGTATAGTCGGCTATAAAAGGCCCCGACATGAAATACAAAAATGTATGTGAAACAATTCAAACAAGAAAACTAACGTCCTAATTTATAACAAAATACAAAAAATTAACAGACATGAACCAATGACAACCACTGAACTACATGTTCCCTACTTGGAACAGGAACATAAAGAATGTAGCGGGATTTTATATGTTAGATGTGTAACAAAATAGAAAGAAATTACCGATTTATTTCGTCAGAGAAAGACGGGATTTCACTTTGTAGATTTTTTAATCATTTAAATGACCAAAAACAAATAAGAAAAAGTATACGTATACGTTTACGTAATATTTCTTACATCTTATGTTTGCATTAATGCAGCAAAAAAATGGTTATATCATTTCAAACACCATCATTCACTCCCTGTGGATTCGACTTGTGTTGTTGAGCCTCTCCATTTTGAAATCTTATTGTAATATAAGAATTTCTGAGACAAACTGACAACTAAATTGATATTTGTTTTATATAATTATGTTTTAACAGCAACGAATTCTACTTCCTCGTGACCCTGTGAAATGTACGCATTGGTGTCTATTACCGGCAAAATCTACATCTAGATAGATATCTGGTCCCTGATGCCATTATGACATTGTCAGATTGCCTTTCACTTCATGTAGCATTATCATGTGATCAAATATCTTCGTGAAAATCATATATACTGAATCTAAAAGATGCAACAAAATTATACTCCTCTGACTGAATGCAATATACAAACTTCATGAATAACTTCAGTCTTATTGTCCAGGAATTTCAAAAGCTGAATGAAGTGGATCGCACAAATACAAACCCTTCCTGACGATTATGGAATAAATTATGTCTATCCACACTCGCATTTGAATTCGTTACGGATAGATTGCTCGATAACTTTACACCGGATTCGACAAGGCTTCGTGGTCGGTTATTAAGAGCGGACTTCTTACACCTAATACTAAAGACAGTGATATTGCTAATGTTTGAATCGTAGTTACTGCTGATTATAATAATAGATCAAGTATTGGAGGCTCTTGGTTATCTGTAGTTGCCTGAAATACCATTTTTATAAGAAGTTGTTCCGGAAATATTTAATAAAGTCTGCACTGGTTTTGTTCTTTTTCACGCATTTATCTCTAAGATTGAAATCCCCAATGATCAAACGGGAGTCAAATTCTGTTCAAAAATCATCAAAATGTACCAATCTGAAACCAGATGCACATTTCGATGAATAATATCTTTTTAATGATGCTCTACGCGTAAATAGTTTCAATCTAAAGCTTTATAAAATCGATGAAGATCTGGTATTTGTGTAACTTGTGTAAATTGTGCATTTTCATTTGGAACTATTTAAAAAGAGTATTTTTCATAAATCTGATACTTTTGGACTTTTCCTGACAAACTGCTCGGTCATAAAATGTCATTATATTGTTATACTAATTATCATTTTATCGAAATCATTTGATTTGCAAGTTTTGTCCGCGGTCAAATAATTTTATTATCATGTAACGATTTTTGTTTACAAAGCTTTTTGTGTTATAAGTAACAATTAAGGGTAAGTATATTTTCACAAAGACGGAAATTTGTTTCAAGATAATACTTTTGATAAATAATTATAGATAAAGTCACAGCTTTACATAGTTCTTAAGTTTTCTTACGTAAAGACTAATTTATCCTTCAGTCATTTCAATTAGCGCTTATTCCGCCTAAAACTCCAGCGACAATTTTTTTCTTTTTTCTTATATTCTTTTGTTAATCCTTTAAAGTGCTAACTGTATGTTTTTTCATTGTCATTCGATAATCTCGTTTCTGCTATGAAATTGTAACCTTTCAAAATTTTTGATTTAAGTATGTTTTCTGAAGTTCTTAGTTCAGGGAGAGTTAGCAGTCGTACTGACAACATCCGCCTAATTTGTAAAGTTAAATGTTTTCCATCCTGAAATCATTAAATTGTTAACTACTGCATAGGACTTGTGTCTAATTCTACCAGTGGAGTTAAAGCGAGTATTCTCATGCAAGTGTATATTTGCCACTGGACGTTAAGCAACCAACAATCAATCAATCTCATGCAAGTGACTAGGTCCTAGTCATTGTCTATCGTTGGCATCGCCAACATCTGCAACCGGTCGTGGGTTGCATCTCGTTATCATCGTCATTCCAGTAGCCAGTCTCCCGGTTACAATTATACCGAAATGAACCAAACGTATAGCCAAACCTGCTGACGAAATAAGAGCTATGCTTGAGATTAAAACATTCCTAAATCTGAATACAAAAAAAAATCATATAAGCAATTTCAGAGTTTCATGTAAGTACTAGACTACTGAGCTCCTGGCCTTGTTATACACTAGGAAATAACAGTCCACAAGTAGAGGTATTGACTCAGTAGTGATAATATTAAGCGATGCCAATTTAACTGCACTAGCTGCACAAGTTTACTTCTTCTTTACAATGTTAAGTTAACTATTCTTACGAAGGACTTTTAAATACACGACCATGAATAACATTTTTGCGACCTTAATTCGAATTTTAATCCATATAATTATATCCTCAAATTTCATCTTTTACATTGATTCTATTTTGAAGTAAAATTTTTTTTCTCTTATTAGTAAAATTACTGGAAATTTGTTCATATCCATTTAAGTGAGTTTTGCCTTATTTGAGACAGAACTCAGTCAATTAAAACTAGCATTGCATAGTTCCGCTTATGTAACATAACACGATAAACTGTAAATAATTCATGGCAACCAATTAAGTCATAGTCAATAAAATTTTCATTACGATGATTGTGTATTATATCCAACCGTAACAAATACAGTTGTATTAATATTTGTGATGTTATCATACGTTGATATAAGTCATATAGTGGTAATATCTATCTGATTAGTAAAGTTAATAAAGCCATGTTTGAAGTTTTGAAGATGGAACGTTTATTTAACGTTGACATGATTTATAACAAACCTTTCTAAAATTGTCCATTCATAAATTTTGAAATTATAAAGAAACTAAGGTTTCAACTCCCTAAGGCAAATTTGACCTTAGATTGATTTGGTTTTTGTTTATGTCCTTTTTGGTCATATAGCTCTTCAACTGTGTCGGTTCTTATACATCCTTGGCTTTCAAATATTCGGTTTTAAACATTACTGGTGAAGGTATATCCAGAATAGCTCTTCGGACGCATGCAATTTATAACGTGTTGTTTTCATTTTTTACAGCACTGGGTCGATACCTTTGCTGGTGGACTATCAGTGCCCGAGGGTATCATCAGCTCAGTAGTCATTACTTTGGTACTGACGTGATTTATAATAAACCTTTCTAAAATTGTCCATTTATAAATTTTGAAATTATAAAGAAACTAAGGTTTCAACTCCCTCAGGCAAAGTTGACCTTAGATTGATTTTCTATTTGTTTAAATCCTTTTTGATCATATAGCACTTGAACTGTTTCGGTTCTTATACCTCCTTGGCTTTCAAATATTCGGCTTTGAGAGTTCCTGATGGAGGTAAATCCATAAATGTGCTTCGGGCGTATGACATTTATAACGTGTTTCTTTCAATTTTTAAATGTCAGTACTTCTTCTTTACCTAGATAACCTGCACAGCGCCTTTGACGCATTGTCGCAGGCTTGATGATGCATGCTTACCGGGAAAAAATGAATTAAAATTCAAACAGGAGTATGTACAAATGAAATCTATATATAAACATTAAGTAGAGTATTGTTTGGAGGCTGTTCTTCAAAACATCTACTATTGATGCTGGTATCTCATTCCACAAACTTATAGTTGTTTTGGAAGAAGAATTATTAGTAGCAATGAATCCTGGAATACAGGAATTGGCATCCTTTGTCATTGCCTCTGACGGTTGGTGTTACTTCTTGTGGAATAAGTTATCGTTTGTTTGGTATAGCCATTACCTGATTAAATATTCTATAGAACATGATGGCTTTTGCTTTTCCTTTTCTCTACTCAAATTTAAATCTTTAAAGTGCTGAGGCATGGATGATTCTGTAGTCAATAATGACAAATGTTAATATTTTGATACAATGTCGTTGGCTTCCAATTAAAGTATGAAATTGCTATGCATAATGTGCTCCGTTATTCTTCAGCTAATAGATGCAAATGCCACAGGTCTATAGTTTAAAGCTTTCCCTCTATCTCTTTCATTGAATTGTTGGAAAACGCCTGTCTTTAACCACTTATCAGGTATTTTGACTTTGTTTGAAGAGGCGTAGATTATTAATGATAGACCTGGTGTTATTTCTGTTGACAATTCCTTAAGGAGTCTTCCTGTGATGGAATAAGGGCCTGTTGCTTTGCTGGGGTTGATGTTACGTTAAAGCATCAACACTCCTGTAATGGTAACAAATTAACAATGATATCTGGTAAAGATGAACGAGGACTTTTTCCTTTTGATGGACTATTACCTGGTTACTCGTGATAAAATACCGATGTGAACCGATCATTTAGGATGTTGGCTTTAGTGTTATTGTTGCTGTAAAGTATACCTTCTTTACATAGAGATGCCATTCTTGATGTCTCTATTCTTTCATTTTTAATGAAGCTCCAAAATCGCTTAGGATTGTTACTACAAAAATGTATTCTCATCTAGCATACTGGATATACTAGTATAGTTGTTATATGTTTATTTGTATTTCTTTTGGGCTTCTTTAGTTATGGACTTGACTCTACTCAAGTCTCTTTGATTCCACCTTTAGGAAGTTTTTTATTTTCCTCTTTTATCCCACGGATGACTATATATTGTACTGGAAATTTGGATGGAGTATGCTTGTTCATAAGTTTTGTGCTTTTGTTTTCCAAATTTGTCCATTCTGCGTTTATATAAGTGCAGTATTGTGTTGTTAAAGTGTGTGGTAAATACTTCCATTTCTTGTTTAAGCTGCTTCATTTCGTTTTTCTTTTCTCTAAAAATTATCTTGCGTCCAACTGGTCGTTGGTGTTTTTTTTTTTTTTTACACTAGATTGTATGTTTTGTATGGTATCATTGGTACTTATGCCTGGGATAGATCAGAATTGACGGTCTCTTAATGAGAAACACATCAATAAACTCATCATAGATACAAGGATAAAAAGTATTGTTATCGAATCGTGCATTTCGTCTTCAAGAGACTCACAAGTGATGCTCGAATAAAAAAAGTTAAAAAAGCCAAATAAAGAACGAAGTTGAAGAGAATTGAAGACCCAAAATTCAGATTTTTTTTGCCAAATATAGCTGAGGTAATCTATTCACGGTGTTTTTTTTTTTTTTGCTTACATCAGTTACTTTGGTCGTGTTGGATAGTTATCCCATTGGCAATACTATTACATATATTGTATCAGAAAATAAAAATTATAAGAATTTGTAGATTTCTTTTCTAAGTAAAAAAAAACTGACATGAGAATAATAAAAATGTGACAGTGTTGAAATATTATGGATTACATGTTTTATTTTCTAAATATTTACCTTTGGTTGGTATACAATGCAACAATGATTGATGGTCATCAACTCATCGAAAGGCTCCTCTGTCACAAGTAATTTTAAACTGTTACAGTAAGTCACAAAGTCCTAACGTTTTATGAATATTACAGTGCAGAATGTCTCCATTGGTTTAAAGCCACAAAGTATGCATAGAGAATGATACAAGAAGCATAACTAAACCGGTGAAGTATTTATTGAAAGCTGACGTACTATCCACATGCATCTAAATACAAGGTTAGATGAGTCTATCAAAAAAAGCATTTGTAAACAAAATGGATGTAAACATGAATGCATGAATTTCCCGATGCGTTGAAGACCCATCGGTGGCCTTAGACTGTTTTTGCTCTGTGGTCGGATTTTTGTCTTTTTGACACATTCCCCGTTTCCCTTCTCTATTTTATGAAATATGGATCAGTGTGACCTACTTTTGCTTACTCTAAAAGATGCATGTTTACGCACTGTTAAATAATCCCCTAACTTAAAGTTACAGAGAAATAAAATCGAACATTGAAATTAGCCATGAATTTTGAGGCATGAAATGTTGACCTACATCTGACCTGCTGCCAACTTATTATCTTTTAAAAGATACATATTCAAAGAATATTTGACAAGATCTTGTTTATAGTCACAGGAATATCTACTCAGACGTAAATCTAAATTCAATGAAGCATGATTTATTCTTCTTTTGGTGACTCATTCCTTAAAATACATATGTTGCATCTTATAACTTATACTCAAAGTGATACTTAGTCGGACGTTATCTTTAAATCGAAGAAGCGTGAAATGTGTGGTATCCTCGACCTTTTATTGCCAAAGTGCTGACTACACTCAAAATGCACGTACATTACAAAAGATTATATTATCCTGATATTTACAGAAACTGCAATATAAACTACTACCTAAAACTTATTATGAAATGTAGGTCGTAGTGACCTGCGTTTACCTGGTTGCTGGTCGACTAACAAATATACATATTTACATATTAAGATTATCTTATCATTTATTGTCACTGGATTTAAATTCGGACGGAACACTTCATAGAAATTTTCTAATAATGAATTGTTATTCATAACAAACATATTGCCATTAATAACAACTTTGATCTTGCCGCACATAGATGCACCGCAGCTAAACTGGATGAATAATATATTCGTTTTCATCTAACTGAATAGGTTTCTTGTCACTGGCTAGCATAGCAAATAAATATAAAATATATATATATTGCCTTGTACTATAGACATATTCATTTTCATTTCATCTTAATTTCATATCAATCAATTTGTGATCATAGCCTGAATGCATTATTTTGCTCTGCAAGGCGTAAAACACCACAACCAATCATTCATTGATATAAAAGAAGTATAAAGAACAGTTGTACGACTGATTAAGTAAACTTCTTTCTTTTCCTTTATAGATAATAGGCGGCGTGACTGTATATGGAATAGAAAATGAAAGGATATGGAGTAAATGTACATGGGACAAAATCGCACACAATACATAGAAAACATAGAAAATTATCAATGAACAGGGCTTTATTCTGTTCTTCATCTTGACAGTTGACGTAGGGTCTTCAACAATGAACAAATCATTCATACCCCACAACAAGGTCAAGACGGCTAGCGTCGACTTAAGCGGTACTATTGATAAAAATAAAGTAATTTGAAAGACATTGATCGCCGCTAAAATATGCATTGAAGCTACACATGTCGGGAGCGGTCAATGAATTACATAATTTATAATTACGGGCGAGGTTTTAAACATATATTTGTCATACATTGCCCAACAAAGACCAATAATTTCGAAACAACAAATAATAGACAATACATATAAAACTAAATAACAAATGATAGACAGCACGGGGCACATCGAAATTTATGTAAGAAAACCTAGTAGTTTAAAATAGTATGAAAGCAATATACAAAACAGATGACCAGACCAGTATTTTGAACAAAGACTACGTACGACTGGTAATGTATTCATTGTGAATTTGGCCGTGGCAGATTTAGTAGTGGTGACTATTGTACAACCATTTAATGTAATAGGTAATTACATCAATACATAAATTTTAATCTAATAAAGTGATGTTGATCTACAATGGTCTGATTTTTGTTTTACCTACACAATCTGTGTTTTGGTTTTGGATATTTCATGATTGATAAATACTTTTAAGAACACTCTCCCTTTGTTACGTACTATATCAGAATATAGAAGAGATACAAAATACATTATTTTTTTTCCATTTTTAGTTCTAGTCTTACATAACGCAATTGAATTCAAAATTTTATACACATCTGTGTCATAACCCATTTACTGTACATTGACCTTCAATACGAGTAGATATTTATGCTAAATGCAAGCTAATCACAAACAAACATATTCCTGAAGCTCAATGCTCAATCATCCTATGCGTTCAAAATCATAAGATATATCTTTCCATTAAAAATCATTCATAATTATCCATCAACCAATTAAAAACAGCCGTACAGGAGATAATTCAGAGTCGTTTGTCCTTAGTTGACCGTCATATTTTCTAAAGTATATTGTCATCATGCTAATAAAAGTATACCTTTCGTTGTTGAAAAACTAATTTAAGATCTTAATATTGATTCAACAAAGTTAATCTAATGTATGAAATTATGCAGACAGTAACTATATTGGTAAATGCTTTGTTTTCAGACGATTCTTTTGATTACCAGGTGTAAAGGCAAAATTGAAAAATACATTTTATCTCATAGACTTATCTATTTAATTAGTAGTTTATGTATCTAAAATAATTAGCAGCAATATGGTATTTTAAACGAATAAAGGACTTAACTTTTCTTTTTTTTTTGTATTATTGGAAAATTGCAATGATATGGAACACTATTAATTAGGAACTTATTGAAATAGTGAAGAATGTATAAGCATTTTATTGATTTCGGATATATCGGAATAAGTTTTCCTGACACTAATTTTCCAATCTTCCTTAAAACGTGTCAGTATTTATGACAAAACGTCATCGAGAGCAACCATATTATCTTAAACCTAGTCAATTATACAAAAACAATTAAATCAAGCTCAGTAAACATAATCTTCAACTGTTGATTCCAATTTTGAAAAGAAAATGATTAATTATGTTGTAATTTATTTTGGAAAGTAACTTCTACATTACACTAGGTATGGAACACCGGGATCTAACCAATGTATCCAATTACCACAGCATTGGGTCTATAGTAGACAACTTAATTAAACTCAGCCATTAAGATTATTACTGATTAGCAGTTTAACTATTTTAGTTGAACTTTGTGAATTTTAAATAGCCTATTTTATTGGGCTGTTTAAGTAAAAGAATCTGTTCATTACATAATGTATCGGCCTTTAAAACAAAGCTAAAGAACCATGAAATGTAGACAATTTAAGATTCAAATATCGCTAATTATCGCTATTTTACGAAATTTTCCTTTGATCTTGCTGACTGATAATTTTCGAGTGATATGAAACATTATCGCTAGAAACTAAGGGCCTACGTGCCCGTTGTCAATGAAATGAACAACGTCGTCATAGGTAAAACAGCGATAAACAGATTATCATTGGTCATCTCAACTCGATTGCTTTTCTCACTTTCGCCGTACCGGCTCAAGCGAGAAAATCAATCTCGTTGAGATAGCCGACGATAATCTATAAGTATCCTATATGTTGTTTAAGAGAACAAAAAGAGGTAACATATAACTTAAAAGACACGCGGGCTATAGGTGTACCTGATATTGGCTTAACGCAAAATCAATTATAACTCAAACATGGAATTTCGGGATAGCGACATGAAATTTTGACTTTTGTCACGATTATTTCAGCATAATTAATGATCAGTTTTAATTGTTTAACTTTGTATGAAAATGTTTCTGTAATATAATAAAGTTGAGTTGATGGATTGATGGGTTGTACTATAGAGAAGGAGTGTTGCACATTTGTTAAATTAAATTTTTTTAATGAGGAATGACTTGATGATTTACTAGTATTGATTTATGACTGCTTAATGTCAAGCGGATAAAAGCAAAAATGCATTTTCATGACAAACCATATTAATGAGATAACAATTCCCTGCAATTCATTAGAACGGCTGATACGTTTCCATGGAACACATAACAACATACTCGGACACATTATTCTTACTCTTCACCAATCAAATTTGGCTCTTACTCCTAATAGTCGCGAGCTTTAAAGAGAAGCATGACATCCTATGTCTTTAGTTTGACCAAGCCGTGAATTGGGTCTACCACATCTCAAGGTGAGCACGAGATCATGCAGTGGCATGAAATTGCTGAAAAAACAAAACAGGGACACTTCTTTTTTTGGACGACCAATATTGATAAATATATGCCCAACACATTTTTGCCATGGTATAATAATTCTTTTTCATTTGTATTTAAAGGAATAATCATTGGACCTGAATTTTTCCACGGGAAACTTGAAGCGCTTTGTCATATGGTTGCGACAGTATGTGTAATGAGTTGTGCAGGTTCCATGATAACACTAGCATCAGTTGCTTTAAATCGGTGAGTAGCTCACAAAATATGATCTGAGAATTGGTAAGTATTAAAGAAATGTTATTGCGGGCATAATGAAAGTAAAATATTGTTATATTTATTTTTTGTTTGAAGTTTTATTATTTGCAATCATAAACTCTTTTGTTTTATATCGTTATTTTATTTGGGTTTAGAAAACGATAATTTTCTTCGATTGTTTCAATTTCAAATCCTAAAATGAAACTTGAATTTTTATATATACCTGAATTTAATCACAAAAATATAAGAATTTTATTTTTTAAATACAGAATGATACCTCAATTACCATAATGATTGTTCCTTTTTTTTTTAAATTATAGTGTTTGTTTTTAGTTCAAAACAAAACAATCGAGAAAAAAAAAAAAAATAACAAAAATACAGAACTCCAAGGTAAATTCAAAAAGTGAAAGTTCATAAAAACTGACAAAATCAAACGTTGTAACGAGTGAAAAACAACTGTCTTATTCTAGACTTTGCTGATGCATTTTCAGATGTAAATTCGATATTTGATCATGCTTACTTTGTATTAAATTGAATTAAATGGTCATAATCGTTTTACAGATGCATGTCGGTTTTGTTAGCTAAGGATTCAGGAATCACATTCATATAAATTATATATTTGCAGATACATTTTCGTGTGTAAAAACATCAAATATCAATCCATCTATTCGAAGAAAAAGATTGCGGTATACATTGTTTTCATATGGTTGCTAGTGAGTTTGATTGATTTACCAAACTATCTTAGATGGGGTGGTCATACGTTCGACTACAAAACAATGAGCTGCGTCTTTGATAGAAACTTTTTGCCGTATACTATGTTTCTCAGCACCCTTATTTATTGGATTCCTCTAGCTCTTGTTTTCTACTGCTACATTTCGATATACCTTTACGTTCGAAGGCATCGAAAGGCGTTTCGAAAACAAATGAACAAATGCGAATCGATTAATGATGATATTATTTTAGCCAGGCAACAGCAAGACATCCGAATGATACGGACGTTTGTTCTGGTAGTTATTATATTCATACTTTGCTGGGTTCCTTACTTCGTCCTCGTTCTCTTCGACAGAGATGAGAAGATATCGAAAGCCGTCTATGCTTTCTCACTTGGTATTGGTCATTGCAACAGTTCCGTCAACAGCATACTGTATGGAGCAACCAATAGAAGATTCCGAAAAGGTTATAAAATGTTCGTTGTCAACTACTGTTGTATGTGCTTCAACAAGAAAACGTCGAAAGAAACTGATAGAAAATTGTGGTATGTCAGCAAGTCAAGTTCAATTTACGATGAAGATAAACCAACCACAAAGAGTTCATCTTTGCCAAGTCAGTAGATAACAGTACAGCAAAAGCAAAAGATTTGAAAAAGACAAAGATGAACTGAAGAAATCGGCACATTGAATTTATTTACTGTAGAGCTATATTGATGTTTAGTTTTTGTTTGTACATAATGTGTTTTTGATTTAAGTGCATTTCTTGCTTGCGCTATTGTATCTCTATCATTTTGATAACGGGATAGACATATGAATATTTAAATGAATGCAAGATAATTCTGTAATTGAAATGGTGATTCACAACTTTTCGAAATATAGATTAATACGACTGATAAAATATCACAAATACGTTCTCTTCGTTAAATAAGTTTGCAAATAATTTTAATGTTTTAGTAATACGAATTCCTTGTTTAAACATAACTTTTTGTTCGTTGTTGCATTATTACACATCAGTTTGCCTGCTTTTTATTCGTGAATCTGTCTGTGTTGTTCTATTATTGTCGTTTGATTGATTCTCTCCCGAGTTTTATTATCTTTTCATTAATATAGATACAGTTAATGTTCCTAGACCATTGCTTGACAAGGGAATTAGAAATTGACATTCTTGGAAATTAGAAATATTGTAGTTATTGATTTTTTCTGTATATTTGTCAACCACTTCTATAGGCGGTCGGTCTTTCATTTGACCAATCCTGACACTCCTCGGTGTGTTAAACGACAAGAAAAACCTTAAAATATGCATTATCTATAACCTACGAGATGGCAAATTAAATAGTTGTTTACTGATAATGCATTTGACGCAGTTACTGTAATTAAACATACAACTGGGTTCTCAGTGCTCTTCAACTTCGTACTTTATTTGGCCATTTTAACATTTTTGATTTGAGCGTCACTGATGAGTCTTCTGAACACGAAACGCGCGTCTGGCGTACAAAATTTTAATCTTGCTATCTATGATGAGTTTATTTACTGACAACCTAGCGGTTGCATTGTGACTTACCTCTTGTTTCCGAGTACAAAAGACAAAATCACATATAAAATTCTACATTTTAAATTAATCATATATGTAAATTGATGTATCAGTTATTTTACTAATAAAGCCTACAAATTCTACGTATCTTTTTTAATGTTCCAAAATGTTCTTGAATCTACAAGCAGATGAATTGCTAGCAGTTTCCGGTGTCGGTGTTTTGAACGATCCTTAATGTTAAAAAATTTGGCAACTCACGTAAATGTTTATTAAAGATGTCAGTCGATAACAGTTGGAAATGCGATACCATATTCAAAATGTGGACTCCTGTATCATTCTGATTCTGTCATCATAAGGGGCTGGCTAAGCTGGTTATACCCTCGGGGACTCGCAACCTACAAGGACAGGTATCAACTCATTGGCTGAATAACATTAACGGTACCAATATGAGCAATTAATGTCCCTTCAGCGATACTCGAGGTCAAAAACTTGAAAATATAAAAACTTATACAAACGTCTAGGAGCTTATAACACCAAACAGGACCAAAAGTATAGCCAAACCACGATCAGGAATCAGAGCTATACAATATGGACATAAATTCCTTAGTTTATTAAGATTTCACAAGCTTTATAACAACAAATTTCATCAAAATAATATCCGTATTTTCATTTTCGTAACGACTACTGGGTTGGTGATATCCTCGGGTATGAATATTCAACCAGCGGTGGTATTGATCCAGTGGTAGTAATAACATTAATGGTACCCTCGATGGTACCCGTTTAACTGCATCAAGTATGTATTTGGAAAATAAAATCCATTCAGTGATGCTCCAGGCCAAATACATCAAAATCCAAAGCTGAATACAAAAGTTATAGTGCTGATATGTATAGCAAAGTCCGGACAAGGAATCAGAGTTATGCATGAGGGGGATACGTTTCGTAATTTAAAACAATTTTGAATGACAATTAAGAGCAAAAATTCGAAAGGTATTATAACGCTGCCTCCCTGGTGTTAGAGTCGGCCACCAGAGATCACAGGTTACATAGAAAAGGGATTTCTTAACTGGTATTATTTATTACTGTAAAATGTAGGGCCGACGTCTAATTGGAATACCGTCGAACCAACCCACTTTACAGTTTCGTTTAACCTATGTTATGTTCTACAGGTCTATCTATTTTATATATGATTGAGAAATAAAAGAAATAGCATATATAACAGTTTTGATTATTTATTTGACAATTATAAACGCGAAGAATCTGGCTGGACAGGCTCTGTCATTGGTCTGGTTGGGTCCCAGGGTATGGTTGGTCTATCTTATTTAATCTATATATATATATATTCATCATATATACAACAATCCAGAGTCACCACTCTGTTAACTACAACTAATTTCCAAACTACTGAGGTAGCGTATAGCTCGAACAGGCTTACAAAGGTGCCTCAATAAAAGAACACTTGTAAAAGTATGTAGCCTTCAATCAACAACATCTATTTCAAATAACTACTTAAAATATTGGTACAATTTACACCCTAAATTGTCACCAAGTATTTACACCCAAATAAATCACCGACTATTTACACCTAGAAAAGTCACCGACTATTTACACCTAGCAAAGTCACCGACCATTTGCACCTAGCAAAGTCACCTAACCATTTGCACCTAGCGAAGTCACCGACTATTTACACATAGAAAAATCACCCAACAGTTTGCACCTAGAAAGTCGCCGACTATTTCAAGTTTGGCGCTTCATAACTTTCAGTTTCAAACCACAAACAATCACTGCTCTCCGTTGTTGATCATTTCAGTTTTATTCGACTGTCAGCCAATCACAGACGCTTTTACATGTGTTGGACCAATCAGCAGCCATCTCTCTGTTTAGGGAAATTCCCGAAATGGCAAATCAAAATGTAAACATTGGAAGTTTTATGTAAATAAAGATGTTTTCCAGCTTAAAATCAATAAGAACCAACATATTTATTCATCGTGAAAGTTATTACACATACAGGATAACTTAGGAACCCATGTAAACAGGTTAATATCTCAAATAAAACAACAGAAATAAAGGTACCGGCACTCCGGGGACAAACTTGTAAGTTTGTCACCCTGAATAAATTCCAATCATAACATCACTTGAAACACAATAGAATTAAATCATGACAATCAATATTAGTACAATCAGCATATCAAATAGACTCATTTGCATAGCATATCATCTCACAGACATCTCATCCATATTATTATTTGTACTTAATAACAACACAGCAAGTCATGTTCAAAAAGGGGGGTGGACGGCAGTACAGTATTTTAATTTTGATTAATCAAATATTACTATTTTCCGAGAGGCGCTCTCAATAAAATAAAAATTGTTTATAGAAGCCTTCTTAATCAATTTATTAGTTTTATGATAAATCCTTGTAAGTATAAAATTCCTTTTTTCTCTATGAAAAAAATAACAGGAAATAATAATCTATGTGCAAAGTTTTAGTTTCTACACTTAATAATATGTGCTTTCATTTTGATATAAAACAAATTGTAATGTAAATTTTAAAACCAACAATGCTTTCTCATTATAAATCATATTTATTTACTAGAATGGATCACAATTTAATTTTACAAAACAACATGCGAAAAAAACTAAGATATTTTACTTTCAAGCCTTTGATAGTCTGTGTGTTTTTTTTTAAATTTTGGTTCATTTATATGATTCGGAGTTTAGTGTGGCGTCCATTCGCTGAACTAGTATACATTATTGTTTAGGGGCCAGCTGAAGCCCGAATCCGGGTGCGGAATTTTCTAGCTTCGTTGAAGACCCATTGGTGGCCTTGGGCTGTTTTTTGCTCTTTGATCAGGTTGTTATCTCTTTGATACATTCTCCGTTTCCATTCTCAATTCTAATATGGATACTCATTAGACAGATTAAAGAAAGAAACCCATTAAACAAGTCAAAAATAGTTGAATTTCATATGCCTGTCCCAAGTCGTAGCATCTTCAGTAGTTGTTTATCATATCTTTATTTTTCTCGTTATTTGTAGAATTGAATATAAATGGCAGATCTTTTATTGTTTCGATAAATGTGTTCACAGGTTTTACAATTTAGAGCTTGCAATAGTATAGACACCTGTCTGTTGTTGAAGACTGTATGTTGCCTTTCAGATATCTTTTCGTTTAAACATTTCGTTGGGTTGTTGTGTCACTGATGTATACTCCGCATCTTCTTTAATTCATTTTGTAAGTATTAAACTATTTTAAGAGAAAACTAAATGGTTAAAAAAAAAAAAAAATTCATGTTGGTTATATAAACTACTTTTTATGAATATTTATAACTATCGTCTTGAAAGTAAAGGTAATAACTTTATTGTCAGCCAATATTCCTGCACACAGAAATCAAACTACGAAACCAAGAAAATTACCTAGATCAAAAGAGTTCGAGCAATGTTTGCTGAAAGTAAAACACAAGTTGAGTAAAATGTCATTTATTCAGAAATTATTTCAAAATGCAACTGACACCTTAACAATTATAATAGTAGTGAATAAATGACAATGGCTATAATAAGCAAAGGTGGAGTTGAAAAGGTGCGACACCTCAACACATTAAACAGTATAAAAAGTACAAAAAATATAAGTGCTTTGAAACATTTACTCACCGAAATATACAAAGTAAAAAAAACAATAAATTGTATATTACATTGGTGATTAAACAAAGTTAAATACCCTTCAATCATAATAGTAAAAAGGGGAGGGAAATGGGTGGGTTTCAGTTGAAATTCACAAAACGATCTTTCTTCTCTGCCAGAACAAGGCGAATGACCACGTGTCTGAGCACATGCAGAAATATGATATTAATAACTAATCTTAAGAACTGACCAATCAAATGATATATTAAGATGATCATACATGTAACATGCATCCTTGGCCTCACGTTGATATGCTTAGACAAAGAATATTCTTCCTTACACTCATGGTGTTATGCAACTCAAAATCATCGGAACTTCCTGCCAAAAAATCTTTTATTTATTATCAATGTCAAATGTTCCTGCACACAGAAATCAAACTACAAAACCAAAAAATTACCTAGATCAAAAGAGTCCAAGCTATGTTTGCTGAGAATAAAACACAAGTTGAGTAAAATGACATTTATTCAGAAATTATTTTAAAATGCAACTGCCATCTTTACAATTATAATAGAAGTGAATAAATGACAATGACTTAAATAAGCAAAGGTGGGGTGAAAAAGCGCCACAAATCCCCAAGGGGGTCCCGATCCGAGGACTCTGATTCGAATTATAAGGAACTATAGAACACAAACTAGCAATATGATATTATTAACTAATCTCAAGAACTGACCAATCAAATGATATACTAAGAGGATCATGCATGTAACATGCATCCTTGACCTCACGTTGATATGCTCAGACAACGAATATTCTTCCTTACACTCATGGCGTTATGCACTCAAAATTATCGGAACTTCTTGCCAACAAATCGTTTATTTACAATAAATGTTATTCTGAAAAAGCTGCTGTAGTGACTGTGGAATGTCAAATTTCAGATTAAAATAACTGCTAGATGAATTTGTAGTTAAAAATTTGACACTCAAAGACCAGTTTTTGCCAACTTACCTTAGCTAAATTATTAATTCATCTGAATGCTTGTGTTATAACTTTTTAAAGCCGATGGTATAACAAGTTTGAAATTAGAGGCAACGTTAGATTACCGATGTTTAATCTCATAGATTCATTTAGGAGATATAAATCAAGATTAAAAAAAAACCCACAGAAACTGAGGGATCGCATGAACAAAAGAAGCGAGACCGTGTGTTTTGATAGGGTACGTCTCCCCTGCTTTCCTTGCATCATCCGCCATCTGAATCCATATTCAGTCAAAATGTCACGATCGGGAATAAGATACAATCGGTAAATTGACAGATCAGACGACTCTTCTGGTATCTTAAAATTGAAAACATGTCGCTAGTGAGTAATATGAAGGGTTCCTTGTTTCTATTGTATCCTTAATCCCAAGTTCATTGTGATATATGAGACGCAAACACTCACTGAAATTATTTTTTTTAAAGTTGTCAAGAAATAATCATTTTTTTAACTTACCTGGCCTAAAGGGCCAGTGTGAGTATTTGTCGTCACTTGGCATCCGTCATCTGTCGTCGTGCGTTAACTTTCACAAAGATCATCTCCTCTAAAACTAAACCAAACTTGGCCACAATAATCAATGGGGTATCTTGTTTAAAAATTGAATTTGTGTCCGATGACCCTGTCTGCTGATAAACATGGCCAACATGGCTAAAAATAGAAAATATGGATAATATGCAATGTTTGTCTATTATCTTGAAAACCGCTATAGATAGAGTACATCTGACAGAGGCCTAAATGTTCAGAATGATGAGATCTGCATAATATTTATGACATCAAAACTGTCAGACGACTTCTTATAGAAGTTACTGCGCTTAAACAACGAATTGTTCATTTTTGCCTTTTATCTCGAAAATTAGAATAACTAGCAAGACAAGATCTACAAATTAGTTATATGACCGAAATCTTCAGTCAAATCCTTATTGGAGTTATTGCCCTTTAATGACCGTTTTTGCCACTATTTTGTTTTTTTGCTATATTTGGGGAAAAGGGGACGGGGTTGTATTTACGACATTTAGATTATATCCGTGGAATATCTGTAAAACAGATATTCCATAACGGTCAACAAACTGGTGATTGCATCCGTAAATTTACGAAAGGATGATTTCAACTTCACCACTTGGAACTCTTGGTTAAATAGCTTCCTTGTGAGCAGCAACCTTCTATCAAGGAAATAATGATAAGAAATACAAGCCCTGGAATATCGTATCAACTGGGGGATATATACTCCGTATACGTTGCTGGAATGTTGCTACATAGAAATGGAAAGTTCACAATTTGGAAGCTAAAATCATCTCTTTTGTCGGAAAGTTTTGTTTTCAACCGACCCTCATTGTCAATTTATAGGTGTAAGTCAAGATCGACACTGCATAGGATAAGCAGTCAACATCACGAATTGGTCATGATTGGTTGACCGATACGATCGATGTGTCGATGTCTCAACTCACTAGCGGCATTTTTTCACGGTCTTAGATTTTTAGATACCGATATAGTCATCTGATCTATAATTTAACCGATTGTATCCTACTGCCGATTATGACATTTTGAGTGTGAATTCGCATTACTAGTGATGCATGCATAGCAAGAGACGCTATCCCTATAGTCGCACCTGATCACGCTTCTTTTTGGGTTCATGCTAGTTCATTCAGCTTTTGGTTTGTACCTTGACTTGTCTCTTTTTAATGTACTTGCGAGATTTGAACATTAACTGTCGCCTTTATTTACTTTTGCAAAAAAGTTTAATGCAATTGTGCATATACGTATACGCAACTATACAGTTTGTTAATTTAATTTGAAATTAAGATCGTTCACTAAAAATTTCATTAGGCTAGGTGAACAATTATAAAAAAATGATTTCTTCGTGATGTTTAAAAAATCCAAATACAGAAAAGCAATTTTACATTTCTGGCGTACAAAACTTTAAGCCTGGTATCTGTGATGAGTTTATATACATAATACCCGATGGCGGTATTTGATCAGCTGAGCATGTTTCAAAAGATAACTTTGTAAGATCCTCGACAAGCGGTACCCTGTCTAAAGTGTTCTCGAATGGAGAAACAACAGAAGATATTGATACGAAATTTTTAAAGATGTTACTTCGAGTATGTGTTCTTTAGAATTTTTATCTTTATCCTTTTTTTTTCAAGATCACAAGATCAAAGGTATTTTTTATTAAATCTTCTCTTTTTTCTCTCTTGAAATAGTTGTAAGGTACGGATACTGTACGTTGCACTTTTACAATCGGTCATAAGAGGAGGAATGAGAAGAGTTATTATTTTGCCCATGAATTGGCAAGAAAATAGTAAAATGACTCAAGCGTTTTTAATTATGCTATTTTGCTTGATAAATGAAAAGCTTACTACAGTGGACATTTTAGTGCAAAAAGGTCATTTGTAATGTTTTAAACATGTTAAAATTGACATATTTGACCTAAAATGACCGTTGATATGTTAAATTGTTTGGTAAATCTACTGTTTACAAAATGTGGAACCATCTGAAACTCTACTCCAAGCATAAATTACCTTAGTCGTATTTGGCAAACGTTTTCGAAATTTTCGGTTTATAATACTTTTGGATTTTCTAATTCAAACGGGCAAAACGTGGCCTTATCGTACCTTCTGCTTTGTTGATCGTAGTTAATTGGGTTATAAAGGGTTCCCTTAAATATAATTTCACATAACATCTTTTTTTCTATCTTTCATGTGGGTCCGGTGGGTCATTTTGTGCTGAGTTGTTGTCTGTTTATTTCGTTTGTGGTTTGAATTCTGTATTTTCGGTACATTTCACATATGTCTTTTTTGTCAGCATAATTGAGTTACTCGTGGTTTGTCTATTTCTGCGTTTTTGTTTTATGTTGTTTGTTTTCATGTGTGTTTCCTGTTTGGTCTTACATGATCTTGCCTTATATTACAGTTATTTTATTTTTATTTTCTATGTAAAAGTTAAGATAAAAATTCAGCTACTTCATTTATATGATTTTAAGATTAAAGCAACTATATGCACAGGATTTTTTTGTTTATACACAGTTTTGATTTAGAAGAAAAACCGACATGGTTGGAAAATACAAATATGACAATAAATAAAAAAAATCATTCGAACCGACTTTTTTTTATATCTTATTTATTTCAAACATAACAACCTTGAAACTGTGTATTTTGATTTATAATGTCAATGTATCGGCACTTTTGATTTAGACATTATCTCTTTATCATGAATAAGCTTTATGAAATTTATAATGGTTTAATAAAGATATTTGATTTCTACACTGCTTGAAATCGTGATTAAAATTAGGTCAAGTGATGTCGTTAAAATATAATATCTGTCTAGACTGTTTGTAATTGTTTACTGCAAGACAGACAAAATCCACATCAATAAGGAAACATGAAAAACTAATATAAAAAAAGTTTGATTTAGAAATTATCTTTTAATCATGCAAAAGCTATATAAAATTCTATAAAGGTATGACAGAGTTATTGATGAGACGGTATTAATAGGCTAAGATTGTTTTTCTGTACATTAGTCTATGTTTATGTAGCATGTGCATATCTTTTGATGTTGACGTTCTTTAAAACCTAGTGAAAAATACAGCATGGAAAGATTCGATCTAGTATAGTTGTAATGAAATTTGAAATTTTCCAGTAGTAAATGTTTACTATGGAGTAAAAAGCTATTTATCAAGAATACATGTATTGTACCATTCTTAGAAGATGGTGTTTGCCTCAGATATCTATACTAGGATTTAGAACTATCACATGCTATACATAACAAAATATTTAACAAACTTATGTTCGAATATTGACAAGACATTTTCGTCCCATTAGAGAACAGATCGGCGACAACGCCCACGCTGTTACCATAGTTTAAAATCATTACGGTCAAAGGTAACGAATTCATTTTTTATCGACTGCGTTAAAAAAATCGAGACCGGTGCGTCCACGGGCTAAGTATGCATCTCCTGCTTTGCATGCATCAGTGGCGGATCTAGGGGGGGGGGGGGATTCCGGGGGTTGGAAATCCCCCTTTTTTGACGATCAATGCTTTTGAATGGGGACACATGGTTGGAACCCCCCTTTATCCTGCGTTGGAACCCCACTATTAAAAATGGCTGGATCTGCCCCTGTGCATCACCTGCCATGACAATCCACACTAATAACACATTGTATATTAAGTTACAGGAATATCTCTTACATCGACTTTGTATGGACATATACATTTGATGCATATACGATCATATGTTAAATAATCATTGAGATCTAAATGAGTAATTGCTTTTAAAAACAACATATCTAAATATTGTAATAATAACAACTTTTGTGAATATATCATCCTTTCATTTATTCTCATAAATATACATAGTTTCACACTGTTATATTAAAGGTAGTTGCAATATGTTTTTTTTTTTGTAAATGCCTTGTATTTTATAGCTGTTTCAAATTTAACACTTGTATTCGAACAACTCATTTCGTAAAGAAATGTTGATGATAATTGAAACTTGCACAGGTATCGGTGCCATCGGGAGGTTAAACGACATGTTGTACTCAATATGGAAAAATGAAAATTTAGGTCACGACAAACAAAATTCGGGATTAAGACTGAAGAATTGTGTGAGTCATCTTTTTATTGTGAAAAGTGAGATCAGAGATGAGGGTTTTATCTTTTTCCTAATTATGATTAGTTTTGGAAGGGTTTTCAAACATGGTTGATACAAAAATTTAGCTAGAAAGGAATAGTGCATAAATTTTCATTCTGAATGTAAACTTAACGCCTCTTGAATACATGGCAACAGGTCTTTTTAAATGTCCAGAAGCAATCTTATCGATACTACAATAGGATATTCAATGATTAGTCGCATTTGATGATGTCTGTCATAATTATAAAACCGAAGAACATAATGTGCTACAATGATTGTACCTTATCTGAGCTTATCTGTGACACAAATATTGTATCACCGTCAACCAAAACGTTAATAAACAAAGTCATTTGCTAAAATGTTTATGTTAGATTATTTCCAAATTGTAAAACAAACATACCAAACTCCAAGGTTAATTCAAAAAGGGGGAAGTCCATAAAAACTGACAAAATCAAACGTTATCAACAATGGACAAGTGGGAATCACCTGTCATATTCCTGACTTGGTACAGGCATTTCCCGAAGGAAATAGTGTGTTAAAGCTTGTTTTATAGCGAGCTTAAACTCCGACTTGTATGACAGTTGTTTATACTTCCGTTATATTAACAAAATTGGGTGAGCAACCCAAACAGACATAATAGGTTAATGTGACAATAATATGGATCCAGCAGGCAAAACTGTGTAAACATACATCACAGATGTACAACACAACTGACTAAAAAATTCAAACAAACATACAAATCAAACAAAGACGCCAACAACAAGGTTGTTGTAGTTGATTGTAAATATGACAAAGACGCCAACAAAAAAGTTTTTGTAGTTGATAGTAAATTGACAAAGACTCCGATAAAAAAGTTTTTGTAGTTGATAGTACATAACGTATATAGTAAACACTTTCTCGATAAAGCACAGATTAAGTAAAATATCAATGCAAGGGTAAACAAATTGGAAACAACCTGCATCAAGAACGTCCAAAGTCAAAAACCCGATAGCGAGATGTACCGATTATCAGGTTGCCTACATATTGATATTGCTGTGAGTCATAATATGAAGCTTTTTGTCGAGTGAGTGAAGGAAACGAATTCAGAACGGCTTCATATTGTGTCAAGCAGCTGATGTTTTACCATGTAAATATATAAACAACCAGATAATCGATTTATCGGGTTGTATTTGCGTATTTTGCATGAGAGAAACAAGTATTTTCTTGGTTTCACCAGCAAACCGGAAGATGACTTGATAAGTTCGGGTCAAACTTATCAACGTCGGTTCATACATTATGATATGTTCGGGTCAAAGTTATTAAGGCCGAGGCAATGTATTTGACGTCACAAAGCTGTGATATATAATTTTATTAAGAGCTGAGCAGTGTGATATAGACAGAGGGACGACCGATAAGCATAAATACCAAGTCACGTTGAAGTATACGACCAAAAGATACATAGTAGCACGAAGACAAATAAAGGTAAAACTGTAAAAACTTAAGACCATCTTATATAATTTGTGAAGTAGACACTGAATATTTATTTATTAGATCTTAGTACTTTTCGGGAAAAAAGACGAGAAGTTCTTTTAGAAAAACCTGGCTCATTATTTTTTTGCTCAGACATCGATGATGTTTTACAAAATCTGATTAGCAGCTGCAAGCTCTTGAGTATCGTATGAGTTATACGCGGGTGAAGGTGGTATACTGCTGTTAAGATGAGGAAAATTTATAATTTCAAAATTGAAATCGTCTTGCTTGTCATAGATGCTGGTGCTGAGATGACTGCTAAATTCGAAGTAAATGTCTAGAAAATAGCAAATGAAATGGAAAAATATACTGTGTTAGGGGTCATGCACGGACTGTCTTACTTACTAGGGAAGCTTATGCGGCACATCAAAGATAACAAATTTTATTTCATAATTGAAAATTAAGCTGAATAAAATCATTTAAGACAGCAGTGAAGATAATTCTGTATTAATTGTTTATTACTCAGACTTAAATAAAGAGTGAGCTGTTTATATACATCATACTGACATTTTCTGAAACACGTGTTATTCCAAGTGAAATAACTATGCTTCGTTTATGTAACTGATCGTGTGAACTATCATTCTTAGAGACTATGGTCCTTTTAGTAGCCAAAACAATTTCGGTAACAAAACACATGAGTAATGCAAAAAGGCAAAATTTATTTTGACAGCCGAATGGAATAACGATAGTAAAGAGACAACAATGCAACAACTCAAAAGATGAGAAAGATATCATAAGATTTTTTTGGAAAATCTAGTAAATTATGTTTTTTTTAATTCAAAACTATCATCTATATAGAAGGAAGTTACAGTCGTGTTCAGTAATGTGCTGTCCAGGATCAAGACACCACAGGTAATATATGATTGATTACGGACAGGTATGGGACAGGGGATATCAGACAAAAGACTATATATGATATTACATATAATATCTGGCTAAAGATGGAGAGGTACATTACATTTCAGGTAATATTAGACTTACAACATGTAGAATGTAGAAATCGTGACAAATTCGGTTCGATCATAATAATTGTGTGACAGGATATATATCGATCAATATACATTCGAAATAAGAAATCTATTGCATTTTTTTTTGTTTTGCTTTCAAAAAGATTTAAATAAATTCTGATTATTCTCTGTGCAATACATATTTAACAAAGAGACAAAAATAAGAATTCAATTGGATTCCAACTATCCACGAAACCGGTGTATTAATCCACCATTTTCTACATAAGGAAATGCCTGTACCTAGTCAGGAATATGACATTTGTTTTCCATTCGTTTGATGTGTTTGAGTATTGATTTTGCCATTTGGTAAAAGACTTTCTGTTTTGAATTTTCCTTTGAGTTTGATATTTTTGTTATTTTACATTTTTTTGATAAGTGAAAATATTGTGCTTATTCAAAAATAAATTTCGCACAGTTTCATAGTTTATTAAGATAAAATACTCAGCCACAGAAAACTGCATAGTCAAGAGCAAATATACCCAATTCATAACACAGACAGTAATTTCGAAAATTTCAAACAAATTTCATACAAAAATTAAGCATAGCACACACCTTCTTCACGTCAGGATATTTCATAAAATATGGAGATATAACAGATCGTTTGCTTATAAGCCTATTCAGTCTAGAACAAGACTACTCTGATTTAAAATTTACATGCATTGAATTTCACTCGTTGCCTGAATTATTTAAATATTGGATTACCTTGTTATTTCACTGGATTAAGACCAACATCGAGATACCTCTGTTTGCATTTTGTCCGATCATCTGTTACACATTTATCCTTGTTGAAACTACAACCCTAGACTATTTCACTTTTGGAAGCTTTTTATTTGAAACTAAATGGTTTGATAGACTGATACTGGTTCGTCATTTTGAAACTGAATTAGACACACAAAGAAATATGACATCTGAGATCTAGCTTTGAGTATTGTAGTTTGGAACGGACTCTTGTATTAGTACACCCGAAATTGAGACATTTAGCGTAGGAGCCGGGGGCAAAACTATATTTGGTTGATGTCTACTAGATTGATATATACAAAACCCTACAAAACCCTATTTGGCAAAATGACTGAAAAAATAAGCTATATATAGTTGTTGTTCACATTATAAAAGATACACGTGAGAAACGATCTATACCATACATTACTTAAATTAATATTCTTTAGACTAAAACAGAAAATTAAGAATCTGGGTGATTATGAACTTGGCATATTGCATTGACACTTATTTATTTTTGAAGATATAGGTCAGCATACAGTCTTCAAAATCCGTGAGATTATAAGTAATCTTAGATATATTAGAATACAACCATTTCATTTCGAATTCGTACGTATGAGAAATAGAATTGTCAATATGACGGAAGTCAAATTTTGAAATATAGCATTTACGGTACCAATTATACTGCATAAAACACATATCGAACAAGTTTTTCAAATTTTTCAACGTAGAGAGAAAAAATATTTACCACATTATTGTAAAAAAATTGCTAACATTATTAAATTTAATCATACATTCTCACCTGAAAATGTTGTTGAACTAGAAAAATTGTGAAGATTTATACGATACATATCAGTGAAAGTCTGTACTCTGGTTAGAGGAACTGTTATACTATCATATTGCTGTTTATTTTCACACATGCAGTATGAACTGTTATTTTCTCTGTAGCTATGTACTAGTTTATGAGAATAAAGCATTCGTTCATTAAAAATTTGTACCAATATAAAAACAAAAAGATGTGGTATGATTTCCAATGAGACATTTATCCACTAGAGCCCAACATGACGTGAAAAAGCAACACTATGTCACCATATGGCCTTCAACAATGAGGAAAACCAATACCTTATATGGCATCACCATAAAAAAAGGTCGTGAATTGTAATGAAATGTACATTAATGATTCTAATTTTAACTGAATTTCCAATATTGTAAATGTTTTGTATGCTAATTTGTAAAAAGGAGGCATACATTATGTATTGGGGTTAAACTTTTTCCATTATCAAAGACCTCAGTTGTTTTGTACATTTAAGATTACATGTATAAACGTAAAAGTGTGTGTACTATATATGCATTCTGGTCAGTCATTTGTTTTCTACATGTCATTGTCGAGGTTATTGTTCGCATTTAGACTTTTATTTTGACAAATGTGTCTTTCCTTCGACTTTAGAATTTTTAATTGCCTCGTTCTTTTTTCCTATGTTATTGAAACTATCTGAAAACCTTGATGATACTTATAATTGTTCATTTTGAACTGAGAAAAGGCTGCAATGACAAACATAAGTTCAAATTGTCGTGCCAAGTTCGTTTATCTAATGTAAACAGTTCTATATAAAATTCAACAACAGAATCTTCTCGTTATACTTTTCGAAAGATTATGGAAATTGTGATAATTTTTGTCGTGGTGTTTAGCTTGTTAGGTCAGATGCTTAGTACCTTTTAGGTGGAATATTTTAACTAAGATGTTCAAAATAAATTATTTTGAAAACACACGTAAATTGATACTGTATGCATATCAATTAAAACAAAATTACTAGAATAACCAATACAGGTTGTCCTATTGGCTAATCCGGATAATCGATGAAACATATGGTTTAACGATACTGATTTGATATTGGGCAGAACTCCAATGCAAATAAAATAGGATGATATATAGAAGTGGCATGTGTGTATAAGACACATTATAAAATATGCAAAGGGCATTAACTGTTATTGTTCTAAAATCACAAATTTATATTTTGCTGGCTTATTCACAAAATGGAGACGGATAATCCAAGGGGACATTTAAAATTCAAAACTCATAGAAAAAATGACATCGCCACGGCAAAAATATGAAAAACGACGTAAAGACAAAACACTGTGTAGAAAACTAAAAAAAGACTGAGCACCACAAGCCCCAAGAGAAACTGTCTCTGAACTCGGATGTTCTGGGAGAGTCAGTAGGTCCTGCTCCATGTGGCACCTGTCCTGCTACTCATACAAGTACAAATCCGGTGATAAAACTTAATCGGGTGATAAGTCTCATTCGGTGCTGTCACAATCGAAGAAAAGAAGATTTTGGTTACAACAATCGGAACACATACGTGGTCATCTGTGTAAAAACTATCTAAGAGATGAATTCAACGTGACCAATTTGAACCCTTGTTCAATAACTTCCTTGTAAGCAGCAACACTCTATTAAGAAAATCATTATAGAAAACGCAAGCTCTGGAATGTCGTATCAACTGGGAGATTGTGTTTATAATGCTAGAATACAGCACGAACTATGATCATAAGAAAGAGAAATTTTTGTTATAGATTTCAGTTTGCATTTTGATTTTCTCCACATTTCCCGTAATATCCGAATATGTACATGTAACTCACCAACTGTTTATGTATTCCCTTTCACATATTACTTCCTAAACGACACTTTTACGAGACCTAACAAAATCAAATAAAGGTAAATAATCTGAGCAGGTGCATTTAGGACACACAATACTGAAAAATGTTAAAAGTTGGCATTTCTGCTCCTATTACAATTCCGCAAGAGTGCTTTCAAAAGTTATGCGTCTTCTTTGTTGGTTAGCTACTTCATTACCTCTGTTTCATTCACATTTTTTGGAGCTCCTGGCATCCATTACATATAAAGATACAAATAGTAGTTTTCCATGCATATCTTCAAAACTATTTGTTATTGTACCTGTTAATAAGTTCCATAATTACCTCTGTTTCATGCAAAAGATTTTTTATAATATATATCCTTGCATCCATTCGATGATTCGATCGTCACTGATAATTTTTTTGTAAACGAAACGCGAATCTTTGGAAGAAAACTATAAACCTGGTAAATTTGGTGAGGTTTTATTTTACAACAACATTTTACCACAAAAGAGATGATTTCAGCTTTTCAATTGTGAACTTTCCATTTCTATGTACTAACATTTCAGCAGCGCCTGCATACGGAGTATATATCTCCCAGTTGATACACTATTAAAGGGCTGGTATTTCCTAACATGATTTCATTGATAGAGGATTGCTACTCACAAGGAAGCTATTAAACCAAGACTTCCAAGTGGTGAAGTTGCATCCACTCGTAAATTTTACGGACGCCATCACGAGTTGGTTGGCCGTTATGGAATATCTGTTTTACAGATGACAACGGATATGTTCCAATTGTCGAAACTACAATCCCGTCCCCTTTTCCCCGAATGTGACCTACCGAATTAGATTTATCACTGTGTTTGTACTAACATGAGCAACACGACGGGTGTCACATGTCGAGCAGGATCTGCTTACTCTTTCGGCGCACCCGAAATCACCCTCAGTTTTTGGTGTGGTTCGTGGTGCACAATCTTTAGTTTTCTATGTTGTGTTTTTTGTACTGTTGTTTGTCTGTTTGTCTTTTTCTTTTTAGCCATGGCGTTGTCAGTTATTTTCGGCTTATGAGTTCGAATGTCCTTTTGGTATCTTTCTCCTCTCTTTTACATATAAAGATTCAAATAGTGCATTTGAATAAACAATCCATAAACACCATTAATTCTATAATAATTTTGTTAGGTGGCATACAAGCGGGTTGTCCTGAAGGATTTTATCGAGGTGATGACATCGAAAACGCGGTTACTAACTCATGCTACTACTTCAGTCTCGGAACGAACAACATGGAATGATGCAATAGTAGGTTATATTTTTAAAACCAGTTAATATTCTTTACATGAAAGACTGAAAATAATCAAATATTTTGACATGAAATATCATGCAAACGCATCCCTGGTAAATTTGCTGGTTTTAATCATTTAAAATTTTAAGGTTTGTCAACCCCTAGGCACCGCTACCATAAGCTATGTTTGGCATAACTCTTTTTTGGAATTTTATTATGGATTATAATGCTGTCAACTTCCTAATTGGTTCTGCTTTCAAATTGTTTTGAATTGAGCGTCACGAATGTACTTAACTATAAGCCTGGTATATTTGAAAAGTTTTTATATAACAGAATTATAGTCACAGCAAACGTCTTTCTCACTGTAAACGTTACGTTTTGTGTAAATGATATTTTTTATTATGACATTAGATACATCTTAAACTATATAAATTCACCTTGGATAACAACTGTCATATTCAGGCATTTTCATATTTAGAAAATGATGGGTTGAACCTGGTTTTATAGCTAGCCAAACCTCTCACTTGTATGACAGTCGCATCAAATTCCACTATATTGACAACGATGCGTTAACAAAACAAACAAACACAATAGGTAAAAATGTCAAAAATAGGGTTGCAGCAGTCAACATTGTGTTATCATCTTAATCACTATAAAAACAAACAAATGTAACGAAGAAGCACAAAAAGGCATACATCAAATTTAACATCCTCATTATGCTTGTATTATACGATTTTATTTATTTATGTAAAATCCACCCATAAAGGATGGAAGGTTTTAAGTACTGATTGGAACCTAGGAGAACCAAACAATTTTAATCCAGGGAAAGGCGGAAAAGACTAAATGGTCATTGTCAATGGTGAAAAATTTAATTGGAATGATGTTCATTACTCTGTACAATTCCATTACATATGTGAAACAAGGTACGTCTTGGTCATATTTCCCTTTCCAAAAATCAAACAATGGATTTATTAGCTTTCCAAAATTCAAACGATGAATTTATAAGCTTTCCAAAAATCAAGCGATGGATTTATAAACTGTCATCTTTTGAATAAAATACATTATCATGCCCCGCCTCTGTTTTAATTACATAATGTACATATCATTTGTCTCTTATTACTGCAATGTTAGTCTTGCCTAAATGACATCGAAGTTATCAGCATTACTGACGAAGTCCATGTTTAAACTTAATATATCATATACACTAGTTTCGGACGATTTAATGCACTTCGTTATGAGAAAAAATGCCGTTAAGAAGTGATAAACGCGAAAGAATGTATCAGCAAAAACAAGTTGTTTTACAGAAACTGATACGTATAATAGTTACAAGGAGATGCTCGATATTACGCGAGGAATCATGTGTTACACGTTATTATAGCAAACGCAAACCAACTATAATGCGTTGCTCTAGTGAACGTCGAAAATTGCATGGTGACCCGAACGACCATTCATATTAGAGTCATTTGTCATATTAACTAGTAATAGAAAGAGCAAGTATTTTAAATGAAAAAAGTTATTGTAATGCTAAAAACAAAACAAAAACAGATCTTATTATTGCATTATATCGATTCAAAACATCTAACTTTTTATTTTTCAACCTTTGAAAATGAGATGGAAATGCCAAGAGGATATTCAAAGCTCATAAGTCGAAAAAAACTGACAGCGTCTTGGCAAAAAAACGATGAGAAGACGAACAAGTCACAACACTACACAGAAAAAAATAAAGATTGAGCAACTCGAACCCGACCCAAAATCCGGTAATGAACTTAAATGCTCCGGATTGTTAAACCGTCCCTTCTCCACATGTGACACCCGTCGTGTTACTCGTGCAATTACAAATCCGGTGATCCGTCTCATTCAGTGATTTCACAATTGAGGACAATCCATGATAATTTCACTGTTATAACATAACGGTCAACCATCTCGTGAAAGCGTCCGTAAAACTTTAGAATGGATGACTTCAACTTGACCAATTGGAACCCTTTGTTCAATAGCTTCTTTGTGGGCAGCAACCATATATCAAGGAAATAATGATGAGAAACGCAAGCTCTTGAATATTGTATTAACTGGGATATATATATATATATACTGTATATGCAGGTGCTGCTTGAATGTTGCTACATAAAAATGGATAGTTCACAATTGAAATTCTGAAATCATCCCTTTTGTTGTAAATTATTGTTCTCAATCAACCCTCTTTGTCAATTTGTAGATTGAAGTCAATACTTAGCTGTATATGTGGTATTCTTTATTTTAAGTCCGATATGATAGATGATTTCAAGAAAGTCACCAAATTTTGAACTATTATTGAGGAGATATTATCTATATAGCGAAAACTGAAGTTAAAGGATAATGCTAGCTTCTTTTTATTCTTCCTTGGAAGCTTCTGTGTGAAGTCTGTCTCATATGAATAAAGGAAAGGAACATGTCGGCAAGAAGAGGAGCACAGTTGGTTTCCATAGGAATTTCAACTGCTTGTTGAAAATTTATCCTCCAAGTGCAACAAATATGTTGTCAATTAAAAAATCAAGCATCAGGATTATGTCAGTTTCGGAGAGTTTTTTGCTTGAATCAGAGTGGTTCTTTACAAAGTATGATTTATCTCCTCCCTAAATAATATATAATTACCTACGTTGGCCATTCTTTTTTTTTTATGAAAAAAAGTTGGACTAGTTTTTTTCAATTTGTCTTTTAGTTTAGATTTGGGTTTACAAGTGTAACGGGTAGAGAAGTCAATTTGTTACTGTAACAAATCTTTCGAAATTTTTAGTATCCACATCCGATTCATACCGCTTATAAGTGGTAGTTTTACAGTAACTCTGACGCCCGGCTTAGGTAGCAATACACAGTTAGCAAATGATGCTGAAATTTGGTCTTTAAATTCAGGAATATGTGCATGCATTTTGAAAAGGATATAACCAATTCTACAAGAATACCCAAACATGTATACATATTTAGAATCATATTTCTCAGCAGATTTCAAATCTGTAACCAAACACTTAAAACAAAATTGTATAAGTTCAGTATCCATGGAAACATTTGGTGTTTGTTTTCTATTTTTTCTTCAAAAATGCTGTTGGACACCCCATACAGGCTTAAAATATCCATTTTATAAAATTTCAATGAATATCAGACATACATTGTTTCAACACTGAATGATAGCCCTCTCAAAAAAACAAAAAAAATTGGGGTCTTTCTGCTCCTTTTTCCGCAAATTACCTTTCAAAGATCGAGGCAAATTTACACCATTGAAAACAGTCAACAAATGCTGATATAGTTTTAGAGTCATTGGTGGACTGGATATGAATTAAGACCCGAAATTTACATTTCTACTGAGCAAACCAGGGTCAATCTCTTCTCTGGAATCATACCTTTCAATTAAAACCACTCTCACAGCATCAAATTTTATTTTCTTCATTTTCAGGTACTTATAACTTGTCTTTCTCTTTTATTTAAAAATTCACAGGGGCCAAAATGCGAAACTAACAATTCTAACTGTGTATTGCTACCTTAAGGATAAAATGTAATACACTTTTCAGTTAAATCCTATATTTCGACAAAGTTTACCAAATTTCAAGCTTTTGGCCTGAATTTTTCTAAGATTGGATGAAAATAACCAAAGATACAGTCGCGCAAAGTTATAATGGTATTTAAGAAAATCATTAAAATTTTCTATGAAAAAGTGGATCAGTGGTGACAAGTATGAAATGTGCAATAAAAGTCAATTGATAAAATAAACACCCGTTTGAGGTACCTGGTACCCATGCTAAATATATGAACACAATTTTGTAAACATTTTCAGCTGAAAAATATGTTGCTATGGACAACAAAACAAATCAAATTTATAAAATCTCTAAAAATTCTTCATGATTTTATTATTATTCAACTAAAATTATTCTAAGAATACATTTTCCTTCTTTTGAGTGTTGATTTTATGTTTTGGTTCATTCTTAATTGAAGATTTACATCATTTTCATCTTATAGTGTACTTTGACTGGAATACATTATACTTTAAAGATTCATGGTCAAAGGGCAGATAAGTCTAAAATTTCAAGGATTTTAACAGTTAATTTTATGAAAATTTCATGTTGTAGAGATCATTTAATTTGCATTGGAATTCCTGTTAAAATGAAATTTAATATCTTTTAAGGTGCGTTTTGACTTTAGACTATATTTAAATATCTGCACTTTTAATTATGATGACGTCATAAAGGTAATCATGACGTCATGACGTCATAAATACTGGTTAGCAACATCAAAGTATAAAGTAACAAACTATCAACTTAGTGAAATGGTTAATACAGTTTATATTATATCTGAATGAGATTATGGAATATTATTGTCAATAAATTTAATTATATAGTTCACATACTTCCTTTTCTTTGTAACGAATTGAATGGATTGCCCATTGCATTAAAAATTGTATTGCTTTCGCCTTCACATTTGACAACGTCAATATACATCATGGCAAAGTCAAGCAACTACGAGCCTTAAAAAGTCTTTTGAAAAGGAAAATAATGGCTTGTTAGACAAAATGTCAAGAAAATTAAAGGATTTCATATCACCTACAATGTCTTTAACTAGATTAGCCAAAATTCTTGCCCAAAATTGAGTGTTTTCCCTTTTATGATCTAATTTCACATTACCATAATTATGGTAGCAATACACAGTTAGCAAATGATGCTGAAATTTGGTCTTTAAATTCAGGAGTATGTGCATGCATTTTGAAAAGGATATAACCAATTCTACAAGAATACCCAAACATGTATACATATTTAGAATCATATTTCTCAGCAGATTTCAAATCTGTAACCAAACACTTAAAACAAAATTGTACAAGTTCAGTATCCATGGAAACATTTGGTGTTTGTTTTCTATTTTTTTCTTCAAAAAATGCTGTTGGACACCCCATACAGGCTTAAAATATCCATTTTATAAAATTTCAATGAATATCAGACATACATTGTTTCAACACTGAATGATAGCCCTCTCAAAAAAAAAAAAAAAATTGGGGTCTTTCTGCTCCTTTTTCCGCAAATTACCTTTCAAAAGATCGAGGCAAATTTACACCATTGAAAACAGTCAACAAATGCTGATATAGTTTTAGAGTCATTGGTGGACTGGATATGAATTAAGACCCGAAATTTACATTTCTACTGAGCAAACCAGGGTCAATCTCTTCTCTGGAATCATACCTTTCAATTAAAACCACTCTCACAGCATCAAATTTTATTTTCTTCATTTTCAGGTACTTATAACTTGTCTTTCTCTTTTATTTAAAAATTCACAGGGGCCAAAATGCGAAACTAACAATTCTAACTGTGTATTGCTACCTTAAGGATAAAATGTAATACACTTTTCAGTTAAATCCCTATATTTCGACAAAGTTTACCAAATTTCAAGCTTTTTGGCCTGAATTTTTCTAAGATTGGATGAAAATAACCAAAGATACAGTCGCGCAAAGTTATAATGGTATTTAAGAAAATCATTAAAATTTTCTATGAAAAAGTGGATCAGTGGTGACAAGTATGAAATGTGCAATAAAAGTCAATTGATAAAATAAACACCCGTTTGAGGTACCTGGTACCCATGCTAAATATATGAACACAATTTTGTAAACATTTTCAGCTGAAAAATATGTTGCTATGGACAACAAAACAAATCAAATTTATAAAATCTCTAAAATTCTTCATGATTTTATTATTATTCAACTAAAAATTATTCTAAGAATACATTTTCCTTCTTTTGAGTGTTGATTTTATGTTTTGGTTCATTCTTAATTGAAGATTTACATCATTTTCATCTTATAGTGTACTTTGACTGGAATACATTATACTTTAAAGATTCATGGTCAAAGGGCAGATAAGTCTAAAATTTCAAGGATTTTAACAGTTAATTTTATGAAAATTTCATGTTGTAGAGATCATTTAATTTGCATTGGAATTCCTGTTAAAATGAAATTTAATATCTTTTAAGGTGCGTTTTGACTTTAGACTATATTTAAATATCTGCACTTTTAATTATGATGACGTCATAAAGGTAATCATGACGTCATGACGTCATAAATACTGGTTAGCAACATCAAAGTATAAAGTAACTAACTATCAACTTAGTGAAATGGTTAATACAGTTTATATTATATCTGAATGAGATTATGGAATATTATTGTCAATAAATTTAATTATATAGTTCACATACTTCCTTTTCTTTGTAACGAATTGAATGGATTGCCCATTGCATTAAAATTTGTATTGCTTTCGCCTTCACATTTGACAATGTCAATATACATCATGGCAAAGTCAAGCAACTACGAGCCTTAAAAGTCTTTTGAAAAGGAAAATAATGGCTTGTTAGACAAAATGTCAAGAAAATTAAAGGATTTCATATCACCTACAATGTCTTTAACTAGATTAGCCAAAATTCTTGCCCAAAATTGAGTGTTTTCCTTTTATGATCTAATTTCACATTACCATAAGGTAGCAATACACAGTTAGCAAATGATGCTGAAATTTGGTCTTTAAATTCAGGAATATGTGCATGCATTTTGAAAAGGATATAACCAATTCTACAAGAATACCCAAACATGTATACATATTTAGAATCATATTTCTCAGCAGATTTCAAATCTGTAACCAAACACTTAAAACAAAATTGTATAAGTTCAGTATCCATGGAAACATTTGGTGTTTGTTTTCTATTTTTTCTTCAAAAATGCTGTTGGACACCCCATACAGGCTTAAAATATCCATTTTATAAAATTTCAATGAATATCAGACATACATTGTTTCAACACTGAATGATAGCCCTCTCAAAAAAAACAAAAAAAATTGGGGTCTTTCTGCTCCTTTTCCGCAAATTACCTTTCAAAAGATCGAGGCAAATTTACACCATTGAAAACAGTCAACAAATGCTGATATAGTTTTAGAGTCATTGGTGGACTGGATATGAATTAAGACCCGAAATTTACATTTCTACTGAGCAAACCAGGGGTCAATCTCTTCTCTGGAATCATACCTTTCAATTAAAACCACTCTCACAGCATCAAATTTTATTTTTCTTCATTTTCAGGTACTTATAACTTGTCTTTCTCTTTTATTTAAAAAATTCACAGGGGCCAAAATGCGAAACTAACAATTCTAACTGTGTATTGCTACCTTAAGGATAAAATGTAATACACTTTTCAGTTAAATCCTATATTTCGACAAAGTTTACCAAATTTCAAGCTTTTGGCCTGAATTTTTCTAAGATCGGATGAAAATAACCAAAGATACAGTCGCGCAAAGTTATAATGGTATTTAAGAAAATCATTAAAATTTTCTATGAAAAAGTGGATCAGTGGTGACAAGTATGAAATGTGCAATAAAAGTCAATTGATAAAATAAACACCCGTTTCAGGTACCTGGTACCCATGCTAAATATATGAACACAATTTTGTAAACATTTTTCAGCTGAAAAATATGTTGCTATGGACAACAAAACAAATCAAATTTATAAAATCTCTAAAATTCTTCATGATTTTATTATTATTCAACTAAAATTATTCTAAGAATACATTTTCCTTCTTTTGAGTGTTGATTTTATGTTTTGGTTCATTCTTAATTGAAGATTTACATCATTTTCATCTTATAGTGTACTTTGACTGGAATACATTATACTTTAAAGATTCATGGTCAAAGGGCAGATAAGTCTAAAATTTCAAGGATTTTAACAGTTAATTTTATGAAAATTTCATGTTGTAGAGATCATTTAATTTGCATTGGAATTCCTGTTAAAATGAAATTTAATATCTTTTAAGGTGCGTTTTGACTTTAGACTATATTTAAATATCTGCACTTTTAATTATGATGACGTCATAAAGGTAATCATGACGTCATGACGTCATAAATACTGGTTAGCAACATCAAAGTATAAAGTAACTAACTATCAACTTAGTGAAATGGTTAATACAGTTTATATTATATCTGAATGAGATTATGGAATATTATTGTCAATAAATTTAATTATATAGTTCACATACTTCCTTTTCTTTGTAACGAATTGAATGGATTGCCCATTGCATTAAAATTTGTATTGCTTTCGCCTTCACATTTGACAATGTCAATATACATCATGGCAAAGTCAAGCAACTACGAGCCTTAAAAGTCTTTTGAAAAGGAAAATAATGGCTTGTTAGACAAAATGTCAAGAAAATTAAAGGATTTCATATCACCTACAATGTCTTTAACTAGATTAGCCAAAATTCTTGCCCAAAATTGAGTGTTTTCCTTTTATGATCTAATTTCACATTACCATAAGGTAGCAATACACAGTTAGCAAATGATGCTGAAATTTGGTCTTTAAATTCAGGAATATGTGCATGCATTTTGAAAAGGATATAACCAATTCTACAAGAATACCCAAACATGTATACATATTTAGAATCATATTTCTCAGCAGATTTCAAATCTGTAACCAAACACTAAAACAAAATTGTATAAGTTCAGTATCCATGGAAACATTTGGTGTTTGTTTTCTATTTTTCTTCAAAAATGCTGTTGGACACCCCATACAGGCTTAAAATATCCATTTTATAAAATTTCAACGAATATCAGACATACATTGTTTCAACACTGAATGATAGCCCTCTCAAAAAAACAAAAAAATTGGGGGTCTTTCTGCTCCTTTTTCCGCAAATTACCTTTCAAAAGATCGAGGCAAATTTACACCATTGAAAAACAGTCAACAAATGCTGATATAGTTTTAGAGTCATTGGTGGACTGGATATGAATTAAGACCCGAAATTTACATTTCTACTGAGCAAACCAGGGGTCAATCTCTTCTCTGGAATCATACCTTTCAATTAAAACCACTCTCACAGCATCAAATTTTATTTTTCTTCATTTTCAGGTACTTATAACTTGTCTTTCTCTTTTATTTAAAAAATTCACAGGGGCCAAAATGCGAAACTAACAATTCTAACTGTGTATTGCTACCTTAAGGATAAAATGTAATACACTTTTCAGTTAAATCCCTATATTTCGACAAAGTTTACCAAATTTCAAGCTTTTTGGCCTGAATTTTTCTAAGATTGGATGAAAATAACCAAAGATACAGTCGCGCAAAGTTATAATGGTATTTAAGAAAATCATTAAAATTTTCTATGAAAAAGTGGATCAGTGGTGACAAGTATGAAATGTGCAATAAAAGTCAATTGATAAAATAAACACCCGTTTGAGGTACCTGGTACCCATGCTAAATATATGAACACAATTTTGTAAACATTTTCAGCTGAAAAATATGTTGCTATGGACAACAAAACAAATCAAATTTATAAAATCTCTAAAATTCTTCATGATTTTATTATTATTCAACTAAAAATTATTCTAAGAATACATTTTCCTTCTTTTTGAGTGTTGATTTTATGTTTTGGTTCATTCTTAATTGAAGATTTACATCATTTTCATCTTATAGTGTACTTTGACTGGAATACATTATACTTTAAAGATTCATGGTCAAAGGGCAGATAAGTCTAAAATTTCAAGGATTTTAACAGTTAATTTTTATGAAAATTTCATGTTGTAGAGATCATTTAATTTGCATTGGAATTCCTGTTAAAATGAAATTTAATATCTTTTAAGGTGCGTTTTGACTTTAGACTATATTTAAATATCTGCACTTTTAATTATGATGACGTCATAAAGGTAATCATGACGTCATGACGTCATAAATACTGGTTAGCAACATCAAAGTATAAAGTAACTAACTATCAACTTAGTGAAATGGTTAATACAGTTTATATTATATCTGAATGAGATTATGGAATATTATTGTCAATAAATTTAATTATATAGTTCACATACTTCCTTTTCTTTGTAACGAATTGAATGGATTGCCCATTGCATTAAAATTTGTATTGCTTTCGCCTTCACATTTGACAATGTCAATATACATCATGGCAAAGTCAAGCAACTACGAGCCTTAAAAGTCTTTTGAAAAGGAAAATAATGGCTTGTTAGACAAAATGTCAAGAAAATTAAAGGATTTCATATCACCTACAATGTCTTTAACTAGATTAGCCAAAATTCTTGCCCAAAATTGAGTGTTTTCCTTTTATGATCTAATTTCACATTACCATAAGGTAGCAATACACAGTTAGCAAATGATGCTGAAATTTGGTCTTTAAATTCAGGAATATGTGCATGCATTTTGAAAAGGATATAACCAATTCTACAAGAATACCCAAACATGTATACATATTTAGAATCATATTTCTCAGCAGATTTCAAATCTGTAACCAAACACTTAAAACAAAATTGTATAAGTTCAGTATCCATGGAAACATTTGGTGTTTGTTTTCTATTTTTTCTTCAAAAATGCTGTTGGACACCCCATACAGGCTTAAAATATCCATTTTATAAAATTTCAATGAATATCAGACATACATTGTTTCAACACTGAATGATAGCCCTCTCAAAAAAACAAAAAAATTGGGGTCTTTCTGCTCCTTTTTCCGCAAATTACCTTTCAAAAGATCGAGGCAAATTTACACCATTGAAAAACAGTCAACAAATGCTGATATAGTTTTAGAGTCATTGGTGGACTGGATATGAATTAAGACCCGAAATTTACATTTCTACTGAGCAAACCAGGGTCAATCTCTTCTCTGGAATCATACCTTTCAATTAAAACCACTCTCACAGCATCAAATTTTATTTTCTTCATTTTCAGGTACTTATAACTTGTCTTTCTCTTTTATTTAAAAAATTCACAGGGGCCAAAATGCGAAACTAACAATTCTAACTGTGTATTGCTACCTTAATAGATGATGAAATTTGGTGTGAATAGTTAGGAAACTGGTTTCGGGGAATACTTGGCAGACCCAGCAATATAACGTTGTTTACAAAGACACTTGTGTAATGTCGATGTCCAATACCGTAAAGACAGATCACTTTCTTCATCTTTGGTTGATATTCCAAAGGAACACAATACGGAATTAGAATTGTACAGATTTCCTCTGTGGTAGCAATCCCAAAATTTACTTTTCAGGCAAAAACAGAAACTTAAAATGAATCATATCCATGTTATGGATTTTTTTATTATTTTTTTAAATATTGACTATTCTAAGGACTTCTAACTCTTCATTCCAAAGTTACCATTTTTATAGCATTACATGAAGGCTTAGGGTAACTATTAGTGATGACTGTTATTCACAAGGTGGGTTTAATGCGGTTTTTTTAAAACTTTGGTTATGCTTTAGTTAGGATAATCCTATATCATTGATCAAATATTTCAAATAATTAGAATGCATGTGGAATATTCAGGCACTTCATCTGTTAACATAATACGAGTTTTTTCTTCTTTGTTTATTTGATTTTATTGTGTAAGGAAGACGCGTACTATAAACTATTTATAGGCAACATTTGATAAATAAACTGAAAAGATAGCTGTGTGTCTTACCTAAAGTCGATCTGATGAGTCAAGCCTTCTTCTATCCGATTTGTATAGTTTACTCTTAAGTTGTGCGTTTTCATTACTGTCTCATGTGAAGGCGAAGGTTAGGCGCTCGCTAACATGTATCATCCCGTCACATTCTGTATGTGCCTGTCCAAAGTCATGGCGCCTGTAATTCAGTGGTTGTCGTTGGTCGCTGTCTATCATATTTGTTTTTTGTTTTTTTTTTTGTGTTTTGTGCATAAATCTGTTGTTGGTTTTTTCTCATTTGAAATGTTTTTGATTCTGTCATTTCGGTGTCTTTTGAACCCTACTATCCAGTATGGGTTTTGCTTATTGTTGAAGGTCACATGGTGACATATAGTCTCTGATGGCAATCATGCCACATCTTACTTGTATATGAACCTAACATCAAACACCAGCAGTGGATGTGTGACATTACACTCTGACGTATCCGTAAACTAGATGTACTTGAACCAGTTGTCAATCTAAATCTCGAAGTTCCTCCACATAAAATATGTTCCAAACTCAATGCATACAATTTTGTTTATACAAATGATATTGTCCCAATATTACTGAAAGGTGGCGACATCTGTAAAGAACATTTAAGTTACTAAAATCAACATATATATAGGACTAGGAGGTACGATGGGGACGCTGAAGTGCGATGGTCACGCTGAAGTGCGATGATCTGCCGTCTTGTCTTATAACATGGACGTAGTGTTTGAGATTGTGATCCGAGATGGAATCATGATGAAGTGACTATAAAAGGATAGATCTCGTGTTCAGACAAAGCATTTCATATTTCCTCCAGTTGCAGTAAAAAAACCTACGGTGATCTATCTTATATTCCTTGCTTTCATTCACAGCAGCCGAATATATTTGTTGCTTATTTTGTGTCGTTCTGGCTAAGCAAGTAGTATTGAATTTTTAATAGCTGCCTCGTTTTTCAGTCATTGAATTTGTGTTGGCTTTAATGGACAATAACCTTTGTATGTAGAGTCTATAGTGGTCAATTTCTGAAACTTTTATGCACGTTGGATTATTTTTGTCCACAAAAAACAACAACGTTTCAATTATGATTGGCAATGCAATGACTATTTATCATGACGGGTTATATTCTCGGTAATTTACTTTAAAACCCGAAAAGCTGCTTCTAACCAACAAATCGACTTCTACATCGACAGGAGAACATGAAAAACATTGAAAATACATTTTGTGTAATCCCTCGCACTACAGTAATACCACTAACGCACTTCGATGCCACCATCGCAATCCAACGTGATCACAAGTTCACTTCAGCGTCCAACCATCACACTTCAGCATGAGCATCGCGATTCATAGTCCTACATAGAAAATTTCAATGCAAATTAGATAAAAAAAATGAAAACAACACGTTATAAATTTCGAAGCGCTTTTCTGGATTTACCTTCATCAGATAACTTCAATTATACTATCATATCATTTTCTTTCAGTTTTTCAGACAGTAAGTGATCTCTAGATGTATACATAAGATAACATATAACTGAATAAAATAGTTTATCGAATGATAATCATTTTCAAAACATATGTCATGTCTAGTCAATCATTATGCTCAATTTAGTTTATGTTCAATTTAGTTTACCACAGGGTCATTGCCGACTATTATTCCAAAAATTTGTAAGCCTTCTTGTAACCGAAAACTCCTCAGCAACGATATGAATTAAATGTATGAATAATGATAATAATAATAAACTGTAAACACAGAGATATGTTTCGCCTTTTTTTTTTTTAATTTGATAGTAAAATGCAAATGTTGAAATTGAAATAGCAATACCTTAGCATGTAAGTGCTGCTATGCAAAATATTCCAAGTCAATGAACCATGGCTGAAGGTACAGGGCCAAACAATCTCCATGAAAATGAGATGTGTCAATGCTAATACATATGCATACCAAATATCGTTGACATACCACTAGTGGTTCCCATAAATAACCTAATTACAAACTAATACATGTAAACTAAGCAAACGTTTCAAAGTCAATAGACCATGACTTAGGGGGCAGGCCAAACAATCTCCATGGAAATGAGATGTGCCAATGCCAATACAACTGCATACAAAATATAAAAAAAAAAATATCATTGGCATACCCATGTCTCGCTTTATGACTCCATCAAGGCGAGACAAAAGTTGTACAAGAAAAAAATTTCATTTCAATTCCGAACGACAAAATTAATTTTGACAAAAGAATGAAATGACGACGTCAATGAGACAGCAATTCAACAGTACAAAGAACAAGGAAGACATCTTGAGGTCAACATGCATAACGTCGTCAAAGATATCAGACCGTCGACGACCAGGAACATACCATTTCATGTTATTCCAGTCAAACGACAACAAGACACATCACAATCAGGTAATACCAGACAGACAATGGCAAGGAACATTACATTAAAGGAAATGCCAGACTTACGACGGACACGAACATAAGAAAGGACAATACTATAGCAAAACAAAAACACAATACTCAGGAAAATGAAAATTCACCAAATTCACTTTAAATCGTGGTGAAGTTAAGTAATCCGCCGATTTAAACAACTCCTGCTCGATTAATGGCACAATATTGTAAAATGGTCGTCAAATGACTCCTTATATGAGAAACTGTCATTTGACACTTTACATGGTTAATTCCCCGAATAAATGACGACCTGTTTTCATTTTTGTGTTTTTGCTTATTATGTTGAAAGCTATAATAAAAAGAAACCGTTATTATCAAAAGATTTATTGTCTTTGAACGAAGAAATTGTGTTTTTGTGATTGTCTTGAAAACTATAAAAGATAGAGAGAATCTGTAAGCAGTAAAGGGATAAATTATTACCACAATAAACGAAATGAGTACACATCAAAATGAGTCACTGACCTTGAATAACAAGTATAGCAATTTTTCGAGTTTTTGATTTTTGTTATTTGTTTGTTTGCTGTTTCTTGAAAATTATAGAGTTTAATAGAAAGAGATAAAACTATCAATTGACTTCTTATAGGAGTTGTTGTCCTTAATTCTCAATTTTTACCCATTTTCTGTTTTCGTCATTTAAGTTCAAAATAATAATAGAGAGATATTGTTACCAAAAAATCAGCAATATTAGATCTTTAAATAAGTAAAACACAAACAACATTTCAATGGACCCGTGCATGTGTTATTGCCCTTAATATGTGTTCTCACCAATTATCATTATGTTGAAAACTATTATAAACAGCAAAACCTAGATCTACAAATAAGTCAACACAACCAAACCCGTCAGTCGACTTCTATCAATAACAGTTACATTCCTTAAATGACGATTTTTACCTATTTTGCGTTTGTTTTTTTTTTTTTTTTTTTTTTTTTATTTTTTTGTTTTTTGTTTTTTTTGTTTTTTGTTTTTTGTTTTGTTGTTGTTGCTAAATAAGATTTACAAATATGCAAACATAACCTATTACATTAATGGTGAAAATGAATATCATAATGTTAGTGTTGAATGGTGATTCAGGCTCTTGTAAGCTTCTAGTTTAATAATTCAATCAGCCCTGATATATCCATCATCAGAATAAAAATCACTATCTTGTAACCGCATGAAAATTTTATTTGTAGACTTAACAAACTATGCTAAACAATACTATATGCATGTAATATCTATAACAGGATTACACACGGGCACTTAAGAGAGCTCAAATCACTTCATCTTTTGAAATAAAAATAATTTCTTCTTTCGCTATGATTTACATTCTTACATAAAATGATCCTGTGTTACATGTTATCTCATCAATTATCTTTTGAGTGTTTAACGGTTTGTATCAAATTACGTATTCAATGCGTGACTTTGCAAAAATAAAACAAAACAAAAACCGACAGACCCAAAAAGGATTGGTTCCATTTCTTAGTCTGTTTTATATAAACTGATTCGTCACGCATGTATAAAAGTAACGAAACGTGGAAAATTTGATAGATTGATAGCGATATATAGATATTACATTCTGGCTCTTCAGTGGTAATTTAAAAAAGACAAAAAATCTTAATAACTTTAAATATGTTACGATATTCACATATGAAAACAAAATAATGTATAGCTTATAAAACATCCAGCTATACATTTACAATATCGGTAGGTAAGAATTTAATGAACCGGATGTTCTAGTTTGTGGAGTTCAATAAAAAAAATCAGCACCAAAATATAATTTTAAATATACATGAGTGAAGGAAGTCGACTTTTTTTTTACTGAAAGTTAAAAACTTAGAACTTACTCCTGTAGCACCAGTTGTGATATCTTCCTGGTTCTAAATATGATGTGTATTTTCATACATTGATCGATCATAATTGTTAATACTTAAAGAATTAAATTCAATGATATTTAATGATTTGTATAACACTTCAGATATTTAAAAGGATTTGTGCACTTCCCTGTTCAGGGTCAGCGCTCCCTTTGTAAAATCACTACGCAGAATATATAAACAGATCTATATAGTCAATGATAATAAGGAATGTTATTTCTAAATTCTAGCGTACAATTTAGACTGGGTGTTTCTCCTACGGATGGGGGTTATATAGAGACTGTTACACAATAACGTTTGATGCAAATTGAAATCCGACTACAAAAATTGTTAAGGAGGGCTTAATTTAGAATTCATATACTTATTTCATGAAAATTTTATATAGAAAGGTCAAAGTCCATGATTTGCCTTTGCAAACCTCCAAGAAAACCATTAGAATTTAAAAAATAGAATAAAAGGGGAGGTGCAAAATGCCTTCAGGTTTAGACAATTCTGTGAAAAAAATTTCATTGATCCCTGTCAATGGTTTAGGAGAATTTGTAAATAAAATATGCCTGTTTCTATTTATTCATGTATATACATTGCAAAGAGGAAACCAGAAATATCATTCTTATCTAAACATTAAAAACAAAAAACAAAAACAAAACTTTATAAATTTCATGGGTCCGAAGCACTTCTCTGGGTTTACCTCCATCAAGAACGTTCAAAGCCGAATATTTGATGGACAGGGATGTATAAGAACTGAAACAGTTGAAGAGCTATATGACCAAAAAATGACCTTAAAATAATAGCCAAAATCCATCTAAGGTCAATTTTGCCTGCGGGAGTTACAACCTTAGTTTCTTATTCATTTCTTAATTTATAAAAAGATAGTTAAAAAAATTTCTTTATAAAGCATGGTACCGAAGTACTGAATTCTGAGTTGATGATACCCTTGGGGACTGATAGTCCACCAGCAGCGGTATCGTCCCAGTGTTGGAAACAATGAAAACAACACTTTATAAATTTCATGCGTCCAAAACACTTTTCATAAAATAAGGCATGCAATATAAAATGAAGGTGATTAGTGTCATGTAATTGTATAAATGACATGAGAGATTTATTGAAATAGAGTCGACCATTTAAAGAATTGCTTTTAAAAACCAACCCCTCTCCGTTTAACACATGGCAAAGTAAGCGTTTTGTTAAAGGGAACCAAATTGAAAGCGACAAGAGATTCACATATTAAAAAAAAATGGACTGGGCGTGCTGTATGAGAAACAAAATACATAAACCATAGGCAACTCAACGAAACAACAAATACATAAAAGCTACGGGATTCCAGTTATATTTCTCCTCCTATGGACAAAAGGAAATGCTAAGTAGATGGTAACCAAACAACGCACGAACCCAGAGAAAAGACATCTAAACCGAATCAGCTCAGCACCATAAAAACAAAGACAGTTTCTTATACCCAATGACAACCCCAACTCATGTCCCCAAATGACCACACACTAAACTAATTTTAAAACAACATAAAACGAGTGATCCTCTCTCGAACTTCAACAGCTGTTATTCAAAATGTGATACAATAGCAAGGACTAAAAAAAAAAAAAAACAATAACATAGCCTCGTGATATCAAAATGCTAGAAGTTCAAGGCTTATGATAAAGTAGCAGTGGTTGAAGATAATAATGCACTCTTTATGTTTTATTTTGGCAACGTTGCTAAGGATGCGCATTCTTCGGGGATTCACTAACGTCATCAAATAAGTATAATAATAATAATTATAATATTTTGTTTTATTTAAATACTTAATTTAAAGTAGTTTTAAAGGAAAACTAGCATACACTGTAGTAAGATTTTTTAGTATTGTCTTTATCGGTACTAACATTGAGTTTGCTCTTATTAAATCAAAACATAACTAAGCACGATTGCCATACAGATATGAACACTTATTCATACAGATATGAACACTTATAGTCCTAGATCCTGTCGATACTGTCGTTTTTGAAGGCCGTAGAGTAATCTTTAGTATCTGGTTGATTGTTGTCTCGTTGCAATTATATCAGTTTTTATTGTCATATTTCCTTATTTTTATAATGCTGTATATTTTAGCACGCGAATTCTTCTGCGGTCCATAAAATTCGAGACAAATGAAAAATTCTTACTTTTTTTAATCAATGTGCTGTATTACTGTAATTTGTAATTTTTTTGGTTCGAGCGTTGCTGGTGAGGCGCGCGTCTGTTGTACAAGATTGTAGGTCTTGTATCTTTTTATGATTTTTTTTTATAAAGCTTTGACATTCGGCGGTAATAGCCAATACTAGAAAATGGGATCTCAAACAATTTAAATGTAGGTTTTCTGTGTTTTAGATGAAAAATATGCACATGGACCCCAATTTCTATTTGTAATTTAATGTGTGTCGCTAAAAGAATGTAATATCAAAATATCTAGAAAAATCGAAGGTAGACTTTTACTGTATGTTTTTGAAGTGTCAATGAAAACTGTTTACGGCTTCTACTACTTATATAATTGTATGATTTCACTTTTTTTTTATAGCACTCACCATTCATTTTGGAATTAATTTTACTTTTTAAACCTCTATAAATGAACATGTTGCAAAAAAAAAAAATGACTTTCTTTATCCTCACTTATCCCTGATATTTGATTACTTCAAATCTGTTACAGCAAGGGAAGTATGAAGGACCATGAATCTCTAGTTCAATATAACCATAATTTTACATAAATTGATATTGTTTTTATTGGCCTTGTTACTGAATGTACACAAGGACAAAGACGACATGACCGATACACATATAAAATTCATAACGCGATCAGTTACATACATAGCAATGTATCAGTTGGAATTAAAACGAAACTTGTTTTTACATTATCGTTCTTAGTAGAACTAAAACTTCTGCATGGTACCGAAAAAACCCATCAAAGATCTTATCTGATTGTGTATTGGGTGTTTTAAGATATTTTAACTTTGATTAGAAATGTGCTTTTGTTGGAAAGGGGGTATACTTTTCAAGTATAAGTAACAGACAAGTTTGGAAGTTCTTTACCATAAGTCTGTTTATTTTAAGACCAATGTTAGCTCTGTATATTTTAAAATCTGTTATAGACTGTACGGTTTGTGGTATTAAGAGATCATGTAAACATGGCTTCCTTGTATACTTTGTTTAACAATATATCTCATGCATTCAATAAGCAAACAATTATTAAATGTCGGGTATTATTATGCAAATGATCACACGGTACACTGACAATATAGTTGGCATATCGGATTTCTGAAACTATCTATGTACCGATACTGAACATTATCTACATTTTTGGGTGAAAAAATTGACATTTTGTGAGAAACATTCTTCAATGAACATCGTGCTGGGTTGAATGATATTAACCAAAAGGTTACTTACTACTTTTATATCATTAATCCTTTCTACGAAGGTTTCAAATGTTTATTGTTATTGAAAAGCTGAATGCGGAAGTTCTGTAACGACTAATTGAATGGAAAAGATTTCAACAACGACATAAATAGTTTAAATGGTTGTTCTTGTATATGTAGTTCAGACTTCATTGACGTTATAGCATGGGCAGCAGAGACGGGGAATAGATACAGATTAGTTTGTTCAACCGGGTAACATGGCTTCAATTTCTAAAGGAGTTGAAGATTTGTCACAACTGGAGAGACTTGATGAAGATAGCATTCAAAATGTTCTGAGGGACAGATATGCTAAAGATGAAATATATGTAAGTAAAATATATCATTTGGCACACAGATTATATTTTATTGCCGATTTTTACGAATGACTTCATACTAGTTATATTATGTATGTCGAATGCCTTTCCAAACTATTTAAAAAAAAATATAACAGGGTAATTATAACGTATTGTATTAACCATAAACCAAACAAAGTGTGAACAATATTACTTTAAAGATAGAATCCAAAACATTTAATCCGAATTTTGAACACATTGGCCTTCTCGAGATAATGTAATCGTGTAACAGAAATACAATCGTTGGTCACGTTGGTCGCAATTTGAAAAAGGTAAATAGGTAATGATTGATAAATTAATTGTGGTCATACTATCGGAATCGTTTGACTCTAGCATAATGACCAACGACAATATGCATCTATATAGCCCTTTACCAAGAGGCCAATAATTTCCACTTGCGACAGATGTTTGCATTCGACCTTAAGACAGTAGAAAGCAGAAGTACGGGCAGAAACCGGTCAAACTTTTTCCAAAATGTGGTAGTTTGTTCTCTCTTCATTTATGTAGAGAAATAAGAACATACTTTACTTTTATGGTTTAAAAACCTTTTGTTCTAAAAGCAAAAATAGTAATGTTGGGAAGCAGAAATCCGGAGGCAATTAAAACAACCCGAAGAAATCTTAATTTGGAATTCAAGAGAACAAACGTGCATTATGTACATATTTCGATTAAATATCTGTCACCCGTTTTACATGACATTGTTTTGGTATCTCGAGAAGGCGAATCTGTTCCAAAAAAGAGTGGCTTCGGCCTTCAGATTAAATGTTTTGGATCCTTTTGTTCGATTCATGGTTAATTGAACAATTTGTAAGAACTATTATTGTTATAAAAAAATTCTGTGCTTATAATAATTATATACACATTATACAAACATAAAGTTAAGGTGTTGAAATTGCTTATATATGTGCAAAAGACATTAATTATGTGTCACACATAACTTTTGTGAATGTTTAAACCTCCTTACAATTATACCACAGGTTTTGTACTCAATTCTATGGATCGATCATTCTTGCAATACACTGAATTAAAATTTGATTTTTTTAAATTGCATAATCTTGGTAAATTTTTCAGGATGATTGTTCAAGTGTATTTTAATATTTAGGACGCCTTTTTACTGGTTTATTTTAGTTTTTAAGTTGCTACTGGTACAACATATCTCGAAAATGCAATTAAGATAGACGTAGGCCTATTTTTGTAGAATTTTAACTCAATATGGAATAGAAAAGACATTCAAAACCAAAACCAAAATTCTAATGAAATCAAAGATATATTGTCTTTCTGATGCAAATTATTTCATTTCAGTTTTAGTATTTTCAATTAGTAATAACATGCTATTGTTTTGTAAATGCTCAGCTTATTAATAAGATCAAAATAAACAATATTAGCTAAGTTTAAAAATACACTTCTAAGTAAAGTATAGAAATTTCCACGAAACATGATGAGGTTAATAGGTTTATAAGTTAATATTAAAATGAAAGCCAAAGTCCTTTTAAAGTTAAAATTAATTTTAAAGGCATGTAAATTAACACGAGTTTAATGAAGGAATGTATTGACCAATAACAACAACAAGCATATGCGTTAAAAAGACTTAAGAAACTACATAATGATAGGGTTTTATCTTTACAAATCCCTATTTCATATTACATTTTTTCTGCACTCTGATTTATTTAATTAATACAAAAATTGAAATTCTTTCATACTATTGTCATCATATGTAAATGTTATTGTTCTATGTTCCGCGAAACAGTATTATCTGGGAAGAACTTATTGGCTTAGAAAACGTTATTTTGATTCACTTCCACAATTGACCCATGACAGTTTGCTATTTCCCTTTTTATTACGCGAACAATGCATTTCAATGAGAGCAGTAATATATGATTCACTGAAATTGAAAAGACATTTAAGCGTTATACTTGTAAGTTTGCCTGACATATAGGATCATGTGAGGTGAAAAAGGGGTCGGTTGTTCGTAGTTTGTGTGGTCTGTTGTACAGTCCAATATTTCAGGTGATTCCTGTTATACCTTTTAAATAAAATAGGGTCATCCGTCGTCCTTCCGTCCGTCGTTAGACAACAAGAAGTCGCATCATCACCTCTGAAACCGCCATGCCAAATTGAATGAAACTTGGCAAGAAAATCATATGGAATGTCATAATAACATTTTCATATTCTTGTCTAAGACAACAAGGGTAACAAAGCAGGAATGGTATACCGGTAAAAAATGTCCTCTATTATTGATTCTTATTTGGTTACAATCAAATTGAAATTTCGGGGAGCAATGAAGGGAAGACCCTTTAAAAAACACGAAGTGTGAACATGTGATCTGTATTTTAATCAGAGTGAGAGACTAGCTGGCTCGACGTCAGAGTATTGTTTCTACGTAGATTAACAATAAACCAATAAAAGCCATAAAAAGGCCCAGGAATGACAAAATGTGATTAAATTCAAAAAATAAAAAATAACTGCCTGATTCATACAGCAGTACACAATAACGATTAAACAAATATGTCAGACAGCAACCAACGATAACCACTGGATTACCGGCTAGTTGATTGGTACAGGCACACAAAGAATATGGTGGGTTTAAGTATTTCTGTGAGCACTCAACCCCTAACTTAGTGTAACAACTCAACATAAGAACACACTGTAATCAGTTAGACTCATCAGTTTAGTACTAAGAATTATAAATACACAAAAAAAATTATCAAAAGGAAAACTGAAATCTACTTAAAAGTCAAATTTCAACTAATAAATAAACCCTGTTCTCCCAGACTAATGATCAACTAATAATCTAATTGAAGTCAATAGAATTTGTTAAAAAAGACGAAAGACAACAACGACCACTGGATTACATGGTTCTGATAGACACTTTGATAGAAAAATATGGGGATGTTGTTATGTTTGCCAATTCAATGAGACAAATTTCCATCAAAAGGCTAAAAGGAAAAGGAGTAAAAATTAAAGATTAACATACGGCCTGCAAACCCACACCGTATAGTGAGCTTTGAAAGGCCCAGGGATATCAAAATATTAAACAATTCAGAGATTTAACTTCTAACATTGAAAGAAAAACATTTATGACAAACGGAGTATCGGTTTGGATTGGACGTTTGGTTGTATCACTTTTGATGTCAATTGGAATTAATATTGCATCTTGAATCGTTAATGGCTTATTTTAGGACAATCCTGGCAGAAATGAAATAACAAAACTTTGTCAAATACCTTACTACAATAGTATGAGTTTTCAAGCCCTTTTATCAGAATCCGTATTTTGAATAATCCTTTGAAATCGGGATTCAATTTCTCTTTTGCCATCCGAAAATCATATTTACTCGGTATGATTTAAAGAAGTCTGATATTTCTGAATATTTATCTATTGTTTTACACCTCATTGCAATTTTGTTTTGTTGTCAAATGTGTCAGTTTATTATTTTCCTGTCAAGTTTTCTTAGTGCTATTTCTGGCAAAATTTGATAATCGAATGCGACGTATACCAATAGGTTAAAACAGTGCAAGGCACAACATGATTATATGCACAGTCTACTTTAGAGCTGTTAAAGGTTTGTTTGGCTTGCTTGCTTTGTTTGTATAAATGTTTGCTCAAGCATTGTAATTAAGATTGACATCTGCAATCAATAGATAGGCGGGGTTTCAGCTTGTATACATTATATTCTGTATTATACTTAACATCCACTAACATTTAAGTAATGTAAAATGTATACAAGCTGAAGCCCCCGCCTATCTACTGGTTGCAGATGTCAATCTTATTTACAATGCTTAAGCAAACATGTATACAAACAAAGCAAGCAAGACAACCAAACCTTTAAACTACAATCAATTGGAAAATAGATCTAAAAGTGAACACGATTATCGATTGAAAAAGGTAAAGGTGCGCAGTGCATTTAATGTAGACTTCATTTTTAAAATGATTTCTATTGACTTGATTTAAAAAATATATTCCTTTCGTTACTTAATCCAAAGACCTATAATACAATATGTCTGTCTCTGCCTGATAGGAGTCATGTTAGCTTTATGGTTGCGGGTAATACTTGTATGAACGTAAATAGCAATTGTAAATATAATGATGATTCCAGTCTTAAAATAACATAACAAATGTTGGTTAGTTTGTCCACTTGAAATCACAATACATTTCTTGGTAATAAGGAAAACGGATTTTCCCTGCAAAAATTACAAAATGTAAGGAATGTCAAACTTTCAAAGTGTAAAACATAGGGTTGCCCTGGTTTACAGACATGACTAGCTTTTGTCAGATTTGGCACAACTTCAAGTTTGGATTTATTTTGTTTAAATGCTATTCAACTTAGCAATTGTACATTTTGTTTTCCCTACTGTTTTGATCCGAGCACCTTGGACGAGTCTTATGAAGACGAAATACGCGTCTTGTTAAAGGCCTGGTATCTTTGATGAGGTTTTTTGTCAACTATATTGAGAAAACCACACATAACTGTGCCTCAATACAGGCCCCCTAAGAGCCCGGCCAGAAAGAGTTGTTACAAGGTTTCTATAACGTGAATAGAGCTTAATTAGCACTATTCCTACTCGAGGCATCGCCGGGAACTAACGCCCTCATTCCGACTGGACGTGGCAGTCTATTTGTACATCCCACACAACCATGTTTTTACTGTTCTGATAGATGACCGTATTTCTTTGGAACTGAGACTACTACGATGTATATTTGGAATCATCTTCACTCTATACTCTGAGGTTACTATAACACATGTATCATAGTAAGCTCAGCTAAACTATAGAATGTATGTGTAATATCTCTCTTTATCCTTCTCTAATTTTTTTGTTTGTTAAAAATTTAGTGAGACAGTTGTCACCGTGACTGCCGCATACATGATGGAATTTGAATTTGAATACGGAAGTTTATTTTACTTTAATTTGGTTACACATAACGATATCAACATAACTGAGTTCTTGTGAGCTTTGTATCGAACTTAAAACTTACATGTACTACATAAAAACATAAACTTTGATAAAGCATGAATATAAACGGGATTTATGCAGCCGATGTATGATATTGAAATGCATTACACAGCATTGTCATTCAGACCTGGGGCTTGTATCATATCGATGGTTAGATGTTTTTGGGTTAAAAATATGTGCCATTCATTCTAGATTGTGTAGCACATATAGTGTGAGTTATATTGAATTACATGCAAATCACAGTGACACCATTGTTGGCAAAGCACTTTTAAATTATTATATTTTTACGGCCCCGTAACAAAGTTGTCGGAACCATATAGTTTTACCCTTGTCCGTCATTCCGTCATTCCGCAACGAACAGTTATACGGACTTTTTTTTTCTAAACGCCTTCACATATTGAGCTGATTTTGTGTATGTGAGTCTACTATGATGAGTTACAGATCGATTTTATATTTGGTTCCGCTCCGCTGATTTTTCGCGAAATTACGGGCTTTGGACTTTGAACATTTATTCGCATATGGCAAAATCCTAGGTACTTTATTCATAGGATTTGCACCACGTGACATTGGTCCTTTTGATTAAATTACTTCCCTTAGTTGTAGATTGAAAATATAAATTATATCAAATTTGCGGATAATCCAGTCCTTCTCCAAGGGGTGGATCCAGGATTTTGGAAAGGGGGGCGTAGTATGTAAAGTTCGCCGAGCGGAGCGAGGTGAAAATTTTTTTGGACCTTTTTGGGGCTAAAAAACATAAAATAAGTGTAAAATGCACATTTTTAGTGACGGTTCCTAACGTGGGGTATGTATATTTTATAGTTAAAGTGTAAGCTTGGGTTGGACATTTTTGATGCAGCATTCTCCCCATTAATTGTCTATTATAAAATGATTGAATGGATCTAAAGCTATGTACTAATATATTTGATGTGGGATTATGTCAGTAAAAAATGGACATGGAAAATGTTCGTTTGTTGTATGGTTAGTTAGCATAACCTCACAGATTACTTGTTGTAAACATGATATACGGCTATTCAATGAAGTTTATAATACGACCGACACGAACAAAGACAAACAAGCAATTTTTATCCAAATGTTTGGTTGAAATGTTTCACTCAACAAGGGAAGTGAGGGGTTCCAAATCAACCAATGGCTACGAATGAGTCTGAAAATTCAATGACAACGAAGTTGTGAATGACGGTCGACAAATGGAGACATTAAGGCCACACCCAGCAGGCAGGTTGCAGTTGGGCCTTGAAAAAAGTATTCAGTATATCAGTTCGGCGAAACAGACATTCCGGTCAGATATGGGATTTACATGCAAACCGCCCCCAAAAAAAAAAAAAGCCGTTTTTATTCACTATGTTCATTTAATGCTGAATAATTCTGTTGGATTTTTTTTTCTTATAGCAAAAAAGGGGACACGATAATTGTTTTCATTACAGATACGGCCAGAATTTTTGTTTAAGGCAAAAATCAGGGTCAGAATTTTTTCTCTTAAATATCTCAGACTGCCCTATCAAATCAAATGGTCCGTACCTTAGACTTTAAATATATCTAGAGCTTACTGACTGGGGATCATTATTCAGCAATGTTATTAATTGGCTGGGGCGTGTGGGGTTAAACATATTTTTGTAGATTAATAATATTGCCGTTGAACTTTTTTTTTCATGAGAGTGTAATAGAATATTACTTTCTGTTGAGTGGAAATATGAAATAGAAGTCAATACGTTCTTGCTCAATCCTTTGTCGCTTTGAAGGCGTCATGCTTGTCATCCTCCGCCTAAGCAATGTGTTACTGTAATTTGAATTCAAAATGTACTGATCAACTCCACCCTAGCGAAACACATGACTGACATAATCAATAATATATTACAGCAAATACGAGCGAAAAATATCTTAATAAGTAAAGAATTGTCGCATAAAAATTAAATACACGACCGGGAAATGGCAAAGTTCACGAAGTCAAGTCTGATTCATCATTTTACAAAAAAAAAAAAAGTTCAAGCAAAAATGAGGGGGGGGGAGGCGTACGCCCTCTACGCCCCCCTCTGGATCCGCCACTGTTCTCCGTCTTGGATCTAAAAGTAATGTATCTGAAAACTTCCTTTGGCGGATATTTACAAATATGCTGTGTAGTTCTACGGATATTTACAAATATGCTGTGTAGTTCTAAGGAAAAGTGCTTTTAAAAAGTTTGACTATTTACGAAATTGGAAGGATGAAATCATCATGTTTTAAAAGAAGTTGGCCGAAAACTTAAGAAAGCAGGTAATATCAAAGTTATTTAACCTGAACATTCAACCTGAAAGGTGTTTCCCTAAATGCGGACAAATCATGAACAATCTCTTCTTGTATATTTGTTTCTATTTTGATTCTTGCTTTTTTACGATTTTTCGTTATTTTATATAGCAATTATACTACGGTTACACTTCCGATTTTCAAACTAAAAAGGCCAAAAGTTTTCAAAGTAGATAATGTTCATTTGTACCTGAGACTACTATATGTGTTATAGTAGTCTCAGTTTGTACACGGACAGAAGGCAAACATCGTGTACAATTCACCTATATGCGGACAAATTGTTGATTCGACATAGGAATTGGCATATTTGCATTTTTATTTTAGGGGCATGTATAATCCTATTGTAATGACTGTCGTCATGATAAGGCAATATGGCCGCTATGCAAATTAGCAAAGTACCCCAAATTTTGCCATATGGGAAAATAGCAGTTATACGGACTTTTTTTTCAGGCTAACACCTCCACATATTGATCTGAATTTTAGTATGTGAGTCTACTATGATGAGTTACAGATCGAGTTTACGTTTGGTTCCGCTACTCTGATTTTTGGCGAAATTACGTGCTTTGAACTTTGAACATTTTGTGCAAATAACAGTTATCAACAGTTATATGGACTTTTTTTTCTAAACGCCTTCACACATTGAGCTCATTCTTAGTATGTGAGTCTACTATGATGAGTTACAGATTTTTTACATTTGGTTACTCATCAGTTTAACTATATGATATCAGTTCTTATTATCATTATGAACAATTGATGATCATTGATTGATTTATTGAACACCGTAAATATAGCATACTGTAGCTTCGTTGCTTTCCCCTCTTCACAATGTCCCCAAATACTACCAGAATATCGACGTTATGAGCAGTAGACAATGTTATTGTACCAAATCAGCACAGAGAGAAAAAGTCAATTTAAATATTAATACACATTTGTGAAGGATTCACGCTGATGTACAGTGGTACCAAAAGGCCTTAAGATTGAGGATTGAAGTATGATGGGGACAATTTTGGGCCTTCTTTTATTTTAAGGGTCCCTATACTTTAAAGTTAGGGTTCATTCATGGTTATGGTTAGGTTAGGCTGAGACTACTAGTAGTCTCAGGGTTAGGGGATGTTCTAGGTTATGGTTGGGTTTTAGGGATGGTTATGGTTATGGTTAGGGGATGTTCTAGATTAGGGTTAGGTTTTAGGGTTAGAGCTAGTGTTAGGTTCAAGTATGGGTTAGGGTAAGGTTTAGGGTTAAGGATAGTCTAGTATAGCTCTATATGGGTTGGGACCCCTAAAATAAAAGAAGGCCCAATTTTGTTTTGCCCTCCCCCTTTTTCCAAAATCCGTTTTTTGTTTTCGTTTTATATTCTTAATTATTCTCTGTGTTTTCTGTGTTGGACTAACATAAATATTCTAGAAATAACATTTGTTTACTATTTACTACCACAGGGGCCAATAGGTTAAAGCGCTGACTTGAAAATAGAGGTCCCTGGTTCGAATACCAAAGGGATAAGAATCATGCTCTCCGTTACAACTAAAACAATATCCAATTAACACTTTTAAAGTACAATGTAGTCATGGTCGATGGTAGTACTCACACCAGAATATGCAGTTTTTATGTGGATCATTATACGTGTATATGAATTTTGTCTTTAATTTCTTTTAATCTTCAACCAACAAAAAATTAAACTTAAATATCTTTCAATGATGATATAGGCCCTTCACGGTTAGTTCGGCCATATTGGATATATGCATGTTTCCAAACATCATTAAAACAGAGCAGTTGCTTGGAAACATGCATAGAATTTCCCGTACTATCATACTATTTCCACCTCTTTCAAAAAACTCTGCCCCCTATTTAATATGGCTGAACTAACCATGAAGTGGCCTATTATACACATACAATTATGTTCCAAATGAAATAATACTTATTTTTAATATCAGTTTCAGTTTGAACCGTTATTGTTTTGTTTGCTTTTACTTCTTTGTATATCACATACATGACATATAATGTTAAATGTCTCTATTTGCTGTATAATGGCACACAAAAAATGCATTTTTCAAGTAGTACTATCTTTATTCTGTAATGCTATCTTAGATGGACGACACAGAAAAACACAATCTGAAAATTCAGTGGCGTAAGAGCCTGTTGACAAGAGAAAGGGCTGGTGCAAAATTAAAGCAGACACTGACTAACTTCTAGACTAAAAGATGAAAAAAAAGAGTTTTTTTTGCTTTTCTCCTCCTGAAATTTGAAATTGAATTTATAATTGCTAACCTTCCACGTCATTTGGGCTCTGGTGGAGAGCTGTCTCATCGGCAATCATACCACATCTTCTTATTTTTACATTAAATAATAAACTAAACATAATTTGAAATATTTAAGAAATTTTGATGTACTAAAATCAAATTTTAACACCAAAATGAAGGGAAAAAAAGAAAAAAAGAGGATTCAATGCCCGAAGTGTCAGTTGACCTCTTATTTAACAGTTCATTTATATATATCTTGAAGTTATTTTCCAAAGTCGACATATTGTGTTTCATAAGAAAATTCAATAATGACCATGAAAAAGTTTGTTTAATAAAATTTCAATTTGTGAGTAAAGTCACTTTATTTTTACAATACTACTTCATGTATCAAATTACTAGGTTATTTATTGGTAGCTTAAAACTGAATTTCCTTCTGGAAAATGAAACTATACAAGTTGCTTTCTTTAAAAAAAGAAATGCAATCGTAAACCCAAAATGCATGTTTGGTATTAAATATTAGATATTTTTTAAGAAAAGAGTTAGTTTCTAGGCTTAATAACAAATTAATGATTTTGTGCTTATAAAAAGAAATGCAATATGTGAAACTTAATAGCTGTTTTTGGGAATTTGAGATACACAACAGCCTGTGTTTGATTTTGCTTTTCCACCTGCCCACCCGTACCCACTCTAGCTATAATCTCTTTTTGTAAAATATTGATTACAAATGCTTATCTGCTTTTTCAAGTGATTGTACTTGCATGTTTTTAGATTAAACAAAGAAACTACATGCCCACTCCTATGGGTGGGCAGAGTGGACAAGGTAGAAATTTTGCCCACCCGGTGCCCACTCCTTTGGTGGGCCGGTAGATAAAGCAGAATCCACCTGAGCTGTAGTTTATGTTCAAAGTTATTTGAACAAGGACTTGTTATTGTATTATTAAGATCCTTACACCAGCTCTGCAAGGTTTTAGTGATGCTTGGGGTTGTAAGCATTGGCAATTTAAAGTTGTGTGATTTGTGCTATGAAAAGTTTAAGTTCTTACAAATAAACAAACTAAATTGAAATTTAAATTAAAAAAAAATTAACATATACAAACTGAATTTATCACTGAATACCCTTTGTTAAACATGAGTTTGTTTTAAATTCACAATTATGAAAATTGTAAGGTGCTCCTTTTATATTTGAACATGTTCTTTCATTAACTTTTAAAAGTGTCTTTTACATGGTATAGTTACATTAATGTTTTATGGTATGTATGTAAAATTTTTAAAACAGGTATATTCATAAGCACATGTCTTTGTCAGAAGCATGTTGTTTGAATTGTTATAACAGTGTTTTGGTACCCTTAGTAGGATGCAGTTCAAAGTGAGCCAAATATTGAAGGCTGTATTATAACCTGTAATTCCTTACTTTAACTACACTATCTTACTGGAGAGTTCTCTTTGGTATTCCTACCACTTTAAAAACACATTTTCTCTCTGACATTTGATTATTTCATTAGAATAATCTAAATATTTTAATTGAACCGAAGTAGCCTTGTAGGTTTCTTATATTGACCTATCCTTCTTCTCTTATACTAGTCTTGTCATTTGGGTGCACTGTATATCCTACTGATCACTGAGATGGTTTGTATTGAAAGAAAAAATGTAACTTGTAAATTTACATTTTGCCTAATTGTACCACATTGTGTCAATGACATTCATACCACATCTTCTGAATTTTAAAGGGAAACTTCCGCAAAAAAATCAAAAATTGATATTATGTCAATTCTGTGTAAAAAAGCTCAAATTCATAAGTATCAAAGTTTTATTCTGCTAGATAAGAGATCACCATCGATTTTAAATTTAGAGTATCAATTCTCTGCGTGCCGCCATTTTGATATCTTCTCCGTTTAGAAACCACGATAGGTCTATAAACCACAAAGGACCAAAACTACAGTAACCTAATGTAGTCGTAATTGCGTGTCGATATCTTTTCAATCGTACGGTTGTTTTATCCGACTTACTAACTTGATACGGAAAATGTTATTATTTTTTAAATAACCATGGTCTGTCGTTTTTAAACTGTTTATATGGAAATTAGTTAAAAAGTCAAAGTTCAAATTCATTAATGATCATGAATAAGTGTTCCGTGAAAATTATTTTCGAAAATCTAATTTGTTCATAATTCTATTATGCAATAAACTTATTTAAATAAATTTGGACCTGTCCTTATCTGATCACCAGCATGGCTAAAGGTATTACTCCCAAAGGTATTATGAGGTGACACGTCCAGGTATTCAAGCGATTTCCTGTTGGGCTTGCAAGTTCATGCATCGTTTCACTTCTGAGGGTATTGATCAGTATACACGGCCGATAACTTGTAACTTTCTATTTATAACTATCAGGTGTATAATATACATCTCTGTCTTGCGTGTCCGATAGTGATATACTAGTCATTACTTAACGCATACGCTTGCTTATAAATAACAATTCTGGTGTAAAGAATATTATTTACAAAAAAATCTTAATAATTCCAAAAAGAAAAAAAAAAAGAAAAAGAAAAAAATGATAAAATAAAAATCTATTTACATATTTTTTCCACGGGTAAATTTGGGAAAATGTAAGTATATACTTGTTGTCAATAGTGAAGGACAGTTTGAAACATACAAGAAGTATTGATTTAACAAAAATGTACACACTTGTCGATCATTCGTTTATACACCTGGATAGAAAGTTACGGAACTATAGATAGTCGCAATTTAAAATATACATGTATACATTGAACATAAGAAAGAAACATACATTTTGTTTAAATTTGGGTAAAAGTTTTGTAATTAGACTAGTCCACGTATGCCAACAGTATGTAATCATCGGATGTCGATGGACTATTGTATACCAAAAGAAGAAGAAGAGAACCAATTTGATTTAAATACAGGTCGATATCTAACTTGGTTTGGTTCATCGAAGTTATGGACATAGTAAAATCACAGATTTATATTTCAATTAGATTGTTCTCGGAACAAAGGAAGAAATTCGTCATCATCACAATTGTTTGGTATAATGGATAATAATGTGAATATGGTTCTGGAAGTGTTTTATGCCAAATTTCCTGTTCCGACATGTATGTTATATATATGTCACTGGATGTAAACTGATTATCCCCAAGGGATGTGATTTTTTTTCCAGGAAAACTATTGAGTATCAAAGTTTCAAATTAATTTCGGGATTTATTTTCTTTCTTGGTATTCAATAACAGAAATTTAAAGAATAAACTGCTTGTCCGCTTTAGGTGTATTCTTGCCAGTTAAAACAGACTTATAATTATATACAAAAATAGAGAAAGATGACATCAAATTGGTTCTGTCTTTTTTTTTAAACATCGTTGGTCAAATAGCTAAAGTATTATACGTTGTGAGAGACGAAGACTATTTTAATAGGGACATTCCCGATTATGTATAAATTTTGTTGATGTTTTTCACACCTGAAAAGAATATTTGTTCGTAATTTTCGATTCCATTCCAAGAAGATCCTTAAATTTTTGTCAATTTTTTTTCAAATAGCTGAAGTATTTATGCGTTGTGAGATTTAAAATATTTTGATGAGAACATTAATTCCTGAATATGTAAATAAAGATCGTTTTGGGTGGACTAAATTCTATAATTGCAATTGGTAATGATCTGTTTCAAATATTCAAGGTTACCGATTCTAATTTAAAATAGCACAATTTTAGTTCATACACTCGTGTTTAGAAGGCTATTATTATTTATAAATTTATTCAATTAAATTAATTCAGTATTTCATCGTTACAAAAGTATCGGCGGTCATAACTCATTTAAAAGTGAGCTTACATAAAATATAAAAATATACAACGACTATCCAGTTATTGTGCGACTTAATTACCCCACTAAATTAATTTTAATTCTTTTTTATATTTTCTGTGTCTAAAACCAGCACTCCGTTTATCATTCATACGAAATGTTGTTCACACCTGGAACGGTAAACCGTGACGGCTACAATTCACTGAATGAAGATCAAAGGATTACAATTACAGAATGCTAATCTTTTAATTACCTTGAGTTTAACCACGAATTCAACATTCACTAAGTGTCACATAACAATACACATTCTATTTCCACAGTACAAGCAGAGACATATAATACAAGTAATATTTGCTGGACTGAAGCAAAAAGGTCAATACAAACAAGTATTTTTAATACACTATCGATCATGTCAGTTTCCTATGTTTGTTTAAAGTATTTGTCGGGAAAAAGTCATAAAAAAATGTTTTATTGTATGATTTACTTTTATTACTAAAATTCGTATCAAAAATCGTTAAAACATAAATCCTACAATCTAATTTTAAAAGTTGCATGGCTATCACTTATTTTGAGTTGGTTAATAGCTACACCGAAAGTCGTCGATGCGCTTTTAATCGCGTTATTAGATGGTTAACGAACAAGACTTAAATGAGATTAATTTCACTCCCGGCATGCAAAAAGACTTAAACTACGTCACATAAGTCAGGAAGTTTGGATAAATAAAATTAATAATTCCCAATTTTCATCTTTATTACTTTTCATATCAAAATAAAACTTGGTGAATATGTTTTTTATGGTATTATGAACATAATAAGATGATAAGTGAAAAATCGTGAATTTTCCCTTTAAAGCAAATCTGTTTTGAATGAAAAATTAATTGATTTCCAAAATTGATTTTTTTTTTAACTCAAACCAGCTGAATCTAGAGAAAGTAATCTCATATTATATATGTCATTCAATGTCAAGTTTCTTGGTGCTTCTATGTTTGTTCAGTGTGAGCCAATTAATTTATAGAGAAATAATGTCCAGTTATAAAATTTACAGCTCTTAAAATATTTACAAGAGAGCATGATTCTGTTAAAGAAGTTCCAATCAAAGTTTACTTAAAAACTTAAAAATCATGCATTTATTAATGAAAAAAGCAAGTTTATAAAAAATATTTCTATACATATTCATATATATATATACACTCAAGTCTGAAAATCTTTGCTATGATTAAGTACAACCAAAATACATTCTTCAGAAACATACTTCTAAGAACACATATTTTTAAGAAGTTAAACAAACAGGTACACCTGCTTGGACTTTACAATGTAGCTCTTATGTCAGCAACAAATGGTAACAACAGGCGTCGCTCTATATAATTAAGAATCTCTCAGTATCAATTAAAAATAATTTTATACTCACTTACTGTCTTGTTAACTAATTAATTAGTACAACAACCGATTTGTTTTTGCAAGGCTACCGGTAATTTAACACCACAAAGAAACACATACAACCCATACACCGTAGCGATTATATAAGACATCAGAGGAAGTTTAGTTTACACAGTTATGAGAACTGTTGACCAGGAGCTTTTAATTAATTTATAGAGAATGCGTTTATATCAGTACATTATCAAAATGATCACACAAAGCTTTGTTGCTTTTGATAAAAATTTAAAAAAAAATTATCATTAATAAAACAAACTTCAAAATTTCATAAAATTATTTTACATGCATAAAAACCTAAATATCAAATTTATACATAATCTATTAAAACCGAAAATTCATTATCTGATTGTTTTCACAAAAATAATTATTTTGTTTTTATAAAGAGGAACATTTTAAAATTAATTACTACAGAAGTGATAATTAGTACTGTTGACCAGGAGCTTTTAATTAATTTATAGAGAACGCGTTTATATCAGTACATTATCAAAATGATCACACAAAGCTTTGTTGCTTTTGATAAAATTAAAAAAATTATCATTAATAAAACAAACTTCAAAATTTCATAAAATTATTTTACATACATAAAAACCTAAATATCAAATTTATACATAATCTATTAAAACCGAAAATTCATTATCTGATTGTTTTCACAAAAAATAATTATTTTGTTTTTATAAAGAGGAACATTTTAAAATTAATTACTACAGAAGTGATAATTAGTACTGTTGACCAGGAGCTTTTAATTAATTTATAGAGAACGTTTATATCAGTACATTATCAAAATGATCACACAAAGCTTTGTTGCTTTTGATAAAAATTAAAAAAAATTATCATTAATAAAACAAACTTCAAAATTTCATAAAATTATTTTACATACATAAAAACCTAAATATCAAATTTATACATAATCTATTAAAACCGAAAATTCATTATCTGATTGTTTTCACAAAAAATAATTATTTTGTTTTTATAAAGAGGAACATTTTAAAATTAATTACTACAGAAGTAATAATTAGTACTGTTGACCAGGAGCTTTTAATTAATTTATAGAGAACGATTTATATCAGTACATTATCAAAATGATCACACAAAGCTTTGTTGCTTTTGATAAAAATTAAAAAAAATTATCATTAATAAAACAAACTTCAAAATTTCATAAAATTATTTTACATGCATAAAAACCTAAATATCAAATTTATACATAATCTATTAAAACCGAAAATTCATTATCTGATTGTTTTCACAAAAAATAATTATTTTGTTTTTATAAAGAGGAACATTTTAAAATTAATTACTACAGAAGTGATAATTAGTTCCTGGCTAAGGTAACTATAAATAGAAAGTATTTGTGGCTAAGGTAACTATAAATAGAAAGTATTTGTGGCTAAGGTAACTATAAATAGAAAGTATTTGTGGCTAAGGTAACTATAAATAGAAAGTATTTGTTCTTATCTATCTGCATCTGTCATCACTCGGTATCTAAAATAGACATTTGATATCTTATCGCTGACCCTATTAAGTCTACCGAAATTGCATGCATGATTAATTTTAAGATTTATGATCGTAATTAAAGCGGCACTTTTAGGTTGCAATTGTTACTAACTAAAGTTTTGAAAACGTTTTGAGGCGTTTGTTGTTATTTTCTAACTGCTACAGAAGTAGAAACATCGTTTAATAATTCTTTTCTGATCCTATTTGAACTTTCAATAATTCATGCTCATGTTGTTGAAAAATATACTTTTTATAAACGTAGAAACAAAAATTCGTTTAAACAGGTTCAAGTTAGAAACAAATTAATGTTTGCATGTATTGTATTAACAAACGAAAACGACAAAACATTTGCATAGTCAAATGTATTTTTTTTAATATATTTTAGTTGTAGGTTTCCGTTTTATTTTATTTTTCATATTCAATATCTATTTAATTACATTTTAATAACCATTTTTTTTTTATTAAAGTTGCAATATTTAATCACAAAAATAACTGTAATTTAATCATATGCAAGAAAGACTTCCTTTAATTTCAGTATAAAAAATAAATAGCTTGCTTTTTATATCATGTACATCTTCCTAAACTTAAAATCTAAAATAAAATGCTACTAAAACTCTTTCTAAAGATTTTATTTTAATTATTCTCGTTCAGAATATAAAGCGCATTGTTTACATGAAATCTTATCTCATATCTAAACACAGCTGGTTTCAACGTTTGACTCTAATTAAAATACTACGCATGTAGGTTAATATTAGCAGCTTGTAATCGTGTGCAAGAAAATATTATATCATAATAAATTTCAGATCATACGTAAAATATCTCTATAGCAACTTAAGATGCTAATGCTTATTCAACAGATTAGTAAGCTATTGCGCATGTATTTGAAAGGTGGTCATAGAAAGAACAGAAGTGTTCCGAATAACATCCGGTGTTCCGAAAGACTACATCTATCGTCCAATATATACTGCGTAAACCCTCAGGGGTTTACGCAATAAAGTGTTGCAATCAAATCCCATAGCTAGAAAGTAAGAAGCTTGACTAGATCTTAAGTTTCTTTATCAAGATATCTATTGTGAAACACAGCTTTGACTATGAAAAAAAATTTGGATAGTGAGAAAGCTACTATTATGATATAAACCCTTCTCCCAAATGTAAGAAATGAAGTGTATTGACCACATACTAGATTTCTCGCTTAAAAATCCTTCATCTCAATTGAAAAACAGGATGCTTTTGACTTTTTTGTATGTCTGAGGATTTAAATTACAAAATGTGATATACCATGTGTAGAAAAAGTGTGAAGGTGAGAAACATTATTCAAAGCTCTTAGTTTTGATCAAGCTGTCAGCGAAAAATTTATGAGCAAAACATGTTTTGTTTAGATATGAGAATTCTTGATTACAATAACTTTATTCTATTATCAGTTGAATAGGTAACCAGGTTTCATAGAACTGAAAACATTTAATCACTATTGAATTAGAAGGTTTTGTTGAGAAATTTAAATTGCTTCTTAGGGAAACAGAAAAAAACACAAAAAGTGTTTTATCTTGAAAGTCAAAAGCTCATTCAAACTATATCATTACATAATTCTAAGTATATTTAAAACAACCTCTTACAGTTCATAGTGCTAGAATTTTAGCAAAACATATACACAATGATTTTCTTTCCACACAAATACAGCCCTTGAAAATTTCATGAAAATTGTTTCCATTCTTTTTGCTTATAATGCTAGATAAAAATTGTACAAATATTAAGTTTTTCAATGTCATCAGATTTTGAGCTGATTTTGGGTACATTATTGTATAATGATGACCTTGTTTGTGTTTTGTTCCACTTACCGACTATTTAAGAAAATTACAGTTTAATTATTTTTCTCTTTCACTAAAAAAAAAAAATGGTGAAAACATTTGTTCTTAAAAAAAGAAAAATTAATACAAAAAATTCACAGATTTGTGAAATTAGCCACATTATGATTATAAATTTGTGTTGCCAATGTATGCCCCTGGTATACCTCAACTTTTATGTAAATCTCCAGATTGTACATTAAACAATTAGGATTGCATTCCTGTTGTACTGACACATTTAGTTTCTTCTTTATTTTGCAATTATATGCACATCATGACATCTGATTTATTGATATAACTTTTAATAGACCAATAGCAGTCATACATATGCACATGTCTAATGATAAGTGCTAGTTTTTTTGTATAACTGAAACATGTACTAGTGCATTAGGGAAGGATACCAGTTATGTGTATTAAGTAGTCCTGTCCTTTTCTTTTTACACGTTGAAACTAATTAAATTGTACACAACGTTTTATTGTTTACAATCACTAGGTTGAGGGATATAAATGCTTATATCTACTTCATATGGCCTCTGGTGGATAGTCTTCTTGTTGGCAATCATACCAAATCTTTTTGTTTTTATAATTAGTGTTTTTCAGTTATCATTAATCAAGATAAAGTCTAAGGTTAGAGTGTTTCAGACATCAACAACTTTGAAACTTGGACACTTCTAAGCTTCTTTATAATCAGAAGTGCAATTATTTATTTTCCATTTTTCAAATTTTTCTGATAAAAGGAATTTTTTTTGGCAGTTAACATTTAGACACAGTTTGGGGTTAAAGTTTTGTTTTAGACATCAATAACTTTGTCTAACCTAATAGAACTTTATGAAACCTTGACAGAAGCTTTTTATGATTAAGAGAGAATATCTGAAGCAAAATTTTCAAAATATTTTTTTTCATTTTTCTTTTATTACTGATACATGGACTTATTTTTTCGCAGTTTACATATACTGGTAGATGATTTAGAAATTATCTGAAAATTTGACAGAAGCTTAATTAATGCCAGAAGGTCCAAGGACACAGTCAATCGTCCTTTGATTTTTGTTGTCTACAAATATAGTCCCTAATGTGGACAGTGTATAACTTGCAAATTTTTTTCATACACTTTCCAATTTTGTTTCTATATATTATGCATGAAATATTAAGTAGGGGGATGAAATTACATGTCAAAATAATTTGGGTGATGAATTTCAAGGTAAAGTGATTCGGTCAGTTTAAATAGGTCAAAAATTAGTATGTCTGAAGCTGTCAAACTGAATTATAGACCCCCTTAACATAGATTTGTCCATATTTTGAGTTGAGTTGATAGACTTTTCTATAATTTTGATATAATTTGTCCCAAAAGTAGTACAGTACACTGTAAAAATCTTTTTTTTTTATTTGACGGGTGTAGTTTTCGGAGCATGAATTGCTTACTCTTCCAGAGCACCTGATTTTACTCTCAGTTTTTATGATCATTCACATTGTTTGTGTTTTGGTTTTTGGTGTTTACAGTGTTTGTGTTTCATGTTTGCTTCCGCTTCTTGTTTTCTTGTCCTCGTCTGTGTTCCAAGTGTTGACTTGTCCCTTGATTGTACGAGTTTTTACTGTGAATTTGGTATGCTTTTGGCTTTTTCTTCATAATGTTTTATTATGCTATGCTATGCTGTGTTCTTGTAATATTTTGTTCCTATGGTACTCTTTAAATTTCTCCTTAAATAATCTACTGTTACAGCATTTTCCAGCTATATTACAGAGACTATCTCTATTATTGTAGTAAATAATATTTCTTGAAATTTGGAAAAAAATCTGTCATACGTTTCTAATCATGCTAATGACTATCTACATTATTTTCAGGTATAGTTATTTGTCGAATAACTGTACTGTTGGAGAAAGAATGATTTCTTGAGAATGCCACTTGTTTAAGGCAAGCCATTGATCAGATATGTATTGACTGTTCCTCCATTTGCAGAAAATCTGCCATAGATTTGAAAACAAAAAATTCCATAGATTAGGAAACTAGAAAACTTGCCATAGATTTGGATTTTAAAAAATCTGCCATAGATTTGAAAACTAAAAATTCCACCGTAGAATTGGAAACTAGAAAAGTTGCCATAGATTTGGATTTTAAAAAATCTGCCATAGATTTGAAAACTAAAAATTCCACCGTAGATTTGGAAACTAGAAAACTTGCCATAGATTTGGATTTAAAAAAATCTGCCATAGATTTGGGAGGGCATGATATTGTATTTACCATAGATTTGAAATATGCCATAGAGTCCTACAAATATATATGGAAGAAAAATTTGAAATAAAAAAACTTCAAAAAGTTTTATTTTGTGGAAAAAATACATGTTTATATAAGCCCTCCCCTCCCCCACTTTCATTTCGAAAATATCTATTTTCAGGCACAGGCTCATATAAATTTGACTTTTGAATCATTGTAATAAATCTGATACATCAAATGAGTGTTTAGTTTCTTTTAATACATAATACATCATATATAATAGCATTTAAAAGGCAAATTTTTGCAATATTTAAATTTTTTTAGGACCAAATCTTGATGGTTGAAATTTTTCTATTTAAACATTAAAAATATACAGCCAAGAAATGGTCAAGTCTTTCTATCCTTGTAGGTCTGAGGATACAGTTATCGGCCTTTGACTTTCCTTGTCTACAAATTAGTCCATAGTGTGAACAGTGTATACCTATAATTTTTTTCATACACTTTCCAAATTTGTTCCTTTATATTTTATGTATGAAATATTAAGTAGGGGGATGAAATTACATATCAAAATAATTATGGTTATGAGTTTTTATTTTGAGATAGAGCAGGTGCCATTTTTATACGCCCGTTTACGGGATGTATTATGGCATACCGTTGTCCGTCTGTCCATTCGTCTGTACGTCCGTCCGTTGTCAACATGTCGGACATTAACTCAAAAACGCTTTAACCAATTTGCATGAACCTTTGGTGAATTGTTAATATCTATTGACGTGAGCTCCCTTTCGTTTTTTGGGGTTTTATTCATTAAAAAAAGGGGGATTTTCCAGTTTTCAGACAATAACTCAAACTCTTTCAGCAATTTGCAAGAAACTTTGGTGAATTGTTTATAGCTATTGACATGAGCTCCTTTTAGATTTTTATAAATTTTAGATTTTACGTTTCTGAGTTATGGGGATTTATTCGTTAAAAAAAGGGAAATTTTCCAGTTTCGGACAATAACTCAAAAATGCTTTTAGCAGTTTTCATTACACTTTGTAGACTGATTTATATCTATTTAGATAATCTCCCTTTAGTTTTTTATAAATTTCTGATATGACATTGAGAAGTTATTGAACTTTATTCTTTGAAAAGGCGATAGGCGTATCATGCGCTCATGGCGCAGCTGTTTATTTTAATTTGAATTTATTGTCTAAAAGAAATTCACTATGAAATAACTGTTATTCGGGCCAGAAGTCAAATTTTGCAAATATGTTTTTTTCATTTCAGTATTTTTCTGATAGATGGACTAATTTCTTTGCAGTTAACATTTACATAAAGTCCAGGATTAAGTTCTTGAGACATTTTAAAATAACTTTGTTAAACCGTCATGGAATGTTATGAAACTTGAACAGAAACTTCTTCAAGATCAAGAAATAGCATCTGAAGCAAAAACAGATTTCTCAAAAAAAAAAAACAATTCTCTATTTTATTGATAAATGGACTTAGTTTTGGCAGTCAAACATTCACTTTTACACTGACAGCAGCAATTGTTGGCAAGTCCCAGATTCTGTGAAACCCTTTAACAATTTTTATTTGTTGAGAGTCAATTTTTCAATATTTGTCAAAATAAGGATACACACATCTACTTATTGACATGTTTAAATTCTTAAGCTACAAAAATTCTTATTCTTTCTGTTAAGTATGTTCACAATTTTACAACTTGACATTTTGTGTAGACACCACACCTCCTTTTATTCATCAGAACGGAAGGATATTGTTTACATTAAAGTTGAAAGATATTCAGCAATAGCCTTATTTTATTCCTTCTGGATATCTTTTAACTCATTGTACACATGTTTCTGTGTGGTAGAGAAACAAGTTCCTGGTGTTGCACAAGATATATATTAGATAACTGAGAATGCATACCATTGGATGATATCTCCCATGTCTGACAGAACATGGTTTTATTGTTCAAATAATGTGATGTGTTTATCAGTGCAAAAATATAACAGGATAGATATCATAATTAGCATATTGAAATGTAATATTATCCTGCTAAATATACAGTAATCATATTTCTGAATAATTAGTCTTGTATTGTTGTCTGGTGTCGTAGACTAACAAATATGCAATTGATAGTAGCATTTATGGTAATGGCTGCAACAAAGAACTTTTTAAAAGATTAAAAAATGATCACATTACAAATAAAACCCCCCAAAATACAACATCTTTAATTTACTCGCACGCAAATAAATGCTTCAGTCTAAGATAAACAGTTTGCTTATATTTTGTGAAATAATTGAAAAAAGAGGTACCCTTTAATAATATATTGCAAACCCATGCTACACATGTGCCTCAATGTCTTAATTATTATCTTTCTTTTCTTTCTCAAAAGGAAAACACTGTGTTGAAGGAATGACTCATTTACCACCTAATCATACAAATCTACATAAAAGCTAGCTCAATGTTAGGTTCAACAAATATTTTTTCTTAAGATTTTTTCTTTTATTATTCTTTCAGACAAATTGTGGAGAAATATTGATAGCCGTCAATCCATACAAGAAATTAGGAATATTTGATTTTAATGTAAGTATTTCTATTAATAGTAAGTTTGTTTGATGATTCTTTGCATTATACTTTCTTAAATAAATTATAATATAATCAATGACTTCTGTTTATTCGTATGTGTACTGGCTAGAACTTGTAAACTATTCAGAAAGTCTATGGTCATGTTTCATTATAGGAAGATATGTTGTGTTCCATCATGAACAACTTATAATTAAGGTATTTTTCCAAAAGAGTCAAAATATTTGCAAATCTGCCTCTTGGTTAGAACAGTGTTATGAAGGGGTACAGAGTAAAATAAGAATAAATAAATATAATCAATGGAAATAATGTGCTCACTCTTTAATTTAAAATTATCATATTGATAATAAGGGGACTGTACTACAGATACTATGGAAAAATAATAAACATTTTAAGGTTCATCCTGACACCTTGGACAAGTGAAAAATCAGGGAAAGTGAATGTAAAAGAATACTTAGAAATGTTCATTTATCAAGAAAAACAATTAGATGGCAATTTACAAAACAAATGAAAGGAGAGAGTTGCTGAATTCAAGCTTGGGTTTATAGTGATTTAAGTTTCATTTCCCTTAAATAACTAACTGAAGGATTCTGCTGCTCTTTTCTCAAAGATCTTAAGAGTAAAATTACTCGTTAGTATACACATTTCAGTATAACTTACGATCAATTCTAATTGTAAGATTTAAAAAAAAAAAAAGAGTTGCAGGCCCTTAGTCAAGGTAACGATGTGAGTTCCTGAGAGGATATACAAATCAGATGAGAAAAATAGAATTGTTAAGCTACTTCATTGTGTTTTAATTTTAAAATATGTATTAACTATTATGCTAATAGATAATTTTAATATGACGTCCTATTATCATCAACCAGTATAATCACAATATATCTACCTTTAGCGCAAACGCAGTAATACGTATACACAAAAACGGCTGTTCCGCCTTACGACCAACTTATTTATACTACCAGATATTCTCAATTTTCTACATCAAAACCCCAAGTTTATGTAGACCAAGATTCAGATACAATATATTTATCTCTATTCTACAGCAAAATAAACAAATCAGTCCATTTAAATTTATTTTTCATGGTAAAATTTCATAAAACGAAAATTCCACGAAATGATGTTATTGTCTTGGCATGGCAACGAAACAAGGTGACGTCACAAGTATGTTTTCATAAACAAAAAATCAAATGTAAATACCGGGCGTTTTAAGGCTTCTTGTACACCTCAGAACGAATAAAATTACATTGGAAGAAAATATATAAGTGAAAAATGCGATTAAAAAAAAATAATCATTGAATTATATAATATTACTAATATTATCAAAACTGGGGAAAACGGAACAGCCAAAACAATATCGTATGTATAGGGCTTTCACGGTTAACAAAAGTACCGAATTTGTCCTATTAGAATCGAAATAATTCATGGCAGCCGTAGATTTGTTTTCATTTAACCATGGGTTGGGCATTTATATTCGATTATTTTACCCTGAGTGAGAGCGAGGGGTAAAATACGAATATAAATGCCCAACCCATGGTTAATTGAAAACAAATCTACAACTGCCATGAATTATTTCTTAAATAATCCATGTTCAAGGCATTTGCCTTTACAATTTTGTTTTCATGATTTAAAGTACAAAATATATGTTCTAGTAAGCATGACCTGGTTGCATACCATTTCAGAAAACGATAACTAATGAAGTAGATAACATCTACTAATCTCAAATTTCTACATCAATGGGAATTTGATATGTTTGTTTTTTCAAATATGGGTTGTTTATTCCGGTGACATATTAAATTTGGGCATCAGTTTAGAAGAATGAATAACATAAGTTAGTAGTCAGTACTTGCCTCCTTTAAACTATCAGTAATCAATTTAGAAAGAAAATTGTTAAGTGTGTATTCCTTTAAGGAGCTACCCTCCAAATGAGTGGGGTTCCTGCTTTACCTCTGTCTGTCTTTCCTTAACACATTTCTGTCATGTTTTACCCTTCAACTACAAGTGATAACTTTTTAATATATAGGACTAAGCTTCATCAGACTTTTATCAATGTTGTGCTCTGTTTATGCCATACCCTATGGCAAGTTTTCAGGTCCTTCAATGTTCTACTTGCCAAAACTTGTATCCTAAAAATGCCATGCACATCTATGAAACTTTTGTCATATTTTTCTCAGCAACTATAACACATTACTTCTTGATACTAGTACATGGCACCAAGGTTCATACAGTGTGACATTTATTCAGTCCTCTTTGATGTTTTTTTTTCTGTTTGCCAAAAATTTTTTTTTAAATATCATGCACATACAATATATATTTCTTGTAATTTTTGTTATGTAACTTTGTGAAGGGAAGTTACTGTAAATTCAGAAATTATTGCATGCATTTATTATTGCGATTTTTGATGAGTGGAAATAAATGCGAGATTAATTATTGCAACTTCATGAAAATCTGCATACAGATATATGCATCATAAATCAGAATGCCAGTTCTTATTATTTCGATACTCAACCAGTCGCATTATTCGCATTAATAAAAACCTCGCAATAATTTCTGAATTTACAGTAATTTACTGATGTTAATTGAGTTTGATAAATGAGTTCTTTGGTACAAATTACAAGTTTATAATAGAAAAATAGATTCACTATTGGAAATAATGGAAACAGGTTACAGCAATGATGTGAACCAACATGTACTCACTGGAATAGCAATATTACTTTTAGAAACATGAACAGTATGATTGGAAAAAGTTTGAAGCTAGTGCACCACCTCACATATTCAATGTGGCTGCTCGGGCTTACCAAAGGATGCGTGAAACAGAGACTAATCAGGTCATATTGGTTAGTGGTGAGTCAGGAGCCGGAAAAACCGAAAGTACCAAACTCATGGTCAAACATTTTGTTCATATGTGTCCACATGGAAATGATGATCTACATGACAAAGTTGTCAAGGTAACAAAATGTAATTTAGATAGATATATTATTAAACAGACATATGCAAATGGTTTTATCAACTTTGTGCTCATCTTAATCTGCTTTTATAAATGCCTATTTCTGTTGCTTCATTCAAAGTTGCTAGTAACAGAATTCAAATGCTACAAAAATTTGAAAAATTTAAATGTGAATTAAAGTGTATAAAATATTCAAATTTTGAATAAAAATAGATATATGACATATATGTGATGTATTCCATATATATGTGCAAAGGAATTAGTTAATGAATTATTTAGGGATTTTCTTTAATTAGACTTCTGTAAAACAGTTATAACAGTTACAGTTGTTATCATATTCTTGAATATTTTAAGGTAAACCCCCTGCTTGAAGCATTTGGTAATGCACAGACAATTATGAATGAAAATTCCAGTAGATTTGCAAAGTTCTTGGAGCTAAGTTTTGAGGAAAATGGACAAGTGCTTGGAGGTAAAATATAAACTTTAAAGGGAAAAATCGCAATTATTTACTTATCATCTTATTATGTTCATAATACCATAAAAAACATATTTACCAAGTTTTATCTGGATATGTACACTAATAAAGAAGAAAATTGGGAATTATTAATTTTATTTATTCAAACTTCCTGGTTACTGTGACGTAGTTCAAGTCTAATTGCATGCCGGGAGTGGATTTAATCTCATATTAAGTCTTGTTCCTCAATCATCTAATAACGCGATTTAAAGCACATCCACGACTTTTGCGTATCTATTAACCAACTAATAATTAAGTGAGTAAAGTGATCAGCCGTGCAACTTTTTAAATTAAAATGTATGATTTATATTTTAGGGATTTCTGATGAAAAGTAAATCATACAATAGAATATTTTTATTAATTTTTTTTCCGACAGATATGTTGAACAAACATATATCACTGATAGTGTAATAAAAATGCATGTTTGTATTCTCACCTTATACTTCAGTCTAGCAAACATTTCCTGCTAGTACTGTGTAAATACAATGTGTATTATACTCTTGACATTACCTGATAAAGATGTGGTTAAATTCACGATAATTAAAAGATTAGCATTATGTAATTTTAATCTTTTAATCTTCACTAGAGTGTTGTTTGGCCTCAATGGCACGGGACGTTTGCGCTTTTTCATAGGACATTTGCGCTTTTTTAATGGACATTTGCGCTTCAATTTATAGGACATTTTTCGCTTTTTAAAAAAGGACTTTTGAGCTTTTTATATAGGACATTTGCGCTTTTACAATATTTGCTTTTTATGACTTCCCTCCTATTGTATCCGGTCTTAGGACCGGTAAAGTTAAAGTCATAATTTTAATTATGGTTAAAAGTTTAATAGTCATTTCATAACGCATTCATGTTAAAAAGTCATTTCATAGCACATACATATAGTTATATATAGCTAATGGTAAACATTATAAAGACATAAAGACACGCATAGTCATCACAGGTCAGTTTTTGCTTCGTATCTGAAGCTCAGGGAATGAACAAATTAAGCTTTTGTAATCTGTCCTGACTGGTATTTCGCCCACATTTCAAATAAATATTCTAGTTTCTCTTTCTCAATTCTTGACTGAGATCCCTGTTCATCATTATAACGAATTTTAATGTAATTAACCGACTGTTGTTCAATGATAAAAAAATCCATCGTGACATAAACATTTTTTTCCTTTATTAGTCTACAACTCGATGTTTAAGACTGTGTCAATGTTAACTTACTTGCCTTAACTATAAGTTGAATTTATTTACGTAATAATTACAACTCCTTAAAATTACAGGTAGACGACTATAGGTAAAAAGCGCAAATGTCCGGTCAATTTAATACAGGTGTATCAAAATTTAAAGCGCAAATGTCCATATTGTTTGGAGTGCAAATGTCCTATTGTGTTACAGGTAAAAAAGGGCAAACGTCCTGTGCCCGGCCTCAAGGGTTCACCGTTACAGGTGTGAGAAACATAAAAAAAAATGAGAAAAGAGAAGTGCGAATTTGAGACAGAAAAAAATTAAATTATTTGGGGAGGAATATGGTGGCAAAATACCTGAATCGCCGTTATATATTTTTTTCATATTTTGCGTTAGTTCAGTTTTTAAATAAATAGTTGAGTATTTTGTTGTAACATTGAAATTCTGAATTACTTTCAATTAAATAATTTTTAACTAAAAATGGCCCATGAAAACGAGCGTATAAACCAAAAACTGTACTATTATCATTTGTAACCTTGAATATTTAAATGTTCAGAGAAAATTATCAGTTACATTAATACAGTTTGGTCCGTCCAAAGCTATTTACATTTACCTAATCGGGAATGCCCTTATTAAAATATTTTAAATCTCACAACCTATAAATACTTTAGTTATTTGACCAATGATGTTTAAAAAAAATTAACAGAATCAATCTAACATCAACTTTCCTTTTTTGAATGGAGAAAGACTGAAGGAATTAATTTTCAATGTGCTTTATCTCTTGTACCTTTGCAAGACTTATCATTCATTCATAAACCCACTCTAAACCAGAGACAAATATACACACATATATGTCTGTCTAAACTGACAAGAATACTTCTAAAGTGGACAAGCAGTATATTTTTAAATTTCTGTGATTTAATACCAAGAAAGAAAAAAATCCCGAAATTAATTTGATACTCAATATTTTTCCTGGAAAATATTCACATCCTCATTCGGTCTGAAAATAAGATAAGAATTTGGTATACAGAACATGCAGATGTGTGAATGTCATAAAACCTTGTTCTATCAGAAACCATTATAAATGTGAACCTGTATACGTAAGACCTCATGGGACGTTACCTAACCACACACAGGTAATATACAAATAGCTCTGTTATAGCCGGAAATGTCAAGGTTAATCACTACCGATACAGAATGTACCAATGCAAAGAAAATTCTGATGATTGTGAAGCATGACCATTCTTGATTTTAGAGTTGGGGGATTGCCAGAACGATTTAAATTCTGACTAGATTTTTGTTCTTAATTTAAATCACTGAACTGAAAAAAGAAAACTACGTCCAAGAACAGAATTCTTCTTGTAAATTCATAAATACAACATTCTTATTTTGTAACTTTCGAAAGACTTGACCCCTTTTTATCACAGCGTACATGTATGAATTTTAATGACGGTCCATTATTTCGATTAAGAATGACAATTGTAGGTGAAATCCTATAGTTGTAGAGACTTTTTCTACCAGATATGCGACTTTTCGTGTTTATATTTTCTCTTATTACTCTCATTTAATATTTTATGCATAAGTGCAATATTGGGAATGGTTTATTCCCCCACAAGCTTACTAAATAAATTAATCAACCCTTTAGCTGATCGGATGTTAATACAACTACTATCAGTCTATCCAGAGTGAAGTTTCTTTATTTCTTCAAATAGGCTTTTTGGGGATCATTAGTGTACGTCCAGTGGCATATATTACATGCATGTCGGAACAGGAAAATTGACATAAGGTACTATTAGAACCATGTTCACATTATTATACATTATACCCAACAATTGTGATGATGACGAATTTCTTAAACTGTTCGAGAACAATCTAATTGAAATATAAATCTGTGATTTTACTTTATGTCCATAACTTCAATGAACCAAACAAGTTAGATATCAACCTGTATTTAAATCAGATTGATTCTGGATGTTTCTCTCTTATATTCAATATACATGTATATATTTTAAATTGCGACTATCTATAGTTCCGTAACTTTCAATCTAGGCGTATAAAGCAATGATCAACAAGTGCGTACATTTTTGTTAAATCAATATTTGTATGTTTCAAAATGTCCATAATTACTGACAATGAGTATATACTTACATTTTCCCCAATTTACCCTTGGAAAATATGTAAATAGATTTTTATTTTATCAAATCTTTTTTGGAATTATTTAGATTTTCATAAATATCATTCTTTACACCAGAAATGTTATTTATAAACAAGCATATGAGTTTAGTTATGACTAGTATATCACTATAGGACACGCAAGACGAAGGTGTATATTACACCTGATAGTTTTTAAATGGAAAGTTAAAAGTTATCGGCCTTGTACACTGATCAATACCCTCAGAAGTGAAGTGATGCATGAACTTGCATTATGTTATTGTGAAATAAAAGTTTTTAACCCGACAGGAAATCGCTTGAATACCTGGACGTGTCACAATACCTCATGGAATAATTCCTTTAGCCATGCTGGTGATCAGATAAGGGAAGGTCCAAATTTACTTAAATAAGTTTATTACATAAAAGAATTATGAACAAATTAGATTTTCGAAAACAATCTTACACGGAACACTTATTTATGACTTTGAATTTTGACTTTTTAACTAATTCCCATTTAAATTTCTTGTTTCAAAAACTAAGTAAAAAAAAAACAGTTTAAAAACGACAGACCATAGTTATTTAAAAAAAAAAATACATTTTCCGTATCAAGTTAGTTAGGAAAAGTTGCACAACCATGTCTATTTAAAATCATTTTTGTGACCCGGGAAACTGTTTATGCTTTCCTTGTTGGATAAAAACCGTACGCTTGACAAGATATCGACACTCAATTACGACTATGTTAGGTTACTGCTTGTTTTGGTCCCTTGTGGTTTATAGATATCACGTGATTTCTTAAACCATGAAGATCTCAAAATGGCCACATGCAGAGAATTGTCTCTCAATTTAAAATCGATGGTGATCGCTTATCTAGCAGAATAAAACTTTAATATTTATGAATTTGTGCTTTTTTATACATAATGAACATAATATCAATTTTTTATTTTTTTGCGAAGTTTCCTTTTAACGATAACAATTTTATTTGATGGCTTTAGATAATTAAGGATCTCTCTTTTTTATGAATTTACAGATGCACATATCATAGGCACCACTGGCTTAAAGTTTATATCAAGGAATTTTTAGGACTAAGATATCTCACGAATGGAAAATTTCTTTTTGAAATGATAAATTTAAATCAAACGACACTCTTAATTCTCTAAAAGAACAATTGAATTCAAAACAGTTTATTTAAAATAAATGACTTTTAGAAATGTAGTGGAAATAATTACAACCTGAAAAAAGCACATGTTATCCTATAAGAAATGTAAACAACACTGTAAAAATTGCACGTGTCCCAAGTTCTTTTCTTAATTTACTATCATCAAGAACACTCAAAGCCTAATATTTGAAAGACAAGGATGTATAAGAACCAAGACAATTCAAGAGCTTTAGAACTCTTAACAAAAAGAGTACTACCAACATTATTATTATTTAATGCAAAATGCACATTCCTTTTTTCAGCTGTTGTTCGTGACTACATGCTAGAGAAATCCAGAGTGGTAAATTATAGTTATGATGAAGGGAATTTCCATATTTTCTATTCTTTGTTTGCTGGTGCCAGTCAACAACAATTGGAAGAACTAAGCCTGAAAGAAGCCAAAGATTACAAGTACTTATCTATCTCTCACAGAAAGAGATATTGTTTGCATCTGTTTTTTATTTGTTTTCTTTAAAATATTTGCTTGCCTGCTGTGGATTCATTAAAATTTGTTGGATACCAATTTTCGTAGATTTCTTGAGTACAGGAAAACCATGAATTTAAATGCTCAACTAATCACAAATTTTCCATAGGAATGTATGCAGACTTTAGCAAAACCATGATATCAAACATCTCCCTCAATCCATGAAAATCGGTAGCCATGAAATAAATGAATTGTTCCTTTGGTTATTAGTTTAGAATATTTTGAATGGTGGCGATCTCCAAATATTGCAATGTTTGCGAAAGAATATTTTTTATCTAATGGGGATCAATACACTTTCAGTGCAGTCTTACAATCTCTTGACAGAGGATATTTTACCAAGACCTCCTTAGGTACCGGTAAACTGAAAAACATCATTGTGATAGAATGTCTTAAAATTATAATTGAATTTGACATAACTAATTATATATATAAATGTTATCAGAAATAAAAAGTTAATTTAAATATTGATTACAATTTTCCAATATAAAAAAAACACATGGTGAATCGTGACTCAATGTCCTGAATTCTGCATGTTCAATAGTCTGTAACTTAAATAATATTAATCTTGAGACTTTATTTTGCTTATTATTTGAACACAATTAGGAAAGAATCTCATCATTCCTGTTAAAGTATAGTAATCAAGTTCTTCATACACAATCATTTTTGATTAGGCACAGATTAAACTTTCTAAATTATTTAGAAGAAAAAAAAACTCTTAATTATACTCTTGAAAAATTTTGCCACTGTTTGCCTTTTTAAATTACAGTTGCTGCATTTATTATAATAAGAAAAATTATACAACTGTCTATCAGCGGTTCTTTTCACAAAAAATCTTAAGAGTAAAAATACTTGTAAGTCATACACATTTCAGTATAACTTACGATCAATTTTAATCGTAAGATTTTTTGTGAAAAGAGTCGCAGGTTTATCGAATAATGTTATTTTGTCTACAATGTAATAATTATTTGAAATATATCTATATTATAGAATATTGAAGAATGGTAGTCCTGAATTATTGAACAAAACTACAGAGTACACTCAGATGTACACAGACCAGATGAGTGTATTACAGCAAATTGGCTTTGATGAAGAAGTATGATGGTTGATAATTCTTTTGTTGTCATAAGACCCTTTCTTAATATTAAACACACACATTTGTTGCAAATATAGATGAAATATTTAGAATTTTTGGTAAGATACTGAATGAAAATTACTGCAAAACATTTTGGTCACTTTAGAGTATTCAAAATTTAACTGATAAGCAGTAAAATTTAGAGAAAGCAATTTTAACTCTATATATGGTGAATGTCAAAATTTAAATTCGCTATATTCTATTACTGTTAAGTCATGAAAAATTACTTTGAATAACTGAAAATATTAATTTTTCATTACTTACCTATCTGATATGGATATAGATTTTATTCCTACACAATAATGATATTAGTGGTATAATGTAAACTTCGGTACTTTTTTAGGACATGAGTATTCTACACTGCATGCTAGGTGCTATTATTCATATAACTGAGGTGAAGTTTAGAGAGGCAGAGAGACAAAATGAAGCTTTAGAAATTGTTAACCTTGATCACGTTAATACAGGTAATACTGTTTGTTTTATCAAATTTTACTTTCTGGTAAGCTGAATTTGCTATTAAAATTTGTTCACAATTGATTTTTATTTGATGTATAGCAATGTCAATTACACCTTCTGAAGACAACATTATAAAGTGACTGTCTTTTGGTGTCTAAAACACATTGATACATAACATACACCCCCTTTTTTGAAACTGGAGAGAAAAAAATCTTTGCATATAACACACAGAGATATTTTTAAAAAGTCCAACTTCAATTTCAGTAATACATCCATTGAAACAGGATTTGATTTACAAAAAGTTGATTCCAGTTGTTGTTGATACCAGATTACAAAAAAGTGTTGCTGAATTAAAGAATTTAGCCAACAATTCTGGTTTTTACCTTCATCACCATCACGAAGGCAGGTCTAGTAACCTCTTGTCTCTGTCCATCTGTCCGTCCGTCAGTCCAAAATACCTTGAGTTGAAAACATTCGTCAAAGTGTTTTTGGCTTATATTGAAGAAAATGCTGTTATATTTGGTCAAAAGCTAGATATTGATGAGTTGTAGTGTGCAAGTAATATTTACATCTGGTGTGCAGCCACTCTCTGTTTGCTGATAGTTTTAATTTTTACAATAATTGTACAAGGAAATTTGTGGTGAAAGTTTGCTTGGCTTAAAGGTAAGGATTGATCATTTATGCTGCAGTATACATGCAGCCTCAATTAATTGCATGCAGAAAAACAAATCCAGATCAAGTATTTGTCTTGTTTTAATTATTTCATGGATGTGTGCTAGTTTGCAAAGAAACAGGCAGTGTTAAACAGGAAGTTATTAAGAAAGAAAATTGATGTTGATGAAATGTGTATGGATAGGATTATTCTGTAGCAATTAATAAATGAACTTTATTCTAATTTTTAGAAGATAATATAAATCTCTACAAAAAAAAAAAATGCTTTGAAAAAATTAATTAATTTGTCAAAGAATAAAAATAAAGTTTAATTAGTCTGGATTATTTCTTTAGGCATTTCATGCTTGCTATTACAATTAGTTAAAAAGTTTAAATCATCATATCAAAACGTCATTAAGTATTTTACATGAAGGGACAGTGGCTTTAAGATGTCATTAACCTATGAGGCTTATTAAAAAATCATGATTATTAAACTATTATTGATGATCAATTGAGTAGTCTCTTCACAACAAATTATTTTACAGGTTAACCTTGTTCCTTAATCAAATCTTTAACAATATGGGATTAACATGCCTGGAATTATGATTTATAAGAAGGTTTTATACATATAGAATAATACATAGCAAAATCCGATCGATGCTGTATCACCAGAAACCAATATCAGTCCCGAGGGCGAAGGTCCCGAGGGCTGATATTGGTCGAGTGGTGATACAGCATGCGATACGGATTTTGTCATGTATTATTCTGTTTATCATATATTTAAATAGAATCAGATGAATTCATGTGATATACGTTTTTTTTAAATCGTCCGAAAATATAACAAAAAAAAAGAACATAAGGACTTTCCTGTATTTTTCCAGCTGACTTGGTTTTTTTTTTATAGACTTCCTTATTTGCTTAATATCCACATCGTAATGTCCCCTGCAACCTTATTACATGCTCAGTATAGAGCTATGAAACTGGCAAATATTATACTTTAAGACCATGTATTTAAAAGCATTCACTAACAATACTGTCAACTGCTGTTCCTCCTGTAGAATACAACACACCTTCCCAATTTTTGTTGTTAAGTTTAATCATTATACTACAATCTGAGCTCATTTGTATACATAAATATGGACAACAATGTTACCAAGTATCATCTATTCAAAGATTAATAACAGACAAACAGGGGATTCCTATATACACAGAACTTTATTGGACAAAAGTGAGTTCCCACTAAAAAAATTATTGTATCTATTTTATAAAAATCGCTATTAAAGTTACCAAGCAATATTTTTTTGAAAAATATCGATTTTAGTTGAAATGATGGACATTTCTTGAGTGGGAACTCATTTTTTTCCTATGCCAGGAAATACAGCAACTGGACGTCATAGATCAAACGTTGACGTCATTTGATTTATGACGTCACTTCAGGTATGCGATACGGATTTAGCTATGTGATACGGGTATGCGATACGGGTTTAGCTATGCGATATGGGGTATGCGATACAGGGTAGGTGATACAGACTGGAAAAAACCTTTATTAGATATACAAAATGCTGTATTTTGTACTAAATATATGATAAAGGTTTTAAAGTACAAATGTATAAAATCATCACTAAATTTCAGTGTTCAAAGTCACATGGCATGTGAGCACCTATGGTAATTTGGCCATTGACACAAATATCTACTCATCTTAATTTGGCCGTTACAGAATCCACCTCCCAGGCTACATAGAGCTGGACTTATTTACACAAGAAAATAACAAAAAGTCAATGGAAATGTTGCAATTACGAAACCAAGAAAGGCCAATAAAATTAACACATTTTTACATATCTTATTCATATCACACTCTGTTTAGTGTGATACAAGAAATATCTCTTCATGTGGGACATAGATAGCAGGCCACAACCATAAGAGAAATCCTTCTTAACATTACAGGATTTATTATTGGGAGCCTTTATAGTGAGCCTTAATTATTAAATTACATGGTTATTGGGTCACATAATTGGCAGGGCTGCAATTATGCCACATAAGTTCTCTGTGGGTTCTATGGGAAATATCAGAGGTGACTAAAATTACCACACAGCTCTTATTATTCATGTAAATAGTCCATTATTTAGATTCCTCACTCCATTCTAGTCAGCTGAAAAACAGTGGACTATCACCACAGCCAGAAGTAATTCAGTATTCTGATAATTTAGAGTACATTAATACATTTTTGCAAATATCCAGGCTAATTCTGTGTAAAATTAAAAAAAGACTGAATAGGTGTGATATGGTTTTAGAGTGGCCATTGTCAACTTTGGGCATATATTCAAGTGAGCATTACAAACTCTTAAGAGCCTCTAGCTTTGTTTTTTTTTTCAGCTGCAAAGTTGTTGAATGTGAATCCATTGGACCTTGGTGTAGCACTAATAAAGACAAAAACAGATTATGGAGGTAAAATCAATGACTATGACTATTTTCTACCATTGTTGGACATATTTATACATTACTCAGATTAAAAATAATTTAAACCATATATAGGTTAAATTGCCGCAGTCATTATCCATCCTGTGTTTGCACACAAGTTACTACTTCTACATTTTTAATATATAAATTTTATATTTCCACTTTGTCAGATTTTTGTGTGCTTAATATCTAAAGATTAACTATCTTGGGTGGAGAGATATTGCAACTTACTTGCAACAGAAGGAGAATCCACATTTCGATTAGTAAAATTTTCAAGTGGTAGCCAGGCCAATATCTTTGATGATCCAGTGTTATAAGATCAATCAAATATGTGGAAAATATTAGTATCCTAGCTCAAATTTTAGGAGCCATGGGCTACTGGGCACTGGCTATTTTCCATCCCCGTGTTAAAAGTTTCAAATGAACACATATTGCTGCCTAAAGCTTTGTTATTAGGGATTATTTATAAAGTACTGAGATTTTCTGTACTGTTTTGTATACTATATTTATTAATTTTTACTCTTTAATAGGTTGTTCAAATGCAGACTGTACAGATTGTTTGCTTCTTTATTTATATCTTCTGCATGTATATATGTATGTGTTTGTGTGTATAGTATTCATGCAAAAATCATGTTGAAATACTGTAATATACAGAATAATGAAATTATTTATGAAGTAAATGGTAAAAAAAACCTTTTAAGGTAAAATGTCAAAGAATTCTAGAACTTAACTTGCATTTTTTCCTTAGGTTATGGAGGTAAGAATATGTAGAATTTCTAGAGGTGTGTTTTTTCATTAGATTGATTTGTTACACTGTGCATCTGCAATTTGTTTATTCACAGTCAGATGATTTTCTTTTCTTTTGATAACCCTTCATACAACATTTAGTTTAGACCTACTCAAATATTCAGTTGAAATCTAAATAGTGTGCTAATAAATAAGCTGACATTGAAATTTTAGCTATGGAAGATATTATTGCAGTGATTCTATCTTTTTTATTTTAATATCAATCAATAGACAAGTAAACTTTCTGACATTTAAATTGCTGAATATTTTACATAATTGTGTAATTACTCAGAAATTGTGAGGTGACAATTTAGTACAAGTTATAAAATAGACTTAAAATAGGCTGTTTTGATCATTTTCTTATGCAGTTACTTTATGGTAATAGATTTATCATGATCTAAATAAGCTTTTACTGATATTCAATATGTTGGGTGACCATCATCATATATTACACAGGATTTACACTTTTATGTCAGACAACTTAATAGAGAAATACATTTGTAGTTAATATTTGAGTTAGATGGAGATTAAATTGATGATGAGGGCTGCCTTGACTCTCCTGTAAGGTTTGAGGTCTTGTGTTCTTCATAGAAGACCTCAGCAATAATTGTCAAGATAAACAAAAGCAATAATTGTTTTTTTGATACATTGGTTGTATATAGTATTTCAATGAAATTTTATATCTTGTACATACACCCAATATCATTTCTTTTATTGTTCATAATCAGAAAATTTGTTTCAAGGAAATATATATAAGTTTTTTAAAAATTGCTCACAGGTTTTTTATAGCTGCTTTCAAGTGTATACTTGATCTAATTTAATTGCTTATTAGTTTAGGTTGGTATTTGATAGTGACAAGCTAAACCTATTTTCCCCTGCATTCTTTTTTAGCATATTCAACAAAGATGTAGTTAGTTTAAAGTAGAGCAGAAAATTCAAAATAACTGAAGGATTAAAAGTGCTTTTAAAATGATTACCAAATCATTAAGCTTATAAAACTATCATTCTTAATCATTAGGCTCAGAAAATTGTCATTCTTTATCATTAGGCTCAGAAAATTGTCATTCTTAATCATTAGGCTCAGAAAAGTAAAAATTTAAATGATATTTTGCTATGGATAATAGTTGTAAATATTTGTTACAGGTTTTCCCATTGGTTATTACTTTTAGTTAGTTTGGAGGATCATTACTGTTTCCATGCAATAACTTGAGATCTATTCAATCAATATGTTTCAAATTTCATTCTTTTGTTCCTCTCACATGACAAGGATGATATCCAGTTGAAATTAAACCAAAAAAATGAAACTTTTTATTAGAGAAGGTAAAAAAGGCCAAGTTGGTATATTTGAATTGTTTACATCTGTTTCTATGGGCTTTAAAAGTTTAATGTCGGTGCATGATTTAGGATGTTTTGCATCTTATAAACATGATTTTACTTAAATTATAGTATGGTACTTCAAGATATATGTAAACTTTTAAATTAAAGACATATTTTCACAAAATAGTCGATAGTGGTAGGTACAAATACATGTGGATCTTTTTTTGTGCATAAGCATAAATCCCACTGAAAAAAAATCCACAGGGCATAAAAGAATGATCTTTTTAAAGAATTCCTTTGCATCTTTGCCCCGGCGATAGTTTTTTGTGAAAATCTTTGCCCCCGGCGATAGTTTTTTGTGAAAAAATCCTAAAAATGGGCAATAATCTCATCGAAAAGAGAAAGTCTTCACCTTTTTATGTTCAGGCGTGTTTGAGTTGACCGTTTTGTCTTGAAAATGTTTAAAGCAAACATATTTGATACATCATTTAGCTTCAGATTCTATTATTTTATATTTTAAGGCTTCAGGTTGATATGATAACATTAAAAATTCACAGTACTAAAAAATGAAATACCTTTATAATGAGTCATAATAACAGAGTAGGTGTGTTTCAAAAACAAATTTTTACTAAAAGTTCTTGACGACAGACTTTACAAGTGGAGCATAAAAATGCATAACTTAAAAAAAAATCAATTTTTTGTGTGTGGTATCCAGGGTAATAAGTCTTCAACTTCTGAAAATATTTAGTCTGCCCCCCCACGGAATATTTAAATAGAATTTTATTAATATTTTTTTAACTTTCAAAAAATTCCCCATGACAACTGATCAGAAAATTGTTTTAAGGAGGCTCGAGGGTATAAAAATTTCAGAAAAAAATTAAACATTTATTTTTCATTACAAATTTTATTTATTACCTTAAGTAGTTGTTACTTTATCATATGGTACAAAACTCATTCAAAAAAATGAATTCGTGTTGGCCCCAGATGACTTTTAAAATGTAGATATCATTAAAAAAGCGCCAAATTATCTCCCTTTGATGCAAAATGCCATTTTTTGGCATTAAAATTGAAATATCTTTTTGACTCATTGGTGACCTATATTTTTATTATAATTTTCAAATAAGCTGTACTTAAACTAAACTATTGTTAAATTCGAGCGATTTCTGTAATTAAGTTCTTTTTTTAATTTCGATATTACCTCTATTTCTCCTATTAGTTCAACGGAAAAAAGGTACCTTTACAAAAATGTATGCTTCTTTCAAAGGCAGATTGTGAGCGTAAATGAACGGTGACCCCATTTTTTTATTTTATTTTTCTATTAAGTATAAGATAAAGTTCATTTATAGAAAAATATAGCGAAATCCTATATTAATAAAAAATTTGATTTAGACCCGCGAGCCCCCTTAAGTTGACAAAAGGCCTAGAAGTACATTTAATGATGTTCAATAGCATGTAGATACATTTGTCTTTTAGAATACAACTGTCGTGCAAGAATCACAATGAAGCTATGTGGATAAATTTATCTGTTTTCAAGAGCTTAATTGTCAGCACGTCATCCCTACAATGGCTTCCATTTTCAAGATTAAAAAAATTAGGTGGCATAATGGGAGATAATTTTGACGAAGAAGAATCCTGAATGTGACAAAATGGTTAAGTTCAATATTTTCACTTTTGCCATTCAGGAGTTATGGTCCTTGATTGTTTGAAAAATGATGTTTTATGTTGTTTCAGTGCTATAGCTTAAAGTTTAAGCCCTAGCTGTTTAACCAATCCTTTTTTAAATTTAGATATTTTATTTCTCCATTAAAAATGGAGGTCAATTTCTATGTTGCCAATTTTCATTTTTGCCAATCAGGAGGTATGTCTCTTAATAGATTAAAAAATGCAGCTTAATGGCTTTAGTAAATCCATGAATTTGTTACATATTCCTTTATAATGTTAAAAGTTGTTCAGATCCACACAGAAGTTACTTTGAATGTTCATAAAAGCCCATGAGCATGGAATCTCTCTTCACATTTCTCAGCATCTGTACAAAGGAAGGATTTCACATTTGGTCTGGAAATTTATAAAGTTGACTTGTATTGTGAGAGCAATTTTCACGGATCTACTTCAAAGTAACTAACTACCTGTTAGACTTTAAATTTTTATCTTAGCCACTAGGCATGGAATTGTCCCTTTCATATAACTCAGCTTTTGTCTTTGGGAATTATTTAATATTTGATCTAAAATTTAATAATATTGAGTTGAAAGGTGAAAGCAATTTTCAGATATACTTGGCTTTCTCTAATTCGCACTTGATTTTCAGATATGCTGGGGTTTCACTAATTCGTACTTGATTTTCAGATATGCTGGGCTTTCACTAATTCGTACTTGATGCTTCAAATTTTATTATGTCTAATAATAAGATTGATTTCTTTGCTACTTCTTGTTGTGTCTGATGACATAATGGAGGTCAGGTTTTATATTGACAGTTTTTACTGATGCTGTATAGTAGTTTTAACCATTGATTGCTTTAACAATGACTAATATATGTAGCACTCACAAACGTGCCTTCCTAAAATGTCATGTGTCTTATCCTCCATGATGATGATGTTTTCAATCAAGGCCCTTATGACTGCCATAGATGATTTTGACGTCACTGAGAACATATTAGCGCTAAAAGTGTTTTAATTGTTCATGTGTCTTAAAGTGGACACATATCTTACAATCAAAATTGTTGGACACATTTGGGCGATTTGTGCTTTTTAGGACATGTTTGAACAAAATAGACATGTTTCAGTGAGACAGACATATTTGGGGGATGGACACATTTAAGAGTGTTACACTTATATAAGAAAAAAACCTGTTTGCTGTCATTTTTACAACATCTTTTCATTGTTTATGATCAGGTTGAAAGATGTTATGTGAACAAAAGAGGATGTAGGATATATGTCAATGAGACAGCAACCAAACAAGATAACAATGTCAGAAAGACATTTACTTTTCCACATAATTATGGTATACAACAATAGACCTATGACTACATCATACTTAAAGCGTTTGAATTGTAGTTGCACCAATTATAGACAAATAATGAATGGATGTAACAGGGATAACCAAATAAAGGAAGATATTTTTAAAAATTCATTGTTTCACAATATTAATTGGTTTTGTGCACTTGATTAAAATGATTTTTTTATGTGTATATTTTATTGCACTAGACAGATATAAAATATAGACATTTACATTTAAGGTGAAGAAATCCATGTCTTAAAAAGTTTGAACCAGGCAAATGATGGACGGGATGCCCTTGCAAAAGCTATTTATGAGAGGCTGTTTGGCTGGGTGATCAGGACAATTAATGATGACCTCAATCCATCCAAACAAAGGTTAGAACTATAAGATACAACTAATTAAAATACTCCATTGTCACTGACTTGAACAGCAAACTTTTTAAGTGTCATGTTCATCAGGAAAAGGATTTTTTCATTTATCCTAAGTTTAAAGAACTTTTGCAATAGAAAGCAACATTTTTTTGTATATGAAGAGCTATGTTCAAGTTGAATTAGTTCAAATGCTCACATGATTTTTATGTCAAATTCAAATTAGGTGAGTTGATGGAGAATTTGATTTGAATTTAAATTTAACTGCAAATGAAGTCTTTCTTGAAAAAAGGAAATGTCATTGTTTAAAGGTCTCCATAGAGCATAAAAATAAATAAAAATTATTAAGGTTTTGAGTTGAATTAATGTTTCTCTAATTTTTTAACTATTTTCACATTTCCCTACAGATTGTGAAAAATTGTTCTCCTCACTAGTGAAATAACTGTTCTCAGCAAATGATTGGTAGAAATTTAATTATGAAGTCAAATTTTCTTGGTTTCTTCTGAATTTCCTATTGTGACTTCATGAAAAAAGTTAATCATGTCTGATGACTTCACATAAAGAACACAACTTTCTGCAAATCTTTGAAAAGGAAGGATAAAAATCATTAGAGAAACAGATTCCACCACTATAACTCGTGTATTATGATATTTCTCCACTCTCAACAGTTAAATTTTAATTATTCAAAAAGCTTGGTTAGCCTCACACTTTAAATTTTAAAATTTAACTGTCTTGAGTGGAGAAATATCGTAACTCACTTGTTGCAGTGGTGGAATCTATGTAATTTCCATATTTGAATTCTTTGATTAGTTATTATTTTTATAACATTGACCATGGGCTTTTTAATAGAAATAAAGTATAAAATATGTGACTTTTAGACTACACAAACTGTTTAATTAACTGTGATTTAAATTAGAAACACCAGGAGCAGAAGGGTAATATATTTGCATTATAATTTGCCTTTGTTGATAATGATTAGACTTCACAACAATGCATGAAATATTTCTAAGTTATTTTATTGTTTTTTCTCTTCTATACTTTAAACAGGAGTAGAATTGCTGCAAGTATTGGAGTTTTGGACATAGCAGGATTTGAAAATCTACATGTCAACAGTTTTGAACAATTGTGTATCAACTTTGTTAACGAGAGATTACAGAACTTTATGAATGAGAGTGTATTTAGGACTGAGAAGGCTATTTATAAAGAAGATGGCATTCCATGCCAAGATGTAGATTTTAAGAACAACAAAGACATTATTGAAATTTTCACAAAGGTAAAATGATTATGGTTTGCTCAGCAAAACAACATTTGGATTTTCATGAAAACGTCACAATATAAAAATAAGAAGATTTGGTATGATTACCAATGAGGCAACTCTCCACCAGAGACCAAATGATGTAGAAGGTTAGCAACTGTAGGTCACCATACGGCCTTCAACAATGAGCAAGACCCATACAACATAGCAGGCTATAAAAGGCCCTGAAATGACAAAATGACTGCTGTTTTGAATTCATAAAAGTTCTATCATTGTATTATAGTTGAATAATATCATTCCTGAGATACTTAGGAGAAGGTAAGAGCAAAGTTCTATGTTTTGGTAAAGTCAGCCTGTTGTCCACTCTTCTAATCTGTTAAATGACTAAGGATGCCAGCTTTTAATCTTGGTTATGATGTAATGTTTAAAGGGAGATATGAATCACATTATCTATGCTTAAATTAAATAAATTTTAGAAGCTTCTATTAGCTAGATAAACTTACTGGAAGTCTATTGTTAATGTTCATATAGATGTAGTAAAATACGGACAGAAAAAAAATATTTGAAACTGAATAAAAAAATCTCCCAAGCAGGTGTGTAATTAAATGAATTTATTTTAGAAATCGATAGGCATCCTATCACTTCTAGATGAAGAAACCAAACTACAGCAAGGTTCAGATGAAAAGTTTGTACAAAAAGTCACCAGTAATCACTCAGATTCAGGAATCATTATGAAGAGCACTACCAATGATCCTGTGTTTGGTATAAATCATTTTGCTGGAAAGGTTAGTGTATGAAATCGGACTTTTCAAGTATTTGGTTGGAGGAAAAAGGGTGTGGAGGGGTCATCTTGAAATTGTTGTAATTTGTTGGAGTTTTTCAAATGATTTAGGATTTTCAAAGATTCAGTTTTTGGTTTCTCGTTCAAATTTTCAAATCTTAATATTTTTTCCTTCTAAAATAATTGATACCTCAAAGGTATCAACCCATCAACTTATCTAGATTTGTTAAACATAAATTGGCATATAGCATTTTTTTCCTTTCTTATAGTGATATTTTATTATTATTCAGAAATGATTGCTTTTATTCTAAGAAAAACAAGTATGTTATATTTAGAATTATATTTACTTTTCCATTTTAATATTTCTGGAAAAGAGAACAAAAATAAAGTTGTACAGAGGGCTACACACCAATTTATAAACAATCTATATTATTGTTTTGCACAACTTTGTTTTATTTTTATTTGATCACTTTTATTTTGTCCTTATAAGGTTTTATACAGATGTGAAGGGTTCTTAGAGAAGAACAAAGATACATTGAATGATGATTTGTTTGACTGTATGAAGGACAGTGAAAATCCATTTATAAAGGACTTGTTCACAGTTGCAAAGGGACCTACTGGAACAATTTCTGAGTAAGTACACTGTCAAGGAACTTACTGATATGTCAATATAAGATCAGTATAACCAAGAAACCTAGGGTCCAATATTTACACTATGTTCTGTATCCTGATATTATGTCTTTTAGAATTTTGTTTTGTGGGATTGCTGTCTCATTGGCATATACCTTATATCTTCTTTATTTAAATGAAAGAAGTTAAAAGCCATCCTTTAAAAGTTAGTAGTTTTGTGATGCATGACCATATTTTTAATATATGGGAGTGGTAATTTTTTTTCAATTATTTTGATAAATAATTTATATAGAAAACTAATACTCCATCACAATTTGTCAACCTGGAAAATTATAGGTAAACAAATTTTTAAGATAGAGTTCATTACTACTGGCCTAAATGTACGAATCCTTGCTCTCTATCTAATAAATTTTAAAAATTCAAAGCTACTCTTATATTGTGTACTTTAGGCTTTCCTTATTATGTAAGATGCAGAACAGAATTTAGAAAGAGGTAAAAGAATTTACGCCTGAAATTTTGATTAGATGAGAGAAAGTTCAAGTTATAAAAGGCATTATATTCTCAAATTAAGAGAATGAAGAAAAAAGATTGTCTTTTATGCTCAAACCTCCAGTATCTCAACTGAGGAACCTTATTGGAAAAAGTAAATTTTTTATTCAATTAGGGGAAAAATTGATAATGAAAGGAAAAAAGAAATACCTCAGCTCAAAAGATGTTTATATGTAAAAGAAAATAACTTTAACCAACTTATCTGTTGAAATAATTTTTTTTATGATGTTCAATAAAAGGTTACATTGCTGTTTGTGATACACCTACAACTTTGATTTATTGTTTGTGATAGAATCCATAGACTCCTAATCTTTTCAAGGTTAAATCAGAATAGATATGGTGAATGTTCATATCAACTGTTTTAAGGTTTTTAAAAATTGTACTTGGAAGATGATCCATCCCCCTTTTTATACATACAAAGTCAGATTATAATTAGATTAATTTGATTTACTTTAAATGTTCTGGAAAAACAAAATTTTGTCCAAATACTTGTATTAGTAAATTATTCAAATTTGAAAATATACTGAGTAAAAAGTTTAGCAACATGTATTTTAAATTAAAATTTCCAAATTTGCAGAAATAAATTTTATAGTCGAAGTTTTTGTCCAGTAATAATTACACCTTATGGTCTATTTTCTTTGTTACAATAATGTATTTCATGTTATATTTAGAAGTATAGTTTATTTTGAAATAATCAAATTAAATATTGTTGTTGCTTAACTTTTTTTTACTCAGTATAGTTGATGTATTATTCTCTCCTTTCTTTAGATGTGTCTACATCTCTTTTCTATTACATCCAGTCTGAATGATCAAATGTTCCTGAATAATGTTATATTTTATATTTCCAGAACCCAGTTCCATTTAAGACAGTCTAGAAGAACAACTATGGCTCTCCATAAATCAAAAAAAGCTACTACACCTAGGTCTGATGATGTGAAGAAACTTAGTAAAGAACTTGGAAGATCTATGAAGAGGTAATGTTTTATCATAGATATGGGGATCTTGTATTATTAGCATGATCATTAATTCCTCAGTATTGAATTTTAGCTCACCTAGTTCAGGGCCATGGCTAGTTATTGCCATTACCTAACACCAATTAATTGTTATATTGTCATCAAATTCTCTGAAATTTTTGGACAAATTTTAGGCAAGCTTTGCCACAATGATATACATCCCTAATTGATAACATTAACTCTACAAATACAGCACTTTCACACTTTTTACAAAAGAAATGATTCTTTTCTGAAAAAGAGTACAAAATCATAAGTTATAGAATCATGCCCACATGTTTTCATTATGCATCTCTTATTTAATTTTTCAATTTAAATATATGTATTTACATGGACTTTGCAATATCTATTCATGTGAGTGTGGTATGAACTTGGTGTTCTTGTTATCAATACATTTTAATATAATCATGATACTTATTTAAATCCAAAACCAGCTGTATTTATTTCCAATAAAAATACATAGCTGAGCTATATTAGACACTGTTTGTCTGTCTGTCCATGTGCCTTGTCAGGACGACTCTTCATAGATGGCTAGAAAGATATTAATGAAATTTTACACAGTTGTAGAACACTAACTCTGCCTAAGGAATATAATCCAGGTCCAACATGATGGAAGGGAGATAATCAAACTTACTCCAATATACTAATAGAAGTGCTCGGATATCTTATTATGAGTTCACTAACAGTACTACTTAAATTAGCAACAAAACAAATAACAGAAGTTTTTAGTCTGTCTCATCAGTTGATTTTCATATTATATTTTATTGATTTGAGCAGATATGGTGTATCAAAGGAATGATGCCAAGTTATAGTACAAAGAAACACAACACTGTTATTTCATATTTTAGGGTAAGATAAGTGTTAGATAATATAATGTATTTTTAGCTCACCTGGCCCAAAGGGCCAAGTGAGCTTTTCTCATCACTTGGCGTCCGGCGTCCGTCGACATCTGTCGTCCGTCGTCGTTAACTTTTACAAAAATCTTCTCCTCTGAAACTACTGGGCCAAATTTAACCAAACTTGGCCACAATCATCATTGGGGTATCTAGTTTAAAAATTGTGTCCGGTGACCAAGCCAACGAACCAAGATGGCCGCCATGGGATAGAATTGTTTATCAGGTCAAGATCTATCTGCCCTGAAATTTTCAGATGAATGGGACAAACCGTTGTTGGGTTGCTGCCCTTGAATTGGTAATTTTAAAGAAATTTTGCCGTTTTTGGTTATTATCTTGAATATTATTATAGATAGAGATAAACTGTAAACAGCAATAACGTTCAGCAAAGTAAGATCTAAAAATAAGTCAACTTGACCAAAATGGTCAATTGACCCCTTAAGGAGTTATTGCCCTTTATAGTCAATTTTTAACCATTTTTCGTAAATTTTTGTAATCTTTTACAAAAATCTTCTTCTCTGAAACTACCGAGACAAATTTAACCAAACTTGTTCACAATCATCATTAGGGTATCTAGTTTAAAAAATGTGTCCGATGACCCCGCCTACGAACCAAGATGGCCGACATGGCTAAAAAATAGTACATATGGTAAAATGCAGTTTTTGGCTCATATCTCTGAAACCAAAGCATTTAAGCAAATCTGACGATGATAAAATTGTTCATAAGGTCAAGATCTATCTTCCCTGAAATTTTCAGACCAATCAGGCAACATGTTGTTGGGTTGCTGCCCCTGAATTGGTAATTTTAAGAAAATTTTGCAGCTTTTGGTTATTATTTTGAATATTATTACAGATACAGATAAACTGTAAACAGCAATAATGTTCAGCAAAGTAAGATCTACAAATAAGTCAACTTGACCAAAATTGTCAGGTGACCCCTTAAGGAGTTATTGCCCTTTATAGTCAATTTTTAACCATTTTTCATAAATTTTTGTAGTCTTTTACAAAAATCTTCTCCTCTGAAAATGCTAAAACAAATTTAACCAAAGTTGTCCACAATCATCATTAGGGTATCTAGTTTAAAAAATATGTCCGATGACCCTGCCCGTGAACCAAGATGGCCGACATGGCTAAAAAATAGTACATAGGGTAAAATGCTGTTTTTGGCTTATATCTCTGAAACCAAAGCATTTAGAGCAAATCTGATGATGATAAAATTGTTCATTAGGTCAAGATCTATCTGCCCTGAAATTTTCAGACCAATCAGGCAACACGTTGTTGGGTTGCTGCCCCTGAATTGGTAATTTTAAGAAAATTTTGCAGCTTTTGGTTATTATCTTGAATATTATTATAGATAGAGATAAACTGTAAACAGCAATAATGTACAGCAAAGTAAGATCTACAAATAAGTCAACATGACCAAAATTGTCAATTGACCCTTAAGGAGTTATTGTCCTTTATAGTCATTTTTACAATTTTCATAAATTTTGTGAATTTTGTAAATTTTACAAAATATTTTCCACTGTAACTACTGGGACAAGTTCATTATAGATAGAGATAATTGTAAGCAGCAAGAATGTTCAGTAAAGTAAGATCTACAAAACATCACCATCACCAAAACACAATTTTGTCATGAATCCATCTGTGTCCTTTGTTTAATATGCACATAGACCAAGGTGAGCGACACCGGCTCTTTAGAGCCTCTAGTTAGGGTATATTAATGCTGATATTGTTACATGTGTTAGTCTGTTATTGGATTCAAATCAACAATCTTGAATTGAATGAAATGCTACATTATTACTTTGCTTGCAATGAATTACCGTGATTTCCCAGTAAAATAAAAACTGATAATTTCACATGTGAAATAAACTCGGTTATTTCACTTCTCTGACGTCATACAACAAGAGGTGTTGTCAAGACGTTGTCGATGAAGTCACATCAAAGCATCTGTGAATACTTAGAAAAGGATGTAGTTCCTTACATTTTCTACTTTAATTCCATTAAAAAGCTCATTGTCAATTTAATAAAAAGAATAACTTATCGAAGAATTCAAATATAAAAAAATATTCAACTCGTGACCGAACAACACTGATAATTAACTCATGCGCTACGCGCATTCGTGAAATTAATGTGTTGTTTGGTCACTCACTGAATATTTTTCTCAATTTGAATTCTTCGATTAGTTATTCTATAAATAACAGTAAAAGAACCACACTTTAATTGTGAAAAAGAGAGTCATTTGTACAAAAAATATAAAAAAAACTATCTTTATTCAAAATAAATGCTAAGAATTTGAATATAATTGATTAGTTAAAGTGATTTAATCCTTTTTCGTAAAGAGGCCTTTTGATTTTATTGGAATATGATAAACACTAAGGCTTTCAAAGTCATTATTAATCACTCAATGAAGATTACCATAAAGACCATTATTTTCAAGATTCTCTTGATTCCATTTATGGTAATAACAAATATGTATTCATTAATATTTTGAAAGTTTGACTTATTACAAAAATCCCATACAAATTTACATGAAGTCTTGTAATTTAAATGGAGGAGATTGATAAAACTTAATATTTAACCCATTGATGACATCTATTGTTAGGCTTCTATGGACAAACTATTAGAGAAAATGAGGCAAGCAGAAGCCCATTTTGTTAGGTTAGTATACTTTTTAGTAAAATCAGTAATGCTCAAATTTAAACGGATAATCTTAAAAACTATTTGTTCCTTTTTTATGTAAAGATAATTTGATCTATCAGTTGTTAGTTATTTTTATGTAAAGATAATTTGATCTATCAGTTGTTAGTTATTTTTATGTAAAGATAATTTGATCTATCAGTTGTTAGTTATTTTATGTAAAGATAATTTGATCTATCAGTTGTTAGTTATTTGTATGTAAAGATAATTTGATCTATCAGTTGTTGGTTATTTTTTGTAAAGATAATTTGATTTATCAGTTGTTAGTTATTTTTATGTAAAGATAATTTGATCTATCAGTTGTTAGTTATTTGTATGTAAAGATAATTTGATCTATCAGTTGTTAGTTATTTTTATGTAAAGATAATTTGATCTATCAGTTGTTAGTTATTTTTATGTAAAGATAATTTGATCTATCAGTTGTTAGTTATTTGTATGTAAAGATAATTTGATCTATCAGTTGTTAGTTATTTTTATGTAAAGATAATTTGATCTATCAGTTGTTAATTATTTTTATGCATGACCAAGAATTTAATGCAGACCTTAAATGTTCAAGTAGCTTGTAAAAGATAGTTCCTTTTCAATCAGATAATATCATAATAAGAAGATGTGGTATGATTGCCAATGAGACAACTCTCCACCAGAGACCAAATGACGTAGAAGGTTAGCAACTATAAGTATCTGTACAGCCTTCAACAATGAACAAAACCCATATCGCATAGTCAGCTATAAAAGGCCCTGATATGGCAACAGCAAAACAATTCAAACATGAAAACTAACGTCCTGATTTATGTACAAAACAATAAACGAAAAACAAGATGATATACAGCATCAAATGACAACAACTGAATTACAGGATCCTGACTTTGGACAAGCATAAACAGAATATGCCATGTTTAAACATGTTTGCAGGCACACAAACCCTTCTCTAACCTGGGATAGGGGTGTAAAAGCACAACTTAAGAACAAATTATAAAAATGAGTTGAAAAAGGCTATCATATCATAAGGATGATATAGACAAGAAAATACTGTAAAACATCTATCAAAATAAATAATTGCATATCAAAATAGTGTACATATGGATAAAAATCTTTTTTGTTTTGTTTTGAAAGTTTGTGTTAGTTAATGTACTGCTGTGGTGCCGTAAAGAGTTGAAATTATACAAACACACTGTAAATAGTGGAAAAAAGTTACAAAATACCTTCATCTATTTTCTCTTTTATTTGTATTTCAGTTCTTCAAATAATTGTAATGCTTTCTTCTTTAGAGAGATCAGGGTAAATCTACTGTTATATTTGAACAGGTGTATAAAACCAAACAACATGAAACAGAAAGAAAATTTCAGTGCCACTCGAGTAAATGAACAACTGTTGTATAATGGGATAACTGAGGTAGCCAAGATCAGAAAGCAAGGTTATCCTGTCAGGAAGTTGCACGCTGATTTCTACAAACGGTACCAAATTTTTTTAAACTAACAGTTTTGAGATAACTTTGAATACATCCTGATTTTAATGGAAACTTAAAAAAAAACTCATGTTAAAAAGATTTTCAGTTGTATGATTTTAATGCCCTGCCTAAGTAGAGGGACATTCTGTTTTCCAGTGTGTGGGTCTGTCTGTTAGTCCATCTGTCAGATCTATATCGGGTTAAAGTTTTGGTCTAAGGTGATTTATGTGAACTATTTTAATATATTGGCAAATATAGATTTTCTAATTCACTGAATAATGAAAATGTGATAGTGTGAGAGGGGCATAGTGTCCTATGGACAATTATTCTTTTTATAATAATATTGATAATTTCTGGGTTTTGATGTGACACATTGAATTATAGACTAATATTCTTTATCAGTCTGATATTAATATACACTGCATATTATTTGATTCATATAGGAGGGTGGTAAAGGGGGGTTCTGAACACGGAAACACGTGAAATAAAAATCGCAAAAACGTTGCATGGAAAATATAAATCGGGAAAAACGAAACACGAGAAATAAAATCGTAAATATTAAGGAAAAAAGTACTAAAAGTTATTACTCAGCCATTCTTGGAGATCATGCAGTCATTATTAATGGACATGAAGACCCTGTGGTCACCTTTTAGCGTCAGCTAGTTGCATCTGAATTGAAAAAAATATCATTCATAGTAATTTGATGCACTTTATTACATACCATACATATACAATAGAATTGCAAAAGTAGAATGGTAACAATAAACATCAAGTTCTATTAGAGTACAAAAGTTTCAGAAGGTATTATAACACATATAAATACACATAAACGTTAATTCTCGCGATGGTACTTGCTTCGCATATTCGGAAGAAACCACTAAGCATTTGATTGCATATCTTGGGGTATTATTTTGTGCGCTCATAGTTGGCCGACATATGTACGAGGGGACCATGTACTAAGCAAAAATCAGCACAAAACTTGATCAGAACCAATTGAAAGTATTGCTTAACAAGCCTCACAAGGTAACAATAATCCTCAAATTCAATCAAATTTTTAGGAGACCCTTATGTATCTTCCACTTCTAGACCGAAAACCAAGCATGAATGAAAGACAATCGGGTCTGCTATTGAGATGGTCAGTTTAAGTAAATGGCATAGCTTCATCCTTGACGGATTTGTACTCACAGTCAGGTCCGTATTCGGATGCTAAATCATGGTTATTTTTGTCATCTAATGGATTCCTTGTTTCATCATCTGTGATCTTTGCGTGAACGTCTGGGAAATTGACATCAGATTTTCTGTACAATCTTTGGTAACGTACAAATTCAGCGACAATGTTTCGGCCTTAAACTTGGTGGTTTCCTGTCGGACACTTCGTTACCTCGTGCATTTCCCATTTCCTTTACCCATTCTCTCATCTCTATCATATGTATTGTGCTTAAGAGATATCTGTTTCTAATTCCGTGAAGTCGTGGTAGTTTGTTAAGTTTTATCTTACTTTTAGGGACGGGATATGTAAAATAAAATGCTGACCACAGGCAATACCTTTTCAACCCTTCGAACACTGTATTCCCTAGATTCCCAGCATATTGGATCATGGTTTGGGTGTCATCCTTGAAGTGGCTAATTGCGTGTAGGCCTAGGTTTTGCATTTGCAAGGGATAATTGGTGTCCAAAACGTTGATGGAAGTTCTAAGGTTTTGCAGTTCAGAGTAAACATGGCGATCGAGTTGGCAGTTTTTGAAGAGATGGTACCTTCAGGTTTATTGGTTGTCTTTTCGGTATTGAGAAGTTGTTTTACCTGCAAAACGTGTTCCTTCACATAGTTGTTATAGTCAAATGCGGGACAAGCACAAGCAATTAAGAGTACGACACGAAACACGGAAAATAAATAAGGGGAAACACAAAGCACGCACATCGAACCAAACACGAGAAAACGAGAAATAAAATGTCAAAACACGAAAACACATGAAATAAAAAGGCCAAAAACGTTGCACGAAAATAACCCTTTACCACCCTCATATAGATCTGTCTTTTTTATTCTCATATAAAGGTAAATGCATATATTCACATGTATGTAGAGTAGTACCATAATATGAGTAGAAAATGACAATTGTACACTCAATAATATTAAGTTTTAAGTTTGAAAAGATTTGATTGCAGACGGATTCTTATATACCAGGGTATCAATTATTAAAGAGTGAAGAAATATTTCAACTATGTGATAAACCAGTAGATTCTGTTTCTCCTATTGTTTATAGATACTGTTTTGTCAAAATACCAGTATTTACATTCTTTTCAAAAAGACCTGTTTCTCATTACATTGTGCATCAGACATAATTGGTTTTTGTTGAGACAAAAGTTGCAGAATGCAAGACATAGGAATTACTATCAACAGGCAGTGGCTACAGCTATTTGTATAAAGCTTTATACTTCAGAAGTAGAAGACCTGGATGCTTCATACCTTGTATGCAGATACCTTATGTTACGAAGTTTCCAGCTGTCATATGCCCATTGTCCTTGACCTCATTTTCATGGTTCAGTGACTGCTTTAAAAAAATTACAGTTTTTTTTTATCATGTCAAATACTAACTTATTATGGGTAGTAGGATAACTATATATGGTATATGGGTTCCTTGCAAGGTCTCCATGTCTGTCAGACATGGTTCACCTTACCTCAACCTCGTTCAATGATTAAGGTTAAGTTTATGTTGTCAAGTCTATATATCAGATACCATAAGCAATAGGTCAACTATATTTGTGTATGGAATGATTGTAAGGTTTCCATGTCCAACTGACAGGTTTCATCTGACCTTGACCTTATTTTCATGGTTCACTAGACAATCAGTGTTCTCCATTTTTCTCTTAGGTAAGGTGGGTGTTTTGAAAAAATAACTTGCAACCCGTTGTTTTGTTTTTTTGTTTTAACATTTCCAACCGGGTTTTATTTTACTGTTTTTGGGGACACAAAAAGAAGGATTAGTATTGTATTCACATTTAATAAAATTGAACCGTTCTTCTGCTATCACTGCTAGCCTTTCATTTGACAAATTAGTTTTGCGCATCTTGGATAGCAGATATGGCGTTTGCAGGACTCCCTCCTCCTGCATATGCATTGCTTATCGATCCAAGTTTCTGTCTTGTTCTTTGCTTTAGTGCTGTATTTTTGGCACACAGAACAGAAATATCCTCCTTCTGTGACGATTAGCCATTTAAAGTCTTGTTCAAATTTATCAGCTTGGGAACAACCCCTCAAATGAGGGGTCACCTCTCAATGTAATGACATTTCACGAGATACAAATGAGCACGTATTTATTTTATTTACAGAAACTTTTCCCAAAGAACTATACATCTATTTGGTATTATATGGTCAAAACATGTCAAAGAATTTTGTAATATTCCTGGACTTATATCTTCTGTATCATTAAAATAATGGGACCCTCTTTAGAAAAGTTGTTCCAAATATAATGAGTTTTTCCCTTTTAAGTTAAAAATCTCTTTCTTTTCTTCAACAGTATTAACATGACCTCTTGCCAGAGAGACAGTCCTCATTTAAGGGATATATATCCCTCATTTTGGGGATTGTTCCCAACCTGTTCATCTTCGCCATTGCTTGTGTGCCTTTTCCGCTGTTTTGATACTTTTTTTTCAATTTCAACAATTTCACTACAACTATCCGTTTTAGCTGACTCATTTTGCCTAGAATTTTCCTTATCACCATCGTCACCTGCCTTTCTCTTCCCTCGATTAATAAAAGAAAACATTGAAATTTGACGATCCGCCATTTTTGTCAATGAAAACAAATCAGCGAGGCGCGATTAGTATTTAAATTTTTACAGTGCGGAACCGGAAAAAATCCGGAATTTGAAAAAAATAAGCCGACCACCTCCTAAATTGGAAAGGTGGTCGGCTTTCAAAAGAAGGTGATCGGCACACCCGGCTTAAATGCCGAATGGAAAACACTGTCAATGTTTAGTTTTTGTGGTTTAGTCTATTTCTCAGATACCATAAGCTATAGGGCCACTATATTTGGTGTATGGAATGCTTGTAAGGTGTACATGTCTGTCTTGGATGTTTCGTCTGACCTTGGCCTCATTTTGTCTTGCCTTGACGGAATCAAAAAGCGAGACATAGGTATGCTGTTTCCAGCGTCGGCGTCGGCAGTGGCGGCATCAACAATGTATTAGTTTGTGATAAGGTTTAGTTCATGGTGAACCACTAGTGGTAGGTCAATGATATTTGGTATGCAGTTGTATTAGCATTGGCACATCTCATTACCATGGAGATTATTTGGCCCCGCCCCCTCAGTCAAGGTCTCTTGACTTTGAAACTTTGCTTAGTTTACATGTATTAGTTTGTGATTAGGTCAGTTTATGGGAAACCACTAGTGGTAGGTCAATGATATTGGGTATGCAGTTGTATGAGCATTGGCATATCTCATTTCCATGGAGATTATTTGGCCCCACCCCCTCATTCATGTTCTATTGACTTTGAAACTTTTGCTTAGTTTTCATGTATTAGTTTGTGATTAGGTCAGTTTAAGGGGAACCGTTAGTGGTAGGTCAATGATAATTGGTATGCAGTTGTATAAGCATTAGCACATCTCATTTCCATGGAGAATATTTGGTCCTTACCCCTCAGTCATGGTCTATTGACTTTGAAACTTTTGCTTAGTTTACATGTATTAGTTTGTGATTAGGTCAGTTTAAGATGAACCACTAATGTTAAGTCAATGATATTCGGTATGCAAATGTTTTGGCATTTGCAAGTTTCATTTCCATGGAGATTATATAACCCCGACCCCTAAATATGGTTCATTGACTTTGAAACTTTTACATAGTTTACAAATTAATGTTTGTGTTTAGGTTTGTTTAAATGGAACGACTTATGAAAAGTCAATGGTATTTGGTATGCAGTTGTATTAGCATTGGCACATCTCATTTCCATGGAGATTGTTTAGCCCTGTACCTTCAGTCATGGTTCATTGACTTTGAATATTTGCATAACTTACATGTTAACTTATTGCTATTTTAATTTGCATTATCAAAATAACAAATAGGCGAGACATATCTCTGTGCTAACAGTTTAGCATGGTTCATTGGACAATTTTTATTTTTTGTGGTTTGATCTATTTCTCAGGTACTATAAACAATAGGGCTACTACATTTTGTGAATGGAAGGATTGTAAGGTGTATATGTCTGTCTGGCAGGGTTCATATAACCTTGACCTCATTTTCATGGTTCATTTGTCAATGTTAAGTTTTCATGGTTTTGTCAGTGTATTAGATACTATAAGCAATGGATCAATTACATTTGGTGTATGGAATGATTGTAAGGTGTCCATGTCTGTCTGGCTGGGCTCATATGACCTTGACCTCATTTTCATGGTTCTTTGGTCAATTTTAAGTTTTTGTGGCTTGGTCTGTTTCTCAGGTACTATAAGCATATACAATAGTAACACTATATCTGGTGAATGGATTATTTGAAGGGTGTGCATGTCTGTCTGTCATGTTACATCTGACCTTGACCTCATTTTCATAAATCATCAAAGTTAAGTTATCCAATATACCCTCATTTCCCGTGGCAGTCTAAATTTCTCCGACCTCAATCCCAGACGCCTCTATTACAGAACCTACCTATTGTATTTATTGTTAATTTGTTCTCGTCCTGAATATGCATGAAATATTTGCCACTGGACGTTAAGCAACCAACAATCAATCAATCAAAGTTAAGTTTATGCAGTACTTGTATTAAAACCTTCATATTTAAGACTTTTAGCAATAACTTCAATCATAAGTTAAGCAGGTGAGACATTTCAGTGTGTGCACTCTTGTTTTTTGTTGTTATGGTGTCAAAAAAAAAAATGAAATGCCATTATTGAATTTACATCAGGGAAGCCATAACAAGGCAAACCAAACATTATTTTATACCACATGTCTACCAGGTTCTAAGCCTTTTACTTATATATTTTACATTTCCAGAAAGTGCAAGGTCATTTCTTTCATACTGGAACTATTTTAACTATTCATATTTATGATGATTGTACTGTGTATATCCCAAATGATTATGAAGTCAATAAAGTTGACTGCTAAATATGTTTCATCCATATTATTTCCATTACCAGAAATACTCTTTTACTATACACTGATTTCTCACGTCATTGAAATGTTTTATGGGCTAAGTGGATCCCTGCATCTTTGAACTGATAAAGAAAATTGTGTCTGCTTGACGTTTTTCAAACACCCGTCTTTATTCTTATGTACATAATCCAACCCTGCCTAAAGAAATATATTAACTTTATCATTTAAAAACAGTTATAGAAGCAGTCATAAGGAAGTTATTGGAATATTCATCCCTTAGCTCAACATACTGACGTAGATTTTATGCCCAATAAATGCACAAATGACGTCAAATAACGTCACCTTAAACCAAACACTTTGAGGGAAAGATAACGATTGGAATCAAGCGTATTAACACAGTCGAAGCATACATAGCTGATTTCATTTTTTCCTTCTTGAGCTCTGCTCTAAGATGGTATTTTTTATTGTTCTGTCATTTTTTTTAACTAGATTTATGATTTTTGTCCTCTTCATATTTTATATGGAAGATATATATGGGCTCATAAACATGAAATATATATTTTTTCATATACAGGTATAGTGCACTTCACCCAGACTTTCCCAGGAAGACAGCAGACGATGGTCAAGGTACAAAGTCTCTGGTTGAAAAGATTTTACCAGATAGATTTAAAGCAGAATATAGAGTTGGAAAACATAGGGTATGATAATGTACCATTACACAAATAGTATATATCATCATCCACAGAGTTGTATGGGTTATTTATGTATAGATATATGTCTGTAAAAAACTCACATCCTCAATGTTTAAATATAAATTTCCAGGTACTCTTCTCATAAAAAAAGAATTAAGAGAAAAAAGATCCTGTAAGTTTATCATGAACATTCATGTAACTTTCAGTAACAATTTTGTGAAAAGAGTCGCAGATTGTTCAGGATAGGAATATTTAATGGCATAGAATGCATCTATTTGTTATTTGTTTTACATGTAGAAGGGTTGCACCTAGCTAATTTTGTATGCAGTTTTTATACGACCGCAAAAAATTTTTTGTGGTCGTATATTGGTATGACGTTGGCGTCGTCGTCGTCGTCCGAAGACACATTGGTTTTCGCACTCTAACTTTAGTTTAAGTAAATGGATCTCTAGGAAATTTTACCATAAAGTTCACTACCACAAAACAAAGGTTGGGATTGATTTTGGGGGTTATGGTACCAACAGTTAAGGAATTAGGGGCCAAAAGGGGCCAAAATAAGCATTTTGTAACTTCCAGACAATAACTTGTGTGTAAGTGTATGGATCTCTGACATTGTACCACAAGGTTCCATATCACAAAGGGAATGCTGGGATTGATTTTGGGGTAATTGCCTCAAAATTTTAGGAATTAGGGCCAAAAAGGGGCAAAAATAAGCATTTTCTAGTTTCAGGACAATAACTTGTGTAAGTGTATGGATCTTTCTGAAATTGTACTACAAGGTTCCATATCACAAAGGAAAGCTGGAATTGAGTTTGGGGTAATTGCCTAAACGTTTAGGAATTAGGGGCCAAAAGGGCCAAAATAAGCATTTTCTAGTTTCCAGACAATAACTTGTGTTTAAGTGTATGGATCTCTCTGAAATTGTACTGCAAGGTACCATACCTCAAAGGGAAGGCTGGGATTGAGTTTGGGGTGATGAATCATAAGGGGTTCAAAAATTGGGGGATTTTTCCCCTTTTCTTCCTTTTTCTGGCCCGCCTCAGTCAAGGTCTATTGACTTTGAAACTTTGCTTAGTTTACATGGATTAGGTCAGTTTATGGAAAACCACTAGTGGTAGGTCAATGATATTGGGTATGCAGTTGTATGAGCATTGGCATATCTCATTTCCATGGAGATTATTTGGCCCCCCTCATTCATGGTCTATTGACTTTGAAACTTTTGCTTAGTTTTCATGTATTAGTTTGTGATTAGGTCAGTTTAAGGGAACCGTTAGTGGTAGGTCAATGATAATTGGTATGCAGTTGTATAAGCATTAGCACATCTCATTTCCATGGAGAATATTTGGTCCTTACCCCTCAGTCATGGTCTATTGACTTTGAAACTTTTGCTTAGTTTACATGTATTAGTTTGTGATTAGGTCAGTTTAAGATGAACCACTAATGTTAAGTCAATGATATTCGGTATGCAAATGTATTGGCATTTGCGAGTTTCATTTCCATGGAGATTATATAAACCGACCCCTAAATATGGTTCATTGACTTTGAAACTTTTACATAGTTTACAAATTAATGTTTGTGTTTAGGTTTGTTTAAAGGGAACGACTTATGAAAAGTCAATGGTATTTGGTATGCAGTTGTATTAGCATTGGCACATCTCATTTCCATGGAGATTGTTTAGCCCTGTACCTTAAGTCATGGTTCATTGACTTTGAATATTTGCATAACTTACATGTTAACGTATTGCTATTTTAATTTCAACATTTGCATTATCAAAATAACAAATAGGCGAGACATATCTCTGTGCTAACAGTTTAGCATGGTTCATTGGACAATTTTTATTTTTTGTGGTTTGATATATTTCTCAGGTACTATAAGCAATAGGGCTACTACGTTTTGTGAATGGAAGGATTGTAAGGTGTATATGTCTGCCTAGCAGGGTTCATATAACCTTGACCTCATTTTCATGGTTCATTTGTCAATGTTAAGTTTTCATGGTTTTGTCAGTGTATTAGATACTATAAGCAATGGATCAATTACATTTTCCTTTTTTTTTCTTTAAAATTTTCCATTTTAAGTTGGTTATTTCTGATTTATATTTAAAAGCAAATAATAATGATATGGCAGGAGATACACACCAAACAGGATGTAAATTATTATATAATAAGTATTGTGCAATAGCAAGAAATTTTCAATTGCACAGTATTGCGCAATAGCAAGAAATCTTCAATTGCACAGTATTGTGCAATAGCAAGAAATATCCAATAGCACAATATTGCACAATAGGAAGAAATTGTCAATTGTACAGTATTGCACAATAGCAAGAAATATTCAATTGCACAGTATTGCGCAATTGCAAGAAATATTTAATTGCACAGTATTGTGCAAAGAAGATAATTTGTATAAATTGCTTATTTCTTGACCAATTTCAATGGGGTTTTATTCTTGAATTCTTGGGGTTCTTTAATATGCTGAATCTAACCGTGTATTAAGTTTTTGGATTTTGGGCCCGTTTTAAATTGGTCCACATTGAGGTCCAAAGGGTCCAAAATTAAACTTTGTTTGATTTCATCAAAATTGAATTATTGGGGTTCTTTGATATACCAAATCTAACCGTGTATTTAGATTCTTAATTTTTGTCCCGTTTTCAAATTGGTCTACATTAAGGTCCAAAGGGTCCAAAATTAAACTTAGTTTGATTTTAACAAAATTGAATTCTTAGGGTTCTTTGATATGCTGAATCTAATCATGTATTTAGATTTTTGATTATGGGCCCAGTTTTCAAGTTGGTCCAAATTGGGGTCCAAAATTAAACTTTGTTTGATTTCAACAAAAATTGAATATATGGGGTTCTTTGATATGCTGAATCTAACCATGTATTTAGATTCTTAATTTTGGTCCTGTTTTCAAATTGGTCTACATTAAGGTCCAAAGGGTCCAAAATTAAACTTAATTTGATTTTAACAAAATTGAATTCTTAGGGTTCTTTGATATGCTGAATCTAAACATGTCTTTAAATTTTTGATTATGGGCCCAGTTTTCAAGTTGGTCCAAATTGGGGTCCAAAATTAAACTTTGTTTGATTTCAACAAAATTGAATATATGGGGTTCTTTGATATGCTGAATCTAACCATGTATTTAGATTTTTGATTTTGGGCCCCATTATCAACTTTGTCCAGATTGAGGTCAAAAGGGTCCAAAATTAAACTTTGTTTGATTTCAACAAAATTGAATATATGGGGTTCTTTGATATGCTGAATCTAACCGTGTATTTAGATTCTTAATTTTGGTCCCGTTTTCAAATTGGTATACATTAAGGTCCAAAGGGTCCAAAATTAAACTTAATTTGATTTTAACAAAATTGAATTCTTAGAGTTCTTTGATATGCTGAGTCTAAACATGTCTTTAAATTTTGATTATGGGCCCAGTTTTCAAGTTGGTCCAAATCGGGTCCAAAATTAAACTTTGTTTGATTTCAACAAAATTGAATATATTGGGTTCTTTGATATGCTGAATCTAACCATGTATTTAGATTTTGATTTTTGGGCCCGTTATCAACTTTGTCCACATTGAGGTCAAAGGGTCCAAAATTAAACTTTGTTTGATTTCAACAAAATTGAATATATGGGGTTCTTTGATATGCTGAATCTAACCATGTATTTAGATTTTTGATTTTTGGGCCCGTTATCAACTTTGTCCACATTGAGGTCAAAAGGGTCCAAAATTAAACTTTGTTTGATTTCATCAAAATTGAACTCTTGGGGTTCTTTGATATGCTGAATCTAACCATGTATTTAGATTTTGGATATTGGACCATAATAGGTGAATGTCCAATTTAAAATTTTTAAGTTCTTAGACCACATTCATTCTGTGTCAGAAACCTATGCTGTGTCAAATATTTAATCACAATCCAAATTCAGAGCTGTATCAAGCTTGAATGTTGTGTCTATACTTGCCCCAACTATTCAGGGTTTGACCTCTGCGGTCGTATCAAGCTGCGCCCTGCGGAGCATTTTATTTTCTTTTTTTCTTTCTGAAAATTGTTTGATCATCATGTTTAATATCCTTTTAAACTACAGAAAGATGAATTTTCAATACTTTTTGTAGGTTATAATCATATTTTGTAAGGCAGAAGTATCTCCATGTTAGTTCCATTTGATTGAATCTTAAATTTCCTCATGTATGTCTTTCATTTAAATAGTATTGATATGTGTGGATTCAAAGATATTTCTTACTTTGACAAAATACCGCTGCTCTTGTCTCCTTAGTGAAATCACATGTCAACAATTATAGAAAAATAATACTAGAGGAAAATATTTTGAGACATAATTATACAAAAAAAATAAAACAATTAAACCTACCTTTGGTTTATAAAATAAATATTGTCAATTCTGCTGATAAGATAGTAAGGCTTTTTATTATATGAAAGATGGAATGCTGTGTAAATGTTAATCGGTAAAATTTTATAAGATATGCAGTTTATACAGGGAAATAAAAAAACATGAATGTTTAATTTAAATACTGTATTTCAGATATTTATGAAAGAGTCACCCTATATGTTTTTGGAGAAATTTCTCTACATCAGAGAACAATCAGCCAGGAGATCGATGGCAACATGTATCTTTAAAATGTGGTCCAAAAAGAAAGCTGCTGAAGAATTAAAGGCAGTACAACGTAGAAAAAAAGTTGCACAACTACAAAGTGATATGGAAAAAGAAGCTGCAGAAAAGGAAATACAAGAAAGACGACAAGCTGAAACAAAAGTTTGTTCAGTAATTGTATATATATAATGACAAGCATTCAATTGCCTAATTAATAAGATGATGTGCATGAAATTGAAATTAAAACAAACAATTATTTGAATATTGAATAATTTTGAATTCTGAAAAATTACTTAGAAATTTCAAATGTAAACTAACCCAACTAAACAGGGTTAGCCTTGCACCCATGGCTGTGGTTCATTTTACTTTCACTGATATTACTGACTCCACTTATCCATGCGTGCATGGCTAACCCTCCTTAATTAGGTTAGTTTTCATCATACATTTTTTATCAATTTTCTAGAATTCAAAATTATTCCAGATTCAAATAATTCTTTGTATTAGGATTAATTAATTGACTTTTTACGACAACACCACCTATTACTGATCAAGTGGAAAGTTCCAGAAAATAAAATACCAAAGAAATATAATAATTTAGAAACAAATTATTGTTACCATTTTAATGTATGTATTTCTTGTTCATATTTTTTGTTATTATTGAAAAGAACATTTGTTTACATGTGTGTATACTATAAATTAATAATACTTAAAAAGAGTACAACAGGAATTACCAAAAATATTAAATCTATTGGTTTATTTGAATACTCATTATTTCAGAGGAACATTTCTGCTTCAATTGGTTCAACAACAAGTACTAGACTTGGAGCATCCATAGGATCAACATTAAGTTCTACACAAGGATCTTCTAGCTCAGATACTTCATCTTCTGGACGTGTTCAATTTGCTAGTTTGTCTCATACGAGAAAACCTGACGGAGGAACAAAGTCTATTCCAAGTCCATCAGATTATAGTGAATCATATGGGAATGAATTTGGGATCAGTGAACAAACTGGTATCAAACAACCTTGGGGTGGTCCATCTCATTCTGGAAAGAGTGGATCAGGACCATCAACTAAAGAAAAGGCCCCTCCACCACCCAAAAGGAGTCCACCCCAAGAAAAAAACATTTACCAGAAACAGAAAAGAAGAAAGAGTCAACAGCGTAAGTTATACTTTACATCCATTTCATCATTGAAGTGTAATTCAGTGGAAGAAGTGTTAGAGATAACATGAGCAAAAGTTTAGAATGAGGTACAACTATACCTTATTTTTATGCCCCCGCCGTAGCGGAGGGGGCATTAAGTTTTACCCTTGTCCATCTGTACGTCCATCTGTCCGTAAGTACATCCCAAAATTGGTTTCCATTTTCCAACTTTAGTTTGCCTCAACCAAATATTATGAAACTTATATACAATGCTTATAACCACAAAACACAGATCAATTTTGAATTTTGGTGGCGTCACTGTCACCGATCTAGAGTTATGCCCCTTTACAAATGGTAAAAATGCTGAATTTTTCATTTCCGTTCTCTAACTTTAGTTTGCTACAACTAAATGTTATGAAACTTATAAACAATGCTTATTACCACAAAACTCAGATCAAGTACAAATTGGGTAGCATCACTTTTACAGTTCTTCAGTTATGTCCCTTTATAACGTTACATGCAAGCGGGGGCATCATCTGTGTCCCATGGACACATTCCCCATTTTTTGCTATTGACCTAATAATTTATTCAACATGCATGACTATATTATTCAGTCATTACAAAGAATTATTTTAGAGAGATTTTATCTACCACAAAGACCTCATTGCAAACGTGTTTCGAAAGAATATCTCAATCTGATTGTATTTATGAATATATTCATTGGTGTATATCTTTCATCTTTCTTTTCTTTTATAGATTTTGGGATATCTTTGCTAACATTCCTCGAGAGAAGAAGTCAAAAGATGTCCATGAGAGAGGGAGTTTACGTTTCATCAAAGTGATCACATATGGTTTACTGTTCCTTGTGATGTTTGCATCCCTGGTCTTTCAGAAAATTAGTCTTATGTTACTTGCTAAACCCCAATATAGGGAATTTATTGCAAATAAAGGAGACTCTACAGCTATTCCTGATAATAGAGAATCAAAGTTTGTAAGTAGTTTCTTAAAGTCCAATATTTAAGCCATTGATTTTTTTGTTATCTTCTAGTAAAACTTTCTGTAGATACTTTCAGGTTAGTTATATATAAGTTTATAACCTACATATAATGGTAATTTATTGTGTGTTTGTACTACTATTCCAAAGCACCTATTAGGATAATTGAAATTTCCTATATTGCTTCATACTATCAACCTGTCTTTTGCCATGAGTGAAAATTTTTCATCTCTTGTTTAGTTGGAAGAAATTAATTCAAACAGTGACTTGAAAAGAATTTTGGCCTAATTTGTTTCATGAAAGAACAAAACCTCTTGGATTATGCACAGAGAGCAAATTTTACATCATAAATATTTCACAAGTATTAAAGTAATATTATGCTGGTATAAACACACTGGCTACCAAGTTAATGATACCCTTGGGGCTTTGCAGTCCACCAAAAGTTGCAAAGTTGTAGAAATACAAAATTATAAAATATCAAAAGGAGTATAGGACCATGATCATTCACCATAAAGGTTTTATGAAGAAAGACAGAAGATGGAGTAGTTTAATATGTACAGTAATACTTCTTTGCAGAGAGAAAAAGAAGAGGTATATAACAGTGCCAGATATTTGTTGCTGCTGTTAGCTGTGTGTATACCCTATGTATTGACATTTGTATTCAGTGTCTTGAAGACGTTGTTTGGAAATCTTGCTGTCCCAAGCAAGAGCACTATCATTATGGTAAGCTGTCAAGACTTTAAAGGACATCTGTCTCAAAAATAATGCCTAACTTTCTCTTAATGTAGTCCTAATAATATTTATAAAAAAATATTTGACTAACTCAGTTTTAGAGAATTTTATTGTACAGTCGAACCTCGTTATGTCAAAGTCGAAGGGATCAGACAAAAATATTTGACTTATTAGACGTTCGACTCGTCAGAGGTTGAATGTTTCTTCATAGATTTGGAATGAATGAAATATGGCATGCGATTTGTGTAAGCTAGATATTTTGAACAGTGTGCCTTTTTGGGAAGTTTGCTATAGCAATACTTTCGTAAGGCGTCGGCCTCAAACTTCCGGTGACAGACTATCGCAAATGTTCTGCTCCAAGATAATGTAGTACTGGTGTTTGAAAACTGATTCTGGGAAGATGCTTTTGAAATTTTGAGTCCTTTTGAAAAGATTACAGCTTGAAAAAAAGAAAAGAATGAATGTTCACCGACAAATCAGCTGAATTTAACTTTATTTTGAAAATGAGTATCATAAACACTACTTCTCGGATTTTCCATGCGCTGAAGAGAAAAGAAATCTACGCGAGACATCGTTTAATTCATGAATATTTCATGAATGAACATTTTCCCGCGCAATTTTTATTACGTACGATATTTACAAATGTTTATTATTAAATATAAAGTAAAAGCCCGAGTGTATCAAAAGAATCCTGTATGACTGACTTTACTGAATGCAACATGTGTATATTTTGACCAAGCCCTCGACTAATATACAAGTGATAAAAGTTTGATTGAGCAATTATACACAGGTGACAGAAATAATCAATAATCATATGGCTTATGTCACACACCAAGGCTGAGTAAAGGTAAATACTGGCTATGATAGAAAAGTGCATGTTTTTGTCAAAACATTGATCGGAAGGTTTTGATACCAAAAACATTTGAAAACTTTTAAATTCCGCTATTTAAATACTAGCTATTTCACATTCCAATGTGGATTTAAGGACCTTCACTCGTCCAGCATGCTCAGTCACATGGATCAAACTGACAGCTGAAAAACATTGACTCAACGACAGTTTGTACATATCACATCCTCCTCAGTGTTACTATTAACAATTACATTTGTACACAAATCGTGACTAGGATAAGGCAGATAAGTCAGCTTCTACTTAGAATAACTCACTGTATCAAGACAAGTGCTATAGCAATTATTTACATGATTAAATGATCTGTCCATGTAATAGCAAAATGACTTTCTTACTCTTAGTGCTAGTCCAAATAATTATGACACACCAATAATCTCAAATGTTATTGCCCCAATGCTAAATTTCACAGCATCAAGTATAAAATGTGTTACAGGGTTATAAGCACCTCTATGAATCTAGTGTTTATTAACTTTTTATTCCTGTCGTCATACTGCTATTGTTATGTCCCCACCGATGTAAGTTTTACCCTTTTTCTTCTGTAAGTATGTACATCCCTTACTTGTACATACGCGCGTACATCCAAAAATTGGTTTCTGTTCTCTAACTTTAGTTTTCCTAAACCAAATTGTATGAAACTTATACGCAATGCTTATTGCCACAAAACACAGGTCAAGTTGAATTTTGGTGGCATCGATTTTACAATACTAGAGGTATGCTCCTTAACAAATGGAAAAGTTGCTTGAATTTTTTGTTTATGATCTCTAACTTTAGTTTGTCTCAACCAAATGTTATGAAACTTATACACAATGCTCATTATCACAAAACACTGATTAAATTTGAGTTTTGGTGTTGTCAGTTTTACTGTGCTAGAGTTATGCCACTTTACAAATTTAAAAATTGTGATTGTTGTCGAGCCTTCAACATTTGTCAAAAAAGCGAGACATAGCTATCCTACATTGTGTCCACAAATATTCACTTTGTGGTTAAAGTTTTTGAAATTTTAATAACTTTCTTAAACTATCCTGGATTTGTACCAAACTTGGACAGAAGCTTGTTTATGATCATACGATAGTATCCAGAAGTAAATTTTGTAAAAAAAAAAATCCATTTTTTCAGTATATTACTTATAAATGGACTTAGTTTTTCTGCCAGGAAACATTACATTCGCACTGTGGCTAAAGTTTTTAAAATTTTAAAAACTTTCTTAAACTATCCTGGATTTGTACCAAACTTGGACAGAAGCTTGTTTATGATCAAAAGCTAGTATCTAGAAGAAAATTTAGTTAAAATTTTGTTCTTGTTTTTCCATATTTTACTTATTAATGGACTTAGCTTTTCTTCCAGTTAACATTACATACAGTCTGCAGTTAAATTTTTTAAAACATTTATTAGATTCATAAACTATCCTGGATTTTTACCAAACTTGGACAGAAGCTTCTTACAATCAAAAGATAGTATAGAGAGGAATATTTTTATTTAATTTTTTCCTCATTTTTGTTGAGCCTACAATTAACAGCAAAAGTAGGCGAGACACTGGGTTCCATAGAACACATACAAATTTTTTTTCAATTCCGTGCTCTAACTTTAGTGTGCCTCAACCAAATGTTACGAAACTTATACACAGTACTTTTAACCACAAAACCAAGATCTAGTTTGAATTTTGGTGCCGTCATTTTACTGTTATGGTTAGGGTTATGCCAAGTTACAAATGGAAAAAAATACTATAAAATCACAGGCCCTAGATATGGCATGGGCACATAAAGAAATTAACAGAGCTTATTGTATATTTGATTATTTTAGAACAACAGTTTAAGGTTGCAATAGAGAATATCAAAATTTTATGTGACAAACATATGACAAAAAGTGATTTTTGATAATTGCTGAAAAGAAAATGGTTTAGTTAAAAACATCAAAGCTGTGATTAAATACATATTTGAAATAATACACTTCTATAACCTATTTGAAATAATACACATCTACAGTTGCAAACTTCCCCGAGGTGCTATCCAGCACTTTGATTTTGATATAGCACTTTATGAGTGTGTATTCAATCTCCATATTGTTTGTTCCCTCAGTAAATTTAAACACACAAGGACAGACACAAAACATTCACAAGTAGAATCAAAATACAAATATTTACAAAGTTCAGTCCTTTTAATTATGAAATCACTCGCGGAATGAAACAAGTTCAGAAAGATTTCTGATGATTGAAGGTCGTCTTCTTTGCATTCAATTATTATAAATAAATCATAATTATAGTCATCTTGTTACTTATTGTAGTTAATGAATTTTTACTCTAACGATTCATTTAAACTCGGTTTGGGTCATTTAAATTTGTTTTGTTTTTATGTCAGGTAAAATCTGTTCAACACAATAGAGTTACGTGTGGATGATCAGCAAAGGTGTTAATAACAGTCACCATAAACATGACATTGTAACTGTTATACAAACCAGTATGTTTACACAGCTTTAATCTCTTTTGAAAATGATTAGGTTGCATAAGAAATACATCCGATTTGAATTGTTATCATTAAGTCTGCATCTTAAGAAATTTCTTACTTTATAACTTTGAGACATCGGGTCAATTAACATGAATTTTGCATCGACGGGTCCATATAACTTACTTGACTTAAACAAGTATTTGAATCAACCAAGTTCAACTCATCGGAGGTAAATATACATTGATCCAATGGGAATTTTATCGTGACTGAGAAATTACTTCGACTCATCTGATTTTTTGACACAACCTAGTTCGACACAACAAGGTTTCGACTGTATTAGGCTATTCTCTCAAAAATTATAAAACATAGACTGAATCTGTAAACAGCAAAAAGGATAAGTAATACAAGAACTAAAATCATCCAATATGACCTAAAACATCAATTAACTTTGTATTTGAGTTAGTATACCCCTACTAAAGGAATGGGGGCTATATTGTAATCCTCTTGTCTATCTGTAAGTCAAACTAATATTTCTGTTACACTATAGAACAAAATGACTACATATTTGGTCAGCAGCTTGCCAGTGATGTATTGTAACATGGTAGCACTTTTCAGATCAGTTAGACACTCACTTCCTGTTTTTTGATGCTTTGAAATTTTTAATATGTTGAAAAAATCAAATATTTTCAAGAGCTTAGGAAGCAGCTGGACAGTTATAAGTTTAAATGAGTGTGCACACGGACATCTACTGGTTGTCAATACTGTGAATAACAAGTTGGGGTATGCCTACTCAGGCTACTGGTCAACATATGCAACTTCTTTTTGCCCGCAAATGATAGTTATTGACAAATTTCAGAGTTTTTATATGACCGCAAAAAATTTTTGCGGTCGTATTTTGGTATGACGTTGGCGTCGTCGTCGTCCGAAGACACATTGGTTTTCGCACTCTAACTTTAGTTTAAGTGAATGGATCTCTAGGAAATTTTACCATAAGGTTCAATACCACAAAAGGAAGGTTGGGATTGATTTTGGGGTTATGGTACCAATAGTTAAGGAATTAGGGGCCAAAAGGGCCAAAATAAGCATTTTGTAACTTCCAGACAATAACTTGTGTGTAAGTGTATGGATCTCTCTAACATTGTACCACAAGGTTCCATATCACAATGGGAATGCTGAGATTGATTTTGGGGTAATTGCCTCAAAATTTTAGGAATAAGGGCCAAAAAGGGCAAAAATAAGCATTTTCTAGTTTCAGGACAATAATTTGTGTGTAAGTGTATGGATCTTTCTGAAATTGTACTACAAGGTTCCATATCACAAAGGAAAGCTGGAATTGAGTTTGGGGTAATTGCCTAAATGTTTAGGAATTAGGGGCCAAAAGGGGCCAAAATAAGCATTTTTCTAGTTTCCAGACAATAACTTGTGTTCAAGTGTATGGATCTCTCTGAAATTGTACTGCAAGGTACCATACCTCAAAGGAAGGCTGGGATTGAGTTTGGGGTGATGAATCATAAGGGGTTCTAAAATTTGGGGGATTTTTTTTTCCTTTTTTTCTTTAAAATTTTCCATTTTAAGTTGGTTATTTCTGATTTATATTTAAAAGCAAATAATAATGATATGACAGGAGATACACACCAAACAGGATGTGTAAATTATTATATAATAAGTATTGTGCAATAGGAAGAAATTTTCAATTGCACAGTATTGCACAATAGCAAGAAATCTTCAATTGCACAGTATTGTGCAATAGCAAGAAATATCCAATAGCACAATATTGCACAAAAGCAAGAAATTGTCAATTGTACAGTATTGCGCAATAGCAAGAAATATTCAATTGCACAGTATTGCGCAATTGCAAGAAATATTCAATTGCACAGTATTGTGCAAAAGAAGATACTTTGTATAAATTGCTTATTTCTTGACCAATTTCAATGGGGTTTTATTCTTGAATTCTTGGGGTTCTTTAATATGCTGAATCTAACCGTGTATTAAGTTTTTGGATTTTGGGCCCCGTTTTTAAATTGGTCCACATTAAGGTCCAAAGGGTCCAAAATTAAACTTTGTTTGATTTCATCGAAAATTGTATTATTGGGGTTCTTTGATATGCCGAATCTAACCGTGTATTTAAATTCTTAATTTTTGGTCCTGTTTTCAAATTGGTCTACATTAAGGTCCAAAGGGTCCAAAATTAAACTTAGTTTGATTTTAACAAAATTGAATTCTTAGGGTTCTTTGATATGCTGAATCTAAACATGTATTTAGATTTTTGATTATGGGCCCAGTTTTCAAGTTGGTCCAAATCGGGTCCAAAATTTAACTTTGTTTGATTTCAACAAAATTGAATATATGGGGTTCTTTGATATGCTGAATCTAACCATGTATTTAGATTCTTAATTTTGGTCCCGTTTTCAAATTGGTCTACATTAAGGTCCAAAGGGTCCAAAATTAAACTTAGTTTGATTTTAACAAAATTGAATTCTTAGGGTTCTTTGATATGCTGAATCTAAACATGTATTTAGATTTTTGATTATGGGCCCAGTTTTCAAGTTGGTCCAAATCGGGTCCAAAATTAAACTTTGTTTGATTTCAACAAAATTGAAGATATGTGGTTCTTTGATATGCTGAATCTAACCATGTATTTAGATTTTTGATTTTGGGCCCCGTTATCAACTTTGTCCACATTGAGGTCAAAAGGGTCCAAAATTAAACTTTGTTTGATTTCATCAAAAGTTGAACTCTTAGGGTTCTTTGATATGCTGAATCTAACCATGTATTTAGATTTTGGATATTGGACCATAATAGGTGAATGTCCAATTTAAAATTTTTAAGTTCTTAGACCACATTCATTCTGTGTCAGAAACCTCAGAAACCTCTGCTGTGTCAAATATTTAATCACAATCCAAATTCAGAGCTGTATCAAGCTTGAATGTTGTGTCCATACTTGCCCCAACTGTTCAGGGTTCGACCTCTGCGGTCGTATCAAGCTGCGCCCTGCGGAGCATTTTATTATCAGTTATCTAGAAAAATTATAGTAGTTAGATGGAAACTACAAACAGAAAAAAATATTAGCAATACAAAATCTACAAATATACCAAAATGTTAAAATGTGAATATAGCATGACATGAAAAAATTATTCATTTGTATATACTGATATCTTTGAGATTTTGAAATAGTTTTTTTAGTCACGTCTAAAGTTGATATTATTTTAGGTTACGTTCATGGAATGTGCTCACTCTGTAGGACTGAGTTATCTGGTCTTCAAATATTTAGGAGAAATGCATTCAGCTCGTGGAATCATGGTTATGAGTGCAACTTGCATTTTGCCTAGCATTCTAAAACCTTTTTTTGCCAAAGATGATTCAACCCCTAGAAGAAATTTCAGAATTTTCAAGAGAATCCTAGGATTTGCCGCCGATTTAATGGCAATAATTGCACAGATATCTGTTATACCTGTCGTCATCAACAATGGCTTTCTTTTAGAAAGAGTGGAACCATCCAAAGAATGGGAGACAGTACTTGAAGTTGTATTTTGTTTGCTTCTTTGTTCATTTTCATGGTGGGAAAATTTTATGGATGATCGAGCATTTGGTTCCAGTCGTAGTTTCCTACAGCAATTTGTACTTAAGATAAAATTTGATTTACAAGAAAGTCGACCAATTGTTACAACAGTTACATCATTATTTAAAATAGGGCTTACCATAGCAATGGCGTATGTTTTACGTGATGGAAGGAATATGGATGTATCCGCTGCCATGTCCACCCTCACTGATGACAGATATGAGAATGTTTTACCAGAAAAATGGTATGAGCATTACAACTACATTAAAGATTACACATCTATAATATGTATAACAATTGGATCATATCTGGCTTACTACGTTTCTTACACAATATGTAAACTCCGGATGCAAGTTGTGTCATTTTCAATGGCAGCCTTATTGTCCACTCCAGTTGCTGTAGGAATCGTAGTTCTCGACTGTGAATATCAAATCTTAGAGGCCTTCACAAAGGAACAATTATATTGTTATCCTAAACAAGCTACAGATTCATATGGTGATTCACACTGGTACCATTTCTTACTGGGGTTGCTCTGGTTGATTTCAGCCTACTGGATAGCAAAATATATCTGGTTCTCTAAGCAAGAAAGATTGGCAAAGATTGATAGGTATGCTTATTTTTCTATTGTTAAGGCAGAATCTTTAATGAATTATGTATTGTTTATGTAATGGACAAAAATATTCAGTGATAAATTGTCACCATTGGATAACTGTGTAAATGTTCCTAACAATATTTTCCTTGAATTAAGGTTAATGTATTTTAAAAATGTTTGTACTCCCTATTACTTGAATATTGTTAGATTTGATCTTTACTTTGGTGAAAAATAAATCATATCAGCATTAATAATTGGAAGAAGACATTCAGTTTAAATGATTTTTATAATAAAAAATATGATAGCAACAGATTATAAGTAGATTTTCAAGATATTTGAATTCAAACTGCTTGAATTTCACTTTTCAAAGGTTGGAAAAATAGGTTTTTAATTCTTCTTTCTTTTCCAATAACATACTTCTGTATTATTATTTACTATTTTACAGATTGTTTATAAACCCACTGTACTGTAGTGTTTTATTAGAACAACATTTACTTATGAACAGAAGACGACACAACAAAAGGATTAGAAGAGAGTTTGAAGGTGACAAGGAATCTTACAGGTTAATACATTAATTTTATGTAAAACTGTGAAAATGTTCCAATTAGTTCAATTTTGACTTTCATCAATAAAATTGAATAAGTACTATTTTTTCAATTAATGGGGGGATATAATGGCTCTTATCATGAAATTTATTGAGAATTCATCATTTGTAAATTTTAATTTCTGTCAACCTTATAAGCTGTTGTATTTATTATTAGGTTAAGCAACGATGATTCAAAACATGCAGCAGGCACTGATAGGTCAAAAATGAAGAAGATACCTCCAATGATATATGCTTGTGCCACAATGTGGCATGAAAACAGATTAGAAATGGTGCAAATATTGAAGTCTTTGTATAGGTATGTCATTATGAAATCTATGGCGCTACCATGGGTTTATAAGATAATATCATATATTGTATATTTATAGCAAGCCGTTTAACTATTTATTCTAACTTCAAGATATCTAATAAACTTCATAAGATATCTCTATGTAGTGTATAAGATATCTTATATAGTTTATAAGATATCTCATATAATTTATAAGATATCTCATATAATTTTCTTTATAAGATATCTTATAAATTATATTAGATATCTCATATAATTTTCTTTATAAGATATCTTATAAATTATATTAGATATCTTATAAACTATATAAGATATCTTATAAACTTTATGAGATATCTTATAAACTTTATGAGATATCTTGTAAACTTTATGAGATATCTTATAAACTTTATGAGATATAAACTTTATGAGATATCTTATAAATTTTATGAGATATCTTATATAAAAAAATATTTATTAGATATCTTATAAATTTTAGAAGATATCTTATAAAGTATATAAGATATCTCAGAAAGTATATAAGATATCTTATGAAGTATATAAGATATCTTATAAAGTATCTTATATATTATATGAGATATCTTGAAGTTAGAATAAAAGTAAAACTGCTTGCCATATATATTGTTTTTTTTTTAAGTTAAATCTTCACTTTGTTTGTGGCACCTACAAAAATGTGAAAAGTTTACCCCATTTAAATTTCCCTGCCTAATCCTAGATTTATAGATGTTTAAATGATTCATATATAAAACTGTTAATTATCAAGTTTACATGAAATTGATATGTAAACTCATTTAACCCTAAAGGTGAAATAACATTATATATAAAATCAGTCTTTTGTGTTGATCGGCAGATCACAAGAGTATGCAAAATTAATTTAGATCTCTTTTTCATAATAATTGAATTGGCTAATCGTACATGTCATACATATTGGCAACACAGCAATCAGTGACATGTTCATTAATGTTAATGTTAACATCTATTGATTGTTGTTATAACCCAAACATTTGGAATATAATGTAAAAATTAGATTAAAATAAATCACATTTAACTGATATATTCTTTCAAAATGCTCTGTTATACCAGCACAAAAATTATAAAATCCTTCATTTTTAACAATGATGCAATGAACCTAATTTAAACAACTAGTGAAAGATCTCTGAATTATGTGTATTTTAGTTTGTAAAACACCTATTAATTTGTAATTGATTATCTGTCAGTCAATCAATTTTAACATCTTTAACAATACAATACAGTAATTTTTTCAGGTGTATTTTCCCATTCAGCGAACATTTCTCCTGTATTAAAGATTTTATAAAGTCTCAGAACTATTTTCCTAATACTTGTAGTTTAAAGGTCTGGTTGGCTTGTTTGCTTTATTAGGGTCTTTCCACTCCGTTGGGAAAGACCTTATTGTTTTTCTAATGTTTTTTTTTTTTTAAGGTCTTTCCACTCCGTTGGGAAAGACCTTATTGTTTTTCTAATGTTTTTTTTTTTTTTTTTTTTTCTTTTTTTTCTTCCAGCATTATTTTTACATGGCCTCCCCTCGTTTCTATTGGAGTTATCAAGACCAAATATGGACCATCGATAGACCTCATCATGAAGTATTACCAGATGAGGCTGTGTAGGATTTCATCATCCCCTTTAGAAGTTATCTTCCTTTTATTGTTTTTTTTCGACATGGCCCCCCCTCGTTTTTAAAGATATCATGACCTTATTTGAACAATAGGTAGATCTCATCATTATGTATTACCATATGAGGCTGTGTAGGATTTCATCATCCCCTTTGAGAGTTATATCCCCTTGAAGCAATTTCTTTTATTTGCATTTTCTTAAAAAGTATTAGAGATTGAATCGAATTGAAAATGGCAGCTTCTACAAGAACTGATGGCAGTGTTAATAAACATAAACAATTAGTCTGTTATCAACCCTTATAAGGAGTTATTTCCTTTAAAATTATACACAATTTTGAAAATTCTATTTCGAGAAAACGGAAGTCGAGAGACTTGAGACCTTCACCAATAATCTTTAATTCATGTGACCTTTAATTTGCACCCAAAGTCAAAGGTCACTGAGTGCAAAAAAATTACGCCCAATTTCAAGCTTACATATTAAGAAAACGATAAGAGTTTGCTGCGTACATACTGTGTATAAAATGTTCCTCTGGACGAGCTCTACATTTTATACATTAAGCTCAAATCTGTCCGACCGTCTGTTCAAAAGTTACAACGAGATAATTCTTAAAAGTATAGTATTGTGTGCATATCTTTTAAAGGTTACAGATATCAACCTACTATAAATTGCAAAATTATCAGTAGTTTAAGGCCTTCAATTTGAGGTCAATGTCAGGTTATGATGAAATTTTACCTTGACCTTCAAAGTGTACTATGACCTTGACCTTGTAATATTTGAAAGGCCAATATGGTCCTGAGTTGAACGGTGGTAGTCCCATATCTCTCGACTTGGTTCTCAAGTTTGGTATTGCATCATATATTTGATGATTCATTGTGACCTTGATGAACTTTGGAATTGTCCCAAATTTTTGTCTACAATGTTGTCCTTTAACTGCAGATCATTTATCATTGAACAGATTTGAAATATCTATTGTTGTTTTAGAGATAATGTAGTTTGAAATTTTATGACGGAGGCATGTATTTCTGAATCAACAGCAGCTTTCCACCTGAAATTTTCAGAAATTGAAGACTTAAACATGGTTATATGTTTGACTAATTACCAAAACTTTCAATGAAAACTCAAAAAAATCAATTTTAAATTTTCATCTTTACATTGACTTTGTAAGTTTCATAAGTTCTATTTATATAATTGATATTGCATCATTTTGGCACTTTGCCAAATGCGGTTATTATATATATCAAATTGAACGTCTAAATGAGCTCTGCTCAAAAATGAAAATTTTAAACCCCTTTTTCATCCCAGTTGGAAGGGTGGGGTCATTTAGTGCAAAAAATTCAAACTTCTCAGATGGTTAGGTTGTTGCATATCAAATGAAAGTCCATAAAGCGTACATTTCAAATATCAAATTGACGTCCGCAAAAAATGGGTTGGGTGGGGTCATTGAGTGCAAAACATAAATTTTCTTTTAATATAAGGTTGTTGTATATCAAATGAAAGGTCATAACGTGTACATTTCAAATATCAAATTCCTGTCCTCCAAAAATGAGTTGGATTGGGTTATTAAGTGCAAAAATCAAACTTTTTAGAAGATGGTGTTGTCGCATATCAAATGAAAGATCATCAAGTCGACATTACATATATCATACTTTTGATCTCAAAAACGTAGGCAGATGGGGTCATTAAGTGTAAAAAACGAAAAGTTTCAGAAGTATGCTTGTCGTATATCAAATGAAAGGTCGTAAAAAGTACATAACGAAAACATCACTTTTACAGGAAAGACCTTTCAATTGTTTTACAAACAATTGAGATACTAGTTTATATAAATGTTTGCTCAAGCATTGTAATTAAGATTGACATCTGCAATCAGTAGATAGGCAGGGCTTCAGCTTGTATACATTATATATACTTAAATGTGATTGGATGTTAAGTATAATGCAAAGTATAATGTATACAAGCTGAAGCCCCGCCTATCTATTGATTGCAGATGTCAGTCTTAATTACAATGCAAACATTTATACAAACAAAGCAAGCAAGCCAACCAGACCTTTAAACTATGAGCATAAGAAAATAGCTCTTTAAATGATCTCTTTAATCTAATTAAATGCACATTGAAATAGTGTGTCTATAGTTTGTGATTAGGTCTAGTTTATGGTGAACCACTAGTGGTAGGTCAATGATATTTGGTATGCAGTTGTAATAGCATTGGCACAATTCATTTCCATGGATATTATTTGGCCCTGCCCCCTCAGTCATGGTCTATTGACTTTGAAACTTTTGCTTAGTTTACATGTATTAGTTTGTGATTAGGTCAGTTTATAGAAAACAACTAGTGGTAGGCCAATGATATTTGCTATGCAGTTGTATTAGCATTGGCACAACTCATTTCCACGGATATTATTTGGCCCTGCCCCTCAGTCATGGTCTATTGACTTTGAAACTTTTGCTTAGTTTACATGTATTAGTTTGCGATTAGGTCAGTTTAGGTGGAAACAATTGGGATAGATCAATGATATTTGGTATGCAGTTGTATAAGTATTGGCATATATCATTTCCATGGAGATTATTTGGCTCCGCCCTCTCAGTCATGGTCTATTGACTTTTAAACTTTTGCTTAGTTTACATGTATTAGTTTGTGATTAGGTCAGTTCAAGGGGAACCATTAGTGGTAGGCCAATGTTAATTGGTATGCAGTTGTATAAGCATTAGCACGTCTCATTTCCATGGAGAATATTTGGCCCGCCCCCTCAGTCATGGTCTATTGACTTTGAAACTTTTGCTTAGTTTACATTTCCATTGAGATTATATAGCCCCCCTCATCATGGTTCATTGACTTTGAAACTTTTACATAGTTTACGAGTTAATGTTTGTGTTTAGGTTTGTTTAAAGGGAACCACTTATGATAAGTCAATGGTATTTGGTATGCAGTTGTATTAGCATTGGCACATCTCATTTCCATGGATTGGTTAGCCATGTACCTTTAGTCATTGTTCAATGACTTTGAATATTTGCATAATTTACATGTTAAAGTATTGCTATTTTAATTTCAACATTTGCATTACTGTCGTTTTTATTAGATGAATACCAATTTTCGTGGCTTTCGTGGGTACAGGTGAACCACGAATTCAAATGCTCAAAGAATTACAAATTTTCTATAGGCTTTGTATGCAGACATTTCCAAAACCACGAAATCAAATATCCATGAAAATTGATACCCACAAAAATAAATGAATCCACAGTAACAGAATTACGAAAATTTTCTATTGTGATGTCACAAAAAAGGAGAACATGCCTGATGAGGTCACATATAAAAAAACCCCATCTTTTTGCAGGTCAGTGAAAAAAGTTTGTTTACATACATGACATATTGTCTCTAAATCTTTAGAGAAATAGATTCCACAACATAATCTCGTGGAATATGATATTTCTCGACTCACATTTTAAATTTAACTGTCTGGAGTGGAGAAATTTTACTCTTTATGCACTGGTAGAATAGTTCTTAAACAACCTTTGTTATTAAATTGGCTTTTCAGAAAATCTGATTGTAAATTTATTTTCAGCAATTCATTAAAGCCATCTTCTGAAACAAAACAAAACAACAGAGCATTTTAGATATAATTACTGGAACTAAGATGAGATGATTAAAGCTGTTAATTTTCTCCTTGACAACTTTTCTTTGATACCTTTTGGCAATAAATATAAAGTAAGGAGATATGGTATGATTGTCAATGAGACAACTATCCACCAAAGTTCAAATGAAAATGATGTAAAGTTTATCAACAGGTTGTAAATATTATTTCTATGGGCACCAATTGTGTCCCTCTAATAGCAGATTTGTTCTTGTTTTGTCTATTTCATGTGATAGATACATGAATAACACTTAACATTACTATGATGATGTTTTTGATTTAGAATATTAGAAATTCTCTAAATATACTTCAGAAATTTACCCAGGGATCCGACTGTAAATAAATCTAGTATGTAACACAATAAATGTCCTTTTCTTGATTTGGATGTTTCAGTTTTAAAATTAGAAACTCTATACTAAAACTTACAACAAAACAGATTATCTGCCATTCCCTATTTTTAATTTTTCCTTAATGGACAGAGATGTTTCTTTGTGCCCTTAGGGTTTGTATGATGTATAACTTGTTTATTACACGATATTTTAGATTTCAATGAACGTAATATTTGTGTGAACAAGATTTTTGTAGAATTTTGTGTTACAATGTATTACAATTTAACATTATTTTAAGGGTGTACAAGCCATGAAAAGGAAATAGTTTTAATAAAATTTGATTGCATAAGTATCATGCATAGATTTAAGATTGATTCTTCAAATTGAAGAAAATTTAAGTGCTTTCTTCCTAAACGGCATCAGATCCTCTTTATATGGTTCACTCTGAATGTAAATGCAAATATACTCAAAATTGTACTTAATTTATTTATCAACATTATGTCTATATTTCGTGGGAATTATTTAATCAATGTACAAGAATGTATATGAGGACAATAAAAGTATAGAAAAGAAATAGTGAAAATCATTCAACTACAATGTACTAGTAAAATAACAATTAATTAGATTATAGATATGAAGAACAGATAAATTATTATTTATACACACAATATTGTCTTTGTAGTTGTGTATGGTGTAAATTTTGTGCTGTGTTAATTGTTGTCCCATAATGTAAACATTGAAGGTTTCTATTGGTGGTGTTTTATTATCAGTAATTGTCTCCTGGTATGTAAATATGCATATAATTTTCTGTTTGTATGGTAATGAAACAAATCCTTATAGATCCAATCTTTTCTTAGTTCTGATGTAACTCTCTTGATAGCCAAACTCAAATATAATATCACAATCCACAAAGTCCCCAATGGTGAGTTTTAAGTCAAAAGTAAATTGTAATAAGTTAAATTTTTATAAACTCACCATCAGTGAAATTGAGCATTATGTATCTAAACCATCTCCTAATAATGAAATGTTAGCACAAGTGATAAAGGGGTATCTGTGTGTAAACCAAAACATAGTCCCAATAAATCATACTGGCTCAAAGCAGACAGAACTTTCATATAAATAATATTTATTAATACAATAAATTCAATAACAAAATATTTTGGCCCTTGAGAAACACTCAGCATAATTAAGAATTTAGGAGTTCCTGCCGAGCAAGTCAAATTGCAACCTGTAGTGTGAGGAAGAACCTGCCTGCCCGACAATACGCCAGCCGGGAATGTGAAGCGAGGGTCTCCACGAAGGGATGAGACTAGGCGCCTCATCTGCAGCCGGGTGTGCAAGGTCTGCATGGGGATAGCCCATGTGGTGCTATTACAAGTAGTAAGTAGCAGGGTCTATCAATCTGGCGCTAGAATAAATTTGATAAAATTTCCCGAAATGCTTGGGGATGAATGAAATTTTAGAAATGACCAGTGATAAAATTCCATCAAGGAAAACAAGTAATAAAATAAAAAATATCACTGGTAAAAGCTGAGATGTTTCTCATGTCATGAACATTATTGAAGGTGTTTGGAAGGGGTTGGTGGGTGGTAAATTGAATTCTAGCACTGTAAAACTGTCAAGTTCAACTTAGTTTGACTGCTTTGAACCAAGAAACTGATTGCACCAAGACCATGCATATGGCTTAACACACAGATTTTTTGGGTACATCAATCATCTAGTGGGAGGAGACTGAAATCACTGACCTTCAGTTTATATATACTAATTAATGTGTAATTATTTTTATGAGACTGAAATTACTCTGCTTTTCATCACACACAGTGAATAATTGTAATATGTATCTGATTAAGAATAGATTAGTATGTCCCCTGGTGAGATTGCAGTGTAACTTCAAAGTGTCAAATGCCAGAGAAATTAATCTCAAGATGTAGCAAGTGGTCTGTGTATTATAATTAAATGTATCCAAGATGTCAGCATGTTTACTGAAAGATTAATGATCAAAGTTGGCTGAAATATTATTTGTATAAACATTACTTATATTACATATAAGTAACCTATTTATACACACAATATTGTCTTTGTAGTTGTGTATGGTGTAAATTTTGTGCTGTGTTAATTGTTGTCCCATAATGTAAACATACTTTTTGAAGGTTTCTATTGGTGGTGTTTTATTATCAGTAATTGTCTCCTGGTATGTAAATATGCATATAATTTTCTGTTTGTATGGTAATGAAACAAATCCTTATAGATCCAATCTTTCTTAGTTCTGATGTAACTCTCTTGATAGCCAAACTCAAATATAATATCACAATCCACAAAGTCCCCAATGGTGAGTTTTAAGTCAAAAGTAAATTGTAATAAGTCAAATTTTTTATAAACTCACCATCAGTGAAATTGAGCATTATGTATCTAAACCATCTCCCTAATAATGAAATGTTAGCACAAGTGATAAAGGGGGTATCTGTGTGTAAACCAAAACATAGTCCCAATAAATCATACTGGCTCAAAGCAGACAGAACTTTCATATAAATAATATTTATTAATACAATAAATTCAATAACAAAATATTTTGGCCCTTGAGAAACACTCAGCATAATTAAGAATTTAGGAGTTCCTGCCGAGCAAGTCAAATTGCAACCTGTAGTGTGAGGAAGAACCTGCCTGCCCGACAATACGCCAGCCGGGAATGTGAAGCGAGGGGTCTCCACGAAGGGGATGAGACTAGGCGTCTCATCTGCAGCCGGGGTGTGCAAGGTCTGCATGGGGGATAGCCCATGTGGTGCTATTACAAGTAGTAAGTAGCAGGGTCTATCAATCTAGCGCTGGAATAAATTTGACCAGTGATAAAATTCCATCAAGGTCCAAAAACTCAGATGGTTACAGATGAGTGCCCCCAAGGATTTTGGATAATTATACCTTCAATAATGTCATGAGAGTAAAAAAATATTAAAATTTAAAAAAAGATAATATACATGTACACAAACAAGACATACTATTTACAATATAGTGTAAATGAGATGCCATAAAAATAATATTCAATATTCAAAGTTTCAAACATGATAATACTATAAAAATGATATTCAATATTCAAAGTTCTAACATGAGAATGCTATAAAATGATTAGCAGTAATTCAATGATGAGATTACTATAAAGATTATTATCAGTAACTCAATGATGAGAATGTTATAAAATGGTATTCAATATCAAAGTTTTTGAACTGAGAGCTACACTAGATTGATTCATATAGATTTTGAACATCATGACAGATGCATTCAGTTTGTAATTCAGAGAGCAAGAAACTGCCTGTATGGCAATATGCCAGTTTGGGAATGCGGAGCGAGGGTCTCCACAAGGGCTGAGACTTGGTGTCTCATCTGTAGCTGTTAGTGTGCTAGGTCTGTTAGGATAGCCCATGTGCTAGTAGATTAGCAAAGGTCTATCATAACTGGTACTGAAATACAGGCATCTTCCTATACCTATGATAATGCTATAAAAGTATATTTAGTATTCAAATATGATAATTTTTTCTAAAAGATTTTTATAGATAATGCCAATGTTCAGTTATGCAGTTAATAATAATTCTTTCGCATGCCTGAAGCTCTCATCATTGAATACATGTTATATGCAGTTATATATTTAATAATTCTTATGATGTGTTTTCTAAAGTTCAAGTACACAGCTATAAAGAACTGTTAGATTCTGGAGTGGTATTGACTGTTTGTATGTACTGCTGTCTCCAATGTCATGAATGTGAACATTTGGTGTGTAAACATAAAAAGCTGAAATGCATTTATACTCTACTGTAAACATCACTGTATTCCAAAATATAAATAACTTTAACATAGTAAGTTTCAACAGTAAATTCTCCACTGTGTATAAATCAATAATATCTATGTTCATTGTAACTGTCTCTGCTATTGTAAAAAGTGGTGTTAAAAACACCTGTCTAAAACATAATACAATCTCTATAATATCTTTAAAGTAATCGGCAAACTGTACAGTTCCTTGGTCATGTTGGTTCATGTAGTTTGCCATATTTTAAATGCAAAGTAGTCTGTCTATTAAAAAAGTGTATGTTGTCAGATTCTAAGGATTCAAGTATGCTTGAAATAGCAACGTCCCAAGTAAGTTTACTATTTGGTTTGAAATCAAATACTTCTGGACTCGTTCGGCACTGATGAGGCTGTAATGCTGCCTTGTAGTCAATATGCTAAACCAGGTATCCTACATGTTCTGTTTGAATATTTGGAGAAGTAATGTCCACCCAGTTAACAAATCTGAACATACTCTTGGGTCCATGTCGAAATACAGAGGTTCTATTAACAAAATATGGTAGTCATGTCTGTTGTAATCCTGTTTATACATCAGAAATTCTGAACTTGATAAATGTGAGACTAGTTGCTGATTGTGCTTTAAACCACAGATGAAAGATGAAATATTGTTAAAGATTATCCAACTGGTGATACTATGATTAGCATACTGCCAATGTTCATGTGAATATATAGGTATGACTGAGCTCCAGTTGAACAAAAGTAAAGTTGAATAATAAGGTCTGGAAATAATTGTTCGTCCCATTGACATATAATTCTAGCTGTAGCCACATCTTAGGTAAAATGAAGAACTTGATAGTGTCTTATGTCTTTGATTGTAAATCTGATGAACGTAATGTGCATACAGGAGATGCAATCTGTCTCCATTTCCTCAGTGTTTAGATATGCAAATAAAGAAAAAAGAAAGTTGTCAGTAATAGGCGATATCAAAAGCTGTACTTATGTTAAACTATAAATATATATAAATTTATATGTAAAACAAACAGTTACTGTTTATCCATTTAGAATCATTTGAAATCTGATATAAGGATGTAGTTAGGTGAAATTAAAAGATCTGGAGTTTAAAATTTATACTCTAAACCAGAACTCATTAGTTCAGGGGGAAAAATAAGTTAAAAATTTATATAAAACATTGCATTATTTGGGTCTCAAATCGTAAAAAAAGAAATCTAAGATCTGTTTAACTTTGGAAAGAAATCTTTATGACCTATTGAAGTCTTATATACTAAGAAAGGAGGTGATATGAGGAAAATTATTTTACCCTGTATCATAGGAAAACCCCAAGAAGTCTGAGCACCTGACAAAAATTTAAACTTGACATGACTACATCCTTAGATTACACCATGTAAGTATTATAATGACTCATTTTACTTCCATGATTTAATACACTAAATGTCAACAAGTGTCATTTCTAACTTCTAAATCAGTAATGTATATTGAGATGCACAACGTCTGTAAAATGTATTTAAAATCTCCATATTATATACTTGATGCAAGGACTAGAGTATTCAACATGTATAAATATATTATATTATGTGATTGTCAGAAATTATTCTAAATTGAAAGAAAAAAAGAAAAATAAATATTAAAATTACTTTGCTCATAATGGCAGCTAGGGCCCTTTAATTTCTTTATCTTTGCTATCTTTAGATCATGAAACTACTTAATAATTTTCTGCATAGGTAGGGTACCACTATGTTATGACAACAACAAAAATCTTATAAGAGAGACAAATAAAAATAAATAAAATAAAACACTTTTATTCCAATAAAGATGATGAAAAAATCTATACTTAAGTATTTCATGAGGCTGTTTTCTGAATATGCATGTAAGATATATATAAAAGAAAGTGAAAATCAGATTATTTCTTTTATATAAACCAGTTAAATCTAGTCTAATTTGCCTGAAGTTTATAATTTTCAAAGAAAATCCCTGGCACAATACCTCTGTATATAAGAAATAAAAGTTCAATACAAAATACTTGCCTAGAACAGTTGTATAGATTGGTAAGGCTAGTGCATAAGCACTCCATGGAATGATGGAAATCTCTGTAAGGTCACAAATACATATGGATCTGATGATGTTAGATTCTGCTCTTTCACACAATACTCTCCGACACAGTTATCAATGTTATAAACTTCACAAGTATAAAACACACAATGCAATGCTGCTTTATGTAAATCATCCAAATTCAGATATATCCAAAATAAAATGTGATAAGGTACTACACAAGTTTTTAAACATTGAAAACTCAGCTGTGTATAGGTTAATAAGATCCGATGGTGAAAACAAAACAAAGTTCATGTACAAAGTATTACAAATCAGTATGGTAGCGGTTCAGTAATGCAGCCACATTGTGACAATGTGAAAGAAAAAAAAAATGAAGTCCAGTTGTAAAGTTGAAATAATAATAAATTGAATTCTAGCACTGTAAAACTGTCAAGTTCAACTTAGTTTGACTGCTTTGAACCAAGAAACTGATTGCACCAAGACCATGCATATGGCTTAACACACAGATTTTTTGGGTACATCAATCATCTAGTGGGAGGAGACTGAAATCACTGACCTTCAGTTTATATATACTAATTAATGTGTAATTATTTTTATGAGACTGAAATTACTCTGCTTTTCATCACACACAGTGAATAATTGTAATATGTATCTGATTAAGAATAGATTAGTATGTCCCCTGGTGAGATTGCAGTGTAACTTCAAAGTGTCAAATGCCAGAGAAATTAATCTCAAGATGTAGCAAGTGGTCTGTGTATTATAATTAAATGTATCCAAGATGTTAGCATGTTTACTGAAAAGATTAATGATCAAAGTTGGCCGGAAATATTATTTGTATAAACATTACTTATATTACATATAAGTAACCTATATAAATTATTATTAATTGTTTATATGTAATATATCCTATGTTATATTGTTCAGAGTTGATATGGACCAGTTTATAAGAAAACAGGCTGTTGATTTGTTCAGAGAACAGAACCCAGACGAAGAACCAGATCCAGAGGACTTTGAATATTATGAATTTCAAGGTTTGATTTTTAAGCATCTTATAATAAAACATGGCTTTGAATTTCAAAATACATTTTAAATACTTCACAAAAGTTCAAAGTATGATCCTACTTTTCATATTTTACTGTAAAAAGTATGAAAGAATTTGTGTTTTAACTTAACACAGGAACACTAAGGATTGTTGCCAAACATGAAACAATAACACAAATAGAAAAAAAGACATATACATGAACATAACATGTGACCAATTTTTTCTTAAAACATAGACAAAATAAGAAGATATAGTATGATTGCTAATGAGACAAATCTCCACCCGAGACCAAATGACGTAGAAGGTTAGCAACTATAGGTCACTTTACAGCCTTCAACAACCCATTCGGCATACTCAAAGCAAGCTATAAAAAGCCCCAAAATAACAAATTTAAAACATTTCAAATGCAGAAACTAATGGCCTGATTAATATACAAAACAATAAATGAAAAACAAATATGATATACAGCGATAAACGACAAGCACCGAATAACAGACTCCTGACTTGGGACAGGCACATACAGTGATGTAACAGCACAACATAAGAACAAACTATAAAAATCAGTCTACTTGAAATTGTTTTCACCTTTCTTGCTTTTCGCTAAATTTCTGATTTATGTATTGTTATAAAATTAGGAGATGAGGTATGATTGCCAATGAGACAACTGTCCATCAAAGTTCAAATAAAGTGGATGTAAGCAATTTTGTAAGTTTAAAATAATTGAGTGGCAATTGTAATATTTCTTATGTTCTTAAGGGTGTACTTATGTCAGGTTTAGGAATTTTTGTCAGATGTTCGGACTCCTTGGTTCTTTCCTACCAAACAGGGTACAATATTTTGCCCCATTTTTCTTTTCATATAAGACTTCAATAGCTCATAAAAGATCATTTACCAAAATTTAAGCAGATTCTAGATTTCTTTTTCGATTTGAGACCCAAATAATACCTATGCAAATATAAGGTAAAAGTCCAAGTCAGACTTTTCCCGCCATTTAAAAAAATTAGATATCTCAAAAAGGAGCTCCATAATCTATCAATATTTTTAGCTAATTTTGTTCCTTAACTAATGCTCTTCTGATTTATAGTATCAATTTTAAATTCTAGATTTTTTTTTAATTTCACCTAAGTACATCCTTAAGTAAAGGACATTTTTGAATGGAATAAACTTGAGTACATTACTGCTTTTGATTAAAATCAATTTTATATCTCAATCTTTAACTTTCAGCACATATTCTGTTTGATGATGCATTTGAATTTGATGATGAAGAAGATAGAGTGCCTAACTCCTTTGTGAAGCTGTTTATGGAGGTGATGCAAGAAGCTGCAAAGTAAGTACATAGTTTGACTTTAAAAAGAAAAAAAAAAGGAATAAAATTTCAACCTTGATTGAGTTTAACTATATTACTATACAAAATAAGTACATATCAGATTCCAAATGTATCAGTAAGGCATAAAAAAAAATTCTTGTTTAGATAAAAAAAAGTGTTATAAATAATAGAAATCCTAATTATTATTACTGTAATTGTTAGTTTTCAAAACTCTAGAATACCATCTTTTAATCAAAGGTTTCATTCTTCAATGGATGATGAATCCAAAACATCCTTTTGTTTTTAAAGACATGCTTCATGTTCAAAACTTATTTAAGATATTAAGTATCAATTTATCAAATTTTATAGTGCCATCCATCATAAGGAAATCAAACTGGCTACTCCTATGAAGATCCCATCCCCATATGGTGCACAGCTTGTTTTTGATCTTCCGGGGGAAAATATGATGTATGTCCATCTCAAAGACAAGAACAAAATTCGACACAGGAAAAGGTGGTCACAGGTATGAAAGATATGAATAATTACACATTATATATATTTTAGGTAAATAGAATTAAGCAAACAAGACAAGTTTTCTAACTGATATTTTATCAAGTGTTTTTGCCATTTTGCAGCTTCCTTCATCACCTCCATAAACAGCTTCTCAAAGGAGTTACTCTTATCTTCATCATCACCCAAATACCCCTTTATAACTTTTTTTTTCATTTCCGCACTTTGTCTTAAGATTGCTTTATGCAAATTTTATGAAACTCATACACATTGCTAAAATCCAAAACTTGCAAAGAGAGTTTGAATTTGGGCAGTGAATCACTTACTGTTCTAGAGTTATGCCCCTTTATATTTTTTAACATTGCTAATTTTTTTGTTTCTGCACTATTCTATCCAAATTTTATGAAACTCATACACAATGTTAAGAACCAAAACTCTCAGACAGAGCAAATTTGGGCAGTGAGTCACTTACCGTTCCAGAGTTATGTTCCTTTATAACTTAGAAATTGCAATTTTTTTGTTTTCACACTCTAATTTAAGTTTGCCTCATGCAAATTTTTATGCCTCACCTAGGGGCATTATGTTTTTCGGTCTGTGCATCTGTTCGTCCGTCAGTTTGTCTGTCTGTCCGTCCGTCAGTTCGTCCGTCAGTTCGTTTGTCCGTCCGTCTGTCCCGCTTCAGGTTAAAGTTTTTGGTCAAGCTAGTTTTTGATGAAGTTGAAGTCCAATCAACTTGAAACTTAGTAAACAATAGAACTCTTTTAAAACTAGCAGTGACATCAAATGCTCTCTATAAGTATTTTCACGTATTATTAGCAAGCTTGAGATGGGGCATTCATATTTTTTTCTGTTTGTTTTTACATTTTGATAAAACATAATCCAGAAACTACTTTTGTAGCCTATGTAAACACTGTGTCAATTTCAATACAATATGTTCATGCGTGATACACATGAATGAAAACATTGGGTTCAAAGCAGGGCTTCCAAAACAGTTGTATTTTCCAGACTTGTCCGGTAAATTATATAAATGACTTGTTGTGCCAATGCTGAAACGGACATTTAACATAGTTCAGAAAGAAAAATTGAAGTTTATGCGATCTTTTTGACCTGACCTTTTGCCTTAAACAGCCACACATTTCCGGTCATATAAGTGACATGATGAATAATTACTATCAAAACAAACCCTACTTCAATACCCTCTCATCACAATCAAGGTTAATTAGTTCTCCGACAGCTGAAATTTACTTGTTCAGGTGACAGGTAAACTATTTGTACCGGACATTGATCGGTGTATTCAAAGTTATTTTCTTAAATTTCAGCGGTTTGCATCTAATTAATTTAGTCAACAAGATTAAGATTATCAGAAAACGTAAATAAATATGATTTGATGAAAATTTAAAAAGATAGTTATAAAGGTTTTAAGTGAAAAATTGTCAGAACCACGTTGTTTGAACTAGTACACTTGTGCGCATGTGCCCAATTAGAGTTTTAATTATGCATCTGAATTTTCAAAAATGCTTAAAATATCATTGAAACCTTTACCTTACGCTCATTTCGAGTATTTTCCTGAAGAAATAACGCGGAAAGAGTTACTTAAACTTATTAATTGTGCTTTGTAAATGTACACAGATTTTATGTATCTGTCTCTGGTCCATGTTTTACCATTGTCAAGTCAACATCCGGTATTAGGAAAATGTACTTTTTAAAAACGAAAGTGAAGATACTGACAGCGTAATTTTGCACAAATAAAGAGTCTAAGGCAGATATAAGTACGCTGGTGTTGCACACTTTGAATAGTACACTGTTAATTTAACAGTTAATGCCATAACATCAAATTTATATAAAAAATCAAGTTAAATATCGTTTTTGTGTCAATCATAATTTATATGATGCCCAACTGATTCCTATGGTTGCTTTTTATTACTAAGTTTTAAGGGATTAAATTTGGGATAAGACAAAAAAAATGTCCGGCTGGATAAAATATTTTTTGGAGGCCCTGGTGAAATTGAATGATAACTAATGTTTTATTTGAGAATCATAAGATTTAACACATTTTCTCTAGCGGTTTAAAAAAAAAAAAGAGGTTATTGATGTGTAAAATGAGCTGCTGACACCAACATTTGATATTATTGTTGGCAAACTTGACACATTCTTCAATTACAAGCCATATATGTTCAACTGAACTTTTATTTTCTGAGTAAGAAGATTTATGGATTAACCATGGATCAGTGGTCAGTTGCTGAGTAGAACACATAAGAGAATTTTAACATGCACAACAGACACATGGTTTTAATTGGTCTGAAGATAGTTTATATTTACTGTCCACCAAAGTTTATTGTAAACCTTTGTCAAAATGACTAGTCAATAGAAAATATTTTGTGCAATGCATAATTAGTCAGTAACTTTGACAAATTAGCCAGAAAATCTCAATTTATTACTGTTATTTGAAATAATATCAAAGATAGGAAATATAGTTTGCTGTTATTGTAGGTGATGTATATGTACTATTTGCTGGGATATCGTATTATTAAAGATAACAAATAAAGTTTCCTGTAATTGTAGGTGATGTATATGTACTATTTGCTGGGATATCGTATTATTAAAGAGTGTCAAGAGAGGGTACTTGGTGCCTTAGCAGATAATAAGATCAGTGAACTAGCCACATGGGATTACGATAATGCCCCTGGCAGAGTTGGCAAGAGTCAGATCTTCAATATATTAGATGATGAAGTGTTGTATAGGGTAAGGATCCAAATGTTTAAACCATTAATAAACCAGTGTTTAAAATGACTGAAAGACTTGATAAATATTGTTTAATCAAGTTCATCATATGAATAGAAATATAACCCTTAGAAGCTTATGTTCTTAAATAATTGTAATGAAATATTTCAGGAAATCATGAAATGGAATTATATATTGAGGTTCTGAAAATTTTTTGGGAGTCCTTAAAGAAACCTCAAAGAAAGTGAAGTGAAGTGATGCACATGTCTGTCGTCTGTCTGTCTGTTTCGTCCTTAAGTCAATCTGTCACAACTTTGGTTTTCAGATGATAATCATAGTATTGAAATTTTTGAAACAATATAATGGACCATGAAATACAGGTCAAGTTTTATTTTGATGGTTTTTATACGACCACAAAAATTTTTTGGGGTTCGTATAATACTGTGATGTTGTTGTCATCTGCGTCGTAGTTTGAAGACACATTTGGTTTCCGGACAATAACTTTAGTTTAAGTGAATGGATCTCTATGAAATTTGTTAAGAAGGTTCAATACCACAAAAGGAAGGTTGGGATTGATTTTGGGGATGGTGGTCCCAACCGTTTAGGAATTAGGGGCCCAAAAGGGGCACAAAATGCATTTTTTTAGTTTCAGGATAATAACTTGTGTATAAGTATTTCGATTGCTCTGAAATTCTACCACAATGTTTAATACCACAAGAAGGTTGGGATTCATTTTGGGGGTTAATTTGCCAACAGTTTAGCAATTAAGGGCCAAAAAGGGGCCAAAAACAAGCATTTTTGTAGTTTCTTGACAATAACTAGTGTGTGAGTGTATGGATCTCTCTGACATTTTATGACAAGGTTCGATATCACAAAGGGAAGGCTGGGATTGAGTTTGGGGGTAATTGCCCCAAACATGCAGGAATTAGGGGCAAAAAAGGGCAAAAAACAAGCATTTTTCTAGTTTCCAGACAATAACTTGTGTTGAAGTGTATGGATCTCTCTAAAATTGTACTACAAGGTTCAATACTACAAAGGAAAGACTGGGATTGAGTTTGATGGTTACTGCTCCAAGGGGGATTCAAAAAAGTTTGGGGGTTCCAGTTTTTTTAAGGGGTTCATATTTTTTTTTCAAAATTTTTGAAAAGTTTCAAGAAGAAATCTTCAATTGCACAGTATTGCGCATTAGATTTGTAAGATCTTTGACCACATTTATTTTGTGTCAGAAACCTATATTATGTCAAAATTTGATCATAATCCAAATTCAGATAGTATCAAGCTTGAATATTGTGTCAAAATTTGCCCCAACTGTTCAGGGTTCGACCTCTGCGGTCGTATCAGGCTGTGCTCAGCAAAGCATTTTATTACATTTACCCTCAAGAGTTGTGTACTTAGAAAGTGGGTTCTCTTCTGTTTCCTAGTGATAATGATAATAACCGCTTGACCAAATCTTTGAAACTTACCATAAAATATAGGTAACATTTGATTTTTATGATTTTGACATTAAATGTTCAAGAGTTATGCCCCTTATTTACAACAGTTGGGTTTTCTGTTCTGTTAACTGATGATAATGAAAAACTACTGGACCAAATCTTTTGAAACTTGAACACAATGTCATTGACCATACAAAACAGTTCAAGTTCAATTTTGGTGATTTTGACATATACATTTGAAGACTTATGCCCTTAGATACCTAAAATTTTTATGCTTTGGTTTCGGATAATATTTAAAGCACCACTGGACCAAATCTTTTAAAAATACAGAACAAGATTGATGTTGATGGGTTTGACATTAATTTATTAAGTTATTTCTCTTTGTTATCTTAAAACTGTGATTTTTTTTAGGGGTACTATTGGCAAAATCTTTTTTAGATTTCTACACAATGTTATGAAACATAAAATACAGGTCTCATTCAATTTGGATTTTGGCTTTGGAATTTACTAGTTAAATAGTTTTCTGCAAGTGGGGATATCTACGATCTCTAGATCACCTTAATAATAGTTATTTATGGTTATCCTGAAATTTAACTATGGAGGTCCGGAAATATTTGAGAAATTCCATAATTATATATGGATATCCTGAAATTGAATTATGGAGCTCCTTAATTTTAATAACTTTGATCCAAATCATTGTCAAGTCAATCAAAATCAGCTTTTATATATTAGGTTCTACAGAGAAGTACAAGTTAAAGAATTGCTAAACTATTTGAATTTAACATTAGCAGAATGTGGCTTGTTGAAAATTCATTTTTTTCGGTGCTGATTGATCAATATAGTTGTATGGAATTTAGTTTAATATTAAGACCAATGTGAAGCTCAGTACTTATTTTATATAGCATGTGATACAGGTTTTACTGTGTGTCATCAATTTTGTCCTGTCATATTGCTACTTCTAGATTGAAAAACCTGGTATATATGTAGGACTCTCAGTGTTCCAGCTTGGTTGTTTTCACAGGTGGTCCGCCTGCCCTTTCCCGAGTGCCGCCCTGTGCCCTTTTTCTGACGCCCTGTGCCTTTTTTATGACGCCCTGCCCTTTTTCGCAAGTCCATGCCTTTAATGTCGTAATATTTTGATGAAATAACTTTTATTCTACCCGTCACCATATTTATGACAAGTTTATGACCCTCAGCTAATTAACATTTACAGCAGGTGTAATAAGTTGTGATTACAGATAATCCGCTTATCCCCATCGGATGGGTCATTAATCTGTTAATTAAACCTTATAATTGACCATTGTAATTATTTTTCCCATTAAATTCATTCAGTCAGCATTTCAATTTCAGTATTTCTCAAACGACCACAATTTGCACTTCCTTTAACCATAGATGTTTTTGTAGCTCCATCAATTTAACAAAATTGTTTTCCCGCGGACAGTGTTCATTGAATTTCAAAATTTATCAAACTATTACTTATTCCAGCTTGGTTGACGTAGTTTCGTCATTTGAACGTATTTTCATCACATTTTATAAAACTTTTCATTGAAATCTTTTGACAATTTCGATTATAATGATAAAACTTTATTCAAAAAGATCAAAAATATTTTCACGATTCAAACATGTGCTTTCTTAATCAGGAACCTTGCATGCATGAACGTATCTTTATGAATTTAATAGACACTTAAATGTAAAATACGAAATCATTTAGTATCAAATTAACCAGAGAGACAAATATATTTTTACTGAGCAACTGAATTTAAAAAAAATGATAATTTCTTGCCTTTACATTAAACACAAACCAATCCGTAGATGAATCAGGATTCATTCTAAATTTGTTATCCTCTTATCACTTCCTGTTCTCATTTCGTTTGAAAATCAAAAGTAAACATGATCTTCTCTTGATAAATTTTAAAAAGACAGTCTTTTTAATCATTCCAAGCTCATACAAATGAATTCCAAATATCGATCTTAAATTGTTTTTACAGGAATATTAATTATGCAGTGAAATAGTCGTTACAATTTCATTTATGCTGTGATTCGAGGAACCCGACTTTTGTTGATCAGTATATCCCCTCAAAATAACTGAAATTGTGAACTAAATTTCTGGATCCTTGTTCTTATCTTCATATTCAAGCATCACACCAGTAAAATCATACCATGATTGCCTACATTTGTAACATGCCTAAGGCCTTCAAAGATCCTTGTCCTTGAAGGACTAAGGCATTATATGTATAGCTAGTAATATAAGTCCTTGGCCTTTACTGTTACCCAAAATAAGGTTGATTTTCATTTAGGGTAAAAGTGACTTCTAAACCCCCTCAAAACTAGCTGAAACCCCTGCAGTTTACATAAGACAATGTTTGATATGCCCTTTTTGAAATATCAATCATCGTGCTAAAGTGCCCTTTTCATGATTGGCTCCCTGCCCTTTTGAAATTCTAGCTGGAACACTGACTCTAAAATGCGATGGTCACGCTAAAGTGTCTACGCTGAAGTGCGATGGTGTCAGACACTAAAGTGCGATGGTTGTTTGTTTTTTTTTTAAGTGAGATCAGATGACACGCTAAAGTTCGATGGTATAACACTCTAAAGTGTGATGGGGTTCAGACAATGGTTTTTGTTTATAAATCATGCCGTTGTCTTTCTCTTTTGAATTGTTTTACACAAGTTATTGTGTGGTCCTATATAGATTGCTATGCGACGTGAGTTGAAGTTCATTATGTTATTAGGTGCATACATCAACGACATTTGGTCTTTGGTGGATAGTTATTACATTGACAATTACACTACACCTTCTTATTTGTTTTATTTTTCTCGTTTTAATACCCTTTGGTCTTTATAGAATAGTCTCTGCGGGGTTAGCCAACGCTCACGTTAAAAGGCATACGGTAACCTATAGTTAATTACATTAATGACATTTAGTCTTGGATAGAGATTAGTCTCATTGGCAATCATATTATGATATTACAACTCTGGTTGTTGGATACTGTCTTGTAGACTAAGTAAATACTTTGACACTTGGTATGTTTTGCTGTTTTCACTCTCTTTAACGGTATAGACCTTCCCCTTTCTATCGCCACTTTCAACGTTTATGAGAAGTCCTTTTCTAGTACCTGACAGAAAAAGTTTGTCCCTGCCGACAAACTCTTCTGGCATCGACCAAAAATGTTCCAGATTGGGATCATTTGTTTTTCTTTTTTTTCTTTTCTTGTCTACTAAAAAACCATCATCTGCACAAACATTCTCGTTTACCGGCATGTCCATTTTTGTTTGTACAATTGGCTTGTAACGTACTTTCAGGAACAAACGCAGTTTCACGGAAAAATGCACTTTAGCGTATTGTGGCATCAGACTTTAGCGTGTTCCATTAAATAGCACAGACCATCGCACTCTAGAGTCCTATATATATATATATATATATATTTACCATCACTTGTTTCTAGTAACTCAGGCTTCCGTTTTGGACTCTTACAGTTTCAAGAAATTTATTCCTCCTCCCAAACATCAATATTGAAAAAAATTACCAGCGTATTGATTATTGATAATTTGTATAGCATTCAAGATTTTTATTTCAGTTTGACTACCACATGTCAAGATAAGATTCATTTTACATCTTACTGATGAAGGATATTAGTTATCCGAAATATCTAAAATTTGTTCACGATTTAATTATTTTTTGGTGATGTTGTACCCTTTTAGACTTGTTATATATTATATTTTGTAGTGTACTGCATCATAATTTTATGATCCATTGCCCCGTAAGATTTATCGTTGGCTATTATTCAGTCATTTTATATATATATATATATATAGTGAAAACAAATTGGTGCATGAAAGTTTGTGAAAGAAATATGAACCTTCCTTTCAGGCAGAGAATACCTTTATCCTTGCCTTAGATGGAGATGTTGATTTTACACCTAAAGCTGTCAGACTTCTGGTGGATAGAATGCAAAAAAATGAAGAGTTAGGTGCTGCATGTGGACGTATTCATCCAATAGGCAAAGGTAACTAGTCATCAATTGTTTGATTTGTGTGGTTACTGCAGATATCAACATTTTCACCTATCTGATAGCTCCAAATTATCTGCGAAGGTCTGTAAAGGAGTAGGTTTGATAAGGCCCTAAAATGGCCTCTATTTCTAAATAAAAAATCAAATTAGGATTTATTGATCAAAATTACAATGAATCATAGCTAAAACAATGACTTGATTGAAAATATGACTATTTGTTGAAAATTAACACATGAGCAAGCATTCTTTTCACATCAGAAATAGTATGTTGATTTTCCATGAAAATTCAATGAAAATAGGCAATTTTCCAAGATTTTTAGCACTGGTATATTTAATATGTCAAAGCCTGTGCCCTCTGTTTCCTCGGCCTAAATTTAGTTGAAATCCAGATGATTTTGTAAAGTTTCATCAAAATTATGACCTCTTTGGGTTGTAAATTTTAATGCTTTATAAGAAAAGCTGTGCAAAAATAGTTCTATTACACTTTCCTACATGTCTTTTTATCAACATTTTCACCTTGAAACAATAGACTTAATATTTGGGTCAAAAGACAACCTTTACTGAAATTACTCCTTTAAGTGACATAGATAGTCTGCTGGACTTCTTACATAAGTCTTGGATGGAAAGCATATAACCAAAAAAAATCATGAGAATCAACAATTACATCATATAGATCTGTGACTCATATCAGAAAAAAACGCTTGTTAATCATGACCAATTCAGTATAACTTACGATCATTTATTGTCATAAAAGTTTTTGTGAAAAGACCTGTTGCTTGTTATTTTAGCAAAACCTGATGCCATATGTTGTAAATATCAATGCAATCAATGAATTACTACATAAACACCCATACAAGTAAATATGAATATAGATATAAGAAGATGTGGTATGAGTGCCAATGAGACAACTCTCCATCCAAGTCAAAATTTATAAAAGTAAACCATTATAGGTCAAAGTACGGTCTTCAACACGGAGCCTTGGCTCACACGAACAGTAAGCTATAAAGGGCCCTAAAATTACTAGTGTAAAATCATTCAAACGGAAAACCAACGGTCTAATCTATATAAAAACAAGAAACGATAAACAGTTATGAACCACATCAACAAACGACAACTACTGAACATCAGATTCCTGGCTACTGATACAAGGTAATAGCTACATGCCCTTGAAAGTCAGTAGTATGAATCCATATGAAAATATATGGGAAAGAGTTTGACAGATCTGCATTAGATTTTTAGCTCACCTGGCCCAAGTGAGCTTCTCTCATCACTTTGGAAAATCCGGTTCTGTTAACTTTACAAAATCTTCTCCTCTGAAACTACTGGGTCAAATTTAACCAAACTTGGCCACAATCATCATTGGGGTATCTAGTTTAAAAATGTGTCCGGTGACCCGCCAACCAACCAAGATGGCCACCATGGCTAAAAATAGAACATAGGGATAAATGTAGATTTTGGCTTATATCTCTGAAACCAAAGCATTTAGAGCAAATCTGACACCAGGTAAATTGTTTATCAGGTCAAGATCTATCTGCCCTGAAATTTTCAGATGAATCGGAGAACCTGTTGTTGGGTTGCTGCCCTGAATTGGTAATTTTAAGAAAATTTTGCAGCTTTTGGTTATTATCTTGAATACTATAATATTATAGATAGAAAAAACTGTAAACAGCAATAATGTACAGCAAAGTAAGATCTACAAATAAGTCAACATGACCAAAATTGTCAATTGACCCTTAAGGAGTTATTGCCCTTTATAGTCAATTTTACAATTTTCATAAATTTTGTAAATTTTGTAAATTTTACAAAATATTTTCACTGTAACTACTGGGCCAAGTTCATTATAGATAGAGATTATTGTAAGCAGCAAGAATGTTCACTAAAGTAAGATCTTCAAACACATCATCATCACCAAAACACAATTTTGTCATGAATCCATCTGTGTCCTTTGTTTAATATGCACATAGACCAAGGTGAGTGACACAGGCTCTTTAGAGCCTCTAGTTTTAAATGTTACTTTTGTCCCTCCGTATGTATGTACGTCCCAAAATTAGTTTCCGTTCTCTAACTTTAGCTTGACTTAAATGTTATGAAACTTATACACAATGCTTATTACACAAAACACAGATCAAGTTCGAATTTGGGTGGCATCACTTTTACCGTTCTATAGTTATGCACCTTTATAAATGTAAAATTTGGTGTTTTTTTCGTTTCTGTTCTCTTACTTTAGTTTGCCTCAACCAAATGTTATGAAACTTATACACAATGATTATTACCATATAACACAGATCGAGTACGAATTTGGGTGGCATCACTTTTACAGTTCTCTAATTATGTCCCTTTATAACTTTATATGCAAGTGGGAGCATCATCTGTGTCCCATGGACACATTATCCATTTATTTATTGAATTACAATTTTTTTTTCAGGCCCCATGGTATGGTACCAAAAATTTGAGTATGCTGTTGCTCATTGGTTACAGAAATCAACAGAGCATGTCCTAGGCTGTGTGCTGTGTAGTCCTGGGTGCTTTAGTTTGTTTCGAGGTTCTGCTCTGATGGATGACAATATCATGAGAAAGTATACCATTAAACCAACAGAGGCATCACATCATCTCATGTATGATCAAGGTATGGAACTTCATATCTGTTAAAACACACATCTGCCTGGATGACCTTTTCACAATTTATTAAGTAACCAACGTAATCACCAAATTAATTATTTCTAAATTAGTGTCTCATCAAAGTTGTAAATATAGCAAGTTCTTAAAACATCTAAAATATGTATCTTTAAAGAATTGATATTAAACCTCAACTCACAGAAGGGTAGTAAGTATTTTCAATGCATATTACTCAGCTTCTGTTTAAAGTAACTAATTGATATTTGACCTTTAGTTGTACCGTGTGAGCAATTTTCAGATCTGCTGGTAAGTCACTTCTTGATTGACGATACTTGAATTTTTTTATGCCCATTGAGCATGGAATTTTTCATCAATATCTTTAAAAATAAGTGGGGTGTACTTTGCATGTAATCTTACTACAAATCATTTTGCAGCATGCAGATAAGTGTATAAAGTTATATCTTATTTAGAATAGCTTGCAATGTACAGATAAGTATCTAAGTTATTTCATATTTTTAATCAATTTTGTAATAGATGAACTTATACAATTTCTTAATTTGTACCTTGTTAGGATTTCTATGAAAACTTACATTTTTTATCTTTTTAATTTAGGTGAAGACAGGTGGCTTTGTACTTTACTTTTACAACAGGGATACAGAGTAGATTATGCTGCTGCTTCAGATGCCTACACCTATGCTCCAGAAGGATTTGGTGAATTCTTTAACCAACGTAGACGCTGGATGCCATCAACCATTGCTAATATTATGGACTTACTGGCTGATGCAAGTAATACAGTTTCTATAAATAACAACATCAGCTGGCTATACATGTTTTATCAAGGTTAGTATGTTTAAGCTTAGTATTAAAATTATCAGTTGGTTTTATTTGATATACCAAGGGTAGAAGGTCAAACTATGTATTATAGACTTTTCAAAATTAAAGCCTTTTCTTAATTAGAAGGTATTGTAAGTGAGTATAAATAACCCTGTTATCATGTTCAACGATGCATTAAAGTTCACAATTAATTGGTTAGAGAAATACAAATATAACATAACACGTCTGTCTTTATAAATTATTATGCATCTGAATATTATCCGTAATTTTACAAAATAAGACATATTCGAACTTATTTTAAGTATATATAATAAGTATATTACCAATATTTCTAGCAAGAAACCTAATTCTAGGCACATCACAATTTACTCGCATAGGTATTTGCGAATAAACATTTGTAAAGATATGTAGTAAAACAGATGAAATCATACTATATATATAAAACAAAAATGCACAAATTGAATGTTGTATTTTTTTTTCAAGTACATGGATTGGCCAATAATAATCCAAAATAAACGAGAAAACCGCTACTAATCACTATTACAAAAATATCCACAATAACATACAAAATAAGAAAACGGAAAACTAAAGAATAGGGACAACAAAGAGAAAACAGGATTCAAACCTAGGAAATAGAAATATCAGCTTAGGTTGACCTGTTGTTGGTTAAATCCTAGTCCTTTGGTTTTTGTTGGATCCTGCAACTCTTTCTTTTAGCTAGACAAGAAGTTTATAAATAGCAAAAATGATTACAATTGTCATTCGACTGTTTATTGTGATTGTTTTCCTTAAATGATTTGACCATTTTTTTATGCCCCAACAGTGGCCGAGGGGGCATTAAGTGTTACCCTTGTCCGTCCGGTTTGTCCGTCTGTCCCGTTTGTCCATTGCGTACGTCCCCAAAATTGGTTTCCATTCTCTAACTTTAGTTTGCCTCAACCAAATGTTGTAAAACTTATACACAGTGCTTATTACCACAAAACACAGATCAAGTTCAAAATTGGGTGGCGTCACGTTTACCGTTCATAAGTTATGTCCCTTTATAAACTTAAAAATTGCTGAATTTTCTGTTTCCGTTCTCTAACTTTAGTTTACCACAAAACACAGTTCAAGTTTAAATTGGGTGGCGTCACTTTTACCATTCTTGAGTTATGCCCCTTTATAAATGGAAAAATTGCTAAATCTTTCGTATCCGTTATCTAACTTTAGTTTGCCTCAACCGAATGTTATGAAACTTATACACAATGCTTATAATCACATAACGGTCTTAACTACGTGAATTCTGCATCTGTATGTGGAAGTTGACTCATGCATATTTACAAGCGGGGGCATCTGTGGCCCATAGACACATTCTCCATTTATTCAAAAAAATATTGTTGGAGATGATCTAGATCAAATCTGATCACAATTGTACTCAGTGTGAAAAATGACTGCAACTGTTGCTATTGGTATTAAATTTGGTAGGTAAAAATCATAAGTCAAGGAAAAGCAGATAATACTATGGCCAAATGTAAAAATCATAAGTCAAGGAAAAGCAGATAATACTATGGCCAAATGTAAAAATCATAAGTCAAGGAAAAGCAGATAATACTATGGCCAAATGTAAAAATCATAAGTCAAGGAAAAGCAGATAATACTATGGCCAAATGTAAAAATCATAAGTCAAGGAAAAGCAGATAATACTATGGCCAAATGTAAAAATCTTAAGTCATGGAAAAGCAGATAATACTATGGCCAAATGTAAAATCATAAGTCAAGGAAAAGCAGATAATACTATGGCCAAATGTAAAAATCTTAAGTCATGGAAAAGCAGATAATACTATGGCCAAATGTAAAAATCATAAGTCAAGGAAAAGCAGATAATACTATGGCCAAATGTAAAAATCATAAGTCAAGGAAAAGCAGATAATACTATGGCCAAATGTAAAAATCATAAGTCAAGGAAAAGCAGATAATACTGTGGCCAAATGTAAAAATCTTAAGTCATGGAAAAGCAGATAATACTATGGCCAAAAGTAAAAACAATTTAACAAAAGGCAAATTACAAAAAGAGGACTGTGTTGTGGTAGTGACGTTAGAAAATTATCTGTAGTCATCTGTAACACAGATATTCCATAACAATCCAAATCAAGATGGAATCATAAAATTTTTGAAGGGATTACTTTAACTTCACCAATAGGAAATCTTGGATCAATAGCTTCCCATTAAGCAGCAACTCTCTTTCAAGGACAGTATGCTTGGAAACAGAAGTTCTGGAATATTGTATCAACTATGAGATTTAGACTCCATATACAGGCATTGCTGGAATGTTGCTACATAGAAATGTAAAGTTCATGATTTGAAAACTGAAATTATCTCTTTTGTTGTAAAATTTAGTTCACAACCAACCTTCATTGTCATTTTCTAGATGTAAGTGGAAATATGTAGTGTATGCCCTTATATTTTACAGTTATGGGTTTTTTGCTTGTGAGAGCACTGTCTACTGTTAATTTTTATTATTACATTTCCACTTCATTTGAACTTTGGTAGATAGTTGTCTCATTGGCAATAATACCACATCTCCTTATTTTAATATTAGCTGTATCTGTGGTACCCTTTATTAATAAGTTAGAATAAAAGTGTTTGACTTGGTCTCCAAACTTTGAACTATTTAGACATCATCTATATACTGGTGGCGGACAAGAAAGTTTCAGGATACAGCTAGCAGTCTTCCTTTGGTCAGGTTGTTGTCTCTTTGACACATTCCCCGTTTCCACTCTCAATTCTATTCCTATATGAAATCAGCCTCATATGAATAAATGAATCGCAAGAAGAGGTGCACAGTTGGTTCCATAGGAATGCTGATTTGTCTGTTGAAAAACACATCCACTAAGAGAACTTTTAGTTTGAATCTGAGTGGTTTTAAACAATTTATCCTTTCCTAAAACAAGATACTGTAAAGTAGGAAATCTCAAGTGTTTTATTTTTCAAAAATTTCCCAATTAAGTAGAAATTAAAAAAGAAAACTAAATGATAGAATTTAAGATAAAATATAAGGAGATTACTTTTGTAATATGTAAACACATGTTCATTATGATATGCACTTTTTAAAATCATACATTAAATTACGGTTTTGACTGAACATGGAAATGAGATAGTGTGAAACAAGCACAATTTCTCCAGTTAAAGATTTTGGTCAAGGTAGTTTATCATTAAATTATGGTAACATTAACTTGTACACATGGTCTGCAAATTGTCAAAAAATATCATAAGGACTTAAAGAGCTACAGTTCTGCATCAAGGTGTCCTACGAATAAATTTTTTTGTTCAAGTTGCTAAAAGGTGTATAATAATGATACCACTAACAGATAATTTATTATTTTTTAGGTGCATTAATGGTGTCAACTTTAATTGGACCTTCCACAGTTATAATGATGATAGCTGGGTCCTATTTGACTGTGTTTAACTTGGACCTTCTGACATCCTATGCCATAGCCCTTACACCAGCATTCATTTACACCATACTTTGCTTCACGGTAAAACCCAAATACCAGATCATGGTGGCAGAAATCTTAAGTGCGGTCTATTCCTTTATAATGATGGTGGTATTTGTTGGGTGTATAATTACAGCTGTCAGGGAAAGTCCGTTTCATCCTAGTGTTATCTTCTTGTGCGCAATGGTTTTCATTTTCTTGTTTGCTGCTGTTCTACATCCTTGGGAATTCAGCTGTATCATATATGGAGTTCTCTACTTCCTGTGTGTGCCCAGTGGATTTTTACTTCTCGTCATTTACTCTCTGGTTAACATGAATATAGTTTCCTGGGGGACCAGAGAAGTTCCAAAGAAGAAAACAAAGGCTGAGATAGAGGAAGAAGAGAAAAAAAGGAAAGAAAAAGATGAAAAAAAGAAACAGGGGTGGTTCAGTCGCTTCATGCCAAAGTTTCAGTTACAAGATCTAAAGAGTATGATGGAAATGACCAAAAAGGAAGACAAAAGTGTTGTTCTTTTAGAACAGATGAACAAAAATATGGAAATGTTTATGAAGTTACAAGGTAAAAGTGGAGCTGTACTAGAAGAAGTCAAAGTGGATGAAATAAAGCCTCCAAAACAAAGAAAATCTGTCACATTTGCTGGAAGTATGTCAGATTCTGACTCAGATGAGGAAACGGAAGAAAAACGGACAGAAGAAGAAGAACTGATTTATCAAAAAGAGAAGAAAAAGAGAAATGATCTGAAAAATCCCAAATGGTTGGAGCTTAAAGAATTTCAATTTGGACACACAATGCAGATGAATGAAGAGGAAGTAGATTTCTGGCAAAATTTTATCAAAAAGTAAGTTCTTTATGTAAATAATCTTCTTTATTATCCAGTGATTTATCTTGAAACCTGATGTGGATAATATAAGGTAAGGAGACTTGGTATGATTGCCAATGAGAAATCTATCCAACAAAGTTTAAATGAATTGATTTAAGCAGGTATTATAATAATAATAATTCTTTATTTAAAGAGGGTTACACAGTTAGCTATAACACTAATCTTCCCTGAGGCCCTCATGAAATACAATGAAATATAACAAAGAATTACAAAATAATCAAACAAACACACACATAAGAAAAATCAAATAAGAAATTGTTATGAAATATTCAATTTTCAAAACAGGTAAAAATGATGAATTCATATAGTATTGGCATCATTCAAATTACCTCAACAATATTTAAAGTTTAAGTGTGTGAAAAATTATTATGCATATAAAATAACACAGCTTCTTAATGTTCCAACAAGTAATTTTTAAAATCTTTTTTGAATGAGCTTGTACTTGAGGTTGATTTTTTCAGGGATATTGGTAAGTTACTCCATAAATATAAAAGATTTCTTATACAGCTCTATTTTGACTTTTGGAACTTGCAATTTTTTGCAAGACGTATTCCTCAAACAATATTGGTATAGGTGACAGGTTATCATACAGCCTTCAACAATGAGCAAAACCCATACTCTGTAGTCAGCTATAAAATGTTTGACAAGACAAAATGTGAAATAATTTACAAGATTTGTATTTTAACTTTGTCTTTAATCTTAATTTAAATTTATTGGGAGTTTAATACTAAGGTAATGACATATTTTGAATCACATAAAAAACACAGGAATGCTTGATACATATAAAAGTTAGAAACATTAACAAAGGTAACATAAAAGTAAGAAAACATAACATTAAGCACCTCTAGTTAGATTACAAAGGAAACATACAGTTAACTCTTGTTGTTTCGAACTTGGTTGACTCGAAATTTTGGACGAGTCGAAATCTTCCTGTGGTCCTGAACTTTGTTCCATATGAATATATGTATTTCGTCTCCTGTTGAGTCAAAATTGGATGGGTTAAAATTTCGGATGACCTGAACCAAATTTACAGTCATAATATTAACAGTCAATTACATACAGATAAAATGATCTCAGACCAGAATATCCAACCCCAACCCATACTCATCTGGATTTATTTTAGCCTTACAAAGCTAAGCAAGAGTTATGATCCTTGGTCTGTAAAACTGGAATGGAAATGCATACCTGTCAACTGACCCGTATCCTTTACAGAATTTCACCCCATACCTGAGATTTTTTAAATACCAGCCGGGTCGTTTAATAACCGGAGAATTGGGAAAATGACCTGTTTTCACCTGGATTCTTGAACCTTTAGACTGATTTCATAAGTGATTTTCCTTTGAAATACCAGCAAATTAGTAATTCTTCCTGGACAGAAAGTTCAACTAGCTGTGTTAACTGTCAAATTAAGTGACCTATTAAATGCATGGTTTCACTTGACAGCTTTGGTGTCAAACACACTGTTAATTGACACCAATTACCCTAGCTTAAGGTCATAAATAGTTTGTCTATTTCAAAGTGATTTGACAATAAATTTGAGTTACTTCCCCTTTTTTGTCACCTTCCACAATATACTCCTTAATGTTATGGATTTTTTGTTGGTGTCCACAAATATTCACTCTGTGGTTAAAGTTTTTGAAATTTTAATAACTTTCTTAAAATATCCTGGATATCTACCAAACTTGGACAGAAGCTTGTTTATGATCATAAGAGAGTATCCAGAAGTAAATTTTGTAAAAAAAAAAATCCTATTTATCCGTAATTTACTTATAAATGGACTTAGTTTTTCTGCCAGTTAACATTACATTCACTCTGTGGTTAAAGTTTTAAAAATTTTAATAACTTTCTTAAACTATCCTGGATTTGTACCAAACAGTACTAAGACAGAAGCTTGTTTATGATCAAAAGCTAGTATCTAGAAGGAAATTTTGTAAAAATTTATTTCCTGTTTTTCCGTATATAACTTATGAATAGACTTAGTTTTTCTTCCAGTTAACATTACATACAGTCTGTAGTTAAAGTTTTTAAAACATCTATTAGATTCATAAACCATTCAGGATTTTTACCAAACTTGGACAGAAGCTTCTTACAATCAAAAGATAGTATCTATAGGAAAATTTGTAATAATTTTTCCCCCATTTTTGTTGAGCCTGTGACTATCAGCAAAAATAGGCGAGACACTGGGTTCCGTGGAACCCTTACAAATTTTTGGTAAAAGATTAAATCTAAAACAAATTGATTGCAAATATATATCAGAATATTACTTTCTTTTATTTTTCTACCTTAGAACAGTTAAAAAACTATTTTGAAAATATTTTTTTTTATCTCTACTTCCTTTAGATGCGTAATTTTTTTATTATATTCCAGTATCAACAAATTTAAGACTGCATATTATGATACATACTTGGAAACATGTATCTTGAGTATTGAATATGGCTTGGCTTGAAATGACAAAGTTTAACACATCAATATTTCAATGGCTTGGTATGCAATGATAAATTAGAATTAAAGTTTTAAATTATTTTCAGTTAGTACTTCACCATGTGAACATATTTTGGAAACTGTTCGATTTAAAATATAAAGAAATGTCCCCTAAATACTTAAATTCAGCTGAAAAAAATTTCGTACATGTTATGACCTGAGATTTTCTTCTTCAATGCAGGTCATCACCTGCATTTTCATTTTCATAGGTTGACAGGTATGGAAATGCAAGACAAGTTTCTTCCAAATTTTGGTAAAACACAAACCGTACACAGTCTGACAATAACTTATTAAATAATTTAGTTTCATTATGCAAGATATCGATGACAAACACATATTCATTATTTTTAGAAAATATATAACAGACTTTGTCAGAATAATATTAATTCATTTCAATATAATACTTTCTATAAAATACACATTTACTTAACATTCTTGTTCAAGTTTACTTCCATATTGACTTTCACGTTGTTTTAATACTCCGTATGTTAATTTTGTGATGTAATTGATCACTTCTTAATTTTGTACTTCAGCGTGATTATTCATATTGTTAGTATCTTGATGATAGTGCCCTAAGGCCAAATAAAATAATATGTGTGTTTCCTATTACATCTTTGAAAAAAATAGGGTAGGTAGGTAGGCAATTTTTTTTATTTTACAATTTTTTTTTACATTGAGTCTATGGGAAAGAAATTCTGACTTTAACAGTGCTTATTGAAAAATGACAAAAAAAACTTTAAGGTAGGCTATTTCTAAGCTTAAAATATAGGGTAGGTAGGGAAATAGGAAAAACACATATTTTTTTATTTGGCCTAAGCAGCGAAACATCTTGATTTCATCAAATTACAACAGCAATCCCTAAAGTGTTGTTGTTTAGTCTTCACAAATCCACTTTAAGGTCAAGTTACAGTAAATGGGCTATGTCACAGATTTTGGTAAAACTTTGCATACAACTTTGACATGCTGAACTTTAAATGAAAATCAAAAAAATAATGAATTTATCTCTTTTTATTTCTGAAATATTACTGATTGAATTCTTTCAAAATACATACATGTGAACCTCCCGACGGGAGTACAATTATCCCGTTTTCAGGGGTCTCCTCCCGTCCTCCCGTCCAGGAGAAAAAAATCCCGTGTATGAAATATTTCATGAATGAAAATTTTCAGCCGCCATTTTTTATAATTTGTTTATAGGTAGTACTACGGGTGTAACTGACACCTGTGTTAAATTTTACCTGTAAATCAAAGAAGATGTATAATTATATGGCTTCACTTGACAGCTTGGGTGTCAAACATACTGGTAATCAACGATGTTTACCTCTGGCTAACTGCCGTTGTGTAATAAAAACTATGTGTATTGGAAAATTGGGTTACTTCCCTTTGATTTATCCTGTTTTAAGTTATATTTCTTTCAATAATGTAAATTGTAAGAAAATATAAATGAATAATATTTTAATCAAATAGTCATATAAGAATGGTAATTAAATGATTTTAAATGTCTTGGACAAATAAAAAACATAAATTTAAAATTATTTGAGGAATCTAGACTTCTTTTCAAGGCTTAAATTTTAATTTACATATTAAGTCTGACCTACAATTCTAGGATTTTATTTTCTTATGATCATCCAATTGTGGTTTTTACTTGCCTATAAGGTTACCATTTATAAGTAGATGTGGATATGAACACAACTTTGTACACAAAGAAAAGGTCATAATGCATTAATTACAAGTTGTCAACTATAATTTTCAAAAACAAAACAAGAAACAGAATCTTCTCAATATTTTTTTAATAATGTGATATCATTCAAATAGAAAGGCTACAAGGGTACTATAAACATTACATTCTGATGAAAAGTTAAAGAAAAAACACTTAAAAAGACAATTTCTGCATCATACGGTTACATTTACGACAAAATTTATGTCGATAAAAAACCTCCTGATCTGAGGCCTAATCTCCTGACCAAAATTTCCCAATCTCCTGATTTGAGTTTCACAGTCCATCACACCTATTTTAAATAGGTGAACATTTGTATCGAAAGCACACAAAATCGGAGAAAAATATTCTTAAATTTGTCTTTAAATCATCAAATCTCCAATTTTCAAAACATAGATTTAAAAAAAAAAACTATATGCCATTGATACATTAATTTCCAATTAAATGATATAAAATAACCATTTGGTCACTGACTTTGTTTTTGGTGTATGAACCTTGTTGGTATTGAAAAACGTCTCATGACATTACGCTTATTTCTACATTTTGTGGTATTTTTTTACCTAGAACACCACTGTGAATGATGTATAATGTAAAAGCGAAGTCGGTGACCCTATTTTTATTTTACATCATTAAAACTGAAATTTATTTTATCAACAACAAATAGTTTTTTAAGAAAAATCTATGTAGCGGAAATTGGAGATTGGATAATTTTAAGACAGATTTAAGAACATTTTTAGTCAATTTTATGTGCTTTCTTTACAAATGTTCACCTATTTTTAAAGAACTTAATCAGTAATATTTCAGAAAATAAAAAAGATAAATTCATTATTTTTTCTATTTTAAGTAAAAGAACAATGAGCCAAAGTTGCATACAAAATTTTACCAAAATCTGTGACAAAGCTCATTTACTGTTCCTTGACCTTAAGTTCAAAGATTTTAAAAAGTACAATTTCACTTGCAAAAATATGAAACTAGAAATATATCAACTATTGAAAAATCTGTCCATTCTTGACCTTGTCAGACACTTTCAGAAATTCTGGCTTAAACTTGGTTTCTATGAATTCTAAGGCTCCATCAGTTTAACAAAAAAAAAAAAAAATCACACCTCCACACAAACTTAATGTTTTGTGCCAACACAATTAAAAGCTTTAATTAGGTCAAAATCTTTTTTATTTTTATTTTCAGATACCTAGAGCCACTGGACGCTAACAAAGATGAACAGAAGAAAGTTACAAAGGAACTTGCTGAATTACGGAACAATGTTGCAGCTGGGTTTGCCTTTATTAACCTAATTTGGGTAGCCATCAACTTCATGTTCCAGTTGAGGAAGCCAGCAGTTATAACCTTTCCTGTATGTATAGTTACCATAGTAAATCATACATATAATCTTTGAAAATACAATGGGTCTGTTTGAGTTCAAGGGTATAAGTTTTCATAAGTTTGTTTTTTCTGTTTCCATGCTCTTTTAATTGCAAGACAAATTCTAGTTTAATTTCAGCATTATTTAATTCATAAAATATGAATATTAGTATAAATTGTAAGAACTGTTGTTTGTCTGTGTTTTTTTCTTCCTTTGACTTATACACCTTATCACTGTTTGGAAATCTGTACCACTTGTCCTGAGAATCTGCGCCTCTTGAACTTTTGACGTCATACAACAATCACTTTTCCATTGTGGCATCAGATATTTTCTATTATGACGTCAAAATTTTACGGGATTCTGTGTGATGTCCAGTAATGGCGAACAAATAGCGATATGGTGTATTGTTCTTCCTCGGCTTATTTTCTTCCTTTGAATTATTGTTATTCATTTGACTTATTGTTCTTCCTTGACTTATTGTTCTTCATTTCAACCTTAGTTAATCTTCCCCTATTTTTGTTACCATATAAAAGTATATATAATATAGATTAATTGATGTACCAATTAATATAATCAGGTTACTCAATATTACTGCAAAAACCCTTTTATTGTGTTATTGTTCTATGGTACAATTTTTGTGTTCTTGTCTTTCATTTTTGCTAATGTGCTTTGTCTATTTGTCTTTTCGTGTTTCTTTGTTACATATGATGTGGCTCTGTACTTATACATCCTGTCATTGTGTTATTGTTCTATGGTACAATTTTTGTATTCTTGTCTTTCATTTTTGGTAATGTGCTTTGTCTATATGCCTTTTTGTGTTTCTTTGTTACATATGATGTGGCTCTGTACTTATACATCCCGTCATTGTGTTATAGTGCTATGGTAAATTTTTGTATCCTTGTCTTTCAATTTTGCTAATGTGCTTTGTCTATATGTCTTTTTGTGCTTCTTTGTTACATATTTGTTTGTTTTTATAGTGATTAAGATTATAACACAATGTTGACTGCTGTACCCCTATTTTTGACATTTTTACCTAATATGTCTGTTTGTTTTGTTCACACATCGTTGTCAATGTAATGGAATTTTATACGACTATCAAGTAGAGAGGTTTAGCTACCTATAAAACCAGGTTTAATCCACCATTTTCTACAAAAGAAATGCCTGTACCAAGTCAGGAATATGACAGTTGTTATCCATTCGTTTGATGTGTTTGAGCTTTTGATTTTGTAATTTGATTAGGAATTTCCATTTTGAATTTTCCTCAGAGTTCAATTTTTTTGTGATTTTACCTTTTTATAGCAGCTTGGATGCTTGCATTAAGGATGCAATGTCCATTTCAGCCATAATGTTTATCGCTCTTTTGCTTAGGTGCAATTCGGAACATTTCTAGTGTGTACCAAACTTATAAGGATAAAGTATAGAATGCAATATTGGTTAAGAAGCAACATTTTTTACTCATCAACAATGCTATAGTTTTAAGGTACATCTATATTAAGGGAAGATCAGTAAACATATCAGTAAATATTGCATTTTATTTTACAAAGAAATCACCTTGAAATATTTTATACTATATTATAAATTTGCATACTTCAGTTCAAGAAATACATTTGTTTTTATCACTGCTACACATGCAAAAACACTTCTGATCTTAAATATAGGGAAAAATTATAACTGACTAGACACTTTCAACAAAGAAAACAATTAAATTCTTATATAGATATAAGAAGATGTGGTATGAGTGCCAATGAGACAACTCTCCATCCAAGTCAAAATTTATAAATGTCAACCATTATAGGTCAAAGTACGGTCTTCAACACGGAGCCTAGGCTCACACCGAACAGTAAGCCTATATCCTAGAAACCTTTACTGAGGGTAATATTTATCAATTAGGGACTTATGACAAGGTCAGTATATAACTTTTGACTGAGGGAAAGTCCTTAATTTAAATATTACATATGTAAATAGTGTATTATGGAAATGGACTTCAATGTGTTTTCTGTGTATTTGACATTATATTTTGCAAGATATTTAATATTGACTAATATTACATATGGTGTAGCATTTTCCTGTTTTCATTAGATATTACGATCACGTGTTTCAAAGGTTATTTTATGTATTCGAGCCTTGTTTCTATTTTTATGTATATTGACGCTATTTTTCTATTCATATGTATATTGACAATCAATATAAAAAATCTGGCTTAATTTAGATTCATGATGTCATGACAAACACACATAACAAACGTGGAGGAAGCGCCGCTGCAGACGATTCGAAAAGAAAATTTGCAAGTTTATCATCAGGAGATAACAAGAATTTTATGTTAAATACAGACGCTAAGAATACAAGAAAGCTAACGCAACAAGCTATTAAGTTGTTCAAAGAATATTGATATTTTCAATAACATGTTAAAATTCTTGCAATTTTATATGGACCTGTTAGATTATATTGACACTCGGACTTCGTCCTCGGTCAATATAATCTGAACAGGTCCATATATAACGTATTGACCTCGTCAAAAGTCCATAATTGATAAATATATATATAAAAATAGCGTCCATATACTTAAAAATAGAAACAAGGCTTCAGGTACATGGAATACCCTTTGAATCAGGTGATCGTAATAACCAACGTAAAAAGAGGAATGCTACACCATATGTAATGTTTATCAATAATGGACTTTTGACGAGGTCAATACGTTATATATGGACCTGTTCAGATTATCAGATTATATTGACTGAGGACAAAGTCCGAGGTTCAATATAATCTAACAGGTCCATATATAATGTAATTGACTGAGTGAAAGTCCTTAATTTATAAATTACATCTGTAAATAGTGTAAGTTTAAAAATGATATTGATTCAATGTTACTATTTTTGGAAATGATATTGACTCTTATGTAAATATTTTTAGTAACGTGGAGTCAATATCATTTTAAAAATAGTAACGTCTAGTCAAAATAGTGAAAAAATACAAAATATATATTGGGAAAAATGTGACCAAATAAACCAATGAGAAACAAGAAACATCAAACCATATGTAATATTAATAAATATAGTTTTTTGTGTAACAATCTTAATTTATTGCAAAAAAATATCCACAAAGCATATGATCAGTAAGTTTGTGGACCAGTTTATTTATTTAAACAAACATCTATTAACAGATGCTATGTAAATATGAGTTAAGGTCATGATGTTGTGATTCACTTTCACTAATGTTTTAGCTCTTGAAAGTAGAATCAAGGAGGAATCTAACCATATTTATTTGTACAGTTCTTTGTTTATACCTGTATATTGTTTTCCTTACAGATGGGTTCAAACAAAGATGATGTCGATGAAGACAACATAAAGATTGATGCTCTTGGATTAATGTTTGTTGTATACTTTGTTGTAATACTTCTGATCCAGTTTATTGGAATGATAGTGCATAGATGGGGCACATTCATGCATCTTATTGCCATTACAGAAATTCCAAATCCATGTAAAAAAGATATTGATGAACAGGTTCGTGACAATAAAGATAGACAAAGAAATGCAAGAGATATGATTCGTCTTTGTGAAGAAATTGTCGGTGAGCCAATGCCTGACTATCCAAGTGATGAGGAAGAAGAAGATTCACGTGATAGAGCAAGAGAAGAATTGTTGAGGAAGAAAATAGAAAATAATGCAACACAAGGTGTTTCAGAGAATCTTCGAGAAAGTCAAAGAAATCCTGGTATTGGAAGGTCTCTGAGAAACACCAGAGCAGGAAATCTAGGTAGCACCCGAACACGTCTTGGAGAAACTGTAAGGGATGGTAACTTCAAAAGAATGGCTAAGACAATATTAGCCCGCACACAAAGAGAAGTTAATAATAGTGAAGAATCTGGATTTAAACCTAACAATTTACGCAAAAGGGGTAAAACTAATCAAGATCCCTCCAGGATGAATAGTGAGCCTGTGAGGAAATTTGGTCACAATACACCAGTGTTTACAGACTTCATGGAAAAAGTAAATGAACGTCAACTTAACACACTGGTTGAAGGGGCTGAAAGGAATGGTGGAAATTTAGGAGGTTTACGTTCTACTTACAATCCAAGAAATGCTGGTATAGAAGATGAAGAGTCAATATATGATGAAATTCCAGGAGCTGGTACACTAGGTCGTGCTTTCCAAAAGAAAATACATAAAATGGCAAAAACTGGTGTGAGGCCATCTGATAGAAATGGTCCTTTGCAGTATTCTAATAACATAGAAATGCATCATCGAGATGTAGAAATAGGAAACAGGTTATGATTCGACAACAAACTAATTGAAATTTATTGAAAAAAGGTGGGTGTTAATTTGGTTTTGATGATTTTTAGCTCATTTGACTTTGTTAGCTTTTCTCATGATTTGCTGCTAGTCACACATCTGTTAGTCAGCATTCATAATATTTTTCATATTCTCCTTTGAAACACCTCAGTCAGTTTGAACCAAACTTAGCAATCATTAACTTTTGGGTGTCATGTTTCAAAATTTGATCTGAAGATTAAACCAACCAAAAATAGAACATAGGGATAAAGCAGGCAAAACATTTTTAATGATTCCGCTTTTGTATATTCCTAAGGGCTTTTTGTACAATGTATATGTTTCGCTGGCATCATCTTTTTTTATTGTTCATGAAAGAAGAGGACCTTAATAGGACTTGAACACACCAGTTCTGGGTTAGGTAGTTAATTGAATCTGTCATGTGACTTCCATCACCACATGACCAAAATGTAGGTATCATCACATCCAACACATGTTGAGCGAACGGGTGAAAAAGTTTGATCTTATATTGCTCCAAATATTTGGCAAATTAAAATCTAATAAGTTGTTCCCTCTCTCTTCAGTCATACGGGAATTAAAATTACATACTTATTGAACATAAATTATTTTTAAACTACCCTGCAGAATGACGATTCTGAAAGTGCTTGAAGCTTTAATAGTGCAGGGATACAGGCGCGCCTTCTATCTGGTAAATGACGTCATAAAGGCGTGCGAAATTCACGATCTTTTCCGGTGAAAGACATGATTCGAGAAACAGCCTATTAATTAAAGATATGTGGGCCCTAAAGTTTTCATTTTGTCCTATAGCTTGTCTGTCCTACAATATACAATGGTTTTTCAACTGAATTATGTTACATAATATGCTCTTTTGACAATTTTCAGATTGTAGTCTTTCCAGACTTATTTGACTTTGATAACAAAATATTTGAAAATGTATTTTTTTAGCACTAGTTCTCCTATAGCAGGTTTTTGAATAAAATGAAATTTTAATCAAGTTTTTCACCAATATGTGGAGATACATATATATATCTCTTTCCAAACCCTGCTTCCAATTGTAGGTTGCATTACATTTTCTGGTCTGTGCTTTCGTCCACTATTCGGTCTATCCGATTGTCTGTCATGTACATGATGTATCAGGTTAAAGTTTTGGGTTAATGTAGTGTACAATGGCATGAAGTTATTGTCCCATCAATTTGAAACTTAGTCCACACATTCACTATGACATAAACTTTAAAAAATTATTGTACCTCATTTTCACAGTTAATAATGTGGAAATATGAATGTGAAAACAGGGCTTGGTATATCCTGTGGACATATTAATTTATGATAAATTTTGGATTGTTCATTCCAGAGATTTTAGACTTTGATTATCAAAAACTTATTAAGTTAATTTGTGAGCACTTTTCCTTGTACAGTAATCTTTTGATTCTTTTTTTTTCAATGCAATTTCAGTCCCTGTCTATAAATCTAATATACTGTGGATTCATTTATTTTCGTGGGTACCAATTTTTGTGGATTAAGGAAAACTTGCACGTTCGTGGATATTTAATTTCGTGGTTCACCTGTACCCACAAAATCCAAGAAAGTTGGTATCCAACGAATAATAATGAATCAACAGTAGCTTTTTCAATTTATAGTTGTAACAAAGGATACCTTAACTTCATTGGGACCCTAAGTCACATGTCAATTATCTAGTTCAAGTTGCAGTTTCTAATCTATTTCTCAATTTATTGCATTAAAATGTTAGATAAAAGAAAACTTGTGGACCATTTTGTGAGTGAATAAGGTTATTACAGGTTATGGATCATTTTCGGGTTTATTTTGTTGCAAAAATAAGTTTCATGCTACATGTTTGTCTAACAGCAGTATTCTTTGGTGAATGTCCCCAGGCCAGCGAGATCAAATTTGGCACTTTGGTCATCTGCCAATATTTTTTCCTTAATATGGTTCAAGAAGTAGTTGACTACAATTTGTTGACTCTCTTACATGTGCATTGTGATGGCTACAACCCTATTAATGGCATACCTATTGCCTTATTTAATGCATAACTACCATAGACTACTGTAGATTCAGAAATTTTTGTGTGCATTTATTATTACGATTTTTGAAGAATGGACAAAAGTGCAAGATTAATTATTGCGATTTTAAGAAAATCTTTATGCAGATGCATGTATCAGATATCAGAATGTGAGTTCTTATTATTGCGATACTCACTCAGTCGCATCATTCACATTAATAAAAAACAATTTCTGAATTTCCAGTATTAAAATTCCAGGAAAAGAAATAAAAGTAATGCATAGATATTACTTTTAATGATACAGACTCCTTGGAGCCTCTTATTTTCACACATCTAATTTATATTTCAGTTTATTGCAATTCAGTTATTATTTAGGCAATAAGATCTTTTCAGACAATACATCTATTGAAGTAAAATTCCTTAAGTAAAATGTTGGTGTTTTAGTAATTGTTTTATTATTTTCTGTTATAGGAGGAACATTTAAAGACGGCATTCAGGGGAAAAGGACATTGATGTCTGTGATATTTATCTTTTGTATTTATACATATATTACAATTATATATCTATTTGAAATATTACTGGTACAAACTGTTTCCATGATTAAGAATGTTAATTGAATACCTTTGTTTCTACTGTTTGTTTCTGATGTAAAATACATGTGATTTTATATGGTATTTGTTTTTTAAAGATAAGTTTTTTTATGTGTTTTATATCATATTTACCATGCTTTACCTTTAAAAGTCTTTAACAAAATGTTTTACATTTATTAATTAAGATTTGTACAACTGCTAATGAAAAATTACTGTGAAGTTATGATTTCCTATGCAAAATTCATTGAAGTTTCATGCGGAATGTCAACAGCTTACAGTTTTCTATAGCTACTAACACCTAAATAACAGAACTGAAAAATAAATCATGTAAATTTAAGTAATCTTTGCAGTGATGATTAGATCATGGGCAGTAAAAGTATTAATGATGTAATATTGTATAATAACTGCATGTACATTAAGGCATTAGTGATTAGTTTACTTAATAATGTCTCTGATCACAAAAAAATCAATCTTCAGAAAACTAATTATTCATATACATTATAGTTTACTAACAAAAAAAACATAAAACAATGATTTTCACATTGAAATCTTGTTGTAAATTTTAAGTATTGAATAAAAGAAAACTTTATACCCAATTCATTCCAAGGTATCAAGAAATGTGTTTGTTTATATAGTCTGTGTCAGATTGAATGAAGTAAAGTTTATTGATGTCATGTTTTATTATGTCATTCCTTCCATTATTGTATTAATTGTCAGAATATTACGATAAGAAATCAGTGAGGGGAACAACAAGTGAAAATTTGTCAGTATACCAAATGAAACATTGAATATTTTTGAAATATAAAGCATGGGATAAAGTAGCTATGACACTTAATTGTGGAAAGCTTCATTTCAAGGTTGTCTTGATTCAAAACATGCACAGCTACCCTGCAGTTTTTTGTGTGCATATTTGGGTGTGTCCATCAGCTTTACAAGAAATTAAAATTGCATAGGACATTGTCAATAACTTTGACTTGATCTATAACAACTTTTGTCTTATCTTCTATTTCAGTATCACATATAGTTGCTCTATCTTTAGTTAGCCTTTTTCTGTATGCTATATGGATTGTTTGGAAAATTTAACAATTTGTTGTTGATAAGATTGAGAAGTGTGTAGTACAAATTGGAATACCAGATTATTTTTTGGAATTTTGAGATGTAAGAAAACATACAATATAAAAAAAAATATCCTAATTCAAATTTTCTCTTTTATAAAGACATGTAAAAAAATTATATTTAAATTTTTAGCTATTAAAGCATGTAAGCGGAATAGATAATGAAAAGAGTTTTAGGATATTATTGGTAGCTCATGGAAATGTAATGCATACTCTTAACATAATCTAAGCACAAACAGAAATGATATATTTATATAGATTCCACCACTGCATCAAGTGTGATACAATTTTTTCCTCTCAAGAAGCTTAAATTTCCAAATTTAAACTCTTGAGGCTTGTCATTTTGGATAAATTTATTCTAGACATCCTGAACAATCTCTGTGGAGATATATTACATTTACCCTATGCCAATATGATCTTAAGGGTCTAGAGGGACCAAATTTGATTCTGCATTCAATGATGACTATTTTTTTATGATTATTAAATTAATTAGATCAGTATTGTGCAAAGGTGAGTTTACATTATTCATGCTACAGGTACTTGGTCTGCTTGTTTGTGTAGAAAAAATTATAACATTTATACTATTTATTAGCACTGTTAATGTGCAAAAGCTTATATAAAGCTACACTTAGTTATTTGGGAAAGGTTGAACACAATATTATATTTGTAAAATGTGTCATATTTTGATATACAATATATAATCATTTTTACATATCATTTATATTCGCATGGAAATGGTTTTGTTAATGTTTTGTCTTCAATAAAATATGTTCAGTTTTCATATCTTTTCCTCTTTTTCCTCAAAAAACCTTTTAGTGTTAATGGACAGCCATGTTGAAAAAGAAGTTACTCATAATTAAAAGATTTGAATTCAAAGTTTTAGGACATTTAAAAAAAAAAAAATTATAGTTTTGTCTCACCTGGGATAAAAGTTGCAGAATGCTAGATAAACATAGGGATTACAATCCGGTGGGGTAGAATAAACTATTTGTATTAATCTTTATATTTCAGAGGGTAGAAGACCTGGAGGCTTCATACCTCCCATACAGATACCATATGTTATAAAGTTTCTGTCTGTCATATGTCCATTGTTGACCTCATTTTCATGGTTCAGCGACTGCTTGAAAAAAAAGAAGTTTTTATATCATGTGAATTTCTCACTCGTATGAGTAACAAGATAACTATATTTGGTATATGGGTTCCTTGCAAGGTCTAAATGTCAGTCAGACAGGTTTCACCTGACCTCGACCTCATTTCATGAATCAGTGATAAAGGTTCAATTTTTAAGACTGTTTCTCAGATACTGTAAGCAGTAGGTCAACTATATTTGGTGTATGGGATGATTGTAAAGTGTACATGTCAATGTCAGTCTGGCAGGTTTTATCTAACCTTGATGATATTTGCAGAGTTCATTTGATTTTGTGTTTTAGTCTGTTTTTCTGATACTATAAGCAATAGGTTAACTATATTTGGTGTGTGGAATGATTTTACGTTGTACATGTCAATCTGGTAGGTTTCAGTTGACCTTGACCTCATTTTCATGGTTCATTGGTCAATGTTAAGTTTTTGTGTTTTAAGTCTGTTTTCCTTAAACTAGAAGCAATAGGTCAACTATATTTGGTGTATGGAATGATTGTATATGTCTGTCTGGTAGGTATCATCGGTCTTGACCTCATTTTCAAGGTTCATTGGTCAGTGTTAAGTTTCAGAAGTTAGGTCCTCTTCTAAGATACTAGAATAAATTTCATAACAGTGTGGACATGGACACCTAATATTTAAATGATATCGTGTCGGTCACTGGCTGTCGACAACAAAAACTTCATGCAATTACAATATGTCAGGGGCCTCTCAATGGGGATATACAAAATTACTATTTTACACATGCCCATTCATAAATATTTTTTTTTTTGCATGAAAGTTTATAGGAATTTGTTTTGAATATATTTATATACCCGGTACTTACAGCAAAAAGTTTCTTTTGAAAGAATGAGTATATTCAGAGGTGATATCACCATGTAATCGAGAGAAAAAAGTAAGAAAAATTCTTCAGAGCTGGCAATAAGTGAAAAATTAAGTAGTATGTCAGTTATAGACAAGTAGTCCATCATGCATTGCAGTCATTCAGTGGATTGGTCAATCGCCAAAATAAAATAAAAAATGCTTTATTTGTAAACAAACCGTCACTAATACATACATTGACGGGGGCATAAGTTTTCTAAAAAATACATAATGTGCCCAACCTGTTAAATGCAGCTGTTCTGTTGATTTGAAAAATGAATGGACGTATCACAGCGATTTAATTTAGAATTGCACTTATTTTTTCAGTATCTATCCATGAATTAAATATGTTCACAATACCTTTTATATATATAAAACAATATATTTATTATACTAGAATAATTAAACGAGTGCACCCAGTTTAAAGGTTATTATTGCACTGTTACTGTTATGTTGACACAATAACCTGTACATTATCTCGTGTTACAGTTGACCAGTTCAGTCTTGTGCACATGATTTATTATTCCAAAACAGATGTATTTTGAACATATCATTAAATTCATGGATATATATTGAAACACAGAAACCAAAAAGAAGTGAGTACAATTTCAAATTGTAAGGGGCGACCATTCCTTATTCAGTTAAAATAAGGGAGGGGGTGGCTATGCAAGAGGCTTTTGAAATCAGCATGAATAAAATTGCAAATAAACGTTTATGCAGAATTGCCTCAAATATGTGTCCTCAAATAACAAAAAAAATAGTTGAGCAAGACCAAATTCATTGAAATCAGGGGTCAGGGTGGATCCAGCCATTTTTAAAAGGGGTTCCAACCCAGGATAAAAAGGGGGGAGGGTTCCAACCATATGTTCCCATTCAAAAGCATTGATCATCAAAAAAAGGTCTGGGGTTCTTATTACCAACAAAAGTAATCTTGGTATGAAAGTTGATCATAGGTTACTCTACACCACTCGTACAAGTAAATGTTTTCTTATTCTTTTTAAGGAGCTACAGAACGTTTGTGCAAAAAAAAACATAACTTTTTTTTTCTTCTCGATTACTTGGTGATATCACCTCTGAGTTTACTCATTCAATCAAAAGAAACTTTTTGTTGTGAGTATATAAATATATTCAAAACAAATTCCTATAATTTTTCACGCAAAAACTTTTATTTTATGACTGGACATGTGTAAAGATAGTATTTATGTATATTCCCATTGAAAGGCCCTTACATTCTGTAATTGCCTGAAGTCTTTGTTGTCGACAGCCAGTGATACACAGGATTACATTTAATTACCATGTGTCCATGTCTACGCTGTTATGAAATTTATTCTATTAGCAATAGGTCAACTATATTTGGTGTATGGAACAATAGTAATGTGTACATGGGCTTTGCTCATTGTTGAAGGCCGTACGGTGACCTATAGTTGTTAATTTCAGGGTCATTTGGTCTCTTGTGGAGAGTTGTCTCATTGGCAATCATACCACATCTTCTTATTTTTATATGTATGTCTGGCAGAGTTCATCTGACCTTGAACTCATTTTCATGGATCACTGATAATGTTAAGTTTATGTGATACTTGTAGTTAAACTTTAGGACTATCATTATAAAATCAAAAAAATGGTTAATAAAGCAGTTGAGACATTTCAGTGTGTGCACTATTGTTTATGTCAATATTTAAGTGAATTTACATTACATACATTTAACCTTTAAATCTTATCTTGAGAAAGTGTCATACACTTATAGGTTTCATAAAGAGGTAGAATTGGATATTGATTGATATCAATTAGAGTTATTTAGAGTTATTTAATTTCAATATGATAATAAATGAGCATAGAGTTGATATCAAGCGACATCCAAAAGTCTCACGAGTTGTTAAACTAGGGTAAATATTCTCCTTGTGTTATATAAAAAATCAGTGAATCATTGATCTAGTCTTTAGCACTTACCAATATGATGTCAGAAGCCCAGTTCTGATGTCAAACTTTAATATCAGACAGTTTATACTTTTTATAAGCTTCACAATGTAATGAAATTTGACAAAAAGAAGATTTTCTGGTGTGAGTGTTTTTAGCTCACCTGTCCCGAAGGGCCAAGTGAGCTTTTCTCATCACTTGGCGTCCGTCGTCGTCCGTCGTCGTCCGTCGTCCGTCGTCGTTAACTTTACAAAATCTTCTCCTCTGAAACTACTGGGCCAAATTTAACCAAACTTGGCTACAATCATCATTGGGGTATCTAGTTTAAAATTGTGTCCGGTGACCTGCCAAACCAACCAAGATGGCCGCCATGGCTAAAAATAGAACATAGGGTAAAATGTATATTTTGGCTTATAACTCTGAAACCAAAGCATTTAGAGCAAATCTGACATGGGGTAAAATTGTTAATCAAGTCAAGATCTATCTGCCCTGAAATTTTCAGATGAATCGGACAATGGGTTGTTGGGTTGCTGCCCTGAATTAGTAATTTTAAGGATTTTTCCATTTTCGGTTATTATCTTGAAAATTATTACAGATAGAGATAAACTGTAAACAGCAATAATGTTCAGCAAAGTAAGATCTACAAATAAGTCAACATGATCAAAATGGTCAGTTGACCCTTAAGGAGTTATTGCCCTTTAAAGTAATTTTTACCAATTTTTGTAAATTTTGTAATCTTTACAAAAATCTTCTCCTCTGAAACTACTGGACCAAATTCAACCAAACTTAGCCACAATCATTATTAGGGTATTTAGTTTAAAAATGTGTGCGGTGACCCAGCCAACCATCCAAGATGGCTGCCATGGCTAAAATAGAACATAGAGGTAAAATGTAGATAAAACATAGGTTTCAAAGCACTTTTAGTCTTATATCTCTGAAACTAAACGACAGTACAACAGTTGCATTTATCATGCATCAATTGTAAATAAAAATATCAGGTGAGCGACACAGGGTCCTTGGAGCCTCTAGTTTATATTATTGAAGAAATCCCATATCTCTGTTGCCATGGACGAAATGTACAATGTCTTAACTGTTGAAAGTCGTCAACAACCTACTGAATAGCCAATAGATCAATCTTGAATTGTTTTTCATGAATGAGTTACGCCAGTTAACCAGAGGTCAATCAGCATCAATTACGTCATCGAACAATTGATTTTTAGTACTTCTTACTGTGACATTATAACATAAGCATTATGACGTAGGAAATGTATGGGAAAGTGCACAAATTTGAACTTCGTCTATAGGAATATATCAATATCATCTCATGATGCTAGATTAGCCAATCAAATTAAAGCATTTTTTGTATCACTTTTGTATTACTCAGCGTGATATGAGAAATAGAGTACAAACTACAACCATAAGAGAATAACAATTAACCTTATAGGACATTGTGAATATCATTGCTTAGTGTCTTATACAATAAAGAGAATGACATCCTACCTAGTAGTTACAATTTTGATAGACTTTGTTTAAAAAGTATAGCTTTTGTTGTGGCTTTGTCCATCATTGTTGGCCATATAGTGACCTCTAGGCTGATTGTTTGTGATGTAATAGTTGATTGATTGATTATCTAGCTTACATTTGTTATTATTATACCCCCGCTTTAAAAAAGGGGGGTATACTGTTTTACCTCTGTCTGTTCTTCCGTCAGTCCATCCATCCATCCATCCATCCATCAGTCCGTCCGTCCCATGAATATTTTCGTCGCATTTTTCTCAGGAACTACTTGACAAGGATTTCTGAAATTTGGTTTCAGGGTTTATATAAGTAAGTTACACCGTGTGATGCGTTTTCAGTTTCATCACTCAACAACTTCCTGTTTACCGAACACTTGTATTATTTTACACATGATAGCAAAGTTGAAAATTTTCGTCACATTTTTCTCAGGAACTACTCGACAAGGTTTTCTGAAATTTAATATCAGGGTTATATAAGTAAGTTACACCCTGTGATGCGTTTTCAGATTCATCACTCAACAACTTCCTGTTTACCGAACACATAAAATTGAGAATGGAAATGGGGAATGTGTCAAAAAGACAACAACCCGACCACAGAACAGACAACAACAGAAGGTCACCAATAGGTCTTCAATGCAGCGAAATTCCGCACCGGAGGCATCCTTAAGCTGGCCCTAAACAAATATATATACTAGTTAAGTGATAATGGACGTCATACTAAACTCAAATTATACACAAGAAACTAAAAGTAAAAATAATACAAGACTAACAAAGGCCAGAGGCTCCGGACTTGGGACAGGCGCAAAAATGCGGTGGGTTTAAACATGTTTATGAGATCTCAACCTCCCCTATACCTCTAGCCAATGTAGAAAAGTAAGCATAACAATACGCATATTAAAAGTCAGTTAAAGAGAAGTCCAAGTCCGATGTCAGAAGATGTAACAAAGAAAATAAACAAAATGACAATAATACATAAATAACAACAGACTACTAGCAGTTAACTGACATGCCAGCTCCAGACCTCAATTAAACTGATTGAAAGATTATGTCTTCATCATATGAATATCAGGCACAATCCCTCCCGTTAGGGGTTTAGTATCATACCATCATAAAATATATGAGAAGAGCATAACCCGTGTCATGCCAACAACTGGTTTTTAAATAAATGTGTTTAGTTCCGATGCAAAGACCCTATAAGTGAATCAATATTAAAGCCAAAAGACGCTAGGGGCCGTCTTGACCTTGTTGTAGGGTATGAATGATTTGTTCATTATTGAAGGCCCTACATCAACTGTCAACAGGAATAAAAGCCCTGTTCATTGATAATTTTCTATGTTTTCTATGTATTGTGTGCGATTTTGTCCCATGTACATTTACTCCATATCCTTTCATTTTCTAATCTTTAATGACCTGACAACAGTATCGTAACTATATCCCTTCTTAATAAGTCTATTTAAAGGTTTTGTTAGCTTCTGAGGTGAATACTGACATTTTTGTGCTTTATAAAGAATATTACCATAAAAGATTGGATGTGAAATACCTGAACGTATAAGAAGTCTGCATGTTGAGCTATATTTACGAATGATGTCCTTGTACCGATGATAAAATTTAGTAAATGTTTTGACTAGTTTGTGATATCGAAAACCCTGGTGTAATAATTTTTCAGTAATACATAAATTTCTTTCGTTAAAATCTGAAACGTTGTTACATACACGAGCGAATCGTACAAGTTGAGATATATAAACACCTTAAGATGGTGACACGTATTATTTTACTCATGATAGCCAAGTTGAAAATTTTCTTCACATTTTCTCAGGAACTACTTGACAAGGATTTCTGAAATTTGGTTTCAGGGTTTATATAAGTAAGTTACACTGTGTGATGCGTTTTCAGATTCATCACTCAACAACTTCCTGTTTACCGAACACTTGTATTATTTTACACATGATAGCCAAGTTGAAAATTTTCGTCACATTTTTATCAGGAACTACTTGACAAGGATTTCTGAAATTTGGTTTCAGGGTTTATATAAGTCAGCTATGCCGTGTGATGCGTTTTCAGATTCATCACTCAACAACTTCCTGTTTACCAAAATATTTCGACGGGAGTATCATCAGTGAGCAGTAGCTCACAGTTTTACTTGTTATTAATTTGTGTCAACCATATACATGTGAATGAAAAAAAAAATGCAAAATAAGCTTGAAATCAATTCAAACAAGAATCCATGTATTGTTATGCTGGCAAACCCCCACTCAAAGTTTAAAATATCGAGGAACAGGAAGTAGATGACTGATGAATTCCAAGAGTGCAAAAACATTACCACTCATTACTGTTAAATTGCTGGCCAAATATGAAGGCATTCTGTTCGGTTGTATAAGAAAAATGTGTGCTGAAATTTGTTGCAGACGGACAAGGGAACTGCAATATATTCCCCACTTCTAGTGTAGGGGTATAATATTCATTTTAACACCATCATCAATATAAGTCAATACAAATCTTTCACACAAAATACTATAGTCAACTTTTCTTATGATGAAAAATGCTCTTTATTGAAAAGTTGTTTTTATATGCTCCATATTTCTGGGATATTGTTCCATATACATCTACCCTACTTCCCATATGACAGTTGGTTATCTCCTCAAGATCTATGTGTCTGCTACAGATACTTCCTTGAGATTACAATCACTGCCATATGATATTTTCACTATCAATAATAAAGAGGTGAGCAGGTGATAATGATATGTGTAACATTTGTTGCAGACATTTTTCCCTTAGTGCTTTACTTTTTAAAAATTATTTTGACTCGAGACATTGATTACTGTGCAATATGACAGGTATCTCCTACAAAACAGGAAATGTTTTACCCTTCCAGAGTACCTGATATCACTTGCATATTTTGGTCAAAGCACTTTTGTTTTTTGACGATCATATACAAATTTACCTTCTAATTTGCTGTTTGCCATCTTCTAACCAATTCCTTCACTTTTACATGCATGTGATTTCATTATATAAGACAGATTTCTTGTTTTGTATCAAACTTTAATATCCATGTATAATAACCTATTTAAAAAGCATTCCATATATCACAACAAATACAATAAATGATATAACAAGCACTTTATACATAACATTACTATGCCCTTAATTAAAGAAAAGACCATAAGCTCACTGACCAGTCCCAATTGACCAGTACATATATTTGAATTCATAAGTTCCTGAACAAAGTATTGCAATTTTAAGTACAATTTTATGTGTGATTTTTTTCGACAAATTACTAAATTATAGCTTTAATTTAAAACAGTTCATAACTTAAAAATTCCACATGATAATATGCAAGTTTTAACACACTAAAACTTTTGTTGGTGAGTTTTAATGTGTAAAAATCAAAAGTGTTATGTTGCATTTTAAATTAAACAGACCTTCTCTGAAAAAGAAAAAGTTTGGAAAATGGTAATGTAACTGATTATTATACACAAAGCTATAATGGTCCCAACTAAAACTAAGGTTTGATAATGTTTACAGATTCAGATCGAGACAAACTTCATTAAATAACCATAATTATATATAAACAATTAAATGAGAGCATATTTCATTGTAGTATATGTATCATTTAAGTTGAGCATATTTCATTATGTATCAATTAAATGAGAGCATATTTCATAGTATATGTATCAATTAAATGAGAGCATATTTCATTGTAAGTATATGTATCAATTAAATGAGAGCATATTTCATTGTAAGTATATGTATCATTTAAGTAAGACAATAACACCCTGTAGATGAAAACTTGTGTTGTCATTTAAGACTAAGTACATAATGTTACTCTTTATAATCAGTTCTGTTTTTGTCATCACAGAATGTCCTATTCATAGAAAGTACAAATTGTATCGTAAACAGAAATGTTATTTAAAAAAAAAAAGAGCATCCTGATTGAAGTTTAACTTCGATTGCAATAATATAAAGGTTTCTGGAACTGTATTTTTGGAAGTATAACAATCTTATATTACAAAATTCTTATAACAACAACAACAACATGTTATAGAAAGATAACAACATTTAAAAGCTAGTTAAAGAAATATACAACAACCTATAAATACTAATATTGTTAAATATAGCCAGATGTACAACATAGTAAATAAAGCAAAAGCTTGGTTTAGTATGGTTACAACAGTTACATTTAGCTTATGTAATAGAAAACAAAGGTGCCCAAGAGCTTGAATTGTTTATCTGGCAAAAATATAGCATTTTGATAATTATTTTTCAAATGTTTTTTACTGAAAAAAAAAATTTATTTACAGTTTCTCTCTATTCATTCCTGTTTTCAATATAATATCCAAAAACATTCAAAGGTTTAAAAAATTCTCATTAAAGGACAATAACTCTTCTATGAAGTCAATTGATGGCTTTAATCATATTGGCACTTAAGGATGTATTCTTCTGATGTTCCAGTCTCGTTGAAATCACGTTCTGGAATTATTTCCAAAACATGTGATACAAGTGGAAAATATCAATGAATTTTAAAAATATTATAATCAAACTTAACTCTGTGAAAAAATTGTAAATTTACAATAAGTAGTTTTTGAGTAATAAAATTTTTCAAATTTTATAACCAATCAAGTCAGTCTCATTAGCCAAAAATGTTGAGAAAATGAGTGAGGAGTACAAGAAATGATTTTACCAGATACATGTACATCCCATATCAATTTTTTCTTTTCAAATTTCTTAGATATGCATTTTTTCAATCATTTATAACAAAGAAGTTGAAATAATATGCTTTTTGTTCTAAAAAAAAAAAGAGAAAAATCCCAAATTTACAAAATTGACAACATGGTAAATTTGACACGAAAAAGCAACAAAATTTTATAAAACTTTCTTATATTATCACCTACCCATAGTTTTTTTTAAGTTAAATTTATTCAGATTGGTCCACTTATTTTTAGTGAAAGTATGAAACAAAATTTAATTGTGAAACTGTGATTTTTTTCATGATAATAGCCCAAAAATGGGTAAAAATTGATGAAAAATGGGAAAATCATCAAAATTGGGTACTTTCAAATGGCTGTAGCTCAAAAAGAAGTGCACCACCTTATGATTTTGTCTTCACCTATTATTTTTAACAGTTATATAAACCCAAAAATCAGGTTAAGAAAAAAAAATTTAATTCTAGAATTTTTTGGCTCCTCAGAGGTGTACATCCTTAAGTTAGATTTTATCTACCTGTAAGCTATCACTAGACAGACTTGTAATTGCTAAATTTTAAAGATATAAGTCCAATAATACTAAAATGACAAATCTGAAATCTTTGAAAATTATAAAAGAGTTTGTCTTTATTGAAAAATAATTGTTTCAAATTTTTTCTCTAGATTCATTTATATGAACTAAGTTTTTGAAAGAATTGCTCAGAACAACAGATGCAGTACATGCATATCATAATACATTCATCTTCAAAGGGCAGCCAGTTTTAATTTTTTGAGGAGGAAGCCAGGATGAGATGAAACAACCATTTTAAAAAAAAGTTTACTGCAAGTTTGTGTAATTAATAGTACACAATAAATTATGATTTCTTGTTAAAGAAACAGAGTGTTGAAAGGCTATTTCAGAAATAATATGCTTTTGTAAATACATAAGTATCTTATTTATAAATATTGTGTCACAAGAGTAAAATTATATAAAAAAAAGAACAGCTAAAAATATAAATGGATTTCTAAAAAAAGAAATGAGCATGACACTTTAAAACTCTTACCACACTGAATTGTTTTGACACTTTAAAACTCTTACCACACTGAATTGTTTTGACACTTTAAAACTCTTACCACACTGAATTGTTTTGACACTTTAAAACTCTTACCACACTGAATTGTTTTGCTTCCCAGAAATTAGTGGTCTTGTGCAAAACAATGTAAATTTTGACTGTTTTTCCTCCTAATTCTTGACCTGCGAGACCTTGAGATACATATCAGTATCACATTTAGTAGTTATATTCTCCCAAGTTTAGGTTGTTTTTGTATGTTCCAGACCTCTGTACTGTTTGGGCAAAACAGACAAGTCAAGCCTATCCCTCCAAATTTACAAATTTTCTCTGAATTTAAGTTTCGAATTTCAAATTGTACATTTAATCTGAAGAAAACAATAACAAATTGCTTTAGGTTGAAGGAAAGGATCATGCCTGACTTATTAAATGAGTATCAAACAGCTAACCTCTAAAGTATGGAAAGCCATTGGAGCCATAAAACTTAATTTTGGATAAAGGCTGAAATATTAAGGTCTGCACATGGTAAGAGTTAGGTAATATCTACACCCTTTTCTGATTATCACATTAAAACTTGTCTAATGTACAAAAGTATACTCTGTATTGAGAAACTGAAGATATAAAATTGTGTAAAAAAAGGAAATGTCCTTTTCTGAAAATAGATTCCTTTGGATTTAAAACTGCCTTAATGATCTTGTGGAAGCATGTTAGCCTCCAGTGCAAGAGTTTATGAGTTCAATCCCGGACTCAGTATTTGAAACTCTGTGTGACAGAGAACAGAGCATATTCAAATCACACTAATATTTCCTAATCCTAAATGTAGTTGAAAGATGGCATGTTGGACATTTACCATCCATTTCTTCATTGGTTTTACATCTTTATTTCATTTAAATATAACCATACTTAACTTCCAATTAATACTTTTAGTAATCTGGTTTTCATCTTAAATCTCTAAAAAGTCAGTTAAAAAGTTGTCTGACAATTAATATTTTGTGAGGATGAATAATTTGGTATGAGGATTATTTTCTGATTATGGAATATTAAGGCACAAAAATCAGCTAGATCATACTATTCCTTGTAAAATATATCTTTAACTGAATCTAATTAAGTTTTGGTTTGGAGTTCCTATTATGTACAAGGGTATCTTTTGTACATCAAACACTCTGAATAAGAGTACAAATACATGACTAGCTTAAGACTAGAGACAAAACTAACTACACTACATTTGTTTAAATTTCAAGTCTAACATTAATTTCACACAACTGTCTACATAAAAACTATATTTTTGAAAATAAAATTTGTTTTACTGAATAAAAACGACTTAGACCTAGAAAAATAAACAAATTTACTTCCTGTTTCCATTTAAACACAGAAGTATCTAAAATGGTCATTATGATATATTAGAATAAAATAAAACGAACTAAGTAATTGGTCCAGATTGAATAAAATCATCAATTTTGATTAAAATAATATCACGAAGCATACACAAAATGCTTCCATATATAAAAATATAAATATACAAATAATCATGGAAACTTCTGATTTTATGTGAAATGTCTGTCATTAACTGAGAGACTTAATACACAGATATAATGTCTCAATATACTTAATTGATAATTCACACTTCAAAATTAGTTAATAATCAAATATCTATTTTCTTTGTATTGTATGATAGATCAGTAATAAAATGATTAGATTTATTTTTTGAGGTGCAAGTGTTTCATCACACAAAACGATGCTATAAAATTTTTGACATTTATTAATTTTGTGCTACTAAATTTAAGTAAGTGGACACCTGTTCCCATATGCATTGCAAAATAGTTAAAAAAATCACTGTATATATGAAAGACGAGATAAATTCTATACACATACAATATGACATTTAAAACAACAACAACAAATATAACATACACCTATATATTATTTTGAAGCAAAATATAAAATATTAAAAATTCTTACAATTACATTGATAACATGAGGATATAAAGTCTTTGGTGAACACTTGATCTTAACAACATATAATAAAACACATATAAATATATATTAAATAGAAGATGTTTATCAGGAATTGTTGATCATATGAAAAAAATATTAATGCTAAATCAAGAACATTCAATATCTCAGAAATTTTTGATATTTATTTCATTTTGAGTGAAAAGTCAATTTTTTTCGATTACAGACTGGATGACAATGTTAAAATTTGTTTGATGCAAAAACACCATGAAATTCTTTCTAACAATGAGATGCACTAGATTCGACATATCTAGTACATGATCTATTAAGATGGTTCCTTTCTTAAAAATGGTGTCACTCTGTATAACCAGCTTATGATATGATTTTAGAAATCTGGAAAAAAACCAATAACAAAAAGAAAATGCATAAAACATTTTTTTTCAAAATCTTATACAGATAGTTTGCAATTTATCATTTTATCTTTGATCCCAGCTAAACTAATTAACCTCATTGAATTGTATGAAACATGATGTCAGATCTTATAAATATGACTGGAAAAATTTGGATTTTGAAGATCATAAAAATGATTCGTAAATTAAGAAAAAAAATTTACGCAAAATAAATTCAAAGCTTTGCAAGAAAACAAGGTTTGTCAGACACAGAGTAAATTAATTTGTAGAAGATGACAACCCTAAATATTTGTGGTTACTTTCCTATCTAAAATAGTGAAACTTACAAATTTGTGCTCAGGCACTTCTCTGTGCAATGTTTGCATAATAAATAACCCTGAAAAAATGTAAGGCATATATGCAGGAAGAAAGACAACAAACTGGTTCAGAATTTCCCACAATTCAAAATGAGCAACCATCTTCAAGAAGTAATGCATATTAAAGGGAAGATAATTCCACATTCAATTAACCTTGAAACTAAAAGTGAATGTTAAAATATATGGTGAGCACCCTTTTTCACACAGATTTTACATTATCACATCTTAAAATAGTATCAAATTTGAAATCTCTCTAGAGTAAAATATATATATTAAGTACATAAATATGGAGATGTGTTATGATTGCCAATGAGACGACTATCTACCAGAGAACAAAGGACATGAATTCAAGAAACTATAGGGTACCATATGGCCTTCAACAATGAGCAAAAACCCAAGATTAATTACTCTTTTCATTCCACTAAAAATAACTGGAAACTAGGTATGAGGTATTTTCCTAAAAGTCTTTTCCGATGCTGCCCAATAAAGGATTGTCTAGTAACATATCATAAGATAAGGGAAAACATGTGTATCATACTATAAGGTATATTCTAAAAGTTTTTATATATACTTAATTGTTTCGAGGGAAATCTATTGAAATGATCTGTTTGGGACACAGATATAAGAGGGAGAAATTCTCATTTCAGTGTAATTATTTACTGCCTATTAAGTAAATGTAAAATAAATAAATTTTGAAAATTGAAAAGTACAAAAATAAAACCTACCAAATATTCTTATAAAACATTTGAAAAAATAGCTAATGAATTATAATGAAACAAGTGAGTAATATTTATAATATTATTTTTTTTCAAACAATATTGCCTGCACAGTTAATCATTTCTCTCCTTTTTATCTTCTGCTGACGTCTCTATAGAAATATTTTGCAGCTGTCCATGTATTATAATTCATCTTACTGACAGAGTATGTATGACAAGATGTGTGGGTTAGTGTACTTCAATGAAGACTGCACACATATGTTTCTTTGATAATGATTCATCCCATGTGTACCTATCTACTATCACCTGACACAACAACGATCACTGCACCATTATAGTAAGATTATGTTTTTTCCTGGCTGCTTTGACTGTTCCTGATGGAAGATCTTTCATTCCTTCTGTAAATGTGATCTCTACTTCTGATCCACCAAACAAGGCTGGAATTCTGTAAGTAAAAATCAGTAAATTTTTTTCAACACACTTGTCAGCTTTCATTACTTTTACAAATTGATAGAAAATAGAATAAACTTAAGTAGAAATCCTTCTTTTTCCAGCTCTCACCAAACAAATTAGAATTATTTGTTTAAAATCAAGATTTGGGTGAGGCGAGAGATTCGTATTGCTACATTTCCTCCTTTCAATGGTTGGTTGTGTGTCTACTCACAGTAAGAAAATGTTTATATCCTTTCTTGTCATATATTCACCTATATATAACAGATAGTCTTTATATTCATATTGTTGGTATTCTCTGCTGTTTTACAAGTGATTATTAACCAACTTACTACAATATGTATAGAAATGCCCATGCTTTATTAGAGGAAAATTTGCAACTGGTCTTTAAGAACGGAGAAATTGCTACAGCCAGTCATTACGAAATCTCAGTCATGCATTACGAAATCACACCCGTGCACTACGAAATCACAGCCATGCATTATGAACTGATGAAACAGGACATCGATTAAATCAAAATGTCGTTTATTTTTTTAGATAAGGACAACTCTTTTAAAAATTTTTTAACTTAATATGATAAAAAGTTTTAATGATGTTCAGCGTTTTGTAACGACTTGAAACGGAAATATTTCACAGCCTTTTGAGTACGACTTTCGATTATTATCACCGTTTCATTTCCGTTGATCAATCATCAGAACGCAGACTACTCAAAGAGTAAGAAAAGTTAAACTGTCTGATTTATTCTTCCCAGCTACTTTATATTTGCTAGATAAAATGAATTGTAATAGCATAGAATTAAGTACTTGGATTAGAAATCAGAAATTACATCTGACAATGTTGACCAAAATCCACCGTGAATGGGAAAAGACAAGTTCAGCTATGAATTCCATATCTTCTTCACAGTAAGATTATTACTCTTTATTTAATTGAAGAATTAAAACATTTAATAAAAGTGTTATGAACTGGCTTTTTCTGTATTGGTCCTGTTATCGATTCGTGGTTAGCTGTATTTGAATCCGAGACTGGAAGACTGTTCTTGAATGAAGTTTTTTTAAGTTGGTTAATAAAAGTATCAATATATGGACTTTTTAATATTGGCCTGTAACATGCCCTTGATATCAATAATGGCCTCGGACAGTTGTAATGGCCCTCAGCGTTGCCTCAGGGCCATTATAACCATCCTTGGCCATTATTAATACTCGGGCATGTTACAGGGCCAATATGAAAAGTCCATACATTAATACTATATTATACCTCTACCCATTCAATTACATGTTATAAGTAGACTGATTTATCATGTAAGGCCTGGAACATCCCGACCACCAGATGTTTATGTAATGGATATTTTTTATTGTCAGGTTGCTACTTATATATAACCCCTATTTAAAAAGCTGAATGTTGTTGTGAAAATGGATATGTTATGTTCAATTTTTCAACTTAATAAACTGTTGACACAGATATATGTCTTGACTGTCGGCATAAAATTCAGAAAAAGACAATCTGATGAACAGCAACATTGCTAATTAATTCAAAGTCGCTGGACCAACTTGTGGGTAGGGCCTTGAGTTGGTTGACAAACTGAGATGTACAGACAGCAATGCAACTTTATAGAAAATGTTGTCTATTGTAAGTAGTTCCTATCAAACTAACTTAATTAGAAAACTTAACATTGAAAATTGTTAACTAATTGAAAGTCACTAGACCATGACCCCGGGGGCAGGGCCTTAAATAGTCGTCAAACTGATATGTACTGATAGTAATGCAACTTTATAGAAAATGTCACTGATCTATTGCAAGTAGTTCATATCAAACTAACTTAATCAGAAAACTTAACATTGAAAATTGCTAATTAATTGAAAGTCACTGAGCCATGGCCTAGGGGGCAGGGCCTCAAAATAGTTGTCAAACTGATATGTACTGATAGCATTGCAACTTCATATAAAATATTATTGATCTATCGCAAGTAGATCCTATCAAACTAACCTGAGCAGAAACCTTAACATTGAAAATTGCTTATAAATTCAGTCACTAGACCATGTCCTAGGGGCCAGGGCCTCAAAACAGTTGTCAAACTGATATGTACTGATTTAAATTCAACTTTGTATTAAATATCAATGATTTATCACAAGTAGTTCCTATCAAACTAATTTAAGCAGAAAACTTAACAATTGCTGACGCAACCACTACAGCAGCCGTCGCCATGGCTGTCGCCGGAAAAGCAATACCTATGTCTCGCTTTCCGCGACTTTCGTTGCTGGCGAGACATAAACAGTTTAAAAAGTATAAATTATTTTCTTAACTTGCTTAAATAAAATAGATATTACTTGTTAGCCAATTCTGACAGGTTTTTACTGATGTAAAAAACATTATACCAATAAAATATATAAAACAGCCCCACTAATGGATTCTTTGTACTTACGAATTCTGTATCTGAACTTCTGGTGGTTTTGATGATGAATTTTCAATGGCTAAATATGACTTTGCTACAAGTTCTATCAAACGATCACACAAAAATACATAGTCTCCTTTCTTACTCCACAAGTCTCCATTCTGTTGCTGAAAACATAAAGCACATAAACTATGTGAAAGGCCTTAATAGGATCAATATAAAATCCAAAGAACAGTTTCATGGTGGAAATGGGACTTTTACAAATTTAGGAGAGTTTCTTCATTTAATTCTTTGACAACAATGTTAAGTTTTTCTATCTTACAAGTAAAAATATGTTTGATTTTGTCTTATAATAGTCTTTCCATTCTTGAAAAAGAGCTGTTTTAAGGGTTCCTGAACATGCTGGAAATATGACATTATCAAAAAATGGCTTTACATTCATAATCCCTCACATAAATCAAATATTTGCAGTTTATTGGTTATCTTCTACAACCATACAACATCATCCCCACTTTCGATGCATTGCCCTCAAAGACCAATATTTGATCTGTCATTTTTTTTTTACAATCTCGGTTTACTCTTTAAGTACAATAAGTACAAAATGTCAACACTGACTGAACATCAACATTAAAACATGGAACAAAGACTTGTTTAAATTAGTGGTCATCCTGTTGGGAGTTGGACTGAGCACATTTTTCATTGTGTTTTATTTTTATGACATGGTTAAAGGGGGATTTGTGTCTACCTAAAACTAGTTAAACCCATCATATTTTGTGCCTTTACCAAGTTTGTCTATTTGAACAATGTATTGTATGTCTTTCTTTATATCTCTTTTTTTCTCATGAGAGTAAGCTGTTGATGTCGTCTGCTGTACTGTCTGTTATATTTTTAATGTATTATTGATCATTATATTTCAAAATAAAATTGTATGAATAAGTGAAAATCAATAGTAGAGCAGGGATTTTGTCAACATTATCCTTGAAAAAAGCTTAGACTCTATATAAACTTGTGATAGTCACCTTCTGTATATGAATAGCTACCACACAATCCTGGAAGGGACTGACTGAGATTCTTTGAACTTCTGAGAGAGGTATCATGTATTTTATCATCATGGTTCTGTGATCAAGGAAATGCATGAATCTTGTTGTCATTACTAGTAATTGGTCTACAAGCTGAAAACAAAGTCACAAATTTAGAAATAGAAAAAGGGTATTTTAGTTAATGACTACATAGTAAATTAATTGTTTTTGTATATCATCTTAAAATAAATTGGGTCAATCTTTATTATATAGACAGTTTTTTATTCCAGTCAACAAACTATTCCATCCTCATCATAATAGTAAAGTTTGGGAGAAGGTCTACCCCATTTTCAGGTAATTACCTCAAAAGGAAAGATAAAAAATTCCTCATCATCAAGTGGTCGTATATATTACATATAACAAAAAATTTGAATCCCTATTGCTGAGTTTCCAACCACAGCACAATCATACATATGAGTACATACAAATTATACAGAACTACGCTGCAATCTTAACTTGGATCATTTAAATCTATTCATAATTTGGTGCAAAAAATATTTGATTGCTGTATAATCAAGTTGCATTTACTAGCAATAAAGCTCCAACATATCCATTTTTAACCTCCTATTAACAATATCAACATACAAAATGCATTGTGTATCAATATTGTCATACAAGGTCAACAGCCTATAAGATAAATATGCCAACAAGTTTGGTTACAGCACTGTGAAATGCTTGGATACTGATTTTACAAACCTTTCCATTAGCTCTGTGGATTTTCTTCACTAGGTGAGAGAATATAATATGATGATCTTGAATTTTATCTGCCATTTTCTGCCATTGTGGATTTTGTCGAATATTTTGATAGTCTCCTTGAAAGGCACTGGTACACTGTTTAATACAAAGCAAAGAATATATTACCAGAATTAACCAAGCAGCTACTAAATTCCTTTTATAGTTCTAGCATAAAATTTTAATTTTATATTCAAATGTGTTACTACATTTTAAGATACCAGAATCTTCATGTTGTCACATTATAATGGAAGTTTGCATTTTCTGCTTTTGCAAATAAAGTTCCTAATGCATTTTAATTTCATTACAATCTACTTTTCTTAAATGAACTCTTGTTTAAAATGTAAGATATACAACTGCAGTAAACATTTCTCAGTTAACAGAATATCAAAAGCGTTGAAATCAGTCTGTGTATATTATGTATATTTTCTACATTATGACTTGTGGAACAACATTACCAGTAAAGAGAAAACCTGACAGTCTTAAAAAACCTTACGTTTGACTATAAGTAGGTTTCCTATCTTTAAAGAGTTTACTGGCTGTAAGTTTTTCTCTCATCTTGTACCTCTCAGCTTCATCAAATCTCTGTCTATACTTCATGCACTAAAATTCAAATAGCAAATCCTCAGAGTTTTACCAACTGCAGCCTTAGGCATTTTTAATTTGAGCAAAATTATATGCTATATAATAATCTTTTTATGTTATCAAAGATTCTGACTGTTTATAACACTTAAGATGCCTCCATTAGTCTCTTTGATGAATGAGTGTTTTTTATTTGACTACAATTGGATATTGAAAATTCAGATATTTTTGTAACTTTTTTTATATTTGTGAAAATTGTGACATAGGTTTTTGATTTTTGAAAGCATTATTTTGTATGCAGCATTTTCTTAAATCCCAATAAATTAATCTTGCATTTGTGTCTGTTTTGGAATAATCTATATAAGAAATAAACTGTTAACACAGAGATATGTCTCGCCTATTTGTTATTTTGATAATGCAAATGTTGAAATTAAAATAGCAATACTTTAACATGTAAGTTATGTAAATATTCAAAGTCAATGAACCATGACTGAAGGTACAGGGCTAAACAATCTCCATGAAAATGAGATGTGCTAATACAACTGCAAACCAAATATCATTTACTTTTCATAAGTCTTTCCTTTAAACAAACCTAAACACAAACATTAACTTGTAAACTATGTAAACTATGTAAAAGTTTCATAATTAGGGGGTGGGGTTATACCAGTATAATCTCCATGGAAATGAAACTTGCAAATGCCAATACATTTGCATACCGAATATCATTGACTTAACATTAGTGGTTCATCTTAAAATAACCTAATCACAAACTAATACATGTAAACTAAACAAAAGTTTCAAAGTCAATCGACCATGACTGAGGGGTAAGGACCAAATATTCTCCATGGAAATGAGATGTGCTAATGCTTATACAACTGCATACCAACTATCATTGACCTACCACTAACAGTTCCCCTTAAACTGACCTAATCACAAACTAATACATGAAAACTAAGCAAAAGTTTCAAAGTCAATAGACCATGAATGAGGGGGCAGGGCCAAATAATCTCCATGGAAATGAGATATGCCAATGCCTATACAACTGCATACCAAATATCATTGACTTACCACTAGTGGTTCCCCATAAAAAATATTTATTCTTCACTCTTATTTGAAAATATTAAATTGTATGACAGAAACATACCAAAATTATCACACTAGTAAAAAAAGCATTATCTTACTGAAAGAAATTTACAGGATTTTTTTCTACACAGCAAGTCCAAACAAAAATACAGTAGCTTTATAATAGTTACCCTCCATTTATGGTGAATATCTCGTAACTGTTCTGATGTCGTTGAGAATAAAGATGAACACTTTGGCCAAGTTTTCTCCAACGGTGACATTGATGGCAGGCTAGACTTCACACGTAACAGGAACCGTTTCTTCTGCAAAAAGCATTAATCTGTGTTATATACATATATATAATTATATAATAAAACCTGTCCAGTATATTCAAACACACAGTATATCACCATACTTCCCTTCACATAACAACCAGGCAGAAAAAAATAATTTTTACTACAAAGTTTATATAGAATCTGTCTAGTACAAATGCAGCATTATTTTGTATCAACAACAAAATCCTGATATAAAGTTTTATAAACATGCAGCATTTCTTCCAATCATGATAAGTTAAGGTGTTCTTGGAATTACAGATACAGTTATACTGCTTCAATGTATAAACATACTACTATCTCACTGAAGTATACCCACATCTTTATTCATATGTATGAATCTATAACCTAGTTTGAATAGTGAACTAACAATAAATAAGATAAATGAAAATATTTATTACTAGCTATACATGTTTTATGAAACAATACTAGATGAATATACATAAACAAAATTACAACTGGGAAAAACTGGAGCCTAACAGCTGTTTGACCATTTTGAAATTAAAATTGAGTTATCCCCCTTTTCATATAATTATGAAAATTAAAACTTCGGGAGGGGGGGTAAAATACAAATGTAGAATGTGTAATGAATCAGTCAAATACAGGTGCAAAGCAGCTGTAACCCTCAAGTGAAATGGCGAACTTTTAGTGCCAACCCTTAAGCTAAACTTCTGTCTGTCTCTGCTAATTGTTTTTGAGCATTCTTAAAAACTTTAGAAGTATGAATGTATCTTGTGCTACAAGACCATCTACCAAGTGTTGGAATTAAATGATCTTCAAGACAGGTTTCATGAGCAGATGTAGCTGCACTGATTCTAAAACAATGTCTATTGTATGGTTCACTAGATAAGCCTAAATTGTTTTCTAAAGGTTTTCTACCTTCAGAAATAACAAGAGGCTCCTGCCTATATTACAGTGTAGTGAGGCATGATTTTAACATGAATTTACTGTATGAAATATAATCCAAACTAGAGGCTCTCAAGAGCCTGTGTCGCTCACCTGTATTTACTGATGCTTTGGAAATTATGTAAAATAAGGTTAAAATCACAATTAATAGTATTAGATATTAGATATTATAATGATATCTAAGATAATAACAAATAAAATGCTCCATGAGGCGCAGCTTGATACGACGGCAGAGGTCGAACCCTGAATAGTTGGGGCAAGTATGGACACAACATTCAAGCTTGATACAGCTCTGAATTTGGATTGTGATTAAATATTTGACACAGCATAGGTTTCTGACACAGAATGAATGTGGTCTAAGAACTTAAAATTTTTAAATTGGACATTCACCTATTATGGTCCAATATCCAAAATCTAAATACATGGTTAGATTCAGCATATCAAAGAACCCCAAGAGTTCAATTTTGATGAAATCAAACAAAAGTTTAATTTTGGACCAATACAACTGTTTAATTACATTAGAAATCTCACATACCTTGACAGTCGTGTGCCGGCATAGATCAGAAGGATTAGGGCAATTAATTACCTGGTGTGACACCGCCACACCGGACTGGGAGAGATGTCGCTAATACAATAAACAAAAGGTAGCGAATTTACGAAGTCGGAGGGAATACTCCCAAATTTCTCCGAGAATTTAGGAGGGATGTCGGAGTTTCCTGGTGTCACACCAGGAATAATTATGTGTATGGAGTTTGGGATTACAAACTCTCTGTGTGTACTGTAGACAGTTTTTATTCCAGTCAACAAACTATTCCATCCTCATCATAATAGTAAAGTTTGGGAGAAGGTCTACCCCATTTTCAGGTAATTACCTCAAAAGGAAAGATAAAAAATTCCTCATCATCAAGTGGTCGTATATATTACATATAACAAAAAATTTGAATCCCTATTGCTGAGTTTCCAACCACAGCACAATCATACATATGAGTACATACAAATTATACAGAACTACGCTGCAATCTTAACTTGGATCATTTAAATCTATTCATAATTTGGTGCAAAAAATATTTGATTGCTGTATAATCAAGTTGCATTTACTAGCAATAAAGCTCCAACATATCCATTTTTAACCTCCTATTAACAATATCAACATACAAAATGCATTGTGTATCAATATTGTCATACAAGGTCAACAGCCTATAAGATAAATATGCCAACAAGTTTGGTTACAGCACTGTGAAATGCTTGGATACTGATTTTACAAACCTTTCCATTAGCTCTGTGGATTTTCTTCACTAGGTGAGAGAATATAATATGATGATCTTGAATTTTATCTGCCATTTTCTGCCATTGTGGATTTTGTCGAATATTTTGATAGTCTCCCTTGAAAGGCACTGGTACACTGTTTAATACAAAGCAAAAGAATGTATTACCAGAATTAACCAAGCAGCTACTAAATTCCTTGTATAGTTCTAGCATAAAATTTTAATTTTATATTCAAATGTGTTACTACATTTTAAGATACCAGAATCTTCATGTTGTCACATTATAATGGAAGTTTGCAATTTTCTGCTTTTGCAAATAAAGTTCCTAATGCATTTTAATTTCATTACAATCTACTTTTCTTAAATGAACTCTTGTTTAAAATGTAAGATATACAACTGCAGTAAACATTTCTCAGTTAACAGAATATCAAAAGTGTTGAAATCAGTCTGTGTATATTATGTATATTTACTACATTATGACTTGTGGAACAACATTACCAGTAAACAGAAAACCTGACAGTCTTAAAAAACCTTACGTTTGACTATAAGTAGGTTTCCTATCTTTAAAGAGTTTACTGGCAGTAAGTTTTTCTCTCATCTTGTACCTCTCAGCTTCATCAAATCTCTGTCTATACTTCATGCACTAAAATTCAAATAGCAAATCCTCAGAGTTTTACCAACTGCAGCATTAGGCATTTTTAATTTGAGCAAAATTATATGCTACATAATAATCTTTTTATGTTATCAAAGATTCTGACTGTTTATAACACCTAAGATGCCTCCATTAGTCTCTTTGATGAATGAGTGTTTTTATTTGACTACAGTTGGATATTGAAAATTCAGATATTTTTGTAACTTTTTATATTTGTGAAAATTGTGACATAGGTTTTGATTTTGAAAGCATTATTTTGTATGCAGCATTTTCTTAAATCCCAATAAATTAATCTTGCATTTGTGTCTGTTTTGGAATAATCTATATAAGAAATAAACTGTTAACACAGAGATATGTCTCGCCTATTTGTTATTTTGATAATGCAAATGTTGAAATTAAAATAGCAATACTTTAACATGTAAGTTATGTAAATATTCAAAGTCAATGAACCATGACTGAAGGTACAGGGCTAAACAATCTCCATGAAAATGAGATGTGCTAATACAACTGCAAACCAAATATCATTTACTTTTCATAAGTCGTTCCTTTAAACAAACCTAAACACAAACATTAACTTGTAAACTATGTAAACTATGTAAAAGTTTCATAATTAGGGGTGGGTTATACCAGTATAATCTCCATGGAAATGAAACTTGCAAATGCCAATACATTTGCATACCGAATATCATTGACTTAACATTAGTGGTTCATCTTAAAATAACCTAATCACAAACTAATACATGTAAACTAAACAAAAGTTTCAAAGTCAATCGACCATGACTGAGGGGTAAGGACCAAATATTCTCCATGGAAATGAGATGTGCTAATGCTTATACAACTGCATACCAACTATCATTGACCTACCACTAACAGTTCCCCTTAAACTGACCTAATCACAAACTAATACATGAAAACTAAGCAAAAGTTTCAAAGTCAATAGACCATGAATGAGGGGGCAGGGCCAAATAATCTCCATGGAAATGAGATATGCCAATGCCTATACAACTGCATACCAAATATCATTGACTTACCACTAGTGGTTCCCATAAAAATATTTATTCTTCACTCTTATTTGAAAATATTAAATTGTATGACAGAAACATACCAAAATTATCACACTAGTAAAAAGCATTATCTTACTGAAAGAAATTTACAGGATTTTTTCACACAGGGTCCAAACAAAAATACAGTATTATAATAGTTACCTCCATTTAGTGAATATTCAGAACTGTTCTGATGTCGTTGAGAATAAAGATAACACTTGGCCAAGTTTTCTCCACGGTGACATTGATGGCAGGCTGACTTCACACGTAACAGGAACCGTTTCTTCTGCAAAAAGCATTAATCTGTGTTATATATATATATAATTATATAATAAAACCTGTCCAGTATATTCAAACACACAGTATATCACCATACTCCTTCACATAACAACCAGGCAGAAAAATAAATTACTACAAAGTTTATATAGAATCGTCTAGTACAAATGCAGCATTATTTTGTATCAACAACAAAATCCTGATATAAAGTTTTATAAACATGCAGCATTTCTTCCAAATCATGATAAGTTAAGGTGTTCTTGGAATTACAGATACAGTTATACTGCTTCAATGTATAAACATACTACTATCTCACTGAAGTATACCTGTACATCTTTATTCATATGTATGAATCTATAACCTAGTTTGAATAGTGAACTCAACAATAAATAAGATAAATGAAAATATTTATTACTAGCTATACATGTTTTATGAAACAATACTAGATGAATATACATAAACAAAATTACAACTGGGAAAAACTGAGCCTAACAGCTGTTTGACCATTTTGAAATTAAAATTGAGTTATCCCCTTTCATATAATTATGAAAATTAAAACTTCGAGGGGGTAAACATACAAATGTAGAATGTAATGAATCAGTCAAATACAGGTGCAAAGCAGCTGTAACCCTCAAGTGAAATGGCGAACTTTTAGTGCCAACCCTTAAGCTAAACTTCTGTCTGTCTCACAATTGTTTTTGAGCATTCTTAAAACTTTAGAAGTATGAATGTATCTTGTGCTACAAGACCAGGGCGATCTGACGGCAGAGGTGAACCCTGAATAGTTGGGGCAAGTATGGACACAACATTCAAGCTTGATACAGCTCTGAATTTGGATTGTGATTAAATATTTGACACAGCATAGGTTTCTGACACAGAATGAATGTGGTTTTAAATTGGACATTCACCTATTATGGTCCAATATCCAAAATCTAAATACATGGTTAGATTCAGCATATCAAAGAACCCCAAGAGTTCAATTTTGATGAAATCAAACAAAAGTTTAATTTTGGACCCTTTTGACCTCAATGTGGACAAAGTTGATAACGGGCCCAAAAATCAAAAATCTAAATACATGGTTAGATTCAGCATATCAAAGAACCCCATATATTCAATTTTGTTGAAATCAAACAAAGTTTAATTTTGGACCCCAATTTGGACCAACTTGAAAACTGGGCCCATAATCAAAATTTAAAGACATGTTTAGACTCAGCATATCAAAGAACCCTAAGAATTCAATTTTGTTAAAATCAAATTAAGTTTAATTTTGGACCCTTTGGACCTTAATGTAGACCAATTTGAAAACAGGACCAAAATTAAGAATCTAAATACATGGTTAGATTCAGCATATCAAAGAACCCCATATATTCAATTTTGTTGAAATCAAACAAAGTTTAATTTTGGACCCCAATTTGGACCAACTTGAAAACTGGGCCCATAATCAAAATCTAAATACATGATTAGATTCAGCATATCAAAGAACCCTAAGAATTCAATTTTGTTAAAATCAAACTAAGTTTAATTTTGGACCCTTTGGACCTTAATGTATACCAATTTGAAAACGGGACCAAAAATTAAGAATCTAAATACACGGTTAGATTCAGCATATCAAAGAACCCCATATATTCATTTTTGTTGAAATCAAACAAAGTTTAATTTTGGACCCTTTTGACCTCAATGTGGACAAAGTTGATAATGGGGCCCAAAAATCAAAAATCTAAATACATGGTTAGATTCAGTATATCAAAGAACCCAATATATTCAATTTTGTTGAAATCAAACAAAGTTTAATTTTGGACCCGATTTGGACCAACTTGAAAACTGGGCCCATAATCAAAAATTGAAAGACATGTTTAGATTCAGCATATCAAAGAACCCTAAGAATTCAATTTTTACAGTTGGATATTGAAAATTCAGATATTTTTGTAACTTTTTATATTTGTGAAAATTGTGACATAGGTTTTGATTTTTGAAAGCATTATTTTGTATGCAGCATTTTCTTAAATCCCAATAAATTAATCTTGCATTTGTGTCTGTTTTGGAATAATCTATATAAGAAATAAACTGTTAACACAGAGATATGTCTCCCTATTTGTTATTTTGATAATGCAAATGTTGAAATTAAAATAGCAATACTTTAACATGTAAGTTATGTAAATATTCAAAGTCAATGAACCATGACTGAAGGTACAGGGCTAAACAATCTCCATGAAAATGAGATGTGCTAATACAACTGCAAACCAAATATCATTTACTTTTCATAAGTCGTTCCCTTTAAACAAACCTAAACACAAACATTAACTTGTAAACTATGTAAACTATGTAAAAGTTTCATAATTAGGGGGTGGGGTTATACCAGTATAATCTCCATGGAAATGAAACTTGCAAATGCCAATACATTTGCATACCGAATATCATTGACTTAACATTAGTGGTTCATCTTAAAATAACCTAATCACAAACTAATACATGTAAACTAAACAAAAGTTTCAAAGTCAATCGACCATGACTGAGGGGTAAGGACCAAATATTCTCCATGGAAATGAGATGTGCTAATGCTTATACAACTGCATACCAACTATCATTGACCTACCACTAACAGTTCCCTTAAACTGACCTAATCACAAACTAATACATGAAAACTAAGCAAAAGTTTTAAAGTCAATAGACCATGAATGAGGGGCAGGGCCAAATAATCTCCATGGAAATGAGATATGCCAATGCCTATACAACTGCATACCAAATATCATTGACTTACCACTAGTGGTTCCCATAAAAATATTTATTCTTCACTCTTATTTGAAAATATTAAATTGTATGACAGAAACATACCAAAATTATCACACTAGTAAAAAGCATTATCTTACTGAAAGAAAGAAATTTACAGGATTTTTCTACAGCAAGTCCAAACAAAAATACAGTAGCTTTATAATAGTTACCCTCCATTTATGGTGAATATCTCGTAACTGTTCTGATGTCGTTGAGAATAAAGATGAACACTTTGGCCAAGTTTTCTCCAACGGTGACATTGATGGCAGGCTAGACTTCACACGTAACAGGAACCGCTTTTCTGCAAAAAGTATTAATCTGTGTTATATACATATATATAATTATATAATAAAACCTGTCCAGTATATTCAAACACACAGTATATCACCATACTTCCCTTCACATAACAACCAGGCAGAAAAAAATAATTTTTACTACAAAGTTTATATAGAATCTGTCTAGTACAAATGCAGCATTATTTTGTATCAACAACAAAATCCTGATATAAAGTTTTATAAACATGCAGCATTTCTTCCAATCATGATAAGTTAAGGTGTTCTTGGAATTACAGATACAGTTATACTGCTTCAATGTATAAACATACTACTATCTCACTGAAGTATACCCGTTAAAATCAAATTAAGTTTAATTTTGGACCCTTTGGACCTTAATGTAGACCAATTTGAAAACAGGACCAAAAATTAAGAATCTAAATACATGGTTAGATTCAGCATATCAAAGAACCCCATATATTCAATTTTGTTGAAATCAAACAAAGTTTAATTTTGGACCCCAATTTGGACCAACTTGAAAACTGGGCCCATAATCAAAAATCTAAATACATGATTAGATTCAGCATATCAAAGAACCCTAAGTATTCAATTTTTGTTAAAATCAAGCGAAGTTTAATTTTGGACCCTTTGGACCTTAATGTAGACCAATTTGAAAACGGGACCAAAATTAAGAATCTAAATACACGGTTAGATTCAGCATATCAAAGAAACCCAATAATTCAATTTTGACGAAATCAAACAAAGTTTAATTTTGGACCCTTTGGACCTCAATGTGGACCAATTTAAAACGGGGCCCAAAATCCAAAAACTTAATACACGGTTAGATTCAGCATATTAAAGAACCCCAAGAATTCAAGAATAAAACCCCATTGAAATTGGTCAAGAAATAAGCAATTTATACAAAGAATCTTCTTTTGCACAATACTGTGCAATTAAATATTTCTTGCAATTGCGCAATACTGTGCAATTGAATATTTCTTGCTATTGTGCAATACTGTACAATTGACAATTTCTTCCTATTGTGCAATATTGTGCTATTGGATATTTCTTGCTATTGCGCAATACTGTGCAATTGAAGATTTCTTGCTATTAGCAATACTGTGCAATTGAAAATTTCTTGCTATTGCACAATACTTATTATATAATAATTTACATATCCTGTTTGGTATGTATCTCCTGCCATATCATTATTATTTGCTTTTAAATATAAATCAGAAATAACCAACTTAAAATGGAAAATTTTAAAGAAAAAAAAAGGAAAAAAGGAAGAAAAGGGGAGAAAAATCCCCCATTTTGAACCCCTTATGATTCATCACCTCCAAACTCAATCCCAGCCTTCAATGAGGTATGGTACCTTGCAGTACAATTTCAGAGAGATCCATACACTTAAACACAAGTTATTGTCTGGAAACTAGAAAAATGCTTATTTTTGACCCATTTTTGGCCCCTAATTCCTAAACGTTTAGGGCAATTTCCCCCAAACTCAATTCCAGCTTTCCCTTTGTGATATGGAACCTTGTAGTACAATTTCAGAAAGATCCATACACTTACACACAAGTTATTGTCCTGAAACTAGAAAAATGCTTTTTTTTGCCCCTTTTTTGGCCCTAATTCCTAAAATTTTGAGGCAATTACCCCCAAAATCAATCCCAGCATTCCCTTTGTGATATGGAACCTTGTGGTACAATGTCAGAGAGATCCATACACTTACACACAAGTTATTGTCTGGAAGTTACAAAAATGCTTATTTTTGGCCCCTTTTTGGCCCCTAATTCCTTAACTGTTGGTACCATAACCCCCAAAATCAATCCCAACCTTCCTTTTGTGGTATTGAACCTTATGGTAAAATTTCCTAGAGATCCATTTACTTAAACTAAAGTTAGAGTGCGAAAACCAATGTGTCTTCGGACGACGACGACGACGACGACGCCAACGTCATACCAATATACGACCACAAAAAATTTTTTGCGGTCGTATAAAAACAGCAAAATTTCCTTAAAATTACCAATTCAGGGGCAGCAACCCAACAACAGGTTGTCAGATTTGTCTGAAAATTTCAGGGCAGATAGATCTTGACCTGATAATCAGTTTTATCCTTGTCAGATTTACTCTAAATGCTTTGGTTTCAGAGATATAAGCCAAAATCTACATTTTACCCCTATGTTCTATTTTTAGCCATGGCGACCATCTTGGTTGGTTGGCAGGGTCATCGGACATATTTTTTAAACTAGATACCCTAATGATGATTGTGGCCAAGTTTGTATAATTTGGCCCAGTGGTTTCAGAGGAGAAGATTTTTGTAAAAAGCTAAAGACGATGGACGACGACGACGACGGACGCGAAGTGATGAGAAAAGCTCACTTGGCCCTTCGGGCCAGGTGAGCTAAAAACAGTCACCTGCTTGTATTACAGTGGTCAAGTGGCAAGATTTTATTGATATTACTGTCTGAAATCTACTCAAAAGAACAATATCCTGCTTATATTATAGTGAAGTGTGGCATGTTTTTAATGCCATTAATGTTTGAAATCTACTCCAAAGGATCAGCCACCTGCCTATTTGTATCAGCAGGTAAGGTATTTTGAGCTTGCTTTCAGTAACTGTTTCCATACTTAGATATATAGTACTGTTTATTATACTTGTGATTTTTTTTATACCCATATTATAGAGTTAAATGCTTTTTCTAAACTGATTTTTGCACTATCTTTTCTGTATCTTTGTTTAAAGTGGAAGGATACAGATCTAAAAAAAAAAACTGGTTTGACCCACCTACATATTCATTTATGAATACAATAAAATCAATCTATATTATCTTTCAATAAAAAAATTTGTTTAAAAACAATAAACATGTTTATCCTGAAACCAGAAATTACAAGTCAAGTTATGACGGAGGTAATTAACACCTCATCAATAAATAAGAAGTGGAGGTCATTATCGACTTTCATATCATGTAAACATTTAAATGACCTTGAAAAGGAAGTTTAGTATCTGTGGACTGGTCATAATGTGATGTAAAAATAAGCACATCTCATTAACCTTACATCCCAACTCCTTTGTTCTAACAAGGGTGATCTGAGTCGGATCACCCCTACCAGATCATCCTACCTTGAGTTTTTTTGTTCTGCAACATTTTGGCAGGAATGTCGAACACACAATAAAACTTAGAAATATTTGGGCGGAATAAAGACTAACTTTCAAAATTAATGTAGAAAAATCCACTAAATTTCCAGTGTCTATGTGGGGAATCCAACTCAAGACCTTAAGCATATGAAGCCACGATTTATACCCCTACACCAGGACAACTGGATACAAACTCACTGTTAATTTAACATATTTAAACGTTGTATCTGGGGCTCATAAAGGGTATATACTATATAGTAATATATAAAGCATATTATAGTTATTGTATAGCATTCTGAACTAGATGTTTTTATGCGTAAATGTTTTTTCATATAGTCTAGAAGAGCTGGGATGTAAAATAGTTATCCCACTCGGACTTGGTGTGTCAGTGTAAGATCACCCTCCGGCCTCCGGGGTGATCTTACACTGACACACCGCGTCCTCATGGGATTACTATTACTGAATAAACCCGTGAAAAGGAAGTCAACTATATGTAAACTGGTCATAATGTGATGTAACATTTATCTAAATATAATATAACATGTATCAGTATTGCTAATATTGCCAAAAATGGAGGTGTAAATCATTTATAGTTTAAAAGTGTTTATTTTACTGTAAAATATGTCTTAGGAATATAGATATATATGGTAGTATTTCTGGCTAATTTTTATAATCTAGGATTCAGTTAAATATTTTGAAGCTAATATTTAGAAAATCCTGATCTTTGGTCTAGTTATTGATCTCAATTAAAACTTCTATTATATAGAAACTTACCAATGCTACCCTCAAGAACTTAACAATTTTTGGTCCAGCTATAGATTTAAATTTACGCCTGTATTCTTTCCTAACTTTCCATCCATTGTGATATTTATGAATGACACCAACAGCCCACAATTCCAGCTTCTCTCTCTTAAGCTTTCTCAGTAACACACGTGCCTATAAATAACAAATGAAATAATTCAAGTCATTTCAGGCAAAGCATGAATTTCATATGATGACATACCATTGAAGTGGATTTACTTTGATTGCTACCTAAAAATCTGACATTTCCCAATCTCTGTTTTATGCCGATTGATTTACTGTTTTTTAGTTTTTAAAGATATATCTTCAAGACAATTTGTCCACATTCCTAATCGAAAACCAGTACCGACCGTGCAAGACCCTCATAGGTAGTCAAGGTCATTAAACACCCCCCTAGTAGTAGAAAACCAGTACCAACCGTGCAAGACCCTCATAGGTAGTCAAGGTCATTAAACACCCCCCTAGTAGTAGAAAACCAGTACCAACCATGCAAGACCCTCATAGGTAGTCAAGGTCATTAAACACCCCCCTAGTAGTAGAAAACCAGTACCAACCGTGCAAGACCCTCATAGGTAGTCAAGGTCATTAAACACCCCCCTAGTAGTAGAAAACCAGTAGATTTGTAGGTACACTTTTCAATTCAAATATTTCAGATTACGCAGATATAATATATGATTACAGGCAAGGATCCAGAAATTTTTTCACCCATTTCGTTCATTTGGAGATGACTTAAAAGTTGGGGTTCTATTTTCAAACTATCCTATTCATACTAGATTCATGGCATCAACGGAAATTGGGATATTGACAGTTTCACCGCACTTACTTCATGATATTTCTTTCCATTTTTCTAATAAACAGCTGCGCCATGAGCGCATGATACGCCCGTCGTCTTGTGTGTGAATTTTTATGCAATAATCATAAATAGTTTCTGACATACGGCCTGACATGCGAAAACCCCTTTTTTACAAAACTCAATATCTCTAAAATAAAATTTTGAATCAAAACCAAAAGTATACAGATCTTTAGATTAATATAACTAAGAAATGTGTAAAATTTAAAACAATAATCATAAATCGTTTTGAGATACAGCACGACATGTGAAAACCCCCCCTTTTTTTTTAAAAATCCATATCTCAAAAATAAGATTTTGAATCAAAACCAAAAAGTATACAGATCTTTAGATTAATATATCTAAGAAGTGTGTAAAATTTTAAGCAATAATCATAAATCATTTTTGAGATACGGCGCGACATGTGAAAAACCCCTCCCCCTTTTTTTTACAAAATACTCAATATCTCTAAAATAAAATTTTGAATCAAAACCAAAAAGTATACAGATCTTTAGATTAATATAACTAAGAAATGTGTAAAATTTAAAACAATAATCATAAATCGTTTTTGAGATACAGCGCGACATGTGAAAACCCCCTTTTTAAAAAATCCATATCTCAAAATAAGATTTTGAATCAAAACCAAAAGTATACAGATCTTTAGATTAATATATCTAAGAAGTGTGTAAAATTTTAAGCAATAATCATAAATCATTTTTGAGATACGGCGCAACATGTGAAAAACCCCTCCCCCTTTTTTTTACAAAATACTCAATAACTCAAAAATAAAATTTTGAATCATCCTCAAAAAAGTATACAGATCTTAAGATTAATATAACTAAGAAGTGTGTAAAGTTTTAAGCAATAATCATAAACTGTTTTTGAGTTACGGAGCGACATGTGAAAAACCCCTCCCCCTTTTTTAACAAAATACTCAATATCTCTAAAATAAAATTTTGAATCATCACCAAAAAGTATACAGATCTTAAGATTAATATAACTAAGAAGTGTGTAAAGTTTTAAGCAATAATCTAAGTCCCTTAACTCAAAAAGTTTTAATCTTATTTTCACCAAAAAGTATACAGATCGTTTGACCATCATAAGAAACAACTATGTTAAGTTTCATGAAATTTGGATAAGTCGTTCTCAAGTTACGGTGCGACATGTTTACGCCTAACAGACAGACGGACAGATGGATAGACGGACAGACGACATTTGTATACCGTAATACGTCCCGTCAAAATTTTGACGGGCATATAAAAAACATTCAAAAATGATTTATGGAATGCAACAGTTTAGAACTGAAATGATTTTATTGACGTATAGGTATAGACCACTAATTGGTATCAAAAGAAAGTTTGGGGACTTGGGATCACTATGGAACTCTTGTTAAAAGTTTCTTTTGAATAATAAAAAAAAGAATATAAAAATTATAATAGGAGGGCACATTTGCCCTGTTGTTCAGATCAGAAGTACCTATTTTTGTACTATCAAACTTCTTGGAACTAGTACGCTCTAATATGCAATTAAAGGTATGTTGAATTTTTCAGCACAAGTCAGGATAAGGTATAGTTTTGACATGAAATGACTACCCCTTTATTTGAACTTAAGACAAAGTAGCCATTAATGCTTGAAATTGAAGAATTTTACATAGAAAGCAATGGGGCTATGAATTAATGGTTTTATACCTTTTTCTCTGGAATAAACCAAGCTACTTTTGATTTTGAGAAATGAAATAACCAAAAAAAAGATCTCAATGAAATGACAGAAATTATTTCTGTAAACAAAAAATTTGTGACCTAAATCCCAATCTACCATTTCAGTCACTGAGCTTTCAAATTAGGTAATGTCTGACATATATGAGCATTTCAAGACCCTTGACTTCAGGTTTAATGTTTTTTCATGTTCTTTTCTTATTTCAAATTTATTGTCATATTTATTCAAAAAAATGTTTGTTTTTCAAATTACTTTTAAGTAATACCTCATCAAAGATATGGTAAGTGTCACCAAAGGTTACTAAATAACTGTTGCATGTGACATTTAATTATTTGTAGAGCTTTCTCGTTTGTTAACAGTCTAGATTAAATGTATAAAATCAGTATTCTTTTATGCCATGCACAAGAAAAATAAGACCCACAGGAACAAACAACAATCACTGAAAAAGATATGTTGAACAAAACAAACGCCGCTTTAATAGTAATACTAAATGCTCCTGAATGGTATTGTTCTTCAATTCAAAGTTGTGGCATGATAATCAGTTTGCCAAGAATTCCACTCAAACCGTAGCAAAGGGGTCGTCTTAAACTTGTGAAGTGAGAGGGGTTTTTTTTTCCGTGTTGAAGACCTCACTGTGACTTTGAGATAAAGAACAGCAATAAAAGCGCTGTTTCTTTGCTTTTTGCGTTTTGTGTTTTTCGCTGTGCATGTACTAATTTTGTGTCATGGATGGATAACCCATATCCTTTCTTTTCTATTATATGTCTACTCCATATGAGGCACCCAATTTACTTATACTTAATGATATGACAGGCCAAGTGGTATTGTGGAAGTCACTGACAAATATGACATAGACTTTAAATATAAATATTCTCTATAAACTTGAGTTACTGCAATAAGTACTCCTAAGTGTAATCATCACTGCTTTGAAACTTTTAACAAATTACTTACTCCAAATAAAACTTTGTTTGTAATGGATGGACATATATGGAAATGAAGAAACTTATACCATACTACTTAAATTTATATAGAAAGTTTTTTTGAATCACAAATCTTATATGTCCATCTTTACTAAAAACTTTGCAATAATTTACTAATTCTGAACATTTTCCAGCAAATGACACTAATAACAATTTGTAATATTACTTTTGATTAAATTTTGAAATCAAGCCCTTTGAAATATCATATTTTTAAACATTTTTACAAGCAACAAGTTGTGCAGACAAAAATGTATCAAATTATGACCAAAACAGATATTTACCATTCCTTTTACTAAAAAAAGTGGAAAAAAAACATTCCTGAGTGTAGGCAATGCACATCTATGTAGCGGCTATTATTTTGCTACGGTTCTTCTGCACACTAATTCAGAATGGTATAAAGATGAAGCAGCAAACTGAACCACATCTCATCTGGATTAATCTAAATATTTTACAAACCTTCCACCCTCTAACATAGCATTGTAGCACCAGACTTGCTGCTTTTGTTCTTTGATACTGTTTCTTAGCCTGTGAAAATTTAATAGTACTGTTAATTCAGAAATAACTGCATGCATTTAGTATTGCGATTTATAAAGAATGGACAAAAATTTGAGTTAAACTATTGCCATTTTAGGAAAAGCCACATACAGATAAATATATCAGATATCAGAATGCAAGTTCTTATTATTGCAATATTCAAAGAGTCGCATTATTGGCATTGATAAAAACCTCGCAATAATTTCTGAATTTAAAGTAATTAGAAAACAGATCTTTCAGTTCTGATGTGAAAAAATTGACAGAATGCATAATAAAAAATGACTGCACTACATGTAAATAAAGGCAATTGTAGTATACCGCTGTTCAATAGTCATAAATCAATTTAACTGAAAACAAATCCAGGTCATAAACCAAAACTGAGGGAAACACATTAACTATAAGAGGAAACAAAATGGAAAACAGAAACACTGAACTGCTACAAAAACAAACGCCAACATACATAGAAACGGACTATGTGATAACAACTGCCATATTCCTGACTTGGTACAGGACATTTTAAGAAAAAATGGTGGGTTGAACCTGGTTTTATGGTTAGCCAAACCTCCCGCTTATATGTAAACAAAGAGGAACATTTAATACATGGAAACTCATCACTTTTACAGTAATTACCATGAAAAAAACTTTGAAATATCCTTAAGCACTATGCCTGCCATACAATAGTTAGAATTGTACATATTAATGTTTTTCAACTAAAAAATTAAGAACATCAAATGTGTAAAAGTAGCAGGATGGAACTCTACAGTCTAGTTATTTGAGGTACATGGAACTGTTTTTTTTTCCTTTTAAATTGTTTCTCAATAAACATACCCAGAATCCTCTGAATCGACAGGAGATTATAATTTGACTTTTCTTCATAAGACGATAGTAAGTTCTCTGCTTCCATCCTTTGTATATTTTTTGTACCATTGTAGCCAAATCATGCATTTTCTGCCGCCTCCTTTCTTCAATGTCAAATAGCTAAACAAACAAATAAAATTAACATACAGTTTATATATACACTATCACCAAAGGACATATTCTTTATGACGTGTCAAAAGAAAAGATCCCAAACACAAGTTTTATGAAATGTATATTAAGGTTTGATCAAACAAATTAACATCTGATGCATTCGGTGTTTGCCTATTATAAGCCATTACTTTACCAAATTCTTATTGAATTGGTTGTAGAACAAAAAGCCTGTGACAATGTGCCAGAGTCGATATGCAGTTACATGGAAGGAGTAGGTACTGTCAGATAAACAAACTAGTTCCTATACACTTCAATAAATCATTTTTGCCGTTATGAGTTTTTTTGGGAAAAACATACAATTCCTGAAATACCAGATAGTGGGTTATTTTCTTGGGTGTCAAATTTAGCAGTTTAGGTTGAAAAAAGTATACTAAAAATGTTGGCATTTTTCATTTATACGGCAGATTCAAAATTCTGAATTTTTATTTTGGCAGACGTTGAACTGAATGTTAGTAAAAGATTGCAAAATGGATGGTGAGATCCCGTCAATATGTGATATATTTCTAAGAAAATAAATAAATTCATTCAAAATATTTGAAAATGAAAAAAAAATCAAATAAACTGTATTTTAAAATTTGACACTTATTAATAATTGGATAATAATTAAATTTATAAAGACCAAGTGAAAGAAGCTCAGTTTTACATGTACCTCTGAAAAGGGTTACTAATATATATTGTCCCAGTTTTAAAGAACTCACATCATTTTTCATATTGGAGATGTGTAATTTGGAATTTGTCTCGTTTTAAACTTATATGAACCATAGTAGATCTGCTGTTATATAAAAAATGTTTTGCATATAAATTGGTGGAATTTATTTTGGAGTTTTTGGGAAACTGCTAAAATAAGATTAAATATACAACCCCGCAAATACCTTGTTATACAGTATATTAGTTGAAAATTATCAAAAAGATGTATAATAAAACTTATAAATATCAAATCAATTAACAACGACTATAATATCTCAATAAATCATATAATACAATTATCCGAATATAGATTAATATACGGTAGTAGCATACCAGTTTGGGATTCTGTATAAATATTTTTGTTTTACCAAAGGCATATTCATCCACAGGAACTTCTTGAGCTACCAGTATTAACCTGACTCCTTCTTTTGGAGCACCATGCCATGAAGGCCAAGTCTCAGGAGCCAACATTTTGTAGCGAAATAAAAATTGTTCATAAATTTGACGGAATGCATAACCTGCTCTCCTTACTCGTACATTTTCCATTAACCTGTAAAGAAAAAACACCTGAATTTCTTTATCATATTCCTATCTTTCATGGTAAGATCTCCAGTTGACTTATTGACAAAATTTTTCCCTTTTGGACTTGCTGGTGCGAGCTTAATTTAAAGAAATACAGGGTGGTCCATTTATTTTCTTTTTAAGCCTAATGATAAGAAATAATACAATAAGTATAGGTTTTAAAGGAAGTTTGACTGGTCCTGGAATTTATAAAGGAAACTTACACCACTAGGCCAAATACATATATTCCATTTCTACATGTCTAGGTCAATGACTCATATTATATTAAAGCCAAATGTCATTAAGGTGAGAATTTAAATGACTAAATGAACTATGCAAGAGATGCTTTTTCACAGATTCAATAAGAAATAGTACATTACAAGGCTAAAAGTTCATATTTAAATATCAACATCAGAAATAGTCAAAATTCCATTTTTAGTATAAATGTCAAAACAAAAGTATGTTTTAATTAAACACAGTTTGGTTTTAAAAGCTTGAGGATAATAGTGAAGAAATAAACAACAACAAAAAACCAAATGTATAATTATAATAGTTACTTTTCCTTTCATTCAAAGAGGATAGATATTTGAGAATCTGTAGTTAATAAGCAATTTTATAACTCTTCCTCCAGTCTTGTTATTGCAAATTAAAGAACAAAATCATACATGTCACTAATATCATACCACTTTCAGACTACAAATATATATATATATATATATATATATATATAAACTAATTTGTTATAATCATTGTATTCCTGAGTAGAAATTCTAAGAAGGCACATATTATACATTATTGTAGTAAATGAACCACTAATAAGACGTTTTGGGCACTAGCCTTCTTCAGTTTCTCTATTATTTTTATAAACTGCATGGTAGGCTAGTCAATTTTCACAATGCATTTATATGTATATAATTGTTCCAGACCATATGAGTTTTTGGACCATACAATTATGGTTATGACCATATGTGTATATACCCATATGGTCCTGTAATAAATGTTGAACGTTGAAATGATGAACTTTTGATACCGTAACTTTCAATGGGTACAATCCTTCAAGTTGTCATAAAAAAGTTTATAAAATGTTGAGTATTTAATCATATGGTAACCAGTGTCACATGATTAATTAATAAAGTTACTATGAATAACCCAGGAAATTTTACTCGCAAGTCAGAATTATAGTAAGGCATTTTTACATGGTCATTATCAATTTCCCCTGACGAATGACACTTTGTTGTCTTGAGAAGATAACTCCAAGATATCTAAAGTAAATGAATGTTTAACAAGAAGTGAACTGTTTTAATAACAGACGAAAAAGTCAACAGAATAAAGACACTTTAACTGAAACTAGCTAAGGCAAGAAAACAGATACCCCAGATTCTGACAATATGTCGAAGATAAAAATTCTAGTTTGTAACTTTTGTCATTTTGGATTTGAAGAATGATTTACGAGTTCCTGGGAAAGACGTTAGAATTCTTACACAGTTTATCTTTGCTTCATTTTTTTTTTTAATAATCCCGTGTGGCACATATTTTATCTGTCCAAGGGCAACTACTAAAAAAAACTTCCTTTGTTTTTGTTCTTTAACACTTTTTAAAAATATCTTAGAGATATGAAGGCTTGAGAGCAAATGCAATGCAATTTTCAATATAATCAATATTTCCATGGGCCATAACTCTTTTAAAAATATTTGATAGGCACTGATTTTTGAATTTGTCTGTGACATTGCTGATATAAACTTTTGATATAAATTGATAAAAATGTGGCAAAATTTGTACACGTAAAAAGTAAAATCACAAAAATACTGAACTCTGTGGAAAATTCAAAAAGGAAAGTCCCCAATCAAATGGCAAAATCAAAAGTTCAAACACATCAAACGAATGGATAACAACTGTCATATTCCTGACTTGGTACAGGCATTTTCTTATGTAGAAAATGGTGGATTGAACCTGGTTTTATAGCTAGCCAAACCTCTCACTTGTATGACAGTTGCATCAAATTCCATTATATTGACAACGATGCGTGAACAAAACAAAGACACAATAGGTAAAAATGTCAAAAATAGGGTTACAGCAGTCAACATTGTGTTATCATCTTAATCACTATAAAAACAAACAAATGTAACGAAGAAGCACAAAAAGGCATACATCAAATTTAACATCCTCATTATGCTTATATTATACGATTTTATTTATCTATGTAAAATCCACCCATAAAGGATGGAAGGTTTTAAGTACTGGCGTAAAATTGCACGTTTGAAATTCGCACAGGTAGACATAAAATAATTTTGTTGTTCAAAGTATGAAGAGATATATAAATACAGAGTCACGTAAAATGGATATCACAAAAAACAGACTTAACAGTAAAAGTAATATTAATAAATAAAATAATAGTGTGGCTCAAATTATGACGGGATACATAAGTACAGAGTCACGTCAAATGTAAATCACAAAAAACAGACTTAACAGTAAAAGTAATATTAATAAATAAAATAATTTTGTCATTCAAAGTATGACAGGATACATAGGCACAGAGTCACGTAATATGGATATCACAAAAAACAGACTTAACAGTAAAAGTAATATTAATAAAGACAAAAAAAGGAATACTATAACACGTTATTAAGATGATAAACAACGTCAGTATGCAAAATCTATACTTCAAGACCATCGTGTATTATTTGTGAAGTTGATACAGAATATTTATCAACAAGTTCTTGGTACCTTCCGATGAACTTTTTTAGAAAAAGGACAAGACGTTCTTTGACATACCCCTGGTTCATCAACTTTCTGCTCAGACACTGGTGACGTTTTACAAAGTCTGAGTAGGAGCTGCAAGCTCTTGAATACCGAATAAGTTGGGAAATGTATATCCCATATGCAGGTGAAGTTGGTATATTGCTACTAAGGTGGGAGAAATTGATAATTTCAAAATTAAAATCGTCTCATTTGTCATAGATTCTGGTACTGAGATGACTGTGTATGTCAAATTCGAGGTATAAGTCTAAAAATGAGGCGGAGGAAGCCGTGACTGTTGTTTCTTTTATTTCTAGTTCTGGTGGATATATTAATGGAACCCAATCAGAAAAGTTCGGACTGTTAATGGAAAGAACATCATCAATATTTCTGAAAGTGAAATTAAATAACCTGGCTTCTTTGATCTTCTTGTTTTTGACAAGTGTCTGAAGGAACTCCGATTTATATGAAAATAAGAACAGGTCGGCAAGGAGAGGCGCACAGTTCATTCCCATAGGAATGCCAACAATTTGTTGAAAAAGTCTACCTCCAAATTCAACAAATATGTTGTCAATAAGAAACTCCAGCATACTGATCACTTGTTCCTCTGTGTAACATGTTTTACCCTTTTGTTTGCTATTAACAAAATATGCCTTATGGTATCCCAAAGTAATAAATTTATAGCATATGCTACCATTTTTATGATGAAAAGCATTGTGGATTATTTCTTTTAGACGGTTTTTCAATTTCACATGGGGAATGGTGGTATACAAGGTAGAAAATCAAAAGTTTTGATAGAAATAATTTCAGAAAAAGACCGAGATTTAAAATTATCCAGAAGTTCTTTAGAGTTTTTAAGAATCCACATATGGTTAATACCACTACATGAGTAAACAGTTTTTAAGAGCGCTTATAATGTAATTTTCCATAAAATTAATATTTCTAAAGGGCATAACTCTTTTTAAAATAGTTGATTGGCACTGAATTTCAAACTTGTCCGAGACATTGTTGATATAAACCTATGATATAAGTTTTATAAAAGTCTGGCAAGAATTGTACACATGAGAGGGGTCACAAGACCAACAAGACAGACGCATGGCTGGACGCCCAGTATCTTTATGTCCCCAGCAACGTGTCGAACGGGGGACTAATTTGTCCATAACAGGTTTGTTTTGTTTCTTACTTTCTGCCAGTGCAAGTTAGATGCTCTGAAGTTAGGTTTTCTATGTTTTGTTTTCAGAACATACTTGTTTTGTTTCTAACTTGTTGATTAAAAAGCACACACATAGGATAAATGAGCATAGATCATTGGTAAACGTTTCTCATGCATATTTGAACAATAACTATATGGTCTAAATACTCATATTATCTGATCCATTAATAACCAAACACGTATATACTCATATGGTTTAACCATACATGTATGGTTCAAATGCTCCTATGGTAATGAACATAACCATTGAAACATATACTTTTAAATAAACAAACATTTTCCTGTATCTAAAAATAAAACTCCTACCCTAAATATCTGACTTGATGTTCCACAATCTTCAAATCAAGCTGATTGCTTTTCTTAAAATCATTTGGCTGTAAAATATCAACATGTATACTATTAGGCAATGAAATACTGCTAAATGATCTTCATTAGACAGTACCAAGAATTAAATTTTCAAAAGTTTTTAATCTAATTGCAACTGGTTATGAATTTCTTTAATGCACACCACAGATTTGTCAATTTCATTTTTTTTTAAAGTTACCAAGGTAACTATGTTTTGTTTCCTAACCATTTCTTCAATCCATGTTCTTCAAGCATTCTAAATGAGTTTGGATAATTGACTTTGGATGCAAATATTTTGATGCTTTCATACTTTTTTGTTATCGCCAGTCTTTGATTTTAAATGTTAAAAAGGGCATTATAATCCCATTAAGCTTAAAAATGACACTGCACTAATTTTAAAACATTAGACTAACCTTGATGCATCTAATATAGTTGGGACTCTTTGATAGTAAATTGTCCATTAATTCTGTCACTGAAGCCTATAAGAACAAAAGATTTTTTACGATGAATCAAACATTTATTTTGGCATAAATGCAGGAACATTTTGCATGCAGAGAGGGGTCACATAAAAGTAGCTGTAACATTAAAATTATTCTTAAAATTAATTCACTAGAATTTTACCACTGTATATCCAACCTATTCAATTAGTCATTTTGTGTTATGTTCTGTTTTACAAATTTTATGTTATAATGTCATAAAAAAAAAAAAAACAGGAAACAGGAAGTTTCATTCATAATTCAAAGTATCGTAAAATAGGAAGATGGGTGTCTGACAAATCAGACAAGCTCCCACAAGTTACAACTCATCACTGTCCAGCTGCTGAACAAATATGAAGTAAAAATGTTCAGTAGTTACTGAAAATAAAGTATGACAAAAATATTTTTTGAACTCATGAAGTAGGGACATGTTTGCAATAAAAGCCCTATTCCTAGAGTGGTATAAAAATAGTTGGACATTACAAGTTTTTACTCAAGTTAAAAATTATCTCCCCTGAAACTGATTGTCATCCCCAACTCATCAGTCAATTTAATGCTATAGCCTTGAATTTTATATAATTATAATTAATTTTTACTTGGGAAAAATCTGTATGTCATTATACATTTTTTAGACTTGACCTGAAGATATTATTACCTTAAACTGTGACCCTGCTGTTGGAGGTCTTTTTCTGGATTTGAGCTTTGGGTCTCCTTCTGGGAAAAAGCTTGGCAACAATTTATGTTTACACTTGAACATGGCTTGAGACAAATCTCTGAACAGGAGATCATTGTTTTTGTCAATAAAACCATTCACTTTGTAAACAACCTAAAAGAAAAAAATGATTTTCATGTACTTGCAATCAGAATGGATGATTTTCATGCATGTTTCTAGAGTATGAAAAATATTCACTTTATTTCATAAAAGATTAATCTACTGTAAAAAGTATCCAAATGCAAAAGACACTGACATTTTTTTAATGATGAAAAGTTCTTAATGAATTTTCAACAAGAGTGAACTTATATTCATATCAATGGACATAAAAGAAATTTATTCTTACACTTCCAGCAAAATGTTTTAATCTGAACACATCAATATCCAAAGTTTTGTCCGACTGATTTTTTCTACATCCTCGACTCTCATAATGTGGGTGTGTAGCACAGCTGACATTCATTTTCTCCAGGAATGTCATATCTGTCACGTTCCCAGGTCTCATACACTCCTCATCTAACATGGCTAATATACCAGTGTTAGGCTAAAAACAGAAACATTCAAATATCAGCATATCAAACAATCAGAAATATAAAACTGGCAGAATACTACCTAATGTGGTTAATAATCCAGTACTGAGCTAAACACAGAAATATCTAAATATAATAGCATTACTTAAAATAGCTGAGCTAAACACAGAAATATCTAAATATAGTAGCATTACCTAAAATGGCCTACTTAAATACATGTACCAGTGATTTGCTGAAGTTCACAAAGATTAAAATGTAAAAATATTACCTAACATTCCTTAATCTAGTAGTGGCCAAAAGAAAACTATGTGTGTATCAATAACCACACATTATGACCTAACATGACTAATAAACCAGTATTGAGCTACAAAACTGAATCATTACAATCTCAGAAAATCAGATAAAAATCATATCATTTTGCAGCTAAAAGTGCTCTTCCAACAATAGATAATTCAAACAATTTGACATTTTGTTATTTGCCTGCTTATAAAAACTGAGAAATATTTGATATATATAAACTTTTGCCTATTTTCAAAGACTGCCATTGTAAACAGTACAATATGAAAATAAGGAGACATGACACGACTCTTAACTAGACAACTATCAAGAAGAGAAAGTGAAAACAAAATGGTATACAGCATAAAGTTGCAACATAGTTCAGCATAACAGTAGGTCAAAACATAAATAACTATCTCTTTCATTTTTGTAATATTTCCAAAATAATCATAAATTTTGATGGTCACTTTATAATCTGGTACCAATTCATTAAAATCCAAAAAATCTTTAATAAACTGTTCTAGTTATCTTGATTATATAACATATTTCAGGCTAAAATATATTCCTTATAACCACATACCAAATATTGTTGACAAATAATTGCATATTTACTGAGGAACAGGCCTTATCCTGAAAACTAAACCCCAAAACTTAACCCAAAGGGTTGGAGTATGACAAAAAAGTCAAAGTCATGTGACATAGACTGGATGACAAGTTGTCAGCATGACCTCCAAAAAATGATTGATAGCCTACATATCTAAGTTAAAGTTTGGTTACTTATATATTACAGATGTTGCTATTAGTGCCATCTGAAAGGTAATATGCAAGTCTCACATTCAGTAACTTTCAAAGCAGGCAAGATAAAAAAAAGTTCACCATAACAACTTTGATCCCAAAGAGTAATTTGTTTTCAAATATCTCTTGAATAATACATGTGTTTTAATTGAACTGAATAACACATGTGTTTTAATTGAACTGAATAATACATGTGTTTTTATTGAACTGAATAATACATGTGTTTTAATTGAACTGAATAATACATGTGTTTTTATTGAACTGAATAGTTTTTAATCTGTTGACAAGCAATTCATAATAATATGTAGTATGATGAAAATCATCATTAAATGTCCTTTTATCATGCAACTGTGGTTATAAATACATGTACAATCTGTGTAATATATACATGTTGAAATATGACAGGAAAGTGAATATAAATAACATAATAAAACCTTTATAATGCCAGTATTAGTAAACAAATTATAAATACAAATCAGGATATTCATGCAGAGGTATCGATCTATATTTATCCATGATTCTAGAAGATTTCATATTTAGTTTATGAAAACACTACATGGAGAAAACCCACTATTTTTCAATATGTGACTGACAGTTTTCCATATAAATAGATACAAAAGGTATGAACTATGTTAACCTAAATAGTCTTGTACATACTTATTCTAAACTTGTATCTTGAGAGTTGAGAGAGTTAGTGAAAGTATCGTTATTGTGTATAGTGTACGCTTATAAAAAAATCAGCATAAGTATGTGGGCTTTTAAACTTGTAATTTTTAACAAGTACCAGATATCAAAGTAAGCAGTGTCTTCCTATTTCAGAAACAACAAAATCTGCAAATATCAAAACCCCAAAAAATACAGTTATATCTATATTTACACTAAAATACCTATTCCCTCCACTATAACAATTTTTCTAAAGTTTGAGAGATTATGAATGGTCCTCCATTTTTAAACATTATTGAAATTAAATAAGAACAGGTGACACATGCAGAATAAGTTGTGGGGTTTACATCAGTACCTGACAGGTTTTTCTTCCTACAATAACAATGTATGTTTTCTGAGTTATATTGTATCTATATCCGTTAGTTATGGGAAGATTTTACCATTTTTTTAAAGAAACCTTTCCCCATATATACAAAATAAAAAAAACAGTATATGACTACAATAAGTAATTGTTAGTTCTCTAGATTAGTTTTGAATTACTAAGGTTTCTACCAAAATGACAGGATGATGCAGAGAGCTGTAAATTAAAAGCATTTATCTATATTAGAAATATTCTAATTTTTATACACTACAATTAAAATTAGTTTCACTTGAAATGACAAAATGAAAAAGAATAAAAAAACCAACAACATAGCCTTCAATAATATTTCTTTCAGTTTGTCAAGTTTAACCATAGAAACAAATATTGAAACACTCCTGGTAAATCAGACATACAATTTTACAATCAATGAATAATTATATAAAAATATTTCTAGTATATATGTACAATCATTCCCTTTCTTTTTCTTTCTACAATACAAAGCCTATACAGATTCCAAAAGAAAATACACAGACAGAGATAACATTTAACCACACCAGAATGGACACCAAGACAAATACCACACAAACAATTAGGAGAAATCTTAACTCTTCTAAAATATTGGAGATTCTTAGGTAGAAAAGATTTACCATAGTCAGAATAATCTATATATAATTCATTTTTAGTCCTACTCTGATAAAACAAACTGAATTTGAAGTAAATTTTTTTTTACTAAAACTAGTAAATAAATTTGCATAAAAGAAACTTTTGCTGACAGAATGAGAAATATATTTTGATCATTTTGAGCCCAACTTGAATTGTCCATGGATTTACAATTTTAGGATAGATGTGCTACATAGTTTACTTATTAAAAGTTTTCAGAAAACCAGTGCTATGTTGGTCCAGGAACATATATACTGTTCCCAGGTTGGTCATCTGTCACTACAAGAATCTAAACATTGGTTGAAAATTGGCATATAGAAAGGCGATGCATGTACAATTTTGGCTATGATTTGTTCTTATGATGTAGTTTTAACTCAAGGTAAAATATAAAGACAGAAAAATTGGTTGAATATACAGTGTTTTTGAATTGGTGGTATGGCACCTTAATTTGGTTTTGAAATTGGGGTGAATTTAAAGTTTTAATTGTACTTCCTTTTTCTGTTATAGAGGGGATTCTCTATTGAAACTTTTTAATGAACAGTTAAAATTTTCAATTAATTTCTATCATATCAAAACTGACAAAATATGAAGTATATACAATATTTTTCTAAATTGAACAAAATATAATTTGACCTCATTTGAAATGAGTCCTGATACATTCCATGTCAGCTGTTGATATGTTACAATCTTCAAGGATTAGCTTCAGTTAATATTAATCTAAACCTTAGCAATTTTAAAATAGTTTAGCTTTAATCATTTCCTTTCTGGAACAAACTTTGTAATCATACAGCATTCTAACCTGCCTAATTAGTAACTGTTATATGGAAAAAATAAAATTTCTACGCATATAGGATATTTTGCTACAGTTCAGCTAGGTACATAAAATAATACTATGGCAGCAGACTTACATGAACTTTTCTGCTAGGACTCTGTAATCAAATCAACAATTCATTCATAACATGCAGCAATCAAAGGGAAATAACTATGTAACATGCTGCAGTCAAGGGAAGTAATTGTTACATGCTGCAGTCAATTATGTCCCATGCTTATAAGTATTTTTTTGCTTGCAGTCAAGGAATATATTTATTGGGAAAATGCAAGTATTCCAAGCTTTAGAATATAATGTTTACTTTGTAAAGCTCCTAAAAAGTGAACACACTTACATTACTGTCATGCAAGGATTAATAACAAGTCATTTGTAATGCAACTAAAACAAGAAGGACAAATTGTAAAATGATATTTAAAAAAATAAATGGGGAATGTGTCCATGGGACACAGATGATGCCCCCGCTTGCATATCATATAAAGTTACAAAGGGACATAACTGAAGAACAGTAAATGTGACGCTACCCAAATTTGTACTTGATCTGAGTTTTGTGGTAATAAGTATTGTGTATAAGTCTTATATATCAAAACATTTACTAAATTTTATCATCGGTACAAGGACATCATTCGTAAATATAAATCAACATGCAGACATCTTATACGTTCAGGTATTTCACATCCAATATTTATGGTAATATTCTTTACAAAGTACAAAAATGTCGACATTCACCTCAAAAGCTAACCAAACCTTTAAACAGACTTATTTGTAAAGGATATAGTTACGATACTGTTGTCAAGTCATTAAGGATTGCATATTTTGGTATTAATATTAATACTCATAGGGTCTTTTCACCAAAAATAAACACATTTATTCTAAAACCAGTTGTTGGCATGATACAGGTTATGTTCTTCTCATATATTTTATGATGGTATGATACTAAACCCCTAATGGTAGGGATTGTACTTGATTTTCATATGATGAAGACATAATCTTTCAATCAGTTTAATTGAGGTCTGGAGCTGGCATGTCAGTAACTGCTAGTAGTCCTTTGTTCATTTATGTATCATTGTCATTTTGCTTAGTTTCTTTTGTTACCTATTCTGACATCTGACTCGGACTTCTTTTAAACTGAGTTTTACTGTGCGTATTACTATGTGTTTCTTTATTCTACATTGGCTAGAGGTATAGGGGAGGGTTGAGATCTCACAAAACATGTTTAACCCCGCCGCATTTTAGCGCCTGTCCCAAGTCAGGAGCCTCTGGCCTTTGTTAGTCTAGTGTTTTTTAATTTTAGTTCATTTATATCTTTTGGAGTTTAGTGTGACGTCCATTTTCACTGAACTAGCACACAATTTTAGTTAGGGGCCAGCTGAGGACCACCTCCGGGTGTGGGATTTTCTCGCTGCATTGAAGACCCATTGGTGGCCTTCGGCTGTTGTCTGCTCTTTGGTCGGGTTGTTGTCTCTTTGACATATTCCCCATTTCCATTCTCAATTTTATTATAACATTTGGTTGAGGCTAACTTAAGTTAGAGAACAGAAACGAAAAATTCAGCAATTTTTCCATTTGTAAACAGGCATAACTCTAGAACAGTAAAAGTAACACCACCAAAATTCAAACTTGATCTGTATTTTGTGGTAATTAGCATTGTGTATAAGTTTCATAATATTTGGTTTAGGCAAAATAAAGTTAGAGAACGGAAACAAAAAAATCAGCAATTTTTATGTTTATAAACGGGAATAACTCAAGAACGGTACAAGTGATGCCACCCAATTTCATACTTGATCTGTATTATGTGGTAATAAGCATTGTGTATAAGTTTCATAACATTTGGTTGAGGTAAACTGAAGTTAGAGAACGGAAACGAAAAATTCAGCAGTTTTTAGGTTTATAATGGGGCATAACTCAAGAACGGTAAAAGTGACGCCACCCAATTTCGAACTTGATCTGTATTATGTGGTAATAAGCATTGTGTATAAGTTTCATAACATTTGGTTGAAGCAAACTAAAGTTAGAAAACAGAAACTAAAAATTCAGCAATTTTTCCATTTGTAAAGGGGCATAACTCTAGAACAGTTATAGTGACGCCATTTAAAATTCAAACTTGATCTGTGTTTTATGGCAATAAGCATTGTGTATAAGTTTCATAACATTTGGTTGAGGCAAACTAAAGTTAGAGAATGGAAACCAACTTTGGGACGTACTGACGGACGGACTGACGTACGGACGGACAAGGGTAAAACTTAATGCTCCCTCCGCTACGGCGGGGGCATAAAAAAGTTTTGAAGTTTTACATCTTGATCCTCTTAGTGACCCCAGTAAAAGAGAATTAACTCTGAACATTCATTTAACATATTACTCCTGTATTCATTGAACACTAGTCATTATGAAAGGAATCAAATGATGTGATTTTTCAGGCTTTTCATCTCTTTCTACAACATATTTCAAACCCACAAAATTATCAATATAATGTGAACCTTATAGTCACCCCTAGAGAGAATATAAGTATTAAGAATCATTTACACATCAACATTGGTTACCAAGAAATTACCCTTAACACAAAAAATACTAGTCAATCAAGTATGACATATGCCTCAAATGTTGCTTTAACCCTGTTGTATATACTATACAAGATGTCAACTTGGGTAAAATATCACTGTATGCCATCTTGGGTCTCTAAGAAACAGAATCAAATTAATCTAAGAAACATTTGTGGCAGTAAAAATTGGAGAAACAATAGCCATTGCATCTTTAAGAAAATGTCTAATCCATTGATAGAAATATTAAATTTCAGTGCATTTTTCTAAATCACTTTACTGATTTAATAATCAATATTCAGTCTTATAAAGCTGCATATAAATTCATCAGCATCCATAAAAAGTATGTATTTTATCAATGAAGACCCAGTTTTAGGAGTATAATCCCTATTTTAAAATATATCTTAATCAAAGCTAATTTTACCTTTTCTATCAGATCACAGATGACAGCATTGTTAAAATACTCTACATGAATCCACTCTATTCCCTACAAAACATTGTATCAATTTTAAACATATGCTTATCTGAGGTAATTCGAAGTAACTTTTTATCTCAATAATTCAAAGCAATATACTTATATGGCATCAACAGACATTGAATAAATAAGCTTTGATAAAGATCACTTTCTCTTTTTTGTTAATAGCCTCAAAGCTTTTTGTAGAGCAGGCTAGCATTTGGCTAGCTGCTATGGATTGGATCCCTGGTCGTCGGGTCAACAGAAGAATTCAAAATTGTTATTTGCTGCTTCTCCACATTTTGGATTAATTGTTACTGTTTGAAAACAACATGTTTACATTAAAGATGCCATGATTAGAAATACAAAGACTCTTCTAATAATTCTCACCTCCTTCACATATTCCTCTTGTTCTTCTTTCAATGTTCTTTCTATAAATATCTGTTGTAATTTCTCATTGCAGTAATTAATTATAAACTGTTCATATCCATTTGTCTGAAACATAAATCATTTCATTTTTTTAATCATTTTACTTGTCAACATTATGAATACCCATTGGTGGCCTTGTGCTGTTTTCTGCTCTTTGGTTGGGTTGTTGTCTCTTTGACGCATTCCCTGTTTCCATTCTCAATTTTAAAACTATTAAAACTTACATAACTTTTAATAAATATAATATAAATGTTTGATACCCATCTTAATATGCATAATATGCCTTTCTTGACTAATGTGAATAAGCATGGGTAAAAGGAGAAGAGGTGTATACATCTTTAAGACAGCAAACATCATAAAAGAAGTGTCAACATACAATCTCCAACAATAGACAAATGTTTATATCATATGTGTCATATGTCAAGCTCTTATAGTTGAGACCAGCTGCAATCAAATTAAATATGTTTATATTATATGACAAGCTCTCGAAGTCAAGACCTGCTGTGACCAAAATAAAACAGATACTACCAAAATTCTTCTTTCAATATCAAATTCTTTAAAGTAGAAACACACTTAGATATATAAGCAAAGAAAACCACTGATTATAAACTGTGCAAGATCCTCATGGGTAGTTGGTTAAATCTAATCCATGAACGATAGACAAGGACAAGACTTTACTGATCAATATATGAGATAGGTTTCAACTTACTAACTTATTTAATTTATCATTATGTGACCACGCTGGTATGAACAGTTTGTAACAGATATCAATTTGGTAAGTTCTATTTGTGACAAAATCTGTGTTACTACAAGCATTGACAAGCTAGATGCTATATCTACTTTACTTAGAACCTTATATATCAAGATTCACACTAGAAATCATAAAGTCTGAGTGCCAAATAATTTATTGCCGGGTTCAAACATATCAGGACAGCAACATTTCTATGGAGTCTAACTAAAGGCAAGAAAACAAAATGGAGGAACTATCATAATTTCTTACTTCTATATCTGTTAACCTTTTTGTTTTGACTGAAAATTCTGATACACAGCTTGATACAAACTCACCTTAAATACTTCAAAACCATAAATATCTAACACTCCCATTGCTTTGGTTTTCTGTTTGGACTTCACCTATAATGAAAAGTTATATTTATTGTCTTAAGAAGAAAGATAGACAAAAACTTGATCCTCAATATAACTTAAAGGCTTTGAAATCTAATAAAGGGGTGGGTTGAAAACTCACAAAACTAGTTAACTGCATGTTTAATTCCCAGTGATAGTAACTTTGTCTGTGTTGATTTTCCTTTTTTTTTTAAATTCCTAACTTACCATGACTGAGGAGATTAATAGCTTTCTATCTGATACTGTTGACTGCTTATACTAAATGTTGTATACATAACTTGAATACTGGGAGTTGTTTGGTTTTACCCATTTTCACTTAAAGTGTGATTTTATATCTAGATATATAATTGTTTTAATACAGAAAAAAAATACCTAAAAATAAAATATTTTTTTCAAAATCAGCAATGTTTTGTGGAAAACAAAGTAATCTGTGTTTAAAAGTCTCTTTTTTATTTAAAGAATTTTCATTTATTTCAATTTTGGCTTTGCACAAAAAAACGTTTTTCTTTTCAAAAAAACTCAAACAGATTAGCCGTAATACAATATTTATAGTTTATTCTCCAGATGTAAAATTTCATTTCTTTTGGAATATACAAAGGAAATGCTAAAGTTTATCATTGAAATAAGGGCAAAATAACATTTAAAACATTGTACATAATTACTTACAGACAGAGGTCAACTAAAAAACAGATCCATAGAGTTTCAAGAGATGGACTTAATTAATAGAGGGTGTTAAAGACATATTCTGTACATTAATGCCATGGATTCTGTCTTTTCCTTCCAATTTAAAAATTGTTTTTTTAATTTAGAGAGAGCATAACTATAGAACATATATTATTTGTACTTACTTTAATACTGTCATTAATCCTGGATACTAGCCATGAGAATAGTCTGCTATAAATAGCTTTACATAAAGCATCTCTTGCATATATTGCCTATGAAGAAAAAATGAAATTGTTTCTTAACAAGGAAATGACATGTATACTTCCATAGATCCACTACATGTTTATTCTACAAGATGAATTTTTATAACCTTTACTAAAAATATAAATTGACTCTGCAATTTTTTTTCACTTTTTTGAAAAAGTTTAAGATGAATTTTTATAACTTATACTAAAAATATAAATTGACTCTGCAATTTTTTTTTCACCCTTTGAAACTGTTCAAGATGAACTGTTATAACTTATACTAAAAATATCATTTGACTCAGCATTTTTTTAACACTTTAAAAAAGTTCAAGGTGAATTTTTATAACCTATACTAAAAATATAAATTGACTGCATTTTTTATATTAGCATTTATTTTTTTATTATACTTATGGAAAACGGCCTAATACGGTGAAGATTCTGAGATCACTTCATTAAATTCTGATTAGGGGTTCAGGAGGAGAAGTGAACACAGACATGTATTGTAGTGTGCAGACATGAGAAAGCCCATGTCATGCCAATGTAAACCCCAAAAATCATTCAAATGAAGGAATGAAATAGAAGGTGAGTAAGATTTATGAAAGTTTCACATCCTACTGTTAAGAAGTTAAGGAGCAGTAATGGAAACAAAAGTGGGATGAAATAAAAACAGATGGACTGACAGCCCAATCACTACATACTGGGGGGATATTGTATAATGACAATGCAGTCAATTTAAGAGCTGACTTTTTGGAAAGAAAGAAATCATACAAGAACTGGTCTATTGAATGATATAACTTAAAAATATTCAAAATTGTGTAATCTTAAAACTCAATACACTTTTTTCAGATAATGGTGGTTGATTAAATCAATTGGGATTTTGCAATGACAGGTGTGAATTTCGAAGATTCAATACAATATTTTACATATAGAAAACACACCTCAGCAACCTCTAAATCTCTTTTGACCTTATCACCTTTAGCCTCTACAGTACGTGTGGTCAAAGCTTCACACATCAGATCTGTTGAACATCCTAACATCTCACAGACATCACTGATTTCTGTAAAATAAAATCACATGTAGTTTAAATGAGGGGACTTTAACTGAGGGTCAGTTGTCCACAAGATAAATTAGTTATACAGAAGCATTTTATGCATTGCCTTATTCCCTGACATATTAGGTAGATCACAGCCTATACATTGTGTAATTACCTAACATATTTGACAGACTATATAACCTGACATATTAGATAGATACCAGCCTATATTACCAGACATGTTAGGTATATAACAGCCTATATTACCTGACATATTAGGTAGATCACATCATGTATTACCTGACATATTAGGTAGATCACAGCCTATATTACCAGACATATTAGGTTTATCACAGCCATTATAACCTGACAAATAAGTTAGGTCACAGCATGTATTACCTGACATGTTAGGTAGATAACAGTCTGTATTACCTGATATTTGGTTGATCACAACCTATACTACCTGACATATTAGGTAGATCACAGCCAATATAACCTGACATATTAGGTTGATCACAGCATGACTACTACCTGACACATTAGGTAGATCACACCATGTATTACCTGACATATTAGGTTGATCACAGCCAATATAACCTGACATATTAGGTTGATCACAGCCTATATAACCTGACATATTAGGTAGATCACTGCATGTATTACCTGACATATTAGGTAGATCACTGCATGTATTACTTGACATATTAGGTAGATCACAGCATGTATTACCTGACATATTAGGTTGATCACAGCCTATGTTACCTGACATATTAGGTAGATCACTGCATGTATTACCTGACATATTAGGTAGATCAAAGCCTACATGTGACCCGCCATGTCAATTCCAGGCTTATGGCGGTAAACGCCATAATGAGAAAATGTTGATGTTAAGTCACGTAACTTAATCGGGGCACCTGTTATTGAATTTTCAATTATATCATCCGGTAATATAAAGTTTTATTTCTTCATGACTAAAGGAAATTTGAATTTTATATTAAGATATACAAAACAATTTGATTTTTTAAGTAAAATTATGTTAATTTAGGTTAAAATCACGTTTAGAATCGAGTTCTTAATTCACACAATTTATCTTTTAGACTTCATTACGCAAATCACTTTCTCCTGAATCATTAATAAGTTTTCTATTATACACAATGGTTTAAATTATATCACCACTGTCAGATGTTATTTAGAAAAATAAAGTACCTAAAAATTATAACTTTCCGGAATCAGATTGCAGCATGAACAACAAGTTTTTGGAGTAAATCTCATTGTTTCACATTGTAAGGGAAAATATGAACATATGTATGGACATATACCAGTACATGTAAATCAAGCAAGATATACCTGCCCATTAGGACCCCAATAGTGTCTCATCCCATGTTTATTCCTAGTTTTTTTTTCATCTATGACTGTCTTAGTACTACATAAAAAAATGTATGTGTTATTGAAAGTTTTCTTACATCCCTTTCACCTACATGCCCTAATAATTATTGATCATGCTGTTTGATTTTTCATCTTTCTCTGCATTAACAGATCTTTGATTTTATCACTTTGTTAGGATACATGTACAAAATGTAATCACCAATTATACCTGACATATTAGGTAGATCACAGTATATACTACCTAACATATTAGCTAGGTAGATCAAAATCTACCTTATATTACCTGACATATAAGGTAGATCACAGCCTATATTACCAGACATATTAAGTAGGTCAAAGCTTATATTACCTGACATATTAGGAAGATCACAGCATATACTACCTAACATATTAGCTAGGTAGATCAAAATCTACCTTATATTACCTGACATATTAGGTAGATCACAGCCTATATTACCAGACATATTAAGTAGATCAAAGCTTATATTACCTGACATATTAGGTAGATCACAGCCATCAGTCCCATCCTTGTTACTTTTAGGTTGAAATAAAACATTTCCCAGTTTCAGAATACTGGCTACTAACTGGAATGTCATCGTCACTTCTTCTGGTTTAAAACCAATCACATTCATACCATTCTAAAATTAATTAATAACATGACTTCATTAAATAGTATCACTGACTGCAATTTTGAAAATTCAACATTTTTTACCTTGACCTACCATGCACTGTTAAATATCTCTTACAAAACATGTTTTAAGTTAATGAGACCACCTTGAACCAAAATTGTAACCTACCTTAAAAAACTCAAACCTGATACGGGATGGACAGACAAACAGATGGACATAAGCACAGACTGGAAAACTTCAAAACATAATGCTGGCTACAATTGTAGGGGGTGTCATAAACATAAGAAGGGACTTCAAATAACCTCAACATTTTTTGGGAAAATCGATGAGATATATCAATTAAGGACATCTGCACAATTTCTACATTTGGATTAATAAATCACAGACAATTGCATAGTTATTACAAGTGATTGAAGAACTGCACTAATTTTCATCTTTATAAACTTCATAAAATTAAAATGGCATTAGATAAAAGTGATAGACAATTTCAGAATTATTTGAAAGAACAACCTAACTAATATTACTTCATAATTAGCAAGAAAGTATATACAGAAATACACTAACATCTACATCATTTGGTATCTGGTGGATAGTTGTCTCATTGGCAACATACCACATCTCCTCATTTAATATAACTAAATATGATGGACATAAAACAAAGTGAGAAGTTGAGAACATCAATGAATTTAATTTTAAAAAAATTTGACAGTTTACCAATTTCTTAAAACCTAATTGCGTAAACAAATGAAGCTGTTAAGATGGGATGAATCAATGGATCTTCTTTGACACTAAATTATCAGAATTGGAAAACATTCAGATGTGGCTATTATTAACTTTGTTTGTTAAGCTCACTTGAAAGGTATTTTTTCTAAGACATTGAAAATCATGCGGTCACTAAAGATTTCTCAATGCCTAAGGACAAAGATAATTCAAAATATACTTTAGAAGCAACCATTGCGTTTTGAAATTGATGCACATCAACTGGTTAACAATTTTAACGGTACGATTGCAACATTGTAGACAAGAATATAATTCATGTCTAAAATGTCTTTTTTGTTGATCTTGTATTGCTGATAATATTTCTGTTCACAATTTCTCTCTATCGTCTATTTTTTGTTTACAAAAAAAACAGCTGAAAATATGGTAAAAATTATCATTTAAGGGCAAAACCTCTTATAAGAAGACAACTGACTATTTCATTTATGCTGACCTATTTGCAGATCTTGTCTTGCTGATTATTTTTGCTTTTAAAAGTTTCTATCTATCTATTATAGATAATACACAAAAATGCAAAACAATTGGTAAAAATCGTCATTCAAGAGGAATCACTTTGAATCATAACGATCATGTGAATATTTTGTACTGTTTCAAGTTGATGTGAACAAAATTTCATGGTTAACAATCTTAAACCAAATTTTCACTTGATATGGGCTAACGGATGGATGGATGCACAGACCCAAAAACATAATTATAATGCCACTCCTAAAGAAAGGAATGATATCTTACAGAAAAATAACGGAAAAAGTGAAAACAGGAATAGCATTTAAGCTAAACATGAATAAATTCTACCCAAGTCATCAAATTAACAGTTATTAATAATCTACTGACATTTGACAAGTTTTACGCAAGCAACAAGTCACTCCTTCAAGGTATATATAAGATACAGTATTAACACCTTGCATTCTCCTCTCTGAATCACAGGCTATGATCATCACCTAAACTATCTACTTAAAACAGTAAGTTGATTAGAAGTTTATGATCTAAATTGATGATCTAAGACAATTTATTTAAGAATTAAATATAATGAAAACAATGCTTTATGTTGTTATCAAGACAAAATTCTTTTCTTTTACAACAAAAAATTGTGATAATGCTGAATGTTAAGTAAATTAGTTTTGTATTTCTTTTATTTATTATTTATTAATAATGTTATTCTAATAACTCTTTTTTCATCAACATTTGTCCATTTCCTTATTTTTGTTCTGTCCTTTTATAGCTTAAAATCAACATTAACTAAATTGAGGATGGTAAAAAGACAAGGAAGATTATAGACATAATCTGTAATCGATCATCCAGAATGTTGGTTAACTTGAAAATTGATATCATGAGAAACCAGACAAAGTTTTTATGCAATCAAACAAATGTTACTTGTGAAACAACAACAAAAGACCAAAATCTAGCCACAGCTTTAATCGCAGTAATTATTCTCTCTGTTGCAATGTTTCTTGGTATTATTTCAATCTTTGCTGCATTACATAAAATTTGGAGTAGGAACTGGAAGACACAATTTACCTTGGTTCAGTTGTTGATTGCAGGATTAGTTGTTTGTGGTGTTCTGGCACCAATACAAATTGTAAGGATCAGCCTTATGCTAAAAAAGTATGAATTTGTGGACCTGTGTCATTTCCATCAGTTTTTACACCTTAATGCAGAAGGATGTATCTATCTTACAACAATAATATTGGCATGTGACAAATTAAAGAGAAAGTTTTGTGACTTTAATAATAGACTGACAATAAAAAGAATATTCCTAACCATCTCATGGATACTAGTTCTTCCTTTTGTCACATGTATAATTCAAGCATCAGAGAAAAATCCTACATCAATATCTGTCTTTTCCTACGACTGTACTTCTCATGGAAGAATGAAAAAGCATAGCCATTTAGTGGAATCTGTTGGTTGTTATGTGTTCACAGCAATATTTTTCACTACAACCATAATATATATGGTGTACATTTTTAAACTGTGGAAACAGAAGCTGATGGAGAGAAGACGAATAACACAAGATCCTGATTTTAATTTTAATCATGTGGATCCATTTGTCACTGAAACCAGTATGAATGGAAACTGTGCCAATATTCCTGTTGCTCCTCGCAGTCCAACAGGCACTACTCTGCCAATCTCAGCCTATGAAATTTTAGAGCCACCACATGCAAGTCTGAAAACGATAACCATACCAGATACTCCAAGACTTCAAGTTACTTCAATAATGGAAAATGCAAATGGTCAAATGTTCATGGAAAATACACATACCGCTATAGACAATGTCACAATGAAAGATGATGTCATCTTACAGCCATGCCAACAGAAAATAAGTCAGCAAATCAATGTAAAAGAAGCCTATAGGAGTAACAGTATAAATGATGTTTCAGAAATTCTTGGAGCAAGAGACTCACTCAAGTCCTCTACAACAGGAACAACTACTACAAAGGACTCTGTCAGATCCAGTATTAGCGACAAAATTAAAAAGGAATCTTTGGCTTCTGGAATAACAGCTAGTACTAACATGGATTCAATGTTCTTAGGGGCAACAGGAAGCAGCATGAAAGAATCAATATCAGGGAAAGAATCAATATCAGGGCAAGAATCTATCTATGATTCTGTAATATCTGGAATAAATGCACCTTCTAACAATAGTCATATGGAAAAGACGAAAAAACAAGTACCAAATTTAACATTAGACCTTAAAGAAATTACAAATTTTAAAAATAATATAAAGACTTCAAAACAGAATGAGACTTCATCAGAAGATAAATGTGGAAATCTGAGTTCACATTCATTGAATTCCGATCATGACGACAATTCCTTAAAACTGAATCCACTTCGTCATACAAGGGTTTGTGCTGGAAATGTGTGGCATCCTGAGTTAGCTCTAAACACTGATATTATCACAGCAAACAAATCATCACCATACAGAATATCAATTAAAAGGAAGAAAAAAAATAATAAGAGAAAGAAAATATTGAAAAAGCAGAATTCTATGGATAGTATTGGGAATTTTTCGTTTACTTCTGTTCAGTCTGATATAGGTCCTATTGGAGATCACTTGCTTGATACTGTATCCTCCCAATCTTATAAATACAATGCTAGAAGCATAGATAGTTTCCTCGACGATGGTCTTGCTAATATTTTAGAACAGCCTGAACAGGAAGATAACTGGAAAAGTAGTGGTTCAAAACAGGGAAATAGTATAGTGGTGGATAGCCTAGATATTCCTGAGATGAGAATGCGTAGCAATACTGGAAACATGCAGGACCGAAATCATTTGATGGTTGAAGAACATGATGAATTCAGACAGAGAGCTCAGAGCGATCTGACTGAAGACAAACAGAAAAGGTTACTGGAAACAAAGAAATTTCAAAGCCTTAGAAATCGTAGACTGTCAAATGCAGGTAATTTGCTGTCTTCTCAGTACAGTATCTTCAGTTTGTCGACTGACAGTAGTTTTTCGGATGTGTATCCTGAACAGGATCAAGCAATGAAGACAAAAATCAAATTAATTACTCATAATAACTTGGACAGCTCGATAGACAGTACAGATATAGATTCAGCTGACTTTGACAAATGTCCAGTGGATCTACCAGATTATGTCAAAATATCTAGACATCATGGTAAAGAATCAAAATCAAAGCACAGACACAGAAAACTAGTAGATTCTATGACACAAACTGATGAAGACATATTTAATCAGGATAATACTGAATCAGATAAAATGGAGTATCCTCTCATTCGTGTGATTCGTCCGAGTGAGCCAGGTACAAACATGCAACCTTTGAGGTATGTTTCAAGTTTTAAAGCAATTACTGAGGACAATGACGATACTAAATCAGTGGAAGGTTTAAAAAGAACTATGAAACAATCGGGTGATCAACAAGCACCACAAGATTCAGATTTAGAATCTAAAAAGCTGCTTGATGTAGTGAAGAGTAGTCTGATGATAATAGTCTCACTCCTCGTCTTTTATTTGCCAACGTATGTTACAATCTCCTTTCTAGACAGACTCCCAGCTGACATGGGATTAAATTTATTAATGGTTGCACGTAGCATAGAATATCTATATTTTTGTTTTGCGCCAAAAATATATCTGTATGCAGATGAGGTACTGTGAGGACATTGAAAATTGACTTTCTTATTTATATTTTTGTATAGTGCTATATTTGTCATTTTTATAAACCACTTTTCACTGGTAGAGTATAGAAACTTCTCAGGATAAAATTATTCAGAGAGTTTTTTCACATAATTCAAACAAGAATTTTTTTAAATATGATATAAACTCATCTCTAGTTAAATGTTCATTAAACTAGAAACAAAACACAAAGAAATGACCATAGATTTATGTTCATTTGGTAATAATTTGCTTGGAGAGGTATTTAAATTCTCTTCTTTTTTTTTAACGTGTTAACTTTACAGATTAAATCAATAGAGAAAAATACAACCAGAAGTCAAATAGCCAGAAAATAAAAATTAGACAACACAGAAATAAAAACAGAATGTTGAAAGAAACTGCATAAAAAAATTGTCTATTTTAGTTAATATAATAGAACTCCGTCAAGATCTTTTTAAAATACACAGTTAAAATTATGTATTTACAGGAAATAATTAACTGTGTGAATACTTGTGTCCTTCTTCTACTATAGATAACTCATTATTAAGACTTTACCATATTGTTTTATTTTGTGTTAATATGGAATGTGATAAAATATCAAAGAATCAATTTAAAATTGTCTTTCCAAATGTGTTTCAATTGTTTTTGTCTATCTTGGTAATGTATTTATTCATTATGACAAATATAAATATACTGCAAAGAAAAAATTGAAATTTATATTTTGTCAATAAATAACTGGAAGTGAATTTGACCTTAAAAGTTGTTTTAAATAAATAGGCATCTTGAAGGCCCAAAACTGACCAAAATTCTTTAGTTTTACAATCATAATAAAAACAGTTGGGTCAAGAGGAAAATAACAGGGCCAGTTCAATTAAAGAAACAACAAGTGAATCTGTGAGCTACTGCTCACTAATGATACCCCCGCCACGCTAAAAGTATAAGGTAAACAGGAAGTTGTTGAGTGATGAATCTGAAAATGCATCACATGGAATAGCTGACTCATATAAACCCTGAAACCAAATTTCAGAAATCCTTGTAATGTAGTTCCTGAGGAAGATGCGACAAAAAATATTCATGGGACAGACTGACAGACGGATGGACGGACAGACAGACAGACAGAGGTAAAACAGTATACCCCCACTTTTTTAAAGCGGGGTATAATTATCAATTTTTGTAATATTCAAAATTCAAATTCAGCTTATATAACAAAAAAAGTTATATAAACAGACATTTATGTTGAGATAAAATTACTTTGTTGTGGACAGGATTTTCACAGTTTGTCTCATATATGTTAATTAACACAATATTTCCATAAGTTAACATGTGATATTGATTATGACTCCTTTCCCATTAAACTGAGTACTAAAATCAGAACTCCCATTATGATAGGGAGAAGTTTTCTTTTTAATTCTTTAAGAAAGGTTGTGAGACATAAGAATAAAGTGTTAAATCGCTTGAAACTTTATTCTGTTTGCTTGCTACATTATGTTATATTGCCTGATTGTATCCTGATATTTGTTACTCATTCTGTTTTTTTTTTTTGTTATTTTTATTTTTTCATTTTAAGACTAAGATCAAAATTTGGATACAAACCCTGATATGAGTTCAAAACATGGCTTCCAAAACGGTCATATATTCCGGACTTGACCGAAATTTATATAAAAAGTCCGGCTGCTCTCAGCCTCAAACGGTCAAATATCATAGGTTTGTCACTTTTTGTTATTCAAGGCATTTTCATAAAACGGTCATTTCACTTTTTTTTTTACCAACTATCGATCGGTAAAAATGTCCGTTTGGGCATTATAGTTTATAATTGTGGCAATCTATTTCACAAAGATATTTCGGTCATATTTGGGTTGAATTAAACAGATGCAGCATATTTCATACTTTGAAGTGTCTCAGTCTAATCCTCTGGGTACATAAATGCATGGCTTGGTACATCAATAAAAGTAGAAAAACATTTGTTCTTTTATTTAAAAACAACAAGCTGTCAAACAATTATCCCTTCAATAAGTAATATTGAAGCCATGTATTCACTGATTACATGGGATTACCTTTGATGAGAGACCTTAGCTTGTCTTAATCAATAGAATTGATGATGCATAACAATGGACATAAAGGTGATCAGGTAAACGAGGTCAAACATGTAAGCGTGTATGGAACAACATCCTATTTAATTACGCTTTGTAGATATTATTGTAAATGAGCATTCAGTTTTTAAAGAAGTATCCTTAGATTTTAAAATAATTATATTTATAAATGAATTGGAATTTGTACGATATTCATTATAAACACTGTACATCGTGTTAAATACTGGGGTACGCTAAAGGGTATTCAAAGTTATTTTCTTACATTTCAGCCGGTTGCATCTAATTAATTTAGTCTAAAAGTTTGAAATTATAAGAAATACGGTAATAAATATGATTTGATGAAAAATTTGAAAAGGTTTTAAACGAATAATCGTCAGAACCACGTTGTTTGAACTAGTACACGTGTGCGCATGTGTCTATATTGTCTATTGTGCGCTGGTGGGAAATTTAATTATGCATCCTAATTCTTCAATAATGCTAAAATTATCATTGATACCTTTATCTAACGTTCATTTCGAGTATTTTCTTGAAGAAATAATTTGAAAAGGCTATTTAACTCAATCGTAAACTTACACGGATATTACGTATCCGTCTCGGATCCGTGATTTACCATTGTCTAGTCAACATCCGGCATTAGGAAAATGTGATTTTTAAAACGAAAAAAGTTTTTGACAACGTTATTTTGCACAAATAAAGAGTCTAAAGCGAAATTAGGCAGAATTAGTACGCTGATGTTGCACACTTCCAATGCTGCACTTTCAATTTAACACTTTACGTCAGAACATCGAATTTATATCAAAGTAAAGTTTAATATCGTTTTAATGTCAATCATTGGTTATATCATATATGATGGCCAACTGATTATCATAGTTGCCCAATTTACTAAGTCTAAAGGGATTTAAAATCGGGATAAGTTATGAAATGTCCGGCTGGCTCAAAAAAATTTTGGAAGCCCTGGTTCAAAAATGTTACCATACCCATTTTTATGTGTAATATAAAAATAAGAAGATGTGGTATAATTGCCAATGAGACAACTCTTCACCAGAGACCAAATGACGTAGAATGTTAGCAACTATAGGTCACTGCACAGCTTCAACAATTAACATAAACTGTTAACACAGAGATATGTCTCGCCTTTTTGTAATTTTGATAATGCAAATGTTGAAATTAAAATATCAATACTTTAACATGTAAGTTATGCAAATATTCAAAGTCAATGAACCATGACTGAAGGTACATGGCTAAACAATCTCCATGGAAATAAGATGTGCCAATGCTAATACAGCTGCATACCAAATACCATTGATTTATCATAAGTCGTTCCTTTAAACAAACCTAAACACAAACATGAACTTGTTAAGTCTGTAAAAGTTTTTAAAGTCAATGAACCATGATGAGGGGGTGGGGCTATATAATCTCCATGGAAACGAGACTTGCAAATGACCAAATATCATTGCTTTAACATTAGCGGTTCATCTTATACTGATCTTATCACAAACTAATACATGTAAACTAAGCAAAAGTTTCAAAGTCAATAGACCATGACTGAAGGGGTGGAGCCAAATAATCTCCATGGAAATGAGATATGCCAATGCTTATACAACTGCATACCAAATATGATTGACCTACCACTAGTGGTTCCCCATAAAGTGACCTAATCACAAACTAATACATGTAAACTAAGCAAATGTTTCAAAGTCAATAGACCATGACTGACGGGATGGAGCCAAATAATCTACATGGAAATGAGGTATGCCAATGCTTATACAACTGCATACTAAATATCACTGACCTACCACTAGTGGTTCCCCATAAAGTGACCTAATCACAAACTAATATATGTAAACTAAGCAAAAGTTTCAAAGTCAATAGACCATGACTGAGGGGGCAGGGCCAAATAATCTCCATGGAAATGAGATGTGCCAATGCTAATACAACTGCATACAAAATATCATTGACCTAACAGTAGTGGTTAACCATAAACTGACCTAATCACAAACTAATACATTGTTGACGCCGCCGCTGCCGATGCCGGAAACAGCATACCTAAGTCTCCCTTATTGACTCTGTCAAGGCGAGACAAAAACCTGTACGACATAGTAAGCTATAAAAAGCCCCGAAATGACAAAAGTAAAACAATTCAAGTGAGAACACTAACAGCCTGATTTATGTACAAAACAATAAACAGAAAAAATATGATATACAGCAACATATGACAACCACTGAATTACAGGCTCCTGACTTGGGGAGGCACATACAGAATCTGATAGTTAAACATACTTGCGGGCGGCCTAACCCTCCTAATGAACCTGATCTACAGATTTTAATACACAGTAACAATTTTTTAGCTCTGTGCATTTGAGCCACAGTGAATTTTAAAACAAAATGGCGCATAAGGTAGCACAACAGTCAATTCTTTTAAAATGAGACTGTTTATGTTTGAATTGCTGTATCTTTGTCATCTACTGAATTATAAAGATAAACTGTTAACACAGAGATATGTCTCGCCTATTTGTTATTTTGATAATGTAAATGTTGAAATTAAAAAAGCAATACTTTAACATGTAAGTTATGCAAATATTTAAAGTCAATGAACCATGACTGAAGGTACAGGGCTAAACAATCTCCATGGAAATGAGATGTGCCAATGCTAATACAACTGCATACCAAATACCATTGACTCTTTCATAAATCGTTCACTTTACACAAACCTAAACACAAACATTAACTTCTAAACTATGCAAAAGTTTCAAAGTCAATGAACCATAATGAGGGACTGGGGTTATATAATCTCCGTGGAAATGAAACTTGCAATTGCATACCAAATATCACCATAAGTGGTTCATCTTAAACTGACCTAATCACAAACTAATACATATAAACTAAACAAAAGTTTCAAAGTCAATAGACCATGACTGAGGGGTAAGGACCAAATATACTCCATGGAAATGAGATGTGCTAATGCTTATACAACTGCATACCAATTATCATTGAACTACCACTAACAGTTCCCCTTAAGCTGACCTAATCACAAACTAATCCATGAAAACTAATAAAAACTTTCAAAGTCAATAGACCATGACTGAGGGGGCATGGCCAAATAATCTCCATGGAAATGAGATATGCCAATGCTTATACAACTGCATACCAAATATCATTGACCTACCACTAGTGGTTCCCCAGAAACTGACCTAATCACAAACTAATACATGTAAACTAAGCAAAGTTTCAAAGTCAATAGACCATGACTGAGGGGGCAGGACCAAATAATTTCCATGGTAATGAGATGTGCCAATGCTTATACAACTGCATACCAAATATCATTGACCTACCACTAGTGGTTCACCATAACTAGACCTAATCACAAACTAATACATTGTTGACGCCGCCGTCGCCCGCCACAGGGGACAGCATACCTATGTCTCGCTTTTTGACTCCGTCAAGGCGAGACAAAATGAGCTACTGCTGAAACACACTGTGACTCATATAAACAATATGGAAACATTAAAAAGGTGTCATATTTGGTGTAGAAATATTTTGTGTAACATCATATTTTCTTAATTAGAAGGTTCACTATTTCAGCAACAAAGTAGTTTATTTTTATTTTGTATAAATAGGCACAGAGTTACAAAAACCATAACCTTGTCTCAGGATTCGAATATCATGTCTTACTATGAAATAATGGCTGGATCTATTTTCATTATAATGACCTTATAAATCAAAAAAATTCAAAATTGATTTATACAAAACTCGCCCTTATATACAAAAACTGAATGCTAATGACAAAGCCAATTTCAGAATAAGAAAAGTTTAATTCTAAATATTTAAAAAGAATGTTGGTTATTTAGAAACACGCAGATAAGGGGTTTCAAAAAAAGCTTTTGGAAAAGATTCTTGGCTATCTCTTCTTAATATGGCACTTCATTTGTTTTAATATTTTTTAGCTGTTTAAATACAGCCACCCCAAATTTTCCTGACAGCTGTGCTATCTTAAAATTTGTTATTTGATAAATGAAGTACTATCTGGCTTATAATATAAATCATTTGAATGTAATGTCATTTTCATGTGTTCTTTCCTTGTACTTTGGTTTCTGGTGAATCTTTGGCAATCATAACACATCTCATTATTTGTATATTTTGTAGGCTATCATCTATGTGACAGTTCAAATTTTTTAGATCCCTATCCAAAGAACTCCAGGGTACCGATTGTGCAAGGTCATTAATCATCCTCTTAGTAGTATCTTTAAAACTCAAATTTATGGATATACATGTATGATTCCTTCAGTAAAGCTTAATGTTCAAGAAAGCCAGGATAGTGAAATGGTTCAATATGATTCAATTTAATTTCTTTTACTTACTGTATATTACTACCCAAACCAAAAAATGCCTATTGAAGTCTCCATGATTTTTTCAGAAATTAGGTTATCAGGACTTATAGGTTATTGCGGTGCATTATTGGAAAATTTTCTTTTTTGAATAATGATGTTTGCCATGTTAATAAAAGATTGCCTGGGCGGTTCTTAAAGAAAATTACTTCACAGTTTGGTAGTAATGCCTTTACTGGTACATATAATAGGTATCATCTTTGGTCAAATATGAAGAAAATGACTTAGTTCTCAAGCCTGCAAAAATGTGGAAAATTTCTCTCACAAATCCATAATAGACGTCAGCATCAACATGTGTGCGATGTTTGTGTGAAGTTTCTGAAATCTGTGTTAAAAACTGTAGAAGTTCATTACAAAAAAATAGGTATCAACTTCCCCTCCCTGCCTGTCCATCATCATTCATTGGCCAATAAGCTAAACAAGTGAATCTGAGAGCTACTGCTCACTAATGATACCCCCGCCACGCTAAAAGTATAAGGTAAACAGGAAGCTGTTGAGTGATGAATCTGAAAACACATCACACGGTATAGCTGACTCATATAAACCCTGAAACCAAATTTCAGAAATCCTTGTTATGTAGTTCCTGAGAAAGATGCAACGAAAAATATTCATGGGACGGACAGACGGATGGACTGACAGATGGACAGACAGAGGTAAAACAGTATACCCCACTTGAGAAAGATGCAACGAAAAATATTCATGGGACGGACAGACGGATGGACTGACAGATGGACAGACAGAGGTAAAACAGTATACCCCACTTTTTTAAAGCAGGGGTATAATTATGGAGATTAACAAACTTCATACTCTAATCTTTTAGCTACATAGAAACACATATGTCTTAACTGATATTTATCTTATAAGTTATAGAAACTAAAATTTTGGGTTACAAAACTTAATACTAAGCTTTCTCTCTCTCTCTATGGTAAAAGGCAGTTCTTGTTAGTGATATTTCTTATGTGGACAAAATAGATACTATTAAAACCAGTAGAAAAAGGCTATATGTTGTTTGTATCCTTGTCCTTTGTTCTCTGTTGGATAGTTGTCTCGTAGGCAATGTTATAATATGTGTATCAAGAGAAACAACTGCCATATAAATCTGCTATTTTCGACTTAAAAGTCCTAATTGATCTTCTTGATTTTTATACAGGGGATTCATCATTATTCATGACATACCAATTTTCTTGGATCTTGTTGTTGTAACAGGTGAACTGCGAACCATATTCAAAAAAAAATTTTCATAAGCATGTATGCAGACTTTGGCCAAACCACGAAATCAAATATCCACGAAAAAGTAAGATTTCCTCAATCCAAGAAAATTGATAATCACAAAATTCAATGAATCCACAGTATTGTACATTGCAGACAACTGGATGAAGGCAGGCTGTAGTTAACTTTTGATTAGGACTGTTTTCTTTAGTTCAATAATATTTTTTAAACATCTTAGTTGTTTGTCCATGAACTGGTTGGCTTTCGATAATAGATTAAGAATTGTATATCTATTTTCAAATAGATTGTTTTCTTAGAATCAGCTGTATTACTAAATCTTATGGACTTTGCACAATTATTTGTTGGTTTAAATCTAATGTATGAAATGTACCTCAGATGGATCAGCTGACTAAAACACCATCATAATCAGGTTTTTAAAAGCAAGATTTGAGAAATACATTTTTATGCAGCAAAATATTTCTAAACAAAACTCATAACATAAGCTGATGTACTTAAAAAAAATTGTAAGGTCACCATAAGACAGGCTCATTAATGATACTCCAGATATCAGTATTCAGTTAATAGGAGACTGATGAGTAATGAATTGGAAAATGCATCACACAGTATAGCATGCTCACATCAAGCTTGATACAAAATTTCAAGAAGCTCTAATTTGTAGTTCTTGAGAATAATGTGACTAAAATATTATCGGAAAGATGGACAATAAATTTTATGATTTATATAGAACAGAATTCATGGGGGAAAAAAGAGGAGTAAAGATATTTTAATATTGATCCAAGGGAATATATGCAGACTGATATGTTTATCTAATAAATGTAAACAAGTAAACAGTCTGAAATTTCTACCCTTACAAATGTTTGACAAGTGAACTTCAAAGGTATTTGACAAACATAAATTTACAGATTTCCTTTTGATAAGAGCTTAAAGCAATACCATAGCTAAACAAGGTCATTATATTTTATAAAATAAATACATAAAAAAAAATCATCAGTATATACAAACTTTATTGAAAAATGCATCTTAGGCAAATGTGACATTCAAAATTCTTAAATTCTAAAATACATACTTTCTTCTTTGAGGGCATTTTACCAATTCTTACCAATGGATACAAAGACAAACTTCAATATAAATAAGCAATTCAACCAGTTTCATCCCTATCAAGCTTAAGGCAAATATTAGTTCTTTATAATATTATTTCATACCATTTTTGATCTGTATAATTACACTTTCATGAAATGTGTAGGAAAATATTATCCTATGTAGAATTTGTTTGAAATTCTTTTCTAAGAGTTTCTACCACTCAGTAAATATCAACATCAACCCACCTTAATTACACTAAAGCTATGGTCATCATCTACTGTATCAACATCTACACAACCACTCTTTTGTAGAAACACATACGATTCAGGATCTGACGACAGTTTTAATGCATCTATCAAAATAATAGAAGTCAATTAAAATTCAGAATAGAAAATATATATAAAATTAATCTACAGGTATATGAGAAGATTTGGGGAAAATATCCACAAGAAAGTAAATTAGCAACCCAACAACTAAACTTAGTGAAATTTCATCTATAGTGTAAATTTTGAAGGAAACAATGAGCATATCAACCAACAAAAGACATCTAAAGCGTTAAGTCAATTATCTAGAAATACGTAAAATACATTATAGTATTTCTATCTATGCCTTTATATGTATGGGTTTTCAAAAAGGGTTTCAGTGTTCTAGCAAGAATCTTTGAGCAGCTGAGTATACAGTCCAATAAAAAATAACACTTTTGTGATGTCATCATTTTCCCAATCAACTTTCCACAAAGACAAAATATGAGAGTACTTCTTTGTCTGAAATGGATTTGATCAAATTCACTCAAAAAAAACTAATCCAAATGTTGAAGAACAGTATTACATTTTTCAAGAACTGTAGTGGGTTATACATTGATATAGTGCCATAGGGTTCAAGAACTGTAGTGGGTTATACATTGATATAGTGCCATAGGGTTCAAGAACTGTAGTGGGTTATACATTGATATAGTGCCATAGGGTTCAAGAACTGTAGTGGGTTATACACTGATATAGTGCCATAGGGTTCAAGAACTGTAGTGGGTTATACATTGATATAATGTCATAGGGTTCAAGAACTGTAGTGGGTTATACATTGATATAGTGCCATAGGGTTCAAGAACAGTAGTTGGTTATACATTGATATAGTGCCATAGGGTTCAAGAACTGTAGTGGGTTATACATTGATATAGTGCCATAGGGTTCAAGAACTGTAGTGGGTTATACATTGATATAGTGCCACAGGGTTCAAGAACTGTAGTGGGTTATACATTGATATAGTGCCATAGGTTTCAAGAACTGTAGTGGGTTATACATTGATATAGTGCCATAGGGTTCAAGAACTGTAGTGGGTTATACATTGATATAGTGCCATAGGGTTCAAGAACTGTAGTGGGTTATACATTGATATAGTGTCATAGAGTTCAAGAACTGTAGTGGGTTATACACTGATATAGTGCCATAGGGTTCAAGAACTGTAGTGGGTTATACATTGATATAGTGCCATAGGGTTCAAGAACTGTAGTGGGTTATACATTGATATAGTGCCATAGGGTTCAAGAACTGTAGTGGGTTATACATTGATATAGTGCCATAGGGTTCAAGAACTGTAGTGGGTTATACATTGATATAGTACCATAGGGTTCAAGAACTGTAGTGGGTTATACATTGATATAGTGCCATAGGTTTCAAGAACTGTAGTGGGTTATACATTGATATAGTGCCATAGGGTTCAAGAACTGTAGTGGGTTATACATTGATATAGTGCTATAGGGTTCAAGAACTGTAGTGGGTTATACATTGATATAGTGCCATAGGTTTCTGAGAAATGGATATATACACACTATTGATATAAGAACAGTATTACATTTTTCAAGAACTGTAGTGGGTTATACATTGATATAGTGCCATAGGTTTCAAGAACTATAGTGGGTTATACATTGATATAGTGCCATAGGGTTCTGAGAAATGGATATACACACTATTGATATAATAAACTATTGACACAAACAAAATATGTAATGCCTGTGTGTAATTTTGATAGTATATATCAAATGTTGAAATTTAAATGTCCAAACTTTAACATGTAAACTTATACATATCAAATATCAGAATGTGAGTTCTTATTATTGCGATTATCACCAAGTTGCATTATTCACAATAATTTCTGAATTTACAGTAGATAAATATCTGCAGACAACTGACATGGATCTCATTTCACATCTTTATCCTCTGGTCGTTATTGATAGTTGTCTCATTGCCAGTCAAACTACATCTCTTTATTTAAATATTTATTGATATTTCATATTAAGGGGATAAAAGTTTCACATAGTCCACCTCTTGTTCCTTTTTTTAAATCAATTATTCGAAGTCAGAAGATAAAAAAACAGCTCTGAAAAAAACCTTGAGTTGGTCATACCAAGTAACTCTTTGTCAGCACCTCGTAACAGTTGATAGAACACATGGAAATTTCTTTCTCCTTTCATCTGGAAGGCTACCCGTGACTGAAAAATATAGCCATGATTTTAAAACATTAATCAAACAAGCAACGATTTAAATTATCAATTGTAGTTTTGTCCACAATGCTGCTATTGGCTATTACTATTTTTTCTGAAGTAAATAATATATCCTTTATTTCAATTACAACTTAATACATCATGAACGTATATTAACATTAAAGAAAAACATCTTCTTTTATTTTTCTTATCCAGAATAAATCCAAAAATTTATCACTACCGCAAACTAACTTAACCATATAACAGTTCTAGCACTTTCTTTTAAATTTTAATAACTCATTAACAAATATATAGGAAATACTAGCTTAAATATCAAAATTCAATAAGATTGTCAATTGCTGTATAAATGAAATCAAATATCATGGCTTCTGGGCATTTACGAAACTCTTAGGAAGTGATGATTTTTATGTAGTAAGATAGTATATAGTTTATATTTTTACCTTTTCCAGTAAATCTGTAACAAAGAAAAAAACAATGCTTTATAACTTGTAAAATAAGTAGAGCTGTCCTCTTATTAGGACCAATAGCCCCACTCGAGGAAAACATTTTACCTCCATGCAAATAAGAATCAATCTTTGACTGTTTCGTTATGTGAAGACGTTCTTCATTATTTCTTTAGAATATATGTCAAAATGACTTTATGACTTCATGACTATTAGTAGTCCTAGGTGGATTATAATTGATGTCAAAACTAATAATACATATTACGGTCATTTTTCGTTTTTGCCATGGCGTTGTCAGTTTGTACTCCGCTTATAAGTTTGAATGTCCCTTTGGTATATATCGCCTCTCTTTTACAATTCTTTCAGTCTTGTTTTTGGTGAAAATAAGTAAACTGTAGTATATCTTTAGTTTTAGAAGTAAATAAAATGTATCTATTTGTTTAAGTAATTGTATTCCCTTCTTTTCCTGATACCATGTGTAAAAGTATTCTGCAGTATTTAAAAATCATGACACCACAGATAACACCAGTAAACAAGTTAAAACACTTTATTTTGAAGGAATATGGATATTTTAAAAGTTATAACTTTTTTATGACCTTAACTATAATGAAATACAAATTACAAGTATCTGTTACTTCCTTATGTATGCTGGTTACATAGTAATGTCTTCCTGAATATCCTATACTTTAATTAGTTTTACAGTCTTAGAATTAATGATAAAAGAATAAAGAAAAGCTTTCCAAGTAATCATCCATCTTTTAAGTATGTTTTCAGAAACAAACAAAAAAAAACATGTATCCTCTTTCCACACAATACAATTCATAATGGCTACTGTGGAATATCAAATTTTATTTTAGTCAAAATTACACACAAGATTTCCATCAGGTTTAATACAAAAAAAATACAAATGTGAGAGCTAATGTTCACGATTTGTCCCAAGTATTAGCCAATTCAAAATTCATGGACCCCTGGTTTTTTTATACTGATTTTCAAAATACTTAATTTTTTATTGACCTGTGAATTTCTGGTTTAATTTATTCAAGGATATACTTACAATTAGTAATGACTCCACCTAAGGGATCTCCTTTGTAATCGAACTCAATGTCCATATACTTCCCCTAAAATTAAAGTATAATAATATAGCCATTCTGTGGAATACACATTGAAGTAAAACCGACCAGACAGGCAACAGTCAGTGATATTAATGGCTAAGAAAACAAGTAAAACGGTGAGCTACTGCTCACTGACGATATCCCCGCTGAAATATTTCGGTAAACAGGAAGTTGTTGAGTGATGAATTATGAAAACGCATCACACTGTATAGCTGACTTATATAACCCTGAGACCAAATTTCAGAAATCCTTGTCAAGTAGTTCCTGAGAAAAATGTGACGAAATTTTTCAACTTGGCTATCATGTATAAAATAATACAAGTGTTCGGTAAACAGGATGTTGTTGAGTGATGAATCTGAAAACGCATCACACGGTGTAACTTACTTATATAAACCCTGAAACCAAATTTCAGAAATCCTTGTCAAGTAGTTCCTGAGAAAAATGCGACGAAAATTTTCAATTTGGCTATCATGTGTAAAATAATACAAGTGTTCAGTAAACAGGAAGCTGTTGAGTGATGAATCTGAAAACACATCACACAGTGTAACTTACTTATATAAACCCTGAAACCAAATTTCAGAAATCCTTGTCAAGTAGTTCCTGAGAAAAATGCGATGAAAATTTTCAATTTGGCTATCATGTGTAAAATAATACAAGTGTTCTGTAAACAGGAAGTTGTTGAGTGATGAATCTGAAAACACATCACAAGGTGTAACTTACTTATATAACCCTGAGACCAAATTTCAGAAATCCTTGTCAAGTAGTTCCTGAGAAAATGTGACGAAATTTTCAACTTGGCTATCATGTATAAAATAATACAAGTGTTCGTAAACAGGAAGGTGTTGAGTGATGAATCTGAAAACGCATCACACGGTGTAACTTACTTATATAAACCCTGAAACCAAATTTCAGAAATCCTTGTCAAGTAGTTCCTGAGAAAATGCGACGAAAATTTTCAATTTGGCTATCATGTGTAAAATAATACAAGTGTTCAGTAAACAGGAAGCTGTTAAGTGATGAATCTGAAAACACATCACACAGTGTAACTTACTTATATAAACCCTGAAACCAAATTTCAGAAATCCTTGTCAAGTAGTTCCTGAGAAAATGCGATGAAAATTTTCAATTTGGCTATCATGTAAAATAATACAAGTGTTCTGTAAACAGGAAGTTGTTGAGTGATGAATCTGAAAACACATCACAAGGTGTAACTTACTTATATAACCCTGAGACCAAATTTCAGAAATCCTTGTCAAGTAGTTCCTGAGAAAAATGTGACGAAATTTTTCAACTTGGCTATCATGTATAAAATAATACAAGTGTTCGGTAAACAGGAAGGTGTTGAGTGATGAATCTGAAAACGCATCACACGGTGTAACTTACTTATATAAACCCTGAAACCAAATTTCAGAAATCCTTGTCAAGTAGTTCCTGAGAAAATGCGACGAAAATTTTCAATTTGGCTATCATGTGTAAAATAATACAAGTGTTCAGTAAACAGGAAGCTGTTGAGTGATGAATCTGAAAACACATCACACAGTGTAACTTACTTATATAAACCCTGAAACCAAATTTCAGAAATCCTTGTCAAGTAGTTCCTGAGAAAATGCGATGAAAATTTTCAATTTGGCTATCATGTGTAAAATAATACAAGTGTTCTGTAAACAGGAAGTTGTTGAGTGATGAATCTGAAACACATCACAAGGTGTAACTTACTTATATAAACCCTGAAACCAAATTTCAGAAATCCTTGTCAAGTAGTTCCTCAGAAAAATGCGACGAAAATATTCATGGGAAGGACGGCAGACGGATGGACTGACAGATGGATGGATGGATGGACTGACGGAAGGACAGACAGAGGTAAAACAGTATACCCCCACTTTTTTAAAGTGGGGTATAAAAAACATGAAATACTGTGAATGCATTATTGTTTGTGGGGTACCCATTATTTTGAATTTTGTATTTCCCTCCAACCATGAAATTTAGTACCCATCAAGCTACATATTTTCCAATATGTGTGAATGTGTTTATCATAAAACTGCACCTTTAAAACCCTTTTTTTTTAAATTATGTTTTCATAAACCATGAAATCTGATTCTCACATAGAAAAGCACTTCCACAACATAGAATTAGTTCTGACAGACTACAAAACTTGAAGAGTCAATTTTTTCGAACTGAAATTATTTCACCTTGCACAAAGATTTCATTTTACTACAGTTATCTACCTAAATTTCATGCTGAATATTTTAACCCCGAGATATACAGTTTAACTGTAATTTTTCAACTTTTTGAAAAGTGAATTTTAGATAATGATTAGGTTCATTTTTTGAAAAAGACCTTATAGTTTTCCTTCAAAGACAGTATTATGAATATGCTGCTTTTTATATACATTACATTGATCATTTATATGATAAATTAACTCAGTCATAATTTACAATGATTCTCAACTTTTATAAAACTTACAAATCGTGAAGAGTTGTCGTTTCTATTGGTCTTTGCATTCCCAAAAGCTGAAGAAGAAAAAGAGTGTACATTTTACTAACTCTAAAAATATCAAGTATTCTATATTGTGAATATACTGCTCCGCTGAGCGCAGCTAGATACGCCTGCAGAGGTCCAACCCTGAACAGTTGGGGCAAAAATGGACACAATATTCAAGCTTGATTCAGGTCTGAATTTGGATTGTAATTAAATATTTGACATATTATAGGTTTCTGAATAAATGTAGTCAAAGAACTTGAAATTGGTTATATGAATTGAATTTATATTCAATTAAAGATTTCTTGCTGTTGTGCAATACTTAGTAAATCTGTTGTCAGACTATAAACAAATAAAGTTCAATTAATTCTCAATGTCATATTAGAAATTTATGAAAATAAAAAGGGAGCTTACATCAATAGATATAAACAATTCACCAAAGTTTCATGAGAATTGGTGACAGCATTTTTGAGTTATTGTCCGAAAACTGGAAAATCACCCCTTTTTTTAATGAATAAAAGTCCATAACTCAGAAATGTAAAATGTAAAAATTTATAGAATTCTAAAGGGAGCTTACATAAATACATACAAACAATTCACCAAAGTTTCATAAGAACTGCTGAAAGCATTTTTGAGTTTTTGTCAAAAAACTGGAAAATCCCCCTTTTTTTATGAATAAAACCCTGTAACTCGGAAACATAAAATCTAAAATTTATAAAAATCGAAAGGGAGCTCATGTCAATAGATATAAACAATTCACCACAATTTCTTGCAAGTTGGTGAAAGCATTCTTGAATTATTGTCCGAAAACTGGAAAATCCCCCTTTTTTTAATGAATAAAACCCCATAACTCAGAAACGTAAAATCTAAATTTTATAAAAAACGAAAGGGAGCTCACGTCAATACATATAATCAATTCACCAATGTTTTGTGCAAATTGGTTAAAGTATTTTTGAGTTAATGTGCGACATGTTGCCGACGGACAGACGGACAATGATATACCATTATACGTGCCGTAAACGGGCATATAAAAATTGCATCTCTTCTTTTTATCTATATAGGTATCACTCTAGGATATTTCATAATGATGCAACTTTTGTTGCAGGTGAGACAAAAAAGGATCTCTATCTGTCAACAAAATGTCAGAAATGATAAAACTGAAAATAGTGAAAAAATAAATAAATCTAAGTTCAAATCATTGTTAACTATTAGTGAAAGCTTAAAAAAAAATTATTACATCATATTTGATTTACACCATGGCTTCCAAAACGGTCATATATTCCCGACATTTATAAATTTACCAAACATTGTAAAAGTGGGAAAAGCATGAAACGGACATCTACTTTTAGTTTTAAAGGCTTTCTTAAGAGACAGTCATTTTAACATAATTAAAAAAAAAAATTGGAAGTTTATGCGATCTTTTTGACCCGACCTTTTACCTTAAACAGCCACACATTTCTGGTCATTAAAAGTGACATGATGAATAAGTACTATCGAAACAAACCATACTTTAATACCTTCTCATTTTAATCAAGGTTAATTAGTTGTCGGACAGCTGAAATTTACCTGTTCAGACGACAGGTAAACTATTTTGTACCGGACATTGATCGGTCTATTCAAAGTTATTTTCTTACATTTCAGCGGTTTGCATCCAATTAATTTAGTCTAAAAGATTGAAATAAAAAGAAATATGTTTATAAATATGATTTGATGGAAAATTTAAAGAGGTTTTAAACGCAAAATTGTCTGAACCACGTTGTTTGAACTAGTACACCTGTGCGCATGTGCAGGTGGAAAATTTAATTATGCATCCTAATTCTTCAAAAATGCTAAAATTATCAATAATACCTTTATCTAACGTTCATTTCGAGTATTTTCTTGAAGAAATAACTTTGAAAAAGCTACTTAAACTCAATCATGCTTTGTAAACGTACACGGATTTTACGTATCCGTCTCTGGTCCGTGTTTTACCATTGTCAAGTCAACTTCCGGTATTAGGAAAATGTGCTTTTTAAAAACGAAAGTAAAGTTATTTTGCACAAATAAAGAGTCTAAGGCAGAATTAGTACGCTGATGTTGTACACTTCGAATGATGCACTGTCAATTTAACAGTTTACGTCAGAACATCGAATTTATATCAAAGTAAAGTTTAATATTGTTTAAATGTCAATCATTGGTTATATGATGGCCAACTGATTACCTTAATTGCCTTTTGTTACTAAGTCTAAAGGGATTAAAATCGGTATAAGATATCAAATGTCCAGCTGGTTCAAATATTTCTTGGAAGCCCTGATTTATACCAAAACATACTAACTATATACATAATGGAATGACATACAATCTACCCAGTATGTTACAATTGCTTTCACTGGAATTTAACAGGGATTTTAACCTTTATATCATCAACAAATTCTTCAAAACTTAATAATTCATGACGACTTCTAACATTGTGCTATTTCTTATCAATACTTTAGCAGTACAGTACTACATGAAAATGTGAATATTTATTTAACTTCTAAGACTGGATTTGACTGTATGAAAATATGAATATTTATATACCTTCTAAGACTGGATTTGACTGTAACAGCTGCTCTTTGACCCTGTCTATATCTTGACCTTTTCCAGACACCTCAGCAACATATTGCATTATTACCTTACTGGCCTCTGAAAAGATTAACTTTCACATTAAGTACAATCTAAAGAACAATTTCTATCATATAAATAATCATATTTTACCAGATAAAATGAAATGCATATTTAGGATGAGAACATTTATGTGATATATATTCAAATATGAACCCTGCTTTGTACCTGACCAACACGCTGAACCAGATATTTGGAGTCTGCAGGAAGGCATGTCATCCTACACATCATTCTGACTACAGGCCAGCAAGCCTTTGCTCTTACTCCTTAATGGTTTGACACATCTTGGGATCAAACCCAACCCTTCCAACACTGGCAGGGGCGTAGCTACCCGGAGGCACGGCAGCAAGTGCATCCACGTCGGTTTCACAAAAAAAACCAAAAAACAAAAAACAAAAAACAAAAAAAAAAAAACAGAGAGAGTGAGGCACAAAGTTAACATATAGGAATTGGTCTTTCTATGTATGCATTTTAAAAACTACTGAAAGAATAAAAGCAAGAAGAATACACATGCAGCAGAATTTTTAATCCTGTAAGACATGTATCTGTACGATAAATACATACAACTGGTGTAAACGTAGCGGAACTTTTTATATTAAGGGCATTGTTTAGAAAATACCAGCAACATAGATGTCGGTACCACCACCATAACGTTTACTTGCTTTGAGTGCAACAAAAAACAATCCCTTTGGGGTTAACAAAAAAACTTGAAAATTATTATTTTCGCTTTGCCCAAAGCACACATCTTACTAGAACGAAGACTCTTCAACTCGTATCGATTCGGGAATAATGACTGTTACCCTGTGAACTACTTGGACAAAATGGACAAAGTATGTAGGTCTTGACAACACGAATAGTTCATTTTCACATCACATCAACGTATTCTCATCCTGTGTGCATGTAATATTTGCTACCGGGCATTAATAACCATTCATTCAATCAATAGTTTCTGTATACTAGTAGATGAGAAGTTGGAACTGCTGTTATTATAAAAAAAGTATACATTTTCCAGTACATGTATTACGTTTTTATTTATTTTACAAAAAAAAAAAACATCTTGTATATATAGATTCGATAATTTGAAATCGTTTATATATCGGCCGGCTATACGAATGGTTGATTGTAAAAGCATTTAAATAAATTGTTAATTCTAACTCGTTTTACTGGACTATTAGGTCATTCAATTTTAAAAAGAATTTTCTGTCCAAGTCAGACACTAAACTGCTGATTCTTGTTTGAAAGACACACCAAACTTTTAATACACGTATCTTCAATGTTATCATCTAGATATTGCCACAAAACTGGTCGAATGCATATGTATTTGTTAATTAGCTGGCTAATTAACAAACGCAGATCATGAAAAAAATTGTGATCAAAGTACCATTTCCTCTGAAAAAGTTCATTAATTTCAACTTCGAAAATTCCTAACTGCGTAAAATTAGAAATTCCCATATCTCTCTTGTAGAGTTTACCCACAAAATTTTTAAACATCTAAATACATATGTTAAGCAAAATATTGGAGAATGTGTCCACCAAGTATTTGGTATCCAATGATGTTTATGTTACAGAAACTCCACATATAGTATTGTGTTTATGTTTATTGTTTGTTTTTTTTTTTAAATCTACTTTGCTCAATACAAATACTAGCATATGGAACAAATCTCAATGATTTTAAAAGCTTTCAGTACAAAAAATGCAAATGACAATATTAATAGATATAGGAAGATGTGGTGTGAGTGCCAATGAGACAACTCTCCATCCAAATAACAATTTATAAAAGTAAACCAATATAGGTCAATGTACGGCCTTCAACACGGAGCCTTGGCTCACGAACAACAAGCTATAAAGGGCCCCAAAATTACTAGTGTAAAACCATTCAAACGGGATAACCAACGGTCTAGTCGATATAAAAAACGAGAAACGAGAAACACGTATAAATTACATAAACAAATGACAACTACTGTACATCAGATTCCTGACTTAGGACAGGTGCAAACATTTGCAGTGGGATTAAACGTTTTAATGGTACCAAACCTTCTCCCTTTTTCTGAAACAATAGTATAACATCACAACATAGAAAACACACGATAAAATATCAATTGGAAGGCTTAACTCAATCAAAAACGTAAATTAACACACTATGAATGAATAAATTCGATCTGTGATACCTGAAAGTAAATACATAGTTAATAAAATATTAGGGACAAACATTCATTAAGTCTTCATTCGACTCGAAGTTAAACAAATAGTTGATTAAAAAACCACAACAAAAATGTCCAAGTTTTATTTCGGTTGTGATTGTTTTGAAACGCTATATATACGGAGCTTCCTGGGGGCTTCGCCCCCTTTGCCCCCCTACCAGGGACCTGGACCTACTGGGGGCCTTAGGCGGCCCCAGACCCCTCGCCCTTTAGTTTGTGATTCCACTTCACTAAGAAGGTAGCTACGCCCCTGACTGGTGATGGGTTATGTGAGCCAATGAACAAATTTAATAATCAAATTAACAGTTTGTTAATAAGCATTTAAGATTGATAATAAAAATTCTACATCCACAAGAATTGGTGAAAAGTTTAAATTTAGTGTTTATAAGAACATGAGATTTCATGGGCACTGCCTTTTTGTTTTTGTAACTATTTTTGTTCACATATTTCAACCTCCACATAAGAGAGCACCTGGAATTTTAAGCAGAAAAAAATCATTTGACCTTTCAATCGATACATATTTACAACACCAGGAAAACATAAATGAGCAAATTCAGTGGCTTATGGGCAATTGTTGGATCATTCGCTAACAATCATCAGAAGTAAGAGCATAATTAAGCAGGAGTAAGAGATTAATTAAGATCATATTTTAGCAAGTTAAAATACAAAATAACATGAATGTGTCTATACTACATGGATGTCCCACTCACACTATCATTTTCTATGTTCAGTGGACCGTGAAATTGGGGTAAAAACTCTAATTTGGCTAAAATTAGAAAGATCATATCATAGGGAACATGTGTACTAAGTTTCAAGTTGATTGGACTTCAACTTCATCAAAAACTACCTTGATCAAAAACTTTAACCAAAAACTTTAACCTGAAGCGGGACAGACAGATGAAAACGAAATAAAAATCGAACGGACGCCCAGACCGAAAAACATAATGCCTCTAAGTGGGGCATAAAATTTGAACTCAAAACTCACAACATCTTTCTAACAGATTTTTTTTTCTCCATTAAACCTTGCTTCTTAACACAATCGTTTCTGTATGACTAAGCCTAAAACAGGGACATGTAAATCTTTCAATTTGTACAGTGTAAGGTTGGCTATAATAATGAGTATTCCAGACTTAAAAGAGGTTTGATATATAAGTCATATTCTGTTAAAAGTTCACTGAAATACAGGTGGTACTTCATAATTAGGAGGACTCAATTTTAAAAGATGCCTACTCTCTTTACTAAAAAAGGTCAAAGTCCATGTTTTGCAAGGAGAATTCCCAAAAAAGTATTTGGATAAAAAAAGCAAATGCCATCAGGCACTGAATATTTTCTGAAAAATTTCACTAAAATTCAGTCACTATTTTAGTATTAGTATGGACAAACAAATGAACAAACAATTTCATAGCTTGCTGTTCGTGTGAGCCAAGGCTCCGTGTTGAAAACTTTGACCTATAACTGTTTACTATTTATACATTGTGACTTGGATGGAGAGTTGTCTCATTGGCACTCACACCACATCTTCTTATTTATTAACACACTAATGGACAGTAGACAAAACTATTCCTATATAATGCTGATTCAATAAGCAGAGAGTATAGTAATAAAAATATCCTGTCTCCAGAGTGAATCAGAACAGACCTGTCTTGCCAGCTCCACTTTCCCCACTGATTATGATACATTGGTCCAAGTTTCTGTCTCTCATAGATCTGTAAGCTCCATCTGTGATGGCATAGCTATTCAAATAAATGGACAAATTCATCAAATTATGTTTGAATTGCACATACTGTTAATTAATCAAAATGTAAACATACTGCAACATGTATAAACATCAAATACAGAAATAATATCATATTCAAATGTTTTATTGGTTCACCATCAAGGATACACCTCCTTCATCTTATAACAAAAGTTACCCTTTTCGACTGCTTTCAGCTAAAGCCATATTACTTATCTTCTGCGTTTTTTTGCAAACTGCATACTGATATAGTGGCAAATATTTCATAAATGTTCAGAGCGAGAATAATGGTAGCTGTTGAAATCTTACAGCAGTCATAAAACTTCCAAAGATCAGCAATATAAGTAAATAATATTCCACTATTTCGTTTCATGTAAACAATACTCCCATCTACTGTCGACTCATTACTATTCGTGGGATACCAATTTTCATCTATTTTGTGGTTACAGGTGAACCACGAATTCAAATGTCTAACCAAGTACAAATTTTCCATAGGCATGTATGTAGACATCAGCAAAACCACGAAATCTTATATCATGAAACTGCAATTTTTCTCAATCCACGAAAATTGGTATCCATGAAAATAAATGAATTCACAGTACTATGAACCTCTACTTACATGTGAGGAGGCAATTCATACATGTTTCTATTGCGATATTCATCAATGATGTCATGTGTGTACAGCGACATAGGTTTGTAGGGGTTGACCGACACCACCACATTTCCAATGTAGGTCTACAATGAAATAAATCAGAAAGAATTGTAACTTTGTCAAAATTATGGACATGAATATAATGAACCTTATAATCAACTACAACAAAAACAATATATCCAGTCTTGACATGTAAATTCCTTGTTTTTATAATTATCAAATGACTTCTGTTTAGTCTATAATGTACAAAAAAATCATGTTAAAAGACCATGCTTGTGACTGTTAGATAATGTCCTGAATTTGGATGTTTTGCAGTCTCATACATTTATTGTGGTGTTTGTGCAATGGTACTAGTCAGTTCTTAAATGTTATATCAAAATAATGAGGTATGATTGCCAATGAGGGGCCTTTGTGACTGAAGTAGTCGATGTACTGTAATACTAGCCTGTCAACACTGAGGTTGTGAGTTTTAATACCACATTTAGCAGGTGTGCTCGACTCCAATCTTAATTGACTAGGAATGTCTGTTTTCCTACAGAAGGTGGTGGTTCTCTATGTGTACTCTATAGGTCACCATACGGCCTTCAACAAAGAGCAAAACCAATACTGCACAGCAAGCTATAAAGGAACCTGAAATAAAGCTATAAAGGAACCCCAAATAAAGCTATAAAGGAACCCGAAATAAAGCTATAAAGGAACCCCAAATAAAGCTATAAAGGAACCCGAAATAAAGCTATAAAGGAACCCCAAATAAAGCTATAAAGGAACCCCAAATAAAGCTATAAAGGAACCCGAAATAACATATGTAAAACAATTCAAACAAGAACCAATCATACTTCTCCATTTACACTGAAATATATCTCCATACTTTGTTATATCTGAATCCATTAAATTATGGAAATAACTTACATAAATCTGGTCATGATTGAATCTGTCGGTGAGATTACGGATGAAGTTTTCCTCTGTCAATGGATGAAGCAGAACAGCATCACTAACCCCTACATTGTTTTCAAATATGGCAAGAGTTCCTTGGTGTAGGGCCATTCTGTCACATGACCACTAACACTGAAAAAGAAAAAAACAGTCATCAATAACATGTACCAACCTCCCTATCTCAATGGTTACTTTGCATATGGTCATTGAGTACAAAAGGATTGAAGGAAGGTTCAGATGCTTTGTACTGATACTGCCCTGGTTACTGAGTGGAAGTCAGTACAAACAAGGGCATATTGAGAACCATAAACCAATTAATCCTTTTAAATTCCTAGGAAGAGTTGCTGCTAGGATTCTTAATGTGTAAAGAATATGTACATGAGAGACCGTTCTTATGAACACAAATCAACAAGGTCTGGCTTCCAACGTAACACAGTAGATCTCTGTTCAGCAATATTTCTAAAGTTTGGCAGGTGAAGTCCATGTGCTCAATGTCTACATAATTGAAGCTGTATTTTCATACTCATGGTAATTTGATGGGCTTTTGATATGGAATGTAATTCATAAGCATGGACACATAATCATTCAGTTAATCCATGCCCTAGAAATAACTGATCACTTATCTCTAGCACTGCTGTAACTTTTTGAAGCATTTAAAGAGTATGTTTAATTGCTTGGAATATATACAAATTCATATATATCATTTCTTTTTAAACATTTTGGTTTCATATACTATCATACTAAAAGAGAAGGTCCGGTAAGGGCTAATTTCGGCCTAAAATTCGAAGTACAACTGATGATTTTTGACATTTTTTAAACACTAGCGTCTACTTTAGTTGTTTTAATTAGTTCATGTTCAAGATTTGAACTGATTTGGTCATTAAAGACGCTCAAATTCAAGCTTAAATATGAAAAATCTACCAAATATGCCACAAAACTTCACTTTTCAGATGGTTTTTGTCAAAAATGGAAGTGGCCCGTGCATGGCCCCATTCATGTTCAGTCTCAACATTTATATATGTTATGTATTATTATCAAACACAACATATATTTAAATACTAAGACTGAACACAAGTGCCGCCACTTCCATTTTAGACAAAAACCGTCTTAAAATTAGCACAAATGCTAATATTGTGAAGATTTTAGTATTTTCGCATAAAATAATGTGCTAGTATCTGATGCATTTCCATTGTATTGTCAAAAACAGCCCATATTTATGTAACTAAAGTATTCTACTTTCCAATAAATAGCTAAAAGTTTACATTTTCAACAACTTTGTAAAAACGTTATATTTTGGGGCCAAAAGGGGGTCTTACCGGCTCTACTCCTTTCATAAAACTCTTAATATTGGATGCTATAATCTACTAGTTTTGATGCAAAGAAGAGTATATTTACAACTACATACATAAACAGTTAGTATATAAGTGCTGTTATATGACTTGTATATGGAAAAATTTAAGGATCAAATTACTGTATGTTCAAATTCCAATTCTCTACTGACTACTATAAAACTAATATTTAAGATAACTGAAATTTTGTTCAAATATTTCCATATATATCTGTTCAATTCAAAAGTTAGCAAACATTCCTATTACTTCTTTTTAATTTAATCTGTCATATCCAACACCAATGTTGGTGGTTTAAACAAATAGTCTGTATAAACATCAACAAAAATATAGTAGCTTAAAACCTAAAGGTAAACACATTCACTTTTTAAAATTTAAATGCCAATTATGTAGACACACTACAATATTGCATGGTAAAAGCTATCATAAACAGCTCTTTGATATGTTTACAACTTGTCTTTTTCTACACATTTAATGATTTAATGTATGTGGTATACACTTTTTGACATTTCAATAATGGGCTTACTGTATATTATGCTGATTTTACTATCTTGATTCCATAATTCAAATCATGATTTATGACACTGTATAAAGACTTTGTGAACTTTTACACAATATGATTTCATAGGTACCTCAATGATATCTTATTGAACTTTTAAATGATTTAACAGATTAAATAAATCTAAGGAATGATTTTACAGATCAAAGACATGCACTAAGAAATCAAGTACATAAAAGAAATATACTGACATCACATCTAATATATGGATACTGCTAGCCATAACATTTAACATGGCCTCTTAAGTATGACTGAAGTACGTTGAATATTACTGAAACAAAAACCCAGTACACTCTTATAACAAATATCCTAGACTATATATCATGGTTCCAGGTGTAAGTCTTATCCTTCATTGTTAGTGTTCCACTGAACCTGTAATTCAGTGGTTGTCGTTTGTTGCTGAATATCATATTTGTTTTTTGTTTATCGTTTTGTACATAAATCATGTAACATATAAAATAGGGAAGCTGTAAACCTTGATGACATAGTCTGAGTCACCTTGTTCTTAAATATAAAAGGGGTTTTATTTTAGGAAGCGTGCCAAACCTGACAAATGCACTGAACTACAATCAACTCCTTCTAAGACTTCTATTAGTTCTAAGGCATGATGACTGTTGTTTATATAAATTGACATCTATAGTTCCCATAAAGATAGGTTTTAACTTCTTTCCAAATAAATTCAGTCAATTTTGTCAATAAATGGAAAGAAAATCAAACAAAGGATAGAGAAAAAGAGTTGTCTCAGCAAATATTGTCCAGGCCATGCATGTACTCTACATAACATTAAATGAAAGAACTTATGGAACAAATGAAAAAAACAAGCCAGCATCCTATCTGCATCAGATGTCAGCAGTTTGATACTTTACATCACTATATAGTAAACTGCTCTCCAAGTAAAATACTGCACTTATTTTAATTTCTTACACGTTGAACTGTTTGCATGGCTAGGACAATGAAAGAGGTAGGATCAATTTTCAAGGAATTTATTTTACATCAGGGCCATTTTCTAACAGATATTCAATCTTTTCTCAATTTCACAGTATCATGGATTCAAAATGACATCCTTAACCAAAACAAAATTCTATGTGGTAAAGCTATAAATTGTCTAGTCAACTATGAATCAATATATTTTGGTTAGAGATGTCTTTAGATCATGTAGATGTAACATTTTACAAAAACATGTGAACTCTGCTTCAACAGCAATATTTATATGTAGCGCAGAATAATATTTTTATTCTTTAGAAATAAGTCAATTTTTGTTTATAATTTGTGTGAGAATATATACATGTGTAGCCTCTTTTTATTTCTTTAGCATTTTCAGATTCGGACCCTGTGAGTGAAACTTATGCTGTGGAAATTTTTCCTGCCAATTTGCAAAAAAGATCAAGGAAAATGAACCTGATGAAACTATACAGAACAATTTTTGTGAACTTATTTGTAAACTGAGTAATACAAAGTAGTTACTTTTAATACATCATTGTTCTTTGTTCTATGGTGGATAGATGTCTTACTGGTAATCATACCACATCTCATCATTTTTATCACGTAATTTAGCTTTCATGCAATCCTGGTAACTTTACTATACAGATAAAACACACATGGAGTATATAATGACGGATAATAAATACTGAGTAATTGCTTGTACTTATCTAAATAATTTTAGATTTTTTAAAATAAGTTTCATATGGTATGTTATTATAAATATAAGGAGATGATAACCAATTACAAAACTATCAATAGAACAAAGGACATTTAAGCTGTGAACAATTACAGGGTACTGTATTGCCTTCAACAATGAGCAAAACCAACACTGTTTAGTAAGCTTTAAAAGGTCCATTAAAACGAAATGTGAAACAATTCACAGATTTCAAAAGAGAAAACCAACTGCCTAATTTACACTTCAACAATGAAGATTAAACAAGACCAATACCTGGTCTGGACCCGAGTCATTTCATGAAACTATAACAGATTGAGTTAAAATGGAGCCAGGAAAACTTATTTAACAAATATAAAGTAATTCCAGTTTCCTAGAAGCAAAAGAAAAGATTGACAAAACTATCTGTGAATAAAAAGTGTTGATAATCAAATTTCAAACTATCAGCAAGCAGGAAGTGGCTACACAGCAGATGTTAAAATTGCTTACAAGCTACAACTCAATATTTTCAAGCTGCAGAACAAATATATTCACTTTTGGACATATGGATGGATGAACAGAATGATAAACAGAGTTGAGAGGTTGCTGTTTGGATGGATGGATGAACAGAATGATAAACAGTTGAGTGGTTACTGTTTGGATGGATGGATGAACAGAATGATAAACAGAGTTGAGTGGTTGCTGTCTGGGACACTGATAACAGACAGTAACAAACAAAAATTTTCTATTGATTTTAAGAATTTTTTTGATTGGCAATTGCCTTCAAATGTGATCTTTCACAAGAAATGAGCATTTGTTTTCCTGTTTAATAATCTCATGAACATTAATTCAACAACCTTAAATAAGTCATTTACATAAAACACATTTACAAACTTATAATAGACCATGAATGTATATAAAAATCAGTTTCGAAATAATGGTTTCTGTCAGAGCCTTGGCTGGTAGAAGCTCAAACTGATCATGCTGATGATCCAGGGCAAAGCATATATATTATCCCACGACAGTTTTTTTAAAACTTTTATGATTTTGCATAGAGCCTTTGGTATTTCAGATGTGATTAAAGTCAACAATAACATTTTTTATTATATTTCTTATAGTTTTAAATAATTATACATCTGACATCAACATGGTCAATGAGCTGTACCAGAAAACAAAACAAATATCTTAAAATACCAGTATCTGGTATTCAGTCACGTAAGAATAAACCTTTCTTTCCAATATGATCTCAATTTCAAGCCCACCCTTCCTCCACAATTTCTTCAGCCTTACCTTCACCTTAAATGTAAACCTGCTTTATCTTAGCTTCCACAAAATGATTTACCCTGAATTCAGTAACATATTTCTCAATTACTTGTAGCAAAGATTTAAGTACTTCCTATATGTTCATTTAAGTAAATCATACACAATGACACAGAGTGTGTGTTAGTCAACTGTTACTTTAATTATTTTCAGCATGACAGACTGAATGTTTCAACATTGTATATCACTTAATAATTATTAATAATGCCCTCAGTATGAAATTATGTAACATCCATTTATAAAATTAATGATGAAACTGCTGAAATAATGCTGTACTGTATTCATCAACTAAAAGAATTTTGATCCCAAAACTTTTAACAATTCCATCATTTATAATGCTGACTATTTTGGGATAAATGCTACAGATTCTTCCTAAAGTACAAAAGTTAGGCAAGTATATATAGTATTTCAATTATTCATATAAATATGTTTTTGTTACAATAATAAAACTTAATTTTCTTACCAGGCATCCAGATAGTATAGAAAAATCCAATTTAAACTCTTAAATTACGGTATCAATAAGATAAAAAAAATCTCTCATATGCACATTCTTCTTTGTGTATTCAACAATACAATACTATGCACAACCTGATTGATAAATAATCCTGATCTTTATAGAAGCTATATTTGTAAGATATATGTCTCCTGATAAAACTTAAATTATATGAAATTGAAGAACAGATGAGCATAGCTCCAACAGAAATAGAAAGAGCTGATAACATCAGTACATAGCTCCAACAGAAATAGAAAGAGCTGATATCATCAGTAAATGTACATTTGTTTAATCCAATGTTTACCAACACAAATTATTTTCATATCAAGGACTTAACAAGCAATTAACACTCTTATTCTGACAAATGTGAAATGAAAAATCCAGAGGGTTCTAATATATAAGTCCATGTCCAGGGACAGCTTGTAATTAATTTCTTAACTGAAATACTGCCTGCGCCCTCTACCAGGGATATATCTTGAATTTAATGAACATCAAATAGAATTCCCTCTGTCAATGCATTATTTGTTTAACCTACAGGGATCTTTCCAACTGTAATCTGTTGAAGAACCCAAAAAACAAAAACTTAGATCTAAATGATTATAAAACTAAGAACAATTGTCTAGACTGACAAAATGACCTTGAACATTTTTTTTATAGAAATTGAAAACATGTGAATTACACTTTCAAAATAAGTTTTGTTATTGGTTTTATTTATTTAAATAATATATGTCTTTGTACCATTTGTTTTGTTGCTTTAAGCAAACTATTAGATAAAGCTTAAAGATAAAAAAAAAGACTCAAAACTTAATTATTGCAAAGTTTTAATAAACATGATAAAGGGAAATAATGCAACCAGGTGAGAATCACAATAATAAAACACACATTCTGATTTTTGATACATATATCTGTAATGCAGATTTTCCATAAATCACAATAATTGATCTCGCATTTTTGTCCATTTTTTAAAAATCGCAATAATGAAAGAACCTTAGTGAGCGCGCTCACATACCCCACGTCCCCACATTGTCATTGGAGAAATAAAATAAGTGTAATTTCCTGTCGATATGCACATCTACGTAGTATGTCCTTATTATCTGAAAAGGTTCCATGAAATTCTGTTGTGTGGTTTGAGAGGAGTTGCGATGACAAAAGGTTGCAGTAGTATATGGGGCAAATAAGTTCAAAGGCGTAACTCCTGGAAAAAAATTGAATCGTAATTTCCTGTCGATATGCACATCTACGTAGTATGTCCTTATTATCTGAAAAGGTTTCATGAAATTCTGTTGTGTGGTTTGAGAGGAGTTGCGATGACAAACTATTGCAGTAGTACATTAAAGTAAATAAGTTAAAAGGGGCGTAACTCCTAGAAAAAGAATTGAATTGTAATTTCCTGTCGATATGCACAACTACATAGTATGTCTTTACTATCTAAAAAGGTTTCGTGAAATTCTGTTGTGTGGTTTGAGAGGAGTTGCGATGACAAGAAACAGGACTGACGGACGGACTGACGGACGGGTCAAAAACATTATACCCTCCGCAACTCGTTGCGTGGGGTATAATAAATGCAAGTAAAAACTTCTGAATTTCAGTAGATACATTAACTGCATGTATATACATGTACACAATGTAAATAGGCTATTACACATGTATACATGCATACTCAAACTTCAGGATCTAATTTCAATAAAGACTTAGGACTATATTTTCAGTGCACTATACTTCCTCTTTGGCTTTTAAAGAATGTCATTTAAATTAACATTAATCTTAAATATATAAATGGCACCTGTGTCTTTAAAGAAACCTACATGACTTAGCAGCTTAATATGTGCATACATTTTCAAGTATATTAAACATATAAAGAAGAAAGTTTTAATAAATTGTAAAATTTAATTAATGTTACTTATTTGCCAGAACATTCATATAATACGAACATTTAACTAACCTTGACTTTCAGTGTTAAGATTCTCTACATATCACTTCAAGGTTGAAAAGATCTTAATCATCACAACTACTAAAAATAAATTTACCCACTTCTAACTTTTCAGATATTTACATGTATTTTTTTTTTCGTAACAAATGACACTTGGTTTTACTGGTCATTTGGAATACACTTTACTAGCCATAATGCTACAACAGACCATCTTGAGGTAATGGCATCCCCTACTTTCAGTTTAGGATATAAATACTGCTCATTTTGAATACACTTTACTAGCCATAATGCTACAATAGACCATCTTGAGGTAATGACATCCCCTGCCCTCTGTTTAGGATATAAATACTGCTCATTTTGAATACACTTTAATAGCCATATTCTACAACATACCATCTTGAGGTAATGACATCCCTGCTCTCTCTGTTGAAGATATAAAATTTCACAAAAAATATCAATTTTCCCTTATACGTATTTTAGATGTCGACCTGTTATTACAGAGAAAAATATTTGTTTAACATGGTTAATTTGCCTCTTTGTTCTGTTAGCAATTTTGTAAGTACTGGTAAATGCTATTTAGAAAAAAATAGTTTGAAAAGGAAAATGGTTCCATGGGAGATGTTTTCGCCAAAGCTAATGGGTGATGATGAATGTCAGATGAGGCATACAAAGTAATGTTAATAGCTTACACTCTTCTATTTTAGGCAAAATGAGCAAGAAATGAAAAAAAATCTGGGAAGATATGTACCTTGTCCTTTAAAAATAAACAGAAGACAAATATTCATTAAATTTCAATACTGAAATATAAATGGCCATTTACAAAATGTTTAACTGTATCATTCAATTAATTACCTGTCTACAATAACTCACTCATAAAAGTATTACTAAAGATTTAAATTATGTCATACCCTACTAACTGTGGCTAAAGTTATCCAATGTTTAAAATCCAGCTTAAAAGTGTCCTGTAAGACATGTTTTGTACATATTGACTTTGGAAGGCTTTCAATAAAGTGATAATTCTTCCCCGAATATCAACAAAAAAACTATACTACAATGACATTTACACATAAGGGTTGATATAGAGTACAGCATAGCTTCCCTGAAGTTAAACAAAGTACAGTTACCGTAAAATCTTTTTCAAAAGAATGCCGGTGAAAAATAACATCCTGTTTTCCAAATAAAAATACTATCTTTAGATATTCAGTTTGAGACCTACAACATTTTTTTTAGTTATTTATTTACATGGTGTGTACTGAGAACTGACATATATAATTTTAGTGCCTTTAAAAAGTACAAAACATCATATGCATGGAATAAATTCACCACTGGACATGTACAGTTTTTGTAAGATCTCACTTTCAATGCTTCATTTACAGAAACAGACATAACTAGTTTTGAGGTCAACAAATGTAAATCGACCACTAGCCATAAGGAATCATTCATGCCCAAATTTATTCAAAATGATAAATTCAATTATTCATTCATTATTTCAAAAAAATCAAAAATCAGTTCATTCATTAATCTATTCCCAAAATCATTTAGAAAATTATTTCATGTCTATTAGTAGCAAAAGTGAAGATAAGCAGAGAATTATTTCTTTGTTATTTCAGTAGGTGTTTGAGTCTTAATGATAGCATTTTTTTAAAGTGGTCACCTGGATCAAGCTGTTTACCCTAAACAGTTTTGATGATGATGTATGGCTACGTAACATCCAGCATATTCAGGACGAGAACATTTCAATGTAATATGAATATTAACCCTGCTTTGTACTAGACCCTCATACTGTGCCAGATTTTAACATGCAAGTTCACAAGGTAACAGTCTGCAGGAAGACATGTCACTGTACCTGGACACAATTTTCTGACTCCGAGCCGACCAGTCTTTGCTCTTACTTCTTAATGCCAACATGCTTAGCAGAGAAGCAGCAAATACAAATTTTAAAGTTTTGGTTTGACCCAGCCTGGGTTCAAACCCACAACCTCGTGCACTCGAGGCGAACACACTACCACGAGACCACCTTGGCGGTTAAACAATTTTAAACAGTTCTATCCACACCCAGTTTTTGACATTTCTTCCTTCCATGACATGTTAATAGTTCTACTCTATAACAGATTCTAACAACCACAGCATAGTTCTAAAACAGCTTAGAAAATATCTATGACAGATTATTCTGACTGTTCTTAAAGAGAGTTTTTTACTGATCTAAATGGATATCAAATGTAACATGAATACCTGATAAAAGAGTGAAACTGATGACGTTTGTACTACTGGTGGAGAAATCCTGTGTAAAAGTGTTATAAGTGAGGCACATTCCACACATTGTTATGTAGTAAATATAAAAATACCAGTAGAGTATACATATCTCCAAACATTTCAATTTCTATACATATAAGCTTGAATTGTTATCTATAGACAATTGGTCTTCTCAGCCATGTAGAGAGATATAGTCAGACCATAGGTGTCAAGTTTTCCAATGCCTGCCTAAAGGCTCAGTAGAACTGTATCTACTAGACTTTATTTAAACTTAGCCTGATTTCACTGTACATACAATATTACAAAATGCATATATACAAAGTAGCATATATCTTTAAAGCTGTCAATAGGTAGACATTATATAAGACGTTTTTATCAGTTAACAGGGGTCACTAAAGATTTACTGAAGTATTAAATCTAACCATTTAAATCATTCATAAATTTTATACAGTGAAATACTTGGGTGTGATCTACATGTAAAAATTTTGATTATTTAATCATATGTACATGTACACAGGATCAAATTATCAACTTTTCTTCCATTTCCCTTCCTAAGTTTTCAGGTCATTAGCGATACAGTTTAATAGTTTAAAATTATTCTCAAAATCTAATAAGGTGTTACATGAACTGTATATTAGAGAAGGAAGTTGTAGGACTTCAAAAAGTCAAAGTACACAGTTAATTAATACATTTTATAGCATCAGGTGTGAATTTGAAAACTTAAAATAAGAAAATACAACAAAACAGTAGCAATGTATGAACAGTAAACAAACTTTGAGTTGTATGACATAGTAGTCTGTAGATAACCACAAATCAACATTAGGGTTCAATAGATAGTACAAGTTTTTGTATTTTAAAGAAACCTAAACTATAATGAAAAACACACAACTATTCCTGGTAAAGTTTCAGGTCATAATTATACAAAATAAATATTGTAAAGATCTTCTACAATGACTTGTTTTACTTTTCATCCAAAAAAAACAAGAAAGCATACAGGCTAGACTTACTACAATTCCCTTTCTTATATTTCTTTCTAAACATTTTTGTGGGGCCCAACCCTTCCCCTTACCTGGGACAGTGGTGTAAAGCAGTTACTAATTTACACTACATGTATGTAAGTCCCCTGCAAAAAAATAGTGACCATTCTACCTCTGCATGCATATGTCCTCTTTGATTATAATGTCTCTAAGGAATAAGAGAATGGCAATCATGGTTTTTAGAAAGAAATACACTGTACATGCACGGGTAAAATTAATTTGACATACAAATGAATGAAATATATATACATATATACACAATACTGTATATATAGTAAATTCAATATAGATCATTATCCATCTATGGGCACACCTGTCCTGTAACATAATTTTCCTGAATTATAGAATTCTGATGCCATTTGCAATTTTTTAGACAATCTTACCTTCATAAAATGCAGCCTGTAATTCCCAACTTCAAAAGAATGTCAGAAAACAATCTCCGGTAAATAACGAACACACAAACAATCAGACTAGATAAAAGGCAAAGTTAGATCCATCACCTTGTTGCTACTTGGCAACTGAAATATTACCTGTATATTTTATCATTAGTACAAATCACCTGATGATGCTTAACGAGTTGTTGATTTCATAGAGATTTTTACTCCATCTATATAAAATGCTACTCTGGAGATTGTGACAGAATAACTGATATGTTTCATTTACAAATTAGACCACTGTTGATTTCAAAGTAATTTAAACTATTTTTATCAGGTTTATAGAAATCTCTGCAAACTTTACCATCCTGAGTTACAGACATGAAGTTTGGAATGTAAGTGATCTTCAAAATATACATATTTACAAATCTTCTAAGTTGTAGAAACATTTGATCTATACTTTTGATAATACATTTTGACTGCTTGTTGTTACAGGTTAAGACAGCAACCAAACAACACAAATAAACCCCCCAAAAAAAACATCTTCAGGTCAAAATATTTACTGTTTTCAATGATGAATTACATCTAAAATGTTTTAATAACTAATTCAATATAGACCGTTTGAGTAGAATGTTTGTATCAGAGATCAACTGCCTAAAATTCTTTGTTACATTCTCTAAGGGTTTGTTACTTTCACAATTAAGAAAAAGCAGGAAAATATCCCCTTAAGAAAAGGAAGATCAGAAACAGGATTAAGAAAAACACAATAAATGAAAGCTTGTGAACAGTTATAAACCACTACAAATATAAAACTTTGAAGTTGAACATGTCTTGAAAGAAAATCTTCCATCATTTATTAACTGTGGTAATCTATATTGTACTGTAAATTTTGGACTTAAAGATATATTTTTTCAGTAGTTTGACAGCCTCATCTTATACTCCAGATCAACCTATGTAAGACTGTTTTTTTCTGAAATCTTGTTTTATATGAATAAATGAAATGTTGGGTTTACATCAATAATACAACAACAAGTGACACAAATAACCAAAAGATATATAAAGATCATTGATATCTACAAGAGATACTTACCACCTGCAATGAAACCTCAATTCATCAAATTGATTGGAGACTCAAAGTGAATAAACAAAATATTGAATGTTCTAATGAAACCAAAACCTTAGAATGATGATTATTACTGTAATTCATACATAATACATAACATACACTTTCCAATAAATCATAAATTGAGACACGATGATGCTAGGCTGAGTGCAACATGATATGCTGTATCAGGTTAAATATATATCTAACAAGGGAATTCCAACACAGAATTTTGCATGAAATAAATCCTACCATATACATGTATGTGCAATTAAAGAGTTCTTGTTGCCAAAATGCTGAAATATTTAATCAAAAGAAATCTAAAGTAAATGATCCGTTTAAACTTGAGATGAAAATAAAAATTCTACTTGAAAATTTTAAGTGCAACTTGCTGCACATGTCCAATTACCTCTTATAAACTATGCACATGTTAGAGCTACCACAAATCCTACTGTCAAATCCATGCAGAGATTAACATTAAGTGTAGAAACATTAATATGATTAAGAGTTTGCAAAATCTATCAGCAGATCTAAATTGAAAGTTCTTGTCAAGAAAAAATTAATGAAAAAGATACAAATCAACTTGGAAAAACACGAAAAAATGCTGCATATACATGTACAAACATGGATGTATCTAGATTACATGGTATTTTTTTGTATTCTTTAAAATAAACTTTGGTTCAGCATGAAATCACAATATTTCACTCTAGATTCGAAGTTTTACATATTTGCATAAGCCATGATATTAGACTCCTTCAAAGATTTAGACACCATATATAGACTTGGCAAAAAATACTTTCAAATACATGTACATGTATATCAAAAGAAACTAAAGGCTCTAAAGAGCCTGTGTTGCTCAGCTATGTACATGTATATGTCCATCTTCAACAATCAACACTCTCCAACATTGTCATGATTGAGGACTAGAATAAAATTCATGACACAAATCTATTTTTTGTTGGTCTTCTACTGCTGATAGTAGTTTCTGTTTATAGTTTCTATAAATATTCTTTAGTTTTTACCCATAACAAAAAGTGAGAAAAAAATTGTTATTTAAGGGCAATTACTCCTGAGACTAATAATGATTTCAGCAAAATTTGACCTGTTAGTAGATCTTGTCTTGCTGATCATTTTTGCTATTTAAAATGTCTATCTATCTACTAAAACTTTCAAGATAATAACAGGTAGGCAAAAACACTATAAATTGGTATAAATAGTCATTAAAGGGAAATTACTCCAATAAGTGATGATTTCGGCCATGTTCTCTTTTTGTAGATCTTGTCTTGCTGATCAGTTTTCACATAAATACACAATAAGTGGATATCAACATTCAAAACATTTCTGCCCCTGTCAGAATTTCTCTACCTATAATGGTTTTCAAGATAATAAACAAAATCTTCAGTTTACCCTTCTGTTCTATTTTTAGCCATTTTAAGACTATAATTTAAGGGGAAAACAATGGTATTATTACCCCTTAAATGCAGTGATGCAAAACTGAAAAAAAAACAATTTATAAACAAGAGGCTGCTAAGAGCCTGAATCACTCACCTGAAATTTTTTGTGTAGATCTTGCATCATTTTGCTGTTTTATGTAAATTAATGGGTGTTTGAACATGCCATTTAAAGTTTCTCTCTATCTATCACCTAGATTCTGCAAAATTTTTTAAATTTGGTAAATATCATCTTTTAAGGGCAATAACCAACTATGCTGAACATTTTTACTGTGGAATTTTTCTCTCTATTCATCATAGCTTTTGCAAAAAAAAAAAAAAAAAAGAAAAAATTGTCTTTCAAGGGTAATAACTTCTATAAGGGCTTCATTGGCAATTTCCGTCATTTGACTTATTTGTAGGTCGTACTTTGCTGAACATTTTTGCTATTCAAAGGGTCTGTCTATCTATCATAGTTTCTGAAAAAAATTTAAAATTCAATAAAATTTGTCTTTCAAGGGCAATAACTCCTATAAAGGATCAATTGACCAATTTGGTCCTTTCATTTATTGGAAGATCTTACTTTGATGAACATTTTTGATGTTTAAAATTTTTCTTTATTCATAAAAGTTTTTCAAAAAATAAATTGGGAATGTTGCCCCCGCTTGCACATAACGTTATAAAGGGACATAACTCAAGAACAGTAAAAGTGATGCTATTTTGTACTTGATCTGAGTTTTGTGGTAATAAGCATTGTGTATAAGTTTCATAACATTTGGTTGAGGCAAACTTAAGTTAGAGAAGGAAACAAAAAATTCAGCAATGTTTCCATTTGTAAAGGGCATAACTCTAGAAGTAAAAGTGACGCCACCAACATTCAAACTTGATCTGTGTTTTGTGGTAATAAGCATTGAGTATAAGATTCATAACATTTAGTTGAGGCAACACTAAAGTTAGAGAATGGAAACAAATGGGGCGTATGGATGTACAAGGGTAAAACTTAATGCCCCCTCTGCTACAGCGGGGGCATAATTATTATTTCAGGGGCAATAACTCTAAATTAGGTAGTCCAATTAATCTGAAAATTTCCAAGCAATTAGAACTTGACCTGCTGATCATTTCTACCCATTTCAGTTTTGCTCTAACAGCTTTGGTTTATTAGATATAAGCCAAAAACTGCATTTACAAATGTATCTCCTTTGTTCTATTTTTAGCCATTGCAGCCATGTTTGTTGATTAACAGAATTATACTCTACAAGACAAAAATACATGTACAATGTACATATATCACTGATTTAGTACAAGTTATGAGACATCATGTCTGAACAGAACCTTACTGCATGTTCTAAAGCAAGTATTGTAAATTGAACATTAATCTCAATGTAAGTCCATCAACTGTCTCATCAGTGACTAAGTGTTTTCTAATGCCCTACATTTATGTTCATAGTATACATTCTTATATAATAGCCATGCATGATCATATTAATTACTACAGTTAGTTTGTACATGACATCAAACATTAAACTTAATATAAATCAAAGAGTTGTAAAATGTAATTTGAAGTGATAAATTTTTGTGTGGAATTCTGCTATTCATGTACATGAATGCAGGCCTACATATACCAGTAGTTTTTAATGATTGTAGGTCATTTATAAAACATGGTGTCTGCCCAGATGCATCTGTACACCAAATTATTGAGCTAACTAAAATGTGGGTAAATAAAACAAATTGAAAATAGCTTTATACATGTACATTTATCTAAATGAAGCTCAAGATTAGGATAATTGTTTAAGGCAAATTAATTACTCCCATCTTATCTTGCTACATACATCCTTCATATCTAAGTAGGGGGCAGAGGAGACATTCGGTACATCAACATTTTCATACATTTTGAACAAGTTGAATATCAAAAACACATACCATATCATATATATTTTTGGACAACAATTTATCTGCAGCTATCATGATTATGTAATTTCAAAGAGATAAATAGGACTGACAAATTCATAATGAATTTACAACAGTGATTTTAATCACATCTGTGAAAAAATCAACATCTCATTATTTTAAAATACTAAAGATTTAATCAGCAACCTTGCATCTTAATTTCACATCCTTATTGTATTAAGAAGATTGAAAAAGTGAGCTTTTTCATCCACTCAATACAAAGTAACTCATAGTAAGTTCCCTGCTCCCTGAGGATATCGTAAGCCATATACATTGTACACTTGTACCAGTACCCCAAATAATTGACATATTATGTATTATACTACACTGAATGTTAATTTTTATCCTGTATTTCCTTTCATCTTAAGTTTTATAATTGAAATGAATGAACTTAGCCAATGAATGAAATAACTGGCCTTAAGGCTTAAGGGTAATATAATTGAATTATTTTAAACTTGTATCATTGTCAATTGCCAACTCTTACCATAGAAAGTCTACTCTAATTTTATCTTTGAAAACTTATACATTTTTTGTACCTTTGTAAACATTCCATACTCATTACTGCAAACTCTTACCAACTTATAGCTGGGTCAAAAAGAAGAAAGCTTTCTAGTAGTATTCAACATTAACGGACTGCTACATTTACTTAAAATGTACTTTAAAAGTATACATGTATATCTCCAACTTAAGATACCCATAAAAACTAAAAGGCTGTACATGTATTATTATTAATTATGCTTTAAAACTTATTCCCACTAGAACTATTTTAAAGGAAATAATAAAACTGTAGGGATTGCAACAACACTAGTTAGCCAAAAATAGAGGAGTGATGCTCCCTGTATCCTCATAGTGCTGTCCTATGCATAAAAAAAAATTTTGGACTGAGTACTTGAAAAACTTTTTACAACCACAAGATACTATATATAAATATTCAAATAATTAGTTTGTTTTTATCTATTAAAATTGAGAATGGAAATGGGGAATATGTCAAAGAGACAACAACCCGACCAAAGAGCAGACAACAGCCGAAGGCCACCAATGGGTCTTCAATGCAGCGAGAAAATCCCGCACCCGGAGGTGGTCCTCAGCTGGCCCCTTACTAAAATTGTGTGCTAGTTCAGTGAAAATGGACGTCACACTAAACTCCAAAACATATAAATGATCTAAAATTAAAAAACATACATTTTACTAGACTAACAAAGGCCAGAGGCTCCTGACTTGTGACAGGTGCTAAAATGCGGCGGGGTTAAACATGTTTTGTGAGATCTCAACCCTCCCCCTATACCTCTAGCCAATGTAGAATAAAGAAACACATAGCAATACGCACAGTAAAACTCAGTTAAAAAGAAGTCCGAGTCCGATGTCAGAATAGGTATCAAAAGAAACTTAGCAAAATGACAATGATACATAAATGAACAAAGGACTACTAGCAGTTACTGACATGCCAGCTCCAGACCTCAATTAAACTGATTGAAAGATTATGTCTTCATCATATGAAAATCAAGTACAATCCCTCCCGTTAGGGGTTTAGTATCATACAATCATAAAATATATGAGAAGAACATAACCCGTATCATGCCAACAACTGGTTTTAGAATACATGTGTTTATTTTCGATGCAAAGACCTTATGAGTGAATCAATATTAATACCAAAATATGCAATCCTTAATGACTTGACAACAGTATCGTAACTATATCCTTTCCGAATAAGTCTGTTTAAAGGTTTGGTTAGCTTTTGAGGTGAATGCCGACATTTTTGTGCTTTGTAAAGAATATTACCATAAAATATTGGATGTGAAATACCTGAACGTTTAAGATGTCTGCATGTTGATTTATATTTACGAATGATGTCCTTGTAGCAATGATAAAATTTTGTAAATGTTTTGACTAGTTTGTGATATCGAAACCCTGGTGTAATAATTTTTAGTAATACAGGGCTCACACTACTTCAGAATCATAGGAGAAGTGACTTCTCTTTTGAAACTGATAGGGAGAAGTGGTGAGATTTGAAAGAGAGTGCTCCTTCGCGCTGCACGACAATGTTTTGATTTTACTATAGTATAAAGGGTCATATGTAAATAATGTTCTTTTTATATTGTTCAATTCATATCTGCTGAGTATACAATTAAATTAACAGTTCAAATTCAAAGTTGTTTAAGTTTAGGTTCTTGTGAGAAACTACCAACCAGAGACATATATACTAATGTATATATATGTCTCTGTACCAACTAAATATCTAGCACTAAAAGAATTTTTTTATGTCAAAAGGTAAAGAAATTATAATATATGAATTACAATTCAATTAAAACTATCTTGTTTATCATGTTATGAAATTCAGTGTTTCTCATCAAAAGATATACAAAGTTAAGCTGGGCCATAATATATTGATATTAGTAGTTAAGCAACTTTAATCAATATTTTGAAACAATCCATATAAATTATATGGAATTATATACATTAATCAATTAGATCTAACCAAAAGTCTGTTAATGCGTGTGGAATGCGTATTTTTCCTTTTGGGATCAATATTCTTCTGTCATCTTTTCCATTCATGCATCCGTAGTTATTATTGTAAAATACGGATTTCGGTCATAGCTGGTCCGGTTCGATCCGTAGTTAGTAAACGATTAATGGCGGACGAAGAAAATTTACAAAATAAACGATGTTTGACAAGCTATTTGGAAAGGAATATGACGTTTTAATGCAATAAATGGATTAAACATTTACTGGAGGCAACTTTATCACTTTCAAATGAAGTAACAAACTTATTTTGCCGCGAAAGTTAGATTGATGCACACTCTCTGAGTAACAAGTACCGAAGTGCATGCAGTGATAAAAGTTGTCTTTTATTAAATAACCTGCTACACACTGTAAAGTCAATGCTTAAACCTCTTTTCTTAAGAAAATGAATCGTTTATGTCTGAATTTCTTTAATAATCAATAAAAGTTGATGTTTTATCAACTTGGTAAAATTGAAAATGTCCGATGACGAAAGCGACTGAAAGCGAGTATGGTAAACAACAGGGCGACTTGTTTTCGCTTTTGAGGGTCGGGCAAAGCGAAGTGACGGACGGAAAGCGACTTCTTCGCCCTAGTCGCCTGGTAGCGTGAGCCCTGGTAATACAGAGATTTCTTTCGTTGAAATCAAACACGTTGTTACATACACGAGCGAATCGAACAAGTTGAGATATATAAACACCATAAGATGGCGACAAGGGAACGTCACCATCTAAAAATGGATAATTAACAAAAGGAAATGAAAAATCATCTCTTTTATCATAAATTTTGGCATTAAGCTTCCTGTTAAAGATGAAGATATCAAGATCCAGGAAAGGGCAGTGTTCATTGTAAGTATTAGCTTTATTTAAAGTCAGTTCGGCAGGATAGATCTCTTTAGTGTATATACTGAAGTCGTCATTATTGAGAGCCAATATATCATCTAAATATCTAAAAGTGTTATTAAATTTTTGAATCAGATGTTGTTTCGACGAGTCTTTGCTGATTTTAGTCATAAATTGTAACTCATAACAATACAGAAACAGGTCCGCAATAAGTGGTGCACAATTAGTCCCCATGGGAATTCCGATAACCTGACGATATACGGAATCTCCATAGCGAACAAAAATGTTATCTAGTAAAAATTCAAGGGCAGTTATAGTATCAAAGCAGGTCCAATTGACATATATATTCGCATTCCGACTTTTTAAATGCCCATTTAATCAGGTGTGTGAATTTTTTCTTAATTAGATTATGAGGCAACGTGGTTTATAGGGTAGAAAAATCAAAACTTTGAACAGATTCGAAATCACCAATATAAGCATGCAATTTATCAAGTACTTCCAACGAATTTTCGACACTCCAAAAGTAATTAATTCCACTATTAACATGATCAAGTTGTCCATTTTTATGCTAAAAAGATTTGTATACCAGCGACTCTTTTCACAAAAAATCTTACGATTAAAATTGATCGCAAGTTATACTGAAATGTGTATGAATTACGAGTAGTTTTACTCTTAAGATTTTTTGTGAAAAGAGCCGCAGAGTTTTAGCTAGGATTTAAGGTTAGAAAGGCATTAGACCGAATAATCTTATCTCTTTGTCATCTCATATTTCAAAAAAAATAAAAGTCCAAATGAAAAAAAGGAATTATGAAATGACAAATATAAATACACAAAAGACAGATTATTCAGTCTAATGCCTTTCTATCCTTAGCTAAAACACTGGTATGTAAGTCCTTCCCCTCTTTTCAAAGTCTGTGCACAGGTGCAATTGTGGATATTTTTATCAGACATGGTACTAGTTGAACACGGTCCAAGCTTGCATTGATACTAACTAGGTGACAATGGTACTGGTTTGCAAATTTTATAACAATTTGACAATGATATGAGTTAACTTGTTTCCATATAAAATAGAAATATACATAAAATTGAGAATGGAAATGGGGAATGTGTCAAATAGTCAACCCGACCAAAGAGCAGAAGACAGGCCACCGAATGGGTCTTCAACACAGCGAGAAAATCCTGCACCAGAAGGTGGGCTTCAGTTTGCCCCTAAACAAAAATGTGTACTTGTTATGTGAAAATGGACTTCACACTAAACTCCAAAACATATAAATGAACTAAAATTAAATAAATGTGGATTGTGTCCACATGTGGACACAGATGATGCTCCCGCTTGCATATCATATAGTTATAAAGGGACATAACTGAAGAACGAAAAAAGTGACGCTACCCAAATTTGAACTTGATCTGAGTTTTGTGGTAATAAGCATTGTGTGTAAGTCTCATAACATTTGGTTGAGGCTAACTTAAGTAGAGAACAGAAATAAAAAATTCAGCAATTTTTCTATTTGTAAACAACTGTAACTCTAGAACAGTTGTGTATAAGTTTCATAACGTTTGGTTGAGACAAACTAAAGTAAGAGAATGGAAACAAAAAATTCAGCAATTTTTGTTTATAAAGGGACATAACTCAAGAATGGTAAAAGTGACGCCACCGAATTTCGTACATACATGTAATCTGTATTATGTAGTAATAAGCATTGTGTATTAGTTTCATAACATTTGGTTGAGGCAAACTAAAGTTAGAGAACAGAAACAATATTTGTACTTGATCTTAGTTTTGTGGTAATGAGTATTGTGTATTGGTTTCATAATGTTTGGTTGGGGGAAACTTAAGTTACAGAATGGAAACTAAAAATTTTGCAATTCAATAATGGTTAAAGTGACACTACCCAAATTTAACTTGATCTGTGTTTTATCAGTGGAAGGCAAAATTAAACATTGCATTGTATATAGCATTGATTGTAGTTGATTTAACTATAATCATGGACAAAGGAAGATAACTCCAATTTTAAAAATAACTTAAATAATGACATTGATATTTTTGGAAAAAAAATGAAAAATTTAGCAATTTTTCCATTTGTAAAGGGGCATAACTCTAGAACAGTAAAGGTGACGCCCCCAAAATTCAAACTTGATCTGTATATTGTGGTAATAAGCATTGTGTATAAGTTTCATAACATTTGGATAAGGCAAACTTAAGTAAGAGAACGGAAATGAAAAATTTAGCAATTTTTCCATTTATAAAGGGGCATAACTCTAGAACGGTTAAAGTGACACCACCAAAATTCAAAATTGATCTGTGTTTTGTGGTAATAAACATTGTGTATAAGTTTGATAACATTTGGTTGAGGCAAACTTAAGTTAGAGAACAGAAACCAATTTTGGGACGTACGTACGTACGTATGGACAAGGGTAAAACTTAATGCCCCCTCCCCTTCGGCGGGGGCATAAAAACATACAAGACTAACAAAGGCCAGGGGCTCCTGACTTAGGCTAGGCGCAAAAAATGTGCAGGGTTAAACATGATTTGTGAGATCTCAACTCTCCCCCTATACCTCTAGGCAATGTAGAATAAACAAACACACAGCAATACGCACAGCAAAACTCGTTTAAAAGAAGTCAGATTCCGATGTCAGAATAGGTTACAGAAGAAACTAAGCAAAATGACAATGATACATAAATTTTAACTAAGGACTACTAGCAGTTACTGACATGCCAGCTCCAGACCTCATTAAACTGATTGAAAGATTATGTCTTCATCATATGAAAATCAAGCACAGTCCCTCCAGTTAGAGGTTTAGTATCATACCAGCATAAAATATATGAGAACATAACCTGTATCATGCCAACAACTGGATTAAGAATAAATGTGTTTACTTCCAATGCAAAGACCCTATGAGTGAATCAATTTTAATTCCAACATATGCCATCTTTTATGACCTGACAACAGTATCATAACTATATCCCTTCTGAATAAGTGTTTAAATGTTTGGTTAGCTTTTGAGGTGAATGAAGACATTTTTGTGCTATGTATAGAATATTACCATAAAAGATGGGATGTGAAATACCTGAATGTATAAGATGTCTGCATGTTGATTTATATTTACGAATGATGTCCTTGTACCGATGATAGAGTTTAGTATATCATGTATATGTTTTGACTAGTTTGTGATATCAAAAATCCTGGTGTATAATTTTTCAGTAATACAGAGATTTCTTTCATTAAATTAAAATCCATTGTTACAAACACGTACGAATCAAACAAATTGAGATTCATACATGTAAACACCATAAGATGGTGACAAGGGAATGTCACCATCTAAAAATGGATATATAACTACAATGTAACAATAGGAAATGAAAAATCATCTCTTTAATCGTAAATTTTGGTATTAAGCTTCCTGTGAAAGATATAAATACCAAGATCCTGAAAAGGGCATTGGTCATTGTTAGCATTAGCTTTATTTAAAGTCAGTTCAGCAGGTTAAATGTCTTTTATGTACATACTGAAGTCGTCATTATTGAGAGCCAATATATCCTCCAAATATCTAAAAGTGTTATTAAATTTTTGTATCAGATGTTGTTTCGATGGTTCTTTGCTGATTTTAGTCAAAAATTGTAACTCATTACAATACAGAAACAGGGCTGCAATAAGTGGTGCACAGTTAGTCCCCATTGGAATTCCCATAACTTGACGATATACGGAATCTCCATAGTGAACAAAACTGTTATCTAGTAAAAATTCAAGTGCAGTTATCGTATCAAAGCAGGTCCAATTGACATAGTTCTTTTGTTTGTTGTTACTAAAAAATGACCTAAAAGAGTTTGAAAATATCATATGTCATATATCAATAGGACTATCGCATTGATTCATTTTCCTGTACATTATCACAATGCATATTTTATCATGTCACAGTAAGAGTCAATTGTTCAATGACATCATTTATGCTGATTCAAATCAAAAGCTTCATTTATTGACTTTTGATATTATCATATAGTATGCATAGATCTGAGTCATTAGAACTACTTCGCCGGTTATAACAAGTAATTATCGTTTTACCAAATACACAATGTTTTGCACTAGTCAAATTAGTAGACAGACTAGACTACCTCCAGACTTACCAGAAGCAAAATTTATGTAGGTTCTTTTCTTCAATTAGAAATTTTTCTTAAATTATTCGTTGCTGGAAAATCATAGCTACCAGTTTTGTCTAAACCGGAAACAGTTTTTGACAGAAGTTTTGCGCAAACTCACACTTCCATCAAAAAGATTGCGATTCAATCGCCATTTTCAACACTGCAGACAGATCGCTTTCTAAATAAATCAGTCGTAGTTACTGAAAGAAATTGTTATATTTTGAGAATAACATTACATGTATGTTTCATAAATATCCGTACTTTTGATTGACTGAGAGCAATCACAAGGTATTCCAGTATTCAAATTGTGTTTCTCCGTAAAATGAAGGATTTGATATACAAATAACTTGTAAATGGTAAAATTCAACATTCACTAATGCACTATACAAATCCTTGACTAATGACAGCAGGGGCGGATCCAGCAATTTTTAAAGGGGGGTTCCAACCATATGTCCCAATTCAAAAGCATTGATCGTCAAAAGAACAAGGGGGTTCGAACCCCCGGACCCCCCTTTTCCCCCTGGATCCGCCACTGGACAGCACGCGCTTCCAATATATATATATATATATATATATATATATCAATGGTCATCTCATGACAAAGTCACAACAATGCATAGGAAAACAAGCAAAAAAAAAAACAACTCGTAATTTCATGGATGTATAGCATAAAAAAATGTATTTAAAAGAATTGAATGCTTCTTTTTGTAATTTTATAGGGTTTTTGCGCTTCATACAAAACTGATGTGCTTCGGTCAAATCGCTTGATATTTTTGCTGATGAAGTCAGTATCAAAACAAAAATTCCATTATTCTGTATTTATCGGTAATTTGTACATTTTCCCTTTCATCTTGCTGCCTAATATTTTTTAGATCGAGGACAAGGCCTGATACTAACCCGAATAATTCAGTCGTTATATTCCGCTGATCTACGATGGCTGCATTCGCGTGGAAGAAAATCGGACACGGAGAGTTCCTCTTAAAATTTTAAACACTTTCAGTCTTCGAATAGCATGCTCTACATGTATTCGTACACGTGCAAAACGTCTAGTAGTTGTTACGTCTTCATTTGAAAGCTGAGGTTAGCATTTTGTAAATGCAGGAATGTTCAATTTTACACGACGAGGAAAAAGAAAATCTTCAATAATAAATCCACGATCTGCCATTACTTCGTCACCCGGCAATAAATAGTTCAAAAATCCACTCTTTTTGACGATAAACTTGTCACTAACTCTTCCGCCAAAAGCTTTTGAAATAAACATGATTTGTCCATGTGGAGATATTCCAACTAAATTTATTGCGGTATTGTGTGACTTGTAATTACTGGAAGTTTCACTTCTAGTTTTTAAGTTCGTAGGTCGTTGTATAAATGTTTCGGCACAGTCTATTATTACAGTGGTGCGAGGCTAATTTTCTCGGAAAGATTCGGGACAACATGCTCGTATTGTTTCTCTCGGCAACCATGCCACTAAATCCTTAAGTTTTTATGCAAGGACTGGCATCCAAGCATTAAACATTTTACTGGCTTAATTAACTTTTAGAAATTCCAAATCTACGAGCTAAGTCATCAAACAGCAAGTTTAATTTAAGTTTCATCAACACTAGGAGTAACTGTTCGGCGACTTCAAGCTGAAAGTTAAATGTATTTACTTCTGACATAACCTCTGCTAACGTTAAGACCACTTCTTTACTTACGCCAGTATATAACAAAGAGACATTGTCCGTTACTATTCTTGCGGATATAGCACTACTTTCAATTTTGATTTGAACTCCCTTTTCTTCAGTCAACACCGTATTCGTTTGGGTAAAGGTATTCTGTGTGTCCTTCCAGGGTTTTGAATACATGTGTTCCTGTGAAATCATATAATCAGAATCGACGTATTGTGTTCCAACTGATGCCGTAGGCGGATTAACCACATTTAAATCACAAAAAAACTTCTGGAAGCGGTTCAGAATTAGACGGTGCTTCAGTCTGATTAATGTCAACACACATCTCGGTACTACTGCTTTCTTCCAGTAAACGTTTTCTTTTTCTACTTTCGGGTTCTTGTCTCGACTGTTTACGTCTACTTTGTCTGGCTTTCATATCCAAAATTTAATTTCGGAAAAACATTTTGTTCAGTCGGAACTCCGTCTAAAAATGATCCGAACATACGAATACTTGCTTTGGAAGTGTTTTTCTATTCTATAAAGCTTTAATCCACTGCAATCGTTTTGTCTTATCAGCGGGCATAACATGTAGTTTAAATGGAACCAAACAAGAACATGCTTCGTGATTTTGTCCATGTAGTTCACAAAAGGATACTTTCCAATCATTTAATTTACGACGATTATTAGAACATTCATTAACAGCACAAGAATTTCCACCCCTTTCCTATATTTTTCGTTATTTGCCATGGTCATATGTACATGAAATATGTGAAACAAAAACGTTATTAATGACCGATAATTATATAGGCTATATAGATTATTGATTGCACGTGCGTTATCAATCACGAGTGCTGTGACCGACGTACTACGTGACCTCGTAATGGCAGCGCACATGTTTTTGAGATAAGACATGGATAAACCCGTCTAATGACGTCACTAAGCCGTGATATGCAATTTTATGAATATAGAATAGAATAGAAAATTTTATTCTAAGTCATTGTTGAAGGCCGTATGGTGACCTATAGTTGTTAATTTCTGTGTCATTTTGGTCGCTTGTGGACAGTTGTCTCATTGGAAATCATACCACATCTTCTTTTTTATATTTATTTTATTTAAGGTTGGGATTCATTTTGGGGGAAATTGCCCAAACTGTTCAGGAATTAGGGGCCAAAAAGGGTCTAAAACAAGCATTTTTCTAGTTTTCAGACAATAACTTGTGTTGAAGTGTATTGATGTCTCTTAAATTGTACCACATTTTACAAAAAGAAAATTTTTCTTCAAATATTATTTTTTTTGGAAGGGGGGTTAACAGATTTTTTTTGAGGGGGGCAAATTTTTTTTCCTCAAGATTTAAGAATTAAAAAAAAATTTCTTCAAATATTTTTTTTTTTGGGGGGGTCAATTTTTCCCTCAAGATTTAAGAAATTGTCATTTTCCAAAGAAAAATTGGGGTCACAATTTATTTTGCTAATTCTTTGTATATAGTCTGAAAACAGATTTACTAAGTATTGCGCAACAGTACAGTGTATTGCACAACAGCAAGAAATCTTCAATTGAATATAAATTCAAATCATATAACCAATTTCAAGTTCTTTGACTACATTTATTCTGTGTCAGAAACCTATAATGTGTCAAATATTTAGTTACAATCCAAATTCAGACCTGTATCAAGCTTGAATATTGTGTCCATTTTTGCCCCAACTGTTCAGGGTTGGACCTCTGCGGTTGTATCCAGCTGCGCTCGGCGAAGCAGTTTATTAAAGAAGGTAAACCAGATTTTAACAAAAGAGTTTCATAATCACTACTAACATCTTCATAGATGAACCTCAAGGCATGTTCTTGTATTTTTTTCCATTTTTTTAGTGTTACCCTTCCCACAAAAATGCCAAACCGCAAGACAATACTAGTAGCTGAAATTAGACATAATATATGAGTGATGAATAGTTAACCTTCCCAATTTCGATAGATGTTTCCCAATTCTCTTTAGTACATTTAACTACCTTGATGCTTTTTTACAAATTTCAGAAATATGTGTTTTAAACTTAAGTTGATAATCTATTGTCACTCCCAGGAGCTTTACCTCAGTGTCACATAAAATTTCATTCCCATCGAAATTGAATTTAATACTAGTATCCCCACTTTTTCATTTATTCCCAATGGCAATAGCCTGGAATTTATCCGGATTAGCTTTCATTTTGTTATTAGCAAACCGATCAATTAAAACTACACTTTCCTTTTCCAAAGATTTAACTAATCCGTTTAGATCTGGTCCTGAGTGTGACAATATGTTGTCATCTGCATAGTTATACAATTCATTTTCTTTTACAAAATTGAAAATGTCGTCACATTGTTTTCTGTTTGACAGATAGTTATCAATATATAAATAACACATATCTGAGAGGGTGATAGAGCAGATTGTTACCCCTCGAAAAGACATTGTCAACCTTGGCTTCGCCTCAGTTGACAATATTTTCTCGGGGTAACAATTTGCTCTATCACCCTCTCAGATATGTGTTATTTAATTTATTATACTGAATGTTCTGTCTTTAAATTTTAAATGCAAAGTAATAAACATTGTCGTCTTATACACAACAATCATCCGTATTTATTAAAGCGCACACTTGAGCAAGCGTCTCCGTGAAGGGTAATAGAGTATTTGCCATGGGATAGAGTAAATTGTCTCCCTCTTATTAACCAATCAAAATCTGGCATTTTGACATGAGGTTATAATAATAAGATTTAGTGCATCATTTGACAGGCCATATGCCTTCAACTTTAAAAGAAGTAAGTTATGGAGTAAGCAATCAGAGGCCTTGGAAAGGTCAATAAGCACAGCTATAAATTTTGATCGACTGCTTTTTCCAGTCCTCAATGACTTTTAGAAGTGCTGTATAGCTAAAGCCAGGACTAACAGCTGACAAAGAAGGATGAAATATCTTACTAAAATATTCTATTAGCTGCTGGTATATGGCCCTTTCAAAGAACTTTGACACTACCGGTAGTATGCTAACAGGTCTGTAGTTTCCTACCTCTAACTGACTATTCTTCGCATGCAAAAAAAAAAAACAAAAAAAAAACAAAACATAGTAGATCTTCTAATAATTGCAGAGACAAAAAAAAAAAAAAAAAAAAAAAAAACAGACCAGTCATTCCCAGATGCCCAATTTAAGGTTGACAACTACAATTTCTGGAGAAAGGACAGGAACGCATTTTTTAAATGTATATTCATAAATGGTGCTGGTTTGTATACAGTTTTTCTTTTTTTCACTGGTATGTGGTTGTCAACTATACTTATTAAATTCCATTCAATCTATAAATTCAATAACACTTACTGTTATCTAGGTGATATTTTTCGTTATATGATCAAGAATTCTCTAAATATACTGCCGAAATTTACCCAAAGGAACTTATTATGAACAAATCCAATATAATCAGCAATAACTGTCCTTTCCCAGATTTAGATATTTCACTTTTTTTACACGGGAAACTCTACACAAAAATTTACGATAAGAGGGACGATTTTTCTTTCCCTATTGAAAATTTTCCTTTTTTGGACGGTGATGTTCCTTTGGCACTATCTTACGGTGTTTATATATCCCAACTCGTTCGCTATGCCCGTATCTGTAGTGACCTTTTGAATTTCAATGAACGTAATCTATGTATAACTGATAAATTATTAAGTCAGGGATTTTGTTACCACAAATTTCTTAAAACCTTGACTAAATTCTTCCATAGATACAGATATTTGTTTTGGAAATGTGGCTGTACCTGTAGAAAACTTATTGCAAACGGGTTGACACGTCCTCATTTTCGCGGTGATGTTGTTTGCCGAGCCCATAAACTTAGATGCGATTCGAGTAAACTTATCGATCTTTCAAATACACTTATTCTAAAAGTTTACAAATTCAACACCGTAATTAGATCTTTGAATAATGTTTTTATTTGTATAAATATTAACTTTGTTATCAGTAAATTAAAACCAAACTAAATATTACTATCATGCACATATGTACGTTCACGGTTATGCAATCTGTCGATACCTATATTTTGGCATTGCACCAGGTTATATTTTTCTCTGACTGTTGATGACGTCTTTACACTAAATCCATTGGATATTCGATGTATACTGATTGATATTTAAGTCTAAAATACATGCTTTTTGTATTAGTTAATAGCTTTGAACTAGCTTTCAGTAACTGCAGTACTCTCAGATTTGTACTTTGTGTCTTCCAGGCCGTTAGTTTTCTCGTTTGAATTGTTTTACATTTGTCCTTTTGGAGTGCTTTATAGCTTACTATGCATTAATGATTTTGCTCATTATTGAAGGCCGTACTGTGATCTATCGTTGTTAATTTCGACGTCATTTGGTCTCTGGTGGATGGTTGTCTCATTGGCAATCGTAGCACATCTTTTTATTTTTATATTTATCTATTAGTTGAAATTGGACTTTAAACTAGCTTTTATCTATAATTGTTTACTTTTTACACATTGTGACTTGGGTGGATAGTTGTCTCATTGGCACTCATACCACATCTTCTTATTTATATTTAGCAAAGGCTAGTACTTTTAGGAGTGTTTATAGTGTTTTCCCTCCTCAGTTCCAATCTGACAAGCAAAGCACTTTCCAACTGATTTTTATAATCTGTTCTGAATTTGTGTTTTCACACTACTGTCCAAGGGTAGGATAAGGATTGAGTACTTGCAATCATGATAAAAACCCGCCACATGCATTCTTTATGTGCCTGTTCAAAGTTGGGCACCGGTAATCCAGTTTTTTGCTGAATCTTCCATTTTAATCATTGTTGTATTGTAAATCAGGCCGTTGTTTTTCTCTTTGAAATTATTTCACATTTTATCATATTGGATCTTTTACAGCTTTCTATATCATGGTATGGGTTTATCTCATGTTTGAAGGTCGATGATCTGTAATTCTTCTCATCTTTGTCCTTAAACGTTTTTGGATAGTTGTCTCATCGGCAATCATACCATATATTCTTTGTGATATACATTTGACGTGACTCTGTACTTATGTATCCCGTCATAATTTGAACCATACTATTATTTTATTTATTTATATTACTTTTACTGTTAAGTCTGTTTTTGTGATATCCATTTTACGTGACTCTGTGCTTAGCTTATGTATCCTGTCATACTTTGAACGACAAAATTATTTTATTTACTAATATTACTTTTACTGTTAAGTCTGTTTTTGTGATATACATTTGACGTGACTCTGTACTTATGTATCCCGTCATATTTGAACCACACTATTATTTATCTATTAATATTACTTTTACTGCTAAGTCCGTTTTTTGTGATATCCATTTTCCGTGACTCTGTATTTATGTATCTCTTCATACTTTGAACGACAAAATTATTTTATGTCTACCTGTGCGAATTTCAAACGCCCGATTTTACGCCAGTACTTAAAACCTTCCATCCTTTATAGGTGGATTTAACATAGATAAATAAAATCGTATAATTTAAGCATAATGAGGATGTTAAATTTGATGTATGCCTTTTGTGCTTCTTCGTTACATTTGTATGTTTTTATAGTGATTAAGATGATAACACAATGTTGACTGCTGTAACCCTATTTTTGACATTTTTACCTATTGTGTCTGTTTGTTTTGTTCACACATCGTTGTCAATATAATGGAATTTGATGCGACTGTCATACAAGTGAGAGGTTTGGCTAGCTATAAAACCAGGTTCAATCCACCATTTTCTACATAAGAAAATGCCTGTACCAAGTCAGGAATATGACAGTTGTTATCCATTCTTTTGATGTGTTTGAACTTTTGATTTTGCCATTTGATTGAGGACTTTCCTTTTTGAATTTTCCTCGGAGTTCAGTATTTTTGTGATTTTACTTTTTACTTCAGAGAAATTGAAAAAATAGGATACTGCAGTGAAACTGACACAGATGAACAACAAAAAGGGGCAGTTAAAAGATATAAGTCAAAGATTTTTCATCTCATTAATTCACAAATAGAATAAAACTAAGTTTCTTAATTGTTAACGTGTCATTTTAATTTTTCTACTGATAGTTTTTGTGCAAAGAAATTCTCAACAGTATGTCTTTTCAATCTGATATTACAATGCTTTGGCACTGAAATATATCCTTTACTCATGTAATTTACAATTAATTTATCACATTGAATCAATTGCCCTTCCGGAGCACCTGAGATCATCCGGTTTTTGCTGAGGTTAATGTTGCTCAGTCTTTAATTTTCTATGTTGTGTATGACATATAGTTGTTTGTCTTTTGGTCGATTTTCGTTTTTTTATTGCCATGGCGTTTTCAGTTTGTTTTTCGACGTATGAATTTTGATTCCCTTTGCATGGTATCTTCCGCTACTTTTTTAAAGATTAAAACTAAGTTTCTTAAAAGTTAACGTGTCATTTTATTATTTTTGGTTCTTCTTGTTTTTGTGCAAGTAAAAGAGAGGCGAAAGATACCAAAGGGACATTCAAACTCGAAAATAAACAGACAACGCCATGGCTAAAAAAGAAAAAGACCAACAGACAAAAATAGTACACAAAAAACAACATAGAAAATTAAAAACTGAGCAACACGAGTCCCACCAAAAACTGGGGGTGATCTCAGGTGCTCCGGAAGGGTAAGCAGATCCTGCTCCGCATGTGGCACCCGTCGTGATGCTCATGTGATTTCAAACCCGGTAATAAGTCTAATTCAGTAGGTCACATTCGGGGAAAAGAGGACGGGATTGTAGTTACGACATTTGGAACATATCCGCTGTCATCTGTGAAACGGATATTTTATAACGGCCAACCAACTCGTGATGGCGTCCGTAAAATTTACGAAGGGATCCCAGACAGTATTCATGTTAACTTGACATTTCAAATGCTTTGGCACTAAAATAGTTACAGACAGTGAAAACAAAACTGGCTAATTCCATATTGATCGTTGTAAACTATTATAGAAGCCGGATGACAAATGAAACGTCGTTTTTCAAATTGGTGCTATTTTGTACTTTTTTTTTATCTTGTTTTGCTCAAATAAGATATGTGAATAAAGGATATGTGAAGTATACACTATGATGAAACAAGACACAACCCCATAGAAGGTAATATACGGTCTTCAAAAATAAACAGCAGTCTATACAATGTGTCAAGGTCTAAATCACCTGAGTCAAGAAAAGTAAATAAATACAAGAAATGAAATAACAAACACTTTCAACTAAAAGTGCCACTGTTATCACAGATGTGTACCTTAACTGTTATTAATAATTGTTTCCTCTTAATTTTATAAGGACCAAAATTAAAACAGTACGCGATTGACGTATTAAACAAGCCAACAGATATTTATACGATACATTCTCGGTATACAACCCAGATTTCCCTAAGTATGCAAATACATACACACTACACCAAATTTCAAAGAGATATTGTTCTTCTGTGGACCTTGATATCATTACGGTAACCTTCATACCAAAACACGAAACTAACATGAAATTTCCATTCCTATTGTTAATTTTCCTTTCCTTGATAAGTTATGTTCCGTTTGCTCTTTCTTGTGAAATGTAGAATTCTTAGTTGGCTCAATATGCGCGAGTATCTAGAGCCGTTTCTGAATCAATATTTTCTGATTTCAATTAATACAACATTTTATTAATAAAAAAATAACTTTTCTATAACTATAGATTTCATAATTAGTCAAAATGTTAACTACATGTTCGTACAAATATACAGCTTTTTCACTGTTATATTTCATTTCATTTATCAGACTTACAAGATTAGGATTGTCAGTAACTGCAAGACTTTTGATAAAATAAAATACATTATTATTTGACATTTGCCTTTTTATTTGTCGTTAACTGTATGTTCTTCTATAGGCCGTGACAATTTATCTTTTCCATTCTTCTATAAGACAATTTATGTTTCCACTGATCGATTTATAATAGAGGGTATAGATTGAGCGCTCAAAAACTATTTAATGGTTCTGTTTCTGTTCTGTGTCAGAAACCTTGTCAATGGTTGTATTCAGTCATAGAAAATTGGTGTTGATGGGATATCCTTGGTCATCTTTTTTTTTCTTCACACCATTTCTATTTTTAGGCGCTTGAGATGTTCCATAAACGTTTTGTCAATTGCTGAAGATCGTATTTTGACCTTTCTATATACTTATTGCTTTTTGTTTCCATAGATGCTATCTCGTTGGCGTTCACTCGCTTTTCCACATTCTAATATATTCTAAACACCGAGAATTACACACACTGGCATAGTAAGGTGCAGTAACATTTGATCTTTTTGTTAAACAATGCCACTTTAATATAAGTACAACATCCTCCAATTAGTTAGTATTTTTGATGTTATATTTCCGTTCTCCTTTTAATGTGAAATTCATTTATTTGAAATTTAATTTATTTCACTTACAGTCTTACTTAAGAATGTTTGCTTGGATTTTATTCTTTATAAATTTTCGTAAGTATTTGCCTATTTCATTTTAATATATTTGACTTTATGCAGCACTTTTGATATGTTTTCTCTACTGTAATCCTTTGTAATTGAATACATGTATATCAAAGTAATTAATACACCAAACTATTGATGATAATTTGCATATACATGTACAAAACGTTATAAAGAGTCTATAATCGCTGTGAAGACTTTCTAGACAGGTGAAAAGATATAAGAAGATGTGGTATGAGTGCCAATGAGACAACTCTCCATCCAAGTAATAAACATGTGAAAGCTCTCTCACAGGCAAACAACCCATAATTGAAAAATATAAGGGCATACACCACAAGCACGGGGACACATTCTACTGCATCCACACAGCACGAGCAACAAACCCTGCAGTAAATAGATATAAGAAGAAAGCATAGTTACAGAGCTGCTAACCCTCAAATTAAAGTCTTACCTCAAATTTTATGGCCGTTATTAGAAATTGGTCAATCGCTACAAAATTTATTTTCCAAACACTGTGACGCATGTAAGAACGGAATCCTCTTTTCGTGGATATTTACATACTAAGAGTTATAGTGTACATTGGCACTCTTCGCATTAACTTTTGACCGAAAGTTAAGTGAAATTTCTTAGCGACTATACCGTTTTTTATTAATATGAGAATACACGTATTAGAATTCGCGACAAAGCAGATAGTCTTAGTCATTTTGGGTTTTTACAAGGAGCTCCAGAAACATGTTTTGGAAATATTTTTTAACACTCAGTCTGGATAAATCAAGTTCGATGATTAATTTCAGTTAATGCTGCCGGCAAAAGCGTTATTAAACCTAGTATTGTATGATAAAACGATTGCTATTAGTTTTTTTAACATTTAAAGAAAGACAATCATATTCTTTTTGTAAAATATGACATACGACAACCACTGACGAAGTTCTGAACTTGAAAGATTAAGATTTGGTCTACCGTTATGAAATATCTGTTTCACATATGACATTAGAGAATATGTTCAATTGTCGTAACCACAATCCCGTCCTCCTTTACTTGAATTTGACATTACCGAATGAGACTTAATTATCACCAAATTTGTACTTGTACATGAGCAACACGACGGGTGCCACATGTACAGCAGGATCTATCTTATGGAGCACCTGAGATAACCGCTAGTTTTTTGTGGAGTTCGTGTTGCTAAATCCTTCGTTTTTTTTATGTTGTGTTTTGTAGACTGCTTTTGTCTTTACGTCTTTCTTTTCGTTTTTTTTGTCATTGCTTTATCCGTTTGTCTTCGATCTATGAGTTTGAATGTCCCTTTGGTACGTTCCGTCTCTCTCTTATAAGCAAAGTATGGATCCACACAGAATCTGTACGTCAATCATATTGAGAATGTAAAGTTCCTCTTAACCAATCTCAAGATACGGTTTCTTGGTGATAGCCATGGGAAATCAGATTCTTCTAGTCTTTCCAGTCTTGTTCCTTTCAGTAGGAATTCTTGAAACTTTATTCTGAGTGCCAATAGAAACACAACACATACATGTAATTTCCATTTCGTAAAAATTCAAACCGATTGATCTTCTTTGGAAGTTGACCAATCGTTCTTAGATCTTGAAGACTTCATAGGACATACGTATAGACCATTTCCAGCAATTTTCAGAGCTTTACGATTTTTAGATTTTAACGTTAACAAATTTCACATATAAAAAAAAAAACAAAACAAAAAACGAATTTCACACTTTGGATGGCTCATTTCCACCATAATAAACCCATTTGGGAAAGATTATCGAAAAACACTGCAGGTTAAAAAAATTCCTTTGCATGTGGTCCTGTGTGATCACATTCTGATGAAAATTTTTGAGTATTGATTTTGCCCCTTTTGGACTAATCTACAAGAATCTGAACTGAAAAAAAGTACTTGGTATATGAGAACATAATTCATGAACTATCGGTTAACATTTATCAAAATTAATTCTTTTCAGACAGTTTTTAGCCAATCATAGTAGGTTAGATATAAGTTGTCATACTAACGCAAAATAACAATACTTGTATTCATACGACAGAAGTGACGTATTATGGTATACGGGTTTCCGTCCGTCCGTCGGTCCTACTGTTCTTCTATCTGTCCGTCAACAAGTTCTAATGATATTGGATAAATCGAGTTTGGCTTCAACAAATCTCATCAAACTTTTGACAATGTCAGGATCATTATATGCAGGAATGTTCCATTTGATTAAAGTGATTTCATTTTTTGCCTTTCCAGAGTTACGAGACTGCTCATGAAAATATTTTCATTTTCCAACTTGTAGTACATATACTATAATTCAAGTTTGCTTTAACCAAATCTCATCAAACTTTTCTGCAACATCAGGACTAATTACGAGAATGTCTAGATCAATTTTGATAATTTACATTTTTATCGTTTTCGAGTTATGGTACTTTGTTCATGACAATTGTGTATTTTCCCTAAAACATATCGAATGATTACCTGATTCAGTCGTACCATGCGCTTGTGGTAATACTGTAACAAGCAAGATTGGGATCGTTCTCTCAACTATATCAGAAAAAAACTTACCCTTCCGGTGCAACTGATTTCATACTCGTTTTCTTTGTGGCTCTAATTACTCAATCTTAATAGTTTGCTGTGAAGTGCTGGACAAAACTGTCGCTTTCTGTGTTGCCTTACTTATAATGTACTTGACTCGAAAAAGTAATGTGAAATTTCGAAGAATACCGTTTTATGATTATACAAATGAATAAAAAAAATACAGTATATAAATAAGAAGATGTGGTATGATTGCCAGTAAGACAACTCTCCCCAAAAGACCAAATGGCGGTAATGTAACCAACTATAGGTTGTCGTACGGCCTTCAACACGGAACACACGCACACAAAGATGAGTGTAAAACAATTCAACCGAGAACAAAAAATCCCCAACGGTCTGATTTATGTACAAATCTATAAACGAAAACAAATATGATAAAAAGCAACAAACGACAGCCACTGAATTACAGGCTCCTGACTTGGGACAAGTACATTTAGCATGTGGTGGGGTTAAAAATGTTTGTCGACGCCAAACCATTCCCCTAACCTGAGACAGCAGTGTAACAGTACGACATAAAAACAAATGGTAAAAATCATTTGAAAGAGCACCTGTCCTGAGTTAGGAGCCTGTTGTTCAGTGGTTGGTTTTTGTTGATGTGGTTCATAGGTGTTTCTCGTTTCTCGTTTTTTTTATATAGATTAGACCGTTGGTTTTCCTGTTTGAATTGTTTTACATTAGTCATTTTGGGGCCCTTTATAGCTTGCTGTTCGGTGTGAGCCAAGGCTCCGTGTTGAAGGCCGTTCTTTGACCTATAATTGTTAACTTTTTATACATTGTGACTTGGATGGAGAGTTGCCTCATTGGCACTCATACCACATCTTCTTATTTATATCAATTTATCAGATTGACACTATGCACAATAAACAACTAACAAATAGACAAAGGACACAAAGAAACGATCTTAGAGAACTCGCAGTTTATGACAGATAGTTCAAAGCCAAGAACAACTGATAGAAATATTATGTATCAAAGACTAAAATATCCAGCAGTATTTAGTGTAAAGACATCATAAACACTCTTAGAAAAAACATAATATTTGCGTTACCTTGCAAAGATTTGCGTTATAACAAAAATATAGGAAGTAATGTAAAAAGAAAATTTGTGTGGCGCTAATACTCTTCCATAGCATAGCCCTTTTCAATTGTCTATAATATTTTATATTTGTGTTTATTGTATTGAACATAACTCATGCCGATTGTTTTCTCGTTTGAATTGTGTTACATTTTGTCATGTCTAGGCCCTTTATAGCTGACTAAACGTTATGGTTTGCTTTTGTTGAAGGTTGTACGGTGTCCTATAGCTGTTAACTTCTACGTCATTTGGTCTCTGGTGGAGAGTTGTCTTAATGGCAATCATACCACATCTTCTTATTTTCTAACAACAATCACCTCTTTCTTGCTACAAAATGCGACGAGTAGCGCATTCTTGCTTCAGAACGCGATGAGTAGCGCCTTCTTGATTCAGTACGCGATGAGTAGTTGACATAACAGTCTAATATATTAATTAAGCAGTTCTATATCTTCCAGGATGATTGTGCGTCTTTAGGATGTTCGCTAGATACATATGTTTTGCAAATGGACCTATTTTTTCGTAACGTTGATGCAATATACATTATTTATGAAATTGACTTCAGTGATGAAAATCTAACTGCGTTGACCTTCATCAGCCAAAATCCTTAAGACATGAAAACATAAATAAAGCAGGCTGACACTGTGTGTGTGTGTGTGTGTGTGTGTGTGTGTGTGTGTGTGTGTGTGTGTGTAAATGTTAACATAATGCACTCAGTCTAATTTTGTTTAAGATTTTGCAACTAGCATTTATCAAGTGGTTAAGGAAGGAAAATCCTGGGATGATAGCCAAACGTATTGTAACCTGAACAATGGTAAACTTGCTCATGTCTATAGCATGGATCTTATACCTGACAGCTGGAAAAATAACAATGGGTTCTGGGTAGGAGGTTTACTGAATGACCAAGGATTTAATTGGATTACTAAAACGAAAGGAAAAGGTATGAACAACATGCAGTTAAGTATTCACTGTGGACAATATCAAGTCTAAATATTCAATTGTTCACATGTGCATGCAGAAGTAATGCTTTTCTGTTCTCATGTTACAATATTTATCCGCATTGTCTCCATTCAAGCATAAGCATATGGAAGGAGACATGGATATACGTAAATGATACAGAACATCAAAATGACGACATATCATGTTTATAAAAGGAATTTAAACACAATATTATATTTGAAAGCGCTAAGAGAAATATTATACATTTAAAATATTTTTTTTTTCTTCATTTATGTGTTTTTCGGAACTATTGTTTACATGTACTTGCCGGTCTGTTTTTACCTATCAAAACAACTCACTTAGTGTGTTGTATACTGCGTTCGCCGTGTCCATCCGTCCGTCTGAATTTTCGTTGCATATTACTCTGCTTCTTTATTAGTAATTATGTATTTGTTCTGGAACATTATGATAATCATCGTGCATTGAGAGTTTTTGATCTAACGGACAATCTCATCCTGATTTATGATACTTTGAATATTAGTTATACATATTGAGTATGGCATTTATCATCATATATTTCTCGGCTTCTGTATTAAACAGTGATTTAATTAGAACTATACATTATGATGAGTTGTGTCGTGTAAGAGATTCCCAGATCTGCTTTGCATTCCCTTACTGTTTGAATATACTTTTATTTTTATACCCACTGAGCATGGAATGTGTCGATATCCAACAACTAGTAGGGGTATACTTTACACAACTATTTGATAAAAATATATCCAAACTTTGTCACAATTATGTTATTTTACAATTAACCTTTATACAGACGCAGAAATTCCTTTAGAACCGCTGATATATCATAGGAGATGTTACAGACCGTCCTTTATATTGGGAGGTCATTCTATTCAGGATTTGTCAGCCGAAGAATGTTTCAAGCAATGCAAGTGGAAAGGTGTAATTGGACTTAAAGTGAGTTTAAGTCAACTTTAAAGTGGACGAAACACTGAACTTTTCTATTCACATCCTTTGCTGTTTTCCTTGGCTAAATATTTCACATTGAACTTACTTTCCTCCCAAAGCTTATTACATGTATTAAGTAAACATATCACAAATATCAGATACCGCTTTTTTTTAAATTGGACACCTCATTTTATCAATTCAATTCCTATTTTTGTGTTCAATTATTTTCAAAAGAGGTACATGTAATGATGTGTACATATAAAATAACGCCTATGCCTTTCTTTATGTTGTGCTTATTCTATTTTAGTGTCAGTGACGCCTAGGTCTTATTTTTTAGATTTATTTTCTTTGTTGTAATTGCTGATAGCATCTTCAAGAACCGCTAGGTGGAGTAGTTTAAGTAAGGAGTTATTTCGTGAAAGGTTTTTTTGAATCAAAAGCATATGTACTTAACTCTAACTTCCGACCAGTGTCGCACAATATTTTCGAAATTTCTAGCATTGTCTCTTAACTAAACTTCTCAGTGAATTGCATGTACAGAATGAAAAATGAAAAATAAAATACAGACGAGAAGAAAGGGAAGGTCTCTTCTATACGCAGCCTTCTATACGCAGTTTATTTTCGATTACAAATGAAAACTATTTTTTTGAGCTTTCCTATAGTCAAATTTCGAAAGAAAACATAGACATTATGTTTTAAAAGTAAATGTTTCAAGAACGAAATAGGCGATTCATTTGGTTATTGTTAATATATACAGCCAGCCATGTGAAACTGCATCTGACTATGGAAAAAATACATATAAATGCGATTTTTAAACTAACGTTAATATAGTGAACTACATAACAATAATTCCCCTGCATTACATATATCAACATAATACAAAACTTTATCTTGTAATAGAAAAGGTAAATATTTAAATTTTGATCTGGTTGCAAACCCGGATTATAGAATGGTAATTGTCGGCCAGCCAAGCAGGGAAAAGAGGGTATCCTTTTTCTTTGTATTCAACTCCTCGTATAGTTTTGAAATAGAATGTTTGAAAATACATTAAAGATATACATAATTAAGTTTGGTTATTATGTTGAGCGCATCTTTGCCAACGATTAAATCTGCTTCATATCTGAACTTTCACATAGAATTTGACAATATGGGTCGACAGAGAAGTAAAGTTCTCGACAAAAGAGATGATTTCAGCTTTTCAATTGTGCAAAATTCAATTTCTATGTAGCAACATTCCAGCAACTTCTGTATATAAATTTTACATTTCCAAGTTGATACGAGCGCTTGTGTTTTCTATCATGGTTCTGCTGCTTGCTAAGAAGCTATAAACAAAAGAGTTCCTAATGTTAAACTGAAGTTATCCCTTTGAAAGTTTTACGTACGCCTGCATGATTTGCACCGGGTTGACCGTTATGGGATATTTGTGTTACAGATGACCACGGAAATATCCCAACCGATGATTATTTGGTAAAACTTAATAACTGACGGATGCAACTAGTGGAATAGGATCTGCTTACCCACCTAGGACACATGGGATCTTTCAGGTATTAAGTGGGTAGCCTAGTCTTTAGTTTTAGATATTCAGTTGCAGTTTTACTTAAGTGTTCAGCATGTTGATATAACACATATTAGTTTATCCATGAGTTCATCAGATCAGCTCGTTATCTTGATTTTTTAATCTGCTTCCTCTCATAAACAGCTAAACAAAAATCAAATTAAGTGTCACTTCTTTTTTATGAAGTGTAATTGTCCTTTGTCAACTTCTTAAGTTGAGAGATTTAACTGAATTTTCGATGTCCCCTGCACAGTACAATATCAAAATTCATACTTATTTTCGTATATTATGATATTATGATATCCGGTATGGCTAAAATATTTTGCAATTCAATATTTCATTTGTAACAAAAATATGACTGTTTATATATCAAATAAGTTAAGTGTTATTCGTATCCTATTGATCGATATAGGTTATTTTGATGATGTATTTTAGTTTTTTTATAGTCTATAAACATTTGAATTTGATCTCGACAGAGTTTTTACTGTTTATGTGAAGAAAACTTACGAAATGTTAGGCGTACAGCGGATGACCATTGTGATGTAGCTTGTGATGGGAATCCATCCGAATTATGTGGAGGACCGAAAGGGGTATCCATGTACAATCTCAGTAAGTATGATAGCCCAATAATGGAAATATCAAACAGATGTAATACAATGTTTTTCGAAGCTAGATTATTTAGATCTGAATTCCATTTATTACCTTACCTTCTCTCGTTGATCGGCTCATTTGCGTTTGATAGAGCATGCAATTTTATATAAATTTCTGCACGTACAAAGTAATGCTCAAGTTAACTCCATCAAGTCGATTGTATATAAATATTCAAAGGTTCAATGCTAGTAATGCTCTAAAATTTTAACAGCACAGACTAGTACAATATATTAATACAATCTTCCTAGCGTATTTAAGCATTGATAGTTCATTTGGATTTGAGCAAACATATGTTTTAAACGGAACGTAAAGAGATTCCATTTGAACTGCGCATCGTGTAGAGATTCTTGTCGCTTTGAGAACCTCTGATTTTATATTTAATCCAGAGTTCAGCTTTAAATAAAAGTTTCGTTCTATAACCCAAGTATGAAGATAGCAGACATATAATTTGGTGAGAACTTATCATATTATCCTTATTTGCATTGCTACAATATGTTTCCTTTCGATTTTACAGACAACAAGGCTGTGTTATGGGGAGCGAACGAGCCAAATGATAACTACGAATGTGTTTACATTCGGAAGCAGCACGACCAGAATACTTTACTATGGTTTACTTCATCCTGTAATATGAGACTGAGATATATCTGTTATTTTGGTAAGTACATTTGTTTTGGTGTATCCGTGACGACAAACATTTCTTTATTGATAGATCAAATATATCATGATAAAAGATTATGATAAATGCAGTTATTTCAGGACGCACCAAACTACATGTATAAAGAACAGTTACCAATAATGATTATAAATTTACCATTGTTTTAGATGTAAGAAGAAATGAAATCATACTTGCAATCAACTACGTTACACAACAGTAAGATAATGTATTAGCCATATAGTTAATTCAATAATGTTCAATGTTTTAATAGAAGATCACGAAGCGTGTGGTGTGAAGAAGTACTGTCTAAGATCGTCCATTCAACCTGACACGTGGCAAGCGTCAATGGAAGGTTGTCGTCTGCGTAATGGTACAACTGCCATAGTTGACGTCACTATGATGTATGACAATGAGGATATAAGTCTGCTTCCACCAGGAGAATATTGGGTTGGATTGAAGCGTTCTCGTCGATGGGAATGGACCAATGGTAATATCAAATTAAATTGAGACTATACGATATTCAAAGAATCTTTCGCTGTTATGTAAATTAAGAATTGTGCATACTGAAATTGTCAACTGTGCAAATATTGAAATAAAATATAATTATGTTCCCTTCAACTGAACAAAGTTGGAATATAATCTTCACATACTTTTAAATAGACAAATTTCATGACATTTATATTAGAAAGGACAATATATTTATGTTTCGAAGGAGTATTCATAGTTACAGAAAAAAGCATAAAAAATGATTTAAAAAAATCCTTTCGAAAATTTTACGGTTACTATGATGATTTTGTCGATCCGTACTTAGTTTCTGTGTCACAGATGGTCATGTATATGTTTCCATATAAAAATACAGAGATGTGGTATAACTATCAATGAGATAGCTCTCCACCATAGTCCAATTGACATTAATGGTAACAGCTTCCAGTTCCTTTGACCATTGTCTTATATATCTATCTGTTTCTAAATTGACATTTATTTATGTATCTTCAGTCTTCCTTTAAAATTCCACCATAACTATTACACATCTTAATGCAATATCCAAAAGACTAATCAGTCAATACATTTCAAGTGTACAAAATGCGTGCATGTTTACTTATAGTATGTGCAATACTACTCAGTTACGAATCAAGTATTCACAAGTTAACCAAAATTCAAATACCATACAGAATGATGTTAAAACGGTTATTGAGGAATCAGAATGAATCGAATACACTTTTCTTATAGGATTACCGATATCTGCCAGTCTGTTCCGCCATCGACAAACCTTTGCTGTCAATGATAAGTGTGCAGCTTTGTCTAATGTAGATGGTTCACTTGGTCTTGTGCCTTCTTCTTGTTTGGAGAAAAGACCTTTTATTTGTCAGTACGGTAAGCATATCATCATGTATTTGTAGAAATATATTCTGTATTAAAACAAATGATATAATTTACAGGGGAACGCCACGTGTATATGGTACCTTTAACACATTTTCATCGCTAATACAAAAAAAAAACATTTGAAAGCCTAAACAGAACAGCACACATCGTGCCAACTTTGCATAACGTAGCTGCGATCCTAGTTTTAGCACAATATTACGCTTTTATGTACAAAATTCACAGACACAATATATCGTTTGAATCATGCTAATACTGAATCAATGGCTATTGATCATGGGTGGATGATATCCTTGGAAACTAATTTCTATATCACCAAAGGTACTGGTCCAGTGGTTGATAAAAGTATTATATGAGTACATCATTTGTCTCTGGAATAAAACTTCATCAAGTACAAGCGGACCAAAACTTTGTTGTGAATTGGAAATGTACCGGCAAAATATATCATTTGAATTATGCCATAGAAACATTCACCAAAGATCGGAATTGTGTTTTCGTTTATTGTTTGTACGAACTCTTGGTTAAAAACTCTTGATAATAAATATTGCTAAATCAGTAGTCAATTACAACAGTTTCCGTTTAACTAGTAAATCAAAGGTAATCCAGTCATCACTTCACACAATGACAGAACCTCAATAAAACAAAATGAAATCATTACAAAACACAAAAAATAAAGGACATGCAAAATTGTATGAAAGAACTTACGATGCATTCTTAAATTTGCACTAAACTTGCATTAAGAGATATGAATAAGAGCACAATCCGTTCAGTCAACTAAAGCATATACTTCACAATTGAAATAAGATTTGAGATGCATAATTTAAGTAGATTCTCCAATAGCTTCATAAAAGAACTATACATGTATAAAAAGAATTATTGATCAGAGATGGGGATTTGGAAGAAAAACGAATAAAAAATGGATACCGCCATCGTTACACGTGCTTCTACACTAAGCAGAGGGTGGTAGGTTTTAAATATTTTGATATCAAACGAGCTGTCAATTAGTGTTTTCTATTTCTTCAATTAGAATAAACTTAAATCAATTTCTTTATTAACCGAGCGAATCTTCCATTTTTTGAAATAAATAACAAGAATAAAACTTCAATAGGACATATCATTAAATTTCAGACATAAGGGATAGCGAAGCACACAAAATCAAACATTCTGACACAATGCAAAGTTACGGAGCTACAACAAGAAAATTTCTGATGTCACAAAATATGACCAGCACACGGACACCACATATGGACGCAGAAATACTGATTAGAAAAAGCCGAAACGCCTCAAACTCGAGTGATCCAAATAATTTAGAAAGCTCGGAGGATTATCAAACATTCTTGTATAAGTCAGGTATGTGATCTATGACTTTTTGTGTATGATGAGATATTTGATACAAAATTACTTAAACGGATAGTAGCTACGATTTTCATTAAAATTATTTTTCTAATCTATAGAAGAAGATGCTTTATTTCCATCAAATGGGCTCACAAGGAGCATAATATAATATCATTATAATATTATTTTACAAATATAATAAACAATACAGTATACATAGTTACAAACACAAATAAGAAACAACAGTTTTCACATATTCGTATATATATAGTATATATAAAACCTTCGTCTCAGGCACACCTCTAGAAAGTAAAAAAAAAAAAAAAAGAATTCTGTGAGTAGGCTAAATATTTCTAGCTTAACTGCAGGAGGCACCAAGGGACGGTGCTATATGGCATGGTGGGTGCATATTAAAATGTGTATCGGGACATTAACATGATTAATGATATGGTAAGATATTGTAAGAAGTTGCACATAACTGGTATGTCATCCTCGTGCCTGGTGCAGAGGAGTCAGTACTATTTAAAGTGACACAACTGCAAGAGGCACCAAGGGACAATGCTAATTGACATGCCAAAGTGCACATATTACGAAAAGATAAAAAATTACCAGTTTAATCAAGAAATATCACAAACAGAAAGGTAATAGAACTTGTACGATGTGTCCTGTACCCCACCATGCCAACCTCGTGCCTAGTGCAGAAAGCCTGATTTAAATATTTATCTTTCAAGTTATATTTTGTCTTCATCAACTAACTCACAGACAGATATCAAGATATCAAGATTCTCTACATTAAAAGCCATATCAGTTTTGGCTAGGAATCAAATGCGTAAAGTTTGGGCATAGTGAGTTAATAGTGGAATTTAAAAATTTCTCTTATCTTGAGATGATGTACACGAAAATGAAAATGTTTTCATCATCAACTTCATTTGAGGTGCACCTGAGACATATTCTGTCTTGTCGGAGAGTACCCTGATAGCGACCTTGTTCAATTCTTAGTCTGTGAGAAGAAATACGCAATCGAGTGAAATTTCTCCTCTGCTCAGGTGATTGTAATAAAGTAAGATATCTTTCAAGACCAAAATGAGTCTTAAAAGTGCTATAGCTACAAAGCTTCCCATCAGCACAATTGTGCATTTGTTTTCTCCACTGTATTTCATAGTGCTGATAAAAACTTTTAAATAAAATTTTGAATCTAAAGTTGCTTGCAAAGGCTAAACTGTCAACCCCATTAATTTTTTTGCAAATAGTTTAAAGATCCATACCAAGAGGGAATTTTGATTCAAATAATAGCTTTGACTCTAAATATGCATCTTTTAGTAATGGAAAGGATGAACCCAAATTTTCAAGCCGGTGCCAGTATCTGATCATAGATTTGGTGATATCAAATGTAAAGGAAATCTCCCAAGTTCTGAAAGAGTGGCAAAGTTTGTTGCTCTTTTCCCACACCTAGTAATAGTTTACAAAATTTCATATGTAATCTTTCAGAAAGAAGTTTAGGATAGGCTTGATCAACTGTAGAAGTCTGAGAATTTAATTTTTTTGAAGGATTAAAAAGCCCCAAATTTCGAACTATACAAAGAATGAGTTTAATTGTATGATCAAATACGTGGAGGCTGTTTTAATATTTGGATTCAGTGACAAGAAGTCCTTTCGTAGCTTGTAGTATGCTTTCAGTGCCTTATTGTACAATTCCTTCTGAGCAAAGGAAAAAGATCCTGATGCACTAAATGTTATACCTAAATATTTACAATGTTGAACACAATCTATCAACATGTCATTAAAATAAAAATTATGTTTTATATGCCTGCCTGCCTTGTTAAATACCATCACCTTAGTTTTTTTAGATTAATTTTCATACACCAATCTTTACAATAATTATTTAATTGATCAAGTTTACACTGAAGCCCTTTTCCGAGGAAGAAAAAATGACAATATCGTCAGCATATAATAAACAATGAACTGGCTTTGAGTTAACCAAGACTGGATCAGGTGACTTTTCAAGATAATCAGGGAGGTCATTTATGAAAATTTTAAACAAATTTGGACTCAAATTATCTCCCTGTTTCACTCCCACCTTAGTTGGAAAAAGGTCTGTAACTCTATTCTTTAATCGAATACACGATTTACTCTGAGTATACATACTCTTAATTATATTATAAAAATTTGTACCCAGCCCGATGTTTAATAACTTGAGTTTTATACCTGGGTGAATGACGGTGTCAAAGGCCTTCTGGAAATCAACAAAACAGGCAAACACTCTACCTTCTTTAGTATGACAGTACTTATCAATAATGGTCTTAAGTATGAACATATGGTCAGATGGTCGTGCTTTTTTTGTGAAACCAATTTGGCTATCTTTAATGATTTGATATTTATCTAAAATTTGCAAAGACGGGTGTCAAGAATTTTATTAAAAGCTTCCCAAAGCATCAGTAATAGTTATTCCTCTATAATTATTAGGATCAGATGCATCATTCCCTTTATGAATTGGGAATATGTAACCAGTAGTCCAGGGTTCTGGGTATTTTCCATAAGAGAGGCAATTATTAAAATTTTTTAGTAAACACGGTAACAAAGAGGTTTGACCATATTTTAGCATACTGTTAGAGATGTTATCCAACCCTGCTGCTTTATTAACCTTTAAAGATGACAAAGCAGTAGATATTTCGGTTTCAGAGATCCTACTATCAAGTTCATTAAAGCACTTTCTTTTTTCAAGAATGTTTAGCTTTTCCTCTAAAATTGCAGTCGCTCTTTAAACTCAACTTTTGGTTCGGTCAAATTTTTAAAATGATTCAACCAATCAAATGGTGCAACCAATGCACTCTTATCATCATTTTCCTTGCCCTGCAGTTCATCAATCAATTGCCAGTACTGCTTAGGGTTTTCCTCATGCAGTGTTTCTATTTGCTTCAACAATGACTGCTTGTACTCCCTGTATTTGTGTTTCCGTGCCTTAGTATATACGCGCTGTAGTTTATAATAGTGACCTTTAACAGCAGGATCTCTGGGAAATCGAGAATAAATTTTCCCATAACTAAATAGGTTTTTTCGCAAATATGCAAGATTACAGTCAAACCACTTTTGGTGTTTAACCCCCTTACCCGTTTGGGCTTTACGCCTTTTAAGAGATATATTAGCAGCAGTTATAATAATGTCTGTCAATTCTAGAGATGCGTTATCAATTGCATTTTGGGAATCTATGGGCTCTAGTTTAAGGAATTTGTCAAGTCGCTGCTGAATTTCTGCAGTAAAAAGGGCATCTTGAAAAAGAGCTGGTGAGTCATCTGACCATATGAAACCTGGTAATATTTCATGAGTTTTAACACTATCACAATCAGTTTTAAACAATATTTAGCAGACAATGACCATTCCAACAAACAATGGCAGTCTGATAGTGTTGGTATAAAATTACATATTCTCATGTACAGAATTTGATTCAGGATACTCTCCGACACTAAAACATAATCAACTGTACTAGCCCCATTAGGTGTATAACATGTTAGCCCACCAAAGGTGTCACCAAGAACTCGACCATTTAGAATCCTTATTTGGTTACTAATACACAAGTCAAGCAGGTCCCTGCCCCTTGAGTCAAGTTTATCATCTTTGCTCCTTCTTTCAAGAATTTGTTTATCGCTGAAATAGGACTGATATAATGGAGAAAGATTATTACTGTCATCTATAATAAAATCTGTATCAGAAGCCACTCTGGCATTAAAGTCCCCACACAATAATATATTACCCTGTTTTTGGTAAGAAGCAATATCCTTTTCTAAACATGTAAGAATATCATGGTCAAGTCCTTTAGAGTATGATGACCCTTCTGGTGGGTTATACACAACACATATAAAAGATCTTTGTCAAATCCAAAGAATTTTTTCTAATTTCACCCACTGAAAATCTGGGATAGATGATTTTAGAATTTTCACATGTTGCTTTAGTGAGGGCTTGCGTAGTATTGCAAGTCCTCCAAAATGCCTGTTGTTATATTTAGTTACAGGTCTACAAATTAGATGACAATGGAACGACCCTATATTAGTTACATTAGAATCATACCCCAAGTGGGTTTCAGCGAGGAACACTAGATCTAGATTTTCTATATGTTTCAAAAAGGGGTCTTGAATCTTGTTGTTTTGTCTTTTTTAGACCACCCACGTTCCAGAAGCCCATTTTAATGGAAGATAAATGATCACAAGTCATTTTATAAAATAAAAGAGTGTCTCTAATTCTATCTTATAAATTTTTGAATAGTATATGATTGAAAACTTGTTTTAATGATTTTAGATATTAATAAAAGAAATTAAATATATGAGATACTGGCTATCCTAACTCAATATCTTTATACTACAAAATTTTAGGGTTTTAGCTACATGTGATTGTGATATGAGAGTAATAATACTGTAAATATTTTCACAACTGACAGAACAATGTTTCATCATAAACACACAGATATTTATGCATATAATATATAATATTATATATGAGTTGTAGCTAGCATACTACATACACACACATATGTATCCATAGCTAATTGTTATAAAGTTGCAGCAAGGTAAGATGTAAGATAACGACAAAACAAAACAAGTACAAAATTAAAACACAAAAACAAAAAAAAAACAAAACAAAACAAAACATTACCCTGATATATAATTCAATATTTAGAATTTGTGTGCATGTGAGCTTGCCGTAATGCATGTACATGTAAGTGCCCCCTAAAATAAACAAGAGACAAGAGGAAACAATCTCTGATAGTCCCCCTGTGAATATTTTTTATATTAAAATAATGATAGAAAAAAAAGCAAACAAACTAACTGACTGATATTTGAAACACAGCTTATTCCCAGTTTAACGTCTTCTTGTGCCCCTACCATAACCTCTTGGCCCCTTGTTGTTGTCAATGTCAAATTTATCATTATTTCCCATGTGATCATAATAGAATAAATCAAGGGTTTTAATCCATGGATGAATGCGTTCTACATTTGTGAAGAAGGTGATCATTCTGGCTTCTTTTTCATATAGGTTAATATCTATATCTTCAAATAAGCACTTCTTTGCTTTACCCGTTCGTTTGTGAAGGATCTTTGGAAACATTTTCACTGGGTAATCTTTATAAACTTTGTCCATACTAAAGTCTATAATATCTAGTAGTTCAGGGCCTCCGTTGACAATGTTTTGATCAAGACCCGCCATTTTGTCTGTTTTATCACACGTGTGTTGCATTTGGCGTAAATGAAACTGTTGCGTAAATGATGTGTGGATTGTAATGGAATAAACTTACAACTCCACAGATGGAATTTATTCACTTTTGTCCTGCTATTTGTTGTTTGTACGGCTATAAAGAGTTAGGATTTGCCTACTTTATCAGGACGATTTCCTTGCTCCCGCCATCATATAAGGGAGGTAATCTATATGCCGGATTTTGTACAAAATGTTTATTTAGAATGAATAAAACCATCACTGATTACTTTCCAATTAGCATTTAGAAGCTTTTAACGTTTTACACCTGAATTTAATTTTGTCGATAGACAAAATTCGATGTTAAGCCAACCCTTATTCATATGACCTATGTTGACCTTAACTCCGCAGTTCCCAATGCGCAATCGCAAGTTTGTCCCCGAAGGGAAAATGTCGAACAGAGGAATGTTATCGCGGAAATGGAACGTGTGTTTACAGTTTCTGCGAGAAAAAGAAACAGTAAAGAGGTGCAGACAAGTTATTGTAAATTGAAAATAAATAACGGCGATGAGATCGGTCATAGGAATCATTTTCAAACACCTGTCACGCAGATAAAGTCATCATATAAGTAGTCGACATTACGACGGTTTGCGAAATGTAAAAAAAAACATTTCTGAACTTTTCGAATCCAGATCACATAAAAATAAATCGCGACGTGTTCAAATCATTATTGTCCAAAATATCTTTATAAGTTTAAGAGCAGTGATCTCACAACTTAGAAGACATTAAAAAAATCAACTTCTTACAATTTAATATTATTCTTCCGGTGTACCCTGCATGAAGGCCCCAATTCAATTCACAAACACGTGTATACGTTATCGGCATTGTTTTGTCGTACAAATATAAAACAAGTGTATAATATCGCCATTGTTGGAGAACCTTTGGTTCGAATAATATGCAGGCATTTGGTATATTTTGTTGTTTACATAATTTGATAAATGGTTTCAAATATGTACGTTTAATCAAAGAATTTGTAAAATACATAAGAAAACAAAAGCACATGTTCATATTTATTTATATCTTGGTAGAGATGTGTCGGCAAAGTTCGGGAAGTAAACCCGATGCATAATTAATGAGATGAAAAGTCACGCTTCATGATATTAATTATCAATTATTAACACTCTGTACTTTATATAAACATTCCAGCAATCTTTTGTTAATTTAAAGTACATATCTTTGATTTTAGCAGCTTTAAAACTTGGTCATAATTTTGTCAAAATCGTAGCTACTATCCCTTTAATATTAGACATTAGCTAGGTCACTGAACTTCTACGGTGGCGACAATGAATAATTTGTTGATGTTTGCTATGTCTTGTATTCCAAACTCACTAGACGGATAAACACATGAGATGCTTTACCATCTCGAGGGACCTTCTTTCACTTAGTTTAGAGTACATGTAATTCCGTTTTGTTTTCACTCCATTTTTATACGTGCAATTCCGTTTTATTTTCGCTCCCTTTTAAGTACACAGAATTCCATTTATCTTCACTCTGTTTTGAGTAAATGCGATTCATTTTATTTTAACTCCCTTGGAGTAGATATAATTCCATTTCTTTCACCCCTTCTTTAGTAAATTTTGACTCCATCCATGTCTATTTATATTTCTTAACTTATGAAATATTTACTGTTATAATACTTTACTGGGATGTTTCATATGAATAGAAATAGTGTTTAAGTATCAACCGGTCTCAAAATCACCAACAATTTCAAGTTCGAGAAAAAAGAGATCTAGAAGTTAACATAAATCCCACTTTACATCGTCCTGAATCTAGGCTTTATGAAAAAGAATTTCAATAGGCGACCGTAGATTGGACAATTATAAACAATCTGGAGAATAGACAAAATTAAGTTTTGTTTTATATTTACAGTAATGTATCTTGCAATAGGAGTAGCAGCAGGCATGGGATTTGTGTTTTCACTTTGTATAATAATATACGTTGGCAAAAGGTACGTTTTATTGTGTAATATTAAGGCATGAATAAAGGCAACAATAGTACACCGCTGTTCGAAACTCATAAATCGATAGAGATAAAAACAAATCCGGGTTACAAACTAAAACTGAGGGAAACGCATCAAATATAAGAGGAGAACAACGACACAACAAAACACAACATCAAAATATAACACACACAGAAACGAACTATAATATATGGCCATTTTCCTGACTTGGTACAGGACATTTTAAGAAAAAATGGTGGGTTGAACCTGGTTTTGTGGCATACCAAACCTCCCGCTTATATGGCAATGTTAAATATAACATTAAAATGACAACATTACATGACAGGACTACAATACAAATAAATGGGAGAACATATAGGACAAAGAAACACACGAATAATAGCTAACAAAAGGTACTAGGTTTAAAATTTAATACGCCAGACGTGCGTCTCGTCCACACAAGACTTACCAGTGACGCTCAGATGAAAAAAGTTTGAAAGCCAAAACAAGTACAAAGCTGAAGAGCACCGAGGACCAAAACTTCCAAAAAGTTGCGCCTTACACGGCCAGGGTTTTCTGCCTGGGACAAGAACATCCTTATTATTTAGAATAATTTATACTTTTGCAAACAGTAAATTTTATAAAATGACTATATAATAGATATACATGATAAAACCGAAGTGGGGACTAACTACAGAATAAAACGGATACATTACATAAAACAACTTAATCCAACACATAAAGATACACAGCCAAAGCCTCAACGCACATAGTGACGTCACATTTGAAATTCTAAAAACACACAAAGTGACGTCACATTTGAATTTGTAAAAATATTTCCCAAAAAAGATAGAATTAGGATTGATTCAAGATTAGATTTGTAATACTGACATTACATTTATTAATAAGAATGAAAATTACAATACTGATTAATATCAAATTGTGGTAGTAATTAGATAATTAATTGTATTATCTAGCTATGTCGGTGTTTCTTCTGAATCAAACTGTAAACCAAATATATCGTATAAATTTCGTTGAACCAAACTAAAATCTAATAAATGAAGGGGGTGATTAATTACCTTTACCATAACACACGGATATAACAGAAAAGACGTTAAGACATTTGACAAAATCCGACGAGAATAACAAACATAACATCAAAATTAAATACATGACCAAGAATACACAACAGTAAACTTTGTTAATAAGTCAAAATCCACTCAAATTGCAATTTTGAGTCATCTCTAAGCATTAATTTCTGTTGTCACAGAAATACTCCACAAACATTACAGTTTACATACACATCATTGATAGGGTTAGTCGAGAAAAGATTTGAATCTGGGGAAATTTTCCCTTCTTTTTTAATAGCCAATGTTTTGCTCAGCAGAAGTACATACGTATATAATCAAACAATTAGCCTTATTTGTATCTACGAACATAGTAAAGGACCTTGTATGGTAAGATCCGTTTTTGTGTTATTATATCACAATTCTAAGGATCTATTTTTGGTGCAATTTTTCTGACGTCAATGTTGTTGACCAATAAGTTTGCATCATGATAATGAAAAAAATGCAGTAGAATATTTTTTTTTTTCACAAAGTCGTCAAATGAGCAGATGTTCATATTTCTGACCCAAAAAAATGTCATGCCAAGATTTTTGTCTACAACGCGAAAAGTAAATATGAGGTTGTATAATTAGAATTTCTATGAAAACATGTGATGACATTCAGAATAATAAACTATGAAATGTCAGAATATTGACCAGCAATATGATAACAATTTACGTAATTACATATACATGCATCATATTGGTACACTTAAACAATAATTTGACAACCTGTTTTTATTGATAAATGTGTTTTTTACGGCATTTGTCAATCCAATATATATGACACTGAACACGGGGATCTCAACCTACAAATTTGGGTAGAACAACTGTTATACTTAGGATGAAAAAGTCTGGATATTGCGAGGTCAAAAACATGCCTCACAGTCTGGAGCAACTGAGATCACCCCTGGTTTTTGGTTGGGTTCGTGTTGCTCATTCTCTAGTTTACTATGTTTTGTTTAATGTTGTTTGTCTCTTGATGGTTTTTCTTTTTTAGCTATTGCATTGTCAGTTCGTTTTCTGCTTATGAGTTTATATATCCCTTTGGTATATTTCGCCTCTTTTAATGATATTTGGTGTGCAGTTGTATAAGTAATGGCACATCACATTTTGGTCCAATTTTCTCGGTCGTGGTCTATTGACTTTGAATGTTTTGCATAGTTTACATGTTAAAGTATTGTCATTTTAATTTCAATATTTGTTTTATACTATCAACATTACATAAAGGCGATACATAGCTCTTTGTCGACAGTTTGTTGTAGCTTAATTTTAATAACGTCATATCATGATGATTTCAAATGAAGTCATGTTTCTAGTCTTTTGCCTCTGATCAGTGTTGATTTAGTTATTGGATAAAATTGTGCATTGCAATTTTTAGATAAAATAAAAATAAATAAACTGTATTGTGTTATTACGTTCGAAGTCTGAAAAATATGAAGATAATCATTTCGTCTCTGGTCGAGAGTTGTCTCATTGGCAATCATACCTCATCTTCTTATTCTTTTATATAGGCAACATCTTTGCCAAAAGAAGACAGAAAATGAAAAATTAACAGTCAACGAAATACTTCTAAAAACTTATGATTGACCAGCACTATAAAACCGAGGATGAACTCTGGTACCCCGGAATGATAAGCAGTCCCTTGTCTACTGCGTTGTAGAACTTCCATACTACCTAAATTTGATTTTTATGTTAAAGGTCAGATATGACCAGCTAATCAAATTACACGCAAGTCATGTATAAATATAGTGACAGATATGATGTCTCATGGTTCAGTCATGATACCTATACAGTAATGTGACTAACGATCATTAATTAAATCACAGAATAATTTTAGACTTCATAATAGGATATATTTTCGTATAAAATTTAAAAATAAAGGTTTTTTTTTCTTCTGCAGATGCAGATCGAGAACTACCGAATTCAAGACGGTGCGATATCCGAAGGGGATGGAAAGTCCTATTTTGCGATATGCAAATGACACAAATAGTAATCATGCAACACCATCAGAACCAGAAATACTTTATGAAATCCCATGTGATGCTCAAGAATCGCCATTTCGAACAACCCAAAGAATTTTACAACAGAACTATGTTATAAGTAGGGATGGTTTTCCTTCCAATTCCTGGAGACGAAAGAACAATGGAAACCAACAGCGTTATCGACAACCAGAAGTCAGGAATATTCATCCGTATTCCGAAAGGTCATATGGGGATACAAGTTATATTATTCATAATGTTCGTGCACAATGCCATCCGTCTGCTAACCCACAAGGTCAACCAATAGACATAACTTATACTGGAAGTCTAGATACAAGGCTACGAAAGCCATCACAAAATCATCAAAATAGTGATGTCAGACTTTCGGACACATATAGTTTGCCTGAGCAAGGCCGAAAACTCAGTGAACCCATTTTGCATGTTGATACAAGTGACTTGTATGCATGCGTGCAGAAAGCAATGCAAGACTCTGAAGATGACTACTATGACAACAGTGATCCAAACATTCGTGTAACTGTATGTTAATACGCGTTATGCATTGAACGTGTAACATATTGCAAAAAATATAAAAAATCTGTAAACCAAAACAGTCTCAGTCACCTTAATATATACAAATGTTTTAATGTTTGAATTCCATTTACATTATGTCAAATACTAAGCGATGCTGTATTTACTAACTATTTTCTATCAAAACATAGCACAACAGCAGTATATGTTTGATCATTGAATGCACACCACAATATTATCATAGTATGTTCTACGTACAATTGTTTTTCATTTGTATTTGTATTTTCCGCACAGATTTCAAAATGTTTTTGTAGTCGGATAAACAAAAAAAGTATATATATGTATATAAGTGGACACATATAAGCATTGTATTTTTTCAACTATTTTACAAAAGTATCAATGAATTTACCCATAGTTTTAATTACATTAACGGTACCAACTAATGAGGATGTTCTCCAGTGTGTCACTTTAGTAACGTTGATTTCAAGTTTTCATTAATCAGTATGTCTCATTCTCCTTTTATATCATTCACAGTAAATGAATTCATTGGAAGTCGTTATTTTTTAAAAAAAAAAAAAAAGGACGAATCTGATAAATCATTAAGAAAATTACAAGGGGATAATCGAAAATCATATTTCCAATAAAATAGACAACACCATGGCAAAAAATAAATACAAAAACAAAAACGATGATGAGATTCCTCAATGGGCCATCACCGAACGAAACTTATCATCAAATGTTTACCTACCACGAGCAACACGAAGGTGGCCACATGTGGAGCTGGATCTGCCTATCCTTCCGGAGTACCTGATATCACACCTGGATTTTTGATTGGGTTCGTGTTACTCAGATTTTAGTTTTCTATGTAGTGTTTTGTAGATTGTTGTTTGTATTTATGTCGTTTTTCGATTCTTGCCTTGGTTTTGTCGGGTTCTCTTCGATTAATAGGGTTTTAATTGCCCCTTTGGTATCTTCTGCCTGTTTTTTCAACTTTACAATTTGGAACCCTTGGCATTACCATTGTCTATAATCATTTTATTTATATATATATATAAAAAAAAAAAAAAAAAAAAAAACACAATTGTTTTAATTTGTGAACTTTAGATCTCAGTGTTCCCTTACGCGGTTTATTGAGAAGTTCACACTAAATAAACTCATCATAGATAACCAGGATTACAATTTAGTACGCCAGACGCGCGTTTCGTCTTTAAAAGACTCATCAGTGACGCTCGAAAATAGTTTATAAACAGACCAAATAAAGTATAGAGTTGAAGAGTATTGAAAACTAGTGAAAATAATTATGAAGTATGGAAAGGCTATTTTTTCTGTAGGAAGGCGTCATAGAAAAATATTAAATAGCCTTTCAAAATGTCATAATTATTTGGACTAATTGAGGACCCACATTTCCGAACGGTTTTGCCAAATACAACCAATGTGATCTATTTCTAGCGTAAAATAGAAGTGATTTAAGGTTCAGGAATTAAAAAAAAATGTGTAATTGACAGAAGCAATGTTGCAAGTCCATAGGAAAAAGTTGACATAATTAAACTCATTATAGATAACAGGATTCAAATTTAGTAGACCAGACGCGCGTTTCGTCTACTTAAAACTCTCGAGTCAAAAAAGTAAAATAAGGCAATATAAAGTAAGAAGTTGAAGAGCATTGTGAACCAAAGACAGTTTTGATAGTACTATTCAGACCCTTTTTGGTTTTGTGCTGTCCAATAATTCATAATTTTGGTTTCCAAAATTTTGGTCTCGAAGACACACAATGAAGTTTATTCAAGAAACAAGTGCTGCTCGCAAAGAAATCATATCCCTTCTACAGTCGAATAATCTTTATCTATAATGAATAGAATTTTGAAATAGTCTGTAAAATACCAGATCGTAAGGGAAATATTCATACGATAGATTGATATTTAAGTTTGGGAATACATGCCATATCTGTTACTTGAAAGCAGGCTATCAGTGACTGTACGTAGCATTATATGTATATCGTATGACATCCCTCATTAATTCTATCATATACAATTAATTGTTCACCTAAGTGTATTTTAAGTTAGCATACCATGAAGGTATTGTTTTACTTATTTTACTTTTCAATTGTTATTTTATAATATTGTTAAAACACAATAAATATAAAACATTCCTAAATACAAATGAATGAGAAAGCATGACAAGTCATACAATACCTTATTTTTAACGAAGCGATATAATTTTTAAGTGAGTATCGTATAATTATTCTGTTAAAATTTTTAATATTCAATTCAATTCACAATTAAATTATTATTTTTACAGTTCGTTTAATGATATTTTATATTTTAATAGGTAATTGCACTGCCTGTATAAGTTGGAATTTTGTACACAGAAAGTTTGTACAGTTATCAGTATATTGCGAACCTCTCAGCATATTTGGACAAGAGAAGCACACTATCTTTGATTTAGTGTATTATTGGGATATTTGCACGACCTTATGCTATAGCCGTGTCACGGAGCTATTCTAAGGCACTGGCTTTAAAAACTAATTTTCATATATACATATTTATTATGTACAAGTTCATATATATACATTTTCATTAAATTACATTGTTCAATAAAGAGACACATTCATTCTCTATAACTAACTATCTTTAACTCTCTCGAAACTCAACATTCACTAACTTTTATTATCGCAAAGGGCCTTGCTACTTTCATGACTTTCTCACATTAAATCGTCATTCATCTCCAGATCACACAAGTATAGGGACAGAATATAAACAAACAGAAACAGTAAAAACACAGCTGCGTCATACATTAAATTTAACGGTCAATCAGACAGTATGCTAAAGTTCAAGAAAACAATAAATCTACAAATACTTAACACGCTTGACCATAGTAAATTAATGTGGGCAATTAAATACCGATCTGAGACAAGAAATGAATGTACAAAGTTTTACTCTATGACAGCCTTATTCATAAAAGTGCCACTTTATTGTAAGGACATTATGAGACGTTTTTGGGACTTATAATCTGGTATAAACACAAAAATAAATAAGTATAATCCAGTTGAATCTAGTATATATATATAAGGTAACTTTACACATAAGGGGACAGGGCTTAATGTTAAGTATATACATTTGTGAGTAAAACATGAAGCTGGTTAATCATTAGAGATTATATTTATACCACACAGTTAAAGAATGAAGCTGCCAAAAAGGATTGATAGTAAATACGAATGGCAAATTGTTCTAAATACAAATTCTTCACAATATTTAATTAAAAGCTAAACAAGAGCATCAACTGACACAAGAAGTCAATAACATGAAAGTATATAACAGCAATAATTTCATAATATTGTTTTAATTGAACAGAGGTTCAATCAGATACCAAAATGTCTTAAGTGAATAGCAGTTTTACAGGATCCAAAAGGTTATAATCACTGTTTGATTTTTTGTTTAAAGCTGAATTGCAAGATGGCAACTGTTCTGATAATGAATGCGAGCGGAAAACACTCAACGAAGGTCAATAGAGATTTAGACGTCGTCGGAAAAAGAAAACAGGCCAGACGAGAAATTATATTGGAAACCAAAGCTAGCATAGTCCTCATTCAAGAATCGGATATCAACATCGATAGCTTTTTACCAAGGACGGGGCGGTATCCAAAATTTGGATGCCTCGGCAGCAAGCAGGCCGCCGTTCTGTTTCGAACTCAGATTTTTGAAACCAGAGGCTGTGCAACTTTAAGAAGGGAAGTCAGTGTTCTTTGTGATGAATTGGAGAAAACTGGCATTTTAAGCACCGAAAATGAAGTAATGCCGAGGTTATGTGTGGCACAACTTCAGATGTTGAGCAACGATTTTAGATTTCTTTTCATATCATGGAATGGACCAGCATATTCAGATATGGAAAAAAGAAAACGGGTTCTTAAAGATATGCTTACTCTTGTGGATATGTTTATGGTAGGAAAACCAATTTATATTTTAATAGGTGGTGACTTCAACTTGAAGTATGATACTATGAAAGAAGTCCTTAGTGAATATCAGCATTTTTACTTATGTGAATGCTCAAAAGAGGATAAATATCCGAACAAAACCGGATTCTTTGTTATTTCACAGCCAATGGTAGCGATGGTAGGCGATGTTCATGTGTTCGAAATTAAACCACTACTCCGATATACCTATCATGTTCAAGCACCCGATTTAAAACATGTTCTGTGTCACGATCCCTTGTTCCTGAATTTACATCTGTAAACTTAATGACAGAAAACGACATTAACATGGATTAATTTGATCATAATGTGCCTTTTTTTCTGTAAATCTAAGGAGGTTGATATGCTTACTTTTGACCAGATCATTTTGTATCATTTTTTTTTGTACAAACTGTTTATGAGAAGTATCAAATATATTCCACCATTTTTGATGAAAAAATTGACACTGAAGTATAATGTACATTTAAAATTAGTAATGAAATATACATTTTATAATCCTAACTTCTCTCCCCAGCTCATTAGTCCCTGATATGCACCCAAACCCGGCTCATTCGCCCCTGATAAGTTAAATTGAAAAGTTACCTACAATCGTTCATAGTAAGTTGAACATTGAAAAAATGAATACTATGAAACAAGAGAGATAACTCATAAAATCACAAATGGAGAGTGGATAAGGGCATCCTATAAATGTATGTATTTGCAAAATTTAGATATGTGTTTAGTACATGTATCATATTGTAAGTACTTTTTATGGTAAATACGTTCCCAGTTTTAAGTGTTTAAATGTATGAAAGAATACTTTTTACATTCATGAAGAAAAAAAAAGTACTATCTTTGAAAAAGATATCCGAAGTATTCAGATGTTCGTATTGTGGTTTAAACCTTTACTTTTATGACCTTTTGATAATATTTAATTGCCCTAAATTTGACGTCTAAAGTCTGACAGTCCTGAAAATACAGATCATGCAATATACATATATACCTTAACTTTACTTTTTCACAGAAAAGTACCTGTGAAATTGAGATAAATTAAATTAGTTCATAGTGAAAATGCATAACACAAAAAAAAAAAAAACTTGAAATAAATAGATTTAGAACCGGGGAGAAATGTCAATGATGACTATATAAGGACAATATACCATTAGAGATGTAATGTTTAAATGAATGTTTACATCAGATTTTTGTCCGTAATTTGCCTATTTTTTATGATAAAGTTTTTATTGAAAATCGAAATTTGCCGCTGGAAAATATTTTCTATTCTAGTAAAAAGCCATTTATCAAAAATATATTTTTAAATTGCACCATTATTTACTTATATAATAGTTTTCATTTCAAATATATAGGCACTAAAAATTAATATATAGGAAGAGCATCCGTATATGTTTGTGTATAATGTTTTTCCAATTTTTGTTTATCAATATGCAGCAAGCATTTATATATTTTAAAAGATCGGTGAAGCAAATGGTTCTGATTCGTTAAATTCAGTAAAACAAGCTTATGCATTTTTCTTGGTAAATAATGAAAGTCAGACAATATGTATTTGCAAGTATATATTCAATATCCAAGTAAAAGATATAATTAGAATGTATATCTCTATTATTTTGTTTAAATAACTTTTAATCAGTATTGTGACCGAACTAAACAAATTATTTGTATATCCAAATAAGAGTTGATTTAATTGTATTCCATTCTCTGTTGTAGTTAATTGCGTACAGTACATTATAGTCTTATTATAATATCCAGTGCTCCCAATAATCTATTATACATCCAAATTAGTTTCATTCATCACTATTTTTCTACCATCCGTGATGCAATTATATTTGAACACAATTTGCTATTGAAACGTATCCATAAAAAGAGATTGTCGTCAATTTTTATAGTAACGAAGATATCAGTGTTTATGCTTACCATACTTTATATATATATATATATATATATATATATATAAACTATTTATTAAAACTAATAATTCAAACATGCTGATTTTATCATTATTGAGGATTACATAGTCATTATTGCATTTAAGTATCCTGAAAAAATGTAGAAAATTTTAATGCACCATCACAATTTGTTCAATTCAGTATATCAAATATGTTTGAATGAGCAGAAATTGGTGTATTGTTAATATCAATGAAACAGCAACACTTACTCGATCTACCAACACTGTGTCAAGAACTCTCTCTACAACTAAAATATTAATGAGATATCAAAGATAGAGAACAATTTCTTGTGCTAATTTAATATAATATACTTTCAATGGAATATTGTTGGTGCTTCTCGCTTTGAATATCCACGAAAATTACGTGAACACCAAGTATAAGTCCATCAACATAGAAACCATGTTGAATGATGATTTAGCAGTTCTATTGAATGAAGTGTGTAATTGCTGAAAAATGCGGATAAAGTCTAAAACGCGAAATCAACAAAAAGAGTTTCGTAATTCCTTTATAAAAAATCGGAAAGTATTTTCCAAAGATCAGATCATCAGTATTGGTATTTGTTTCTAGAGGATTTATATAATTTACTTGTAAAATCCAAAGGATTTTTTTCGAGTGGCTTGTGAATCTGATGTTGTTTACTTTTTTATATGTCCATGTAACAAATAGGTGTAATACTTGTATATATGTTTTAGGCATTTTCTAAACTTCATTGTAAAATGAAAGAACTAATATAAAATAAGTGATTTATAAAATGCATAACATTGACAGGCATTATAGAAATTGACTAAAAATACTTAGTCATTTTGTAAAATGACTAAAATTTTAAAACAAAATTCAACAAATTGTCTTTGCTATTTCATGTAATTAGGAGTAAAAGAATACCACTGACATACATTTGACCAAGAACACAAATGTCTTGCAAAGAAAATAGCAAATGGTTCGGTAATATAAAGTTTATTCTTCAAATATAAGCTTGGAAAGTTTGTATGTCTATGATTAGTTCTTTTTAGTATGAATTGTACTCACTTTGTTTTATAAATTATTCTTACAATAGGATAGAATTTACAAATGAATTTATTATTTAGGACGAGAACAAATTGATAATAAGTTAAATAGGCAAGTATTGTGCAATGGAGTGGCCCGGATAAAGGACAGGAATTTTGTTTGCCGCTTGAAATGAAGGTATGTTGAATAGGGACAGAAAAAGATACGGAACAAACCGTCAGCAAGTTCTTAACGTACAGAAATCATAAAACGCTGCTTACACGAGGCATCAGATTTAATATCCCTATTCAGAAAGAATGCAAATTTATACATCCTGCACACCCAAACGGATTCGTCTTTATAGCATGGGTTTCACCATACATACAAGGGCGTGTTTGGTTGTATTCAAAGATACGAGTTTTTCATCTTCACTGCCTCAAGTGAATTATTGGGTCTTTACAATTTGTTGAATTAACGGAACAGTAATTTACAGATGTTTAAAAAAAACCCCGAAAATCGATCAAGAAGAGACAAATCAAGGTAACAAAGAAAATCTAAGGGAATCGCATGAACTCAATAGGAAGTGAGACCGGGTGCGTTGACAGGGTAAATGTCTCCTGCTATGCATGCATCACCCGTATGAAGATCTGCTTCAGCCTGTGGAATGCTCTGATAAGCTTAATGATGTAAATATTACTTAGAATCTTTTTGGTGGTCTTGAAGTATAGATTCTAGGTACTGACGTTGTTTATCATCTTAATTACGTGTTATAGTGTTCCTTTTATTTGTATTTGTACATTTTTAACCTTTACTGTTTAGTCCATTTTTGGTAATATACTTTTGGCGTGGCTCAGTACTTATATATCCCGCCATTGTGTTATTGTGCTATGGTCAATTTTGTATTCTTGTCTTTCATTTTTGCTTACGTACTTTGTCTATAGAGTGTCTATATGCCATTTTGTTTTTCTTTGTTGAAATAGTTATTTGTTTTTATAGTGATAAAGATTACATTACAATGTTGACTGCTGTTCCCCAAATTTTACATTGTTACTTATTACGTCTGTTTGTTTTGCTCACACATTGTTGTCAATATAATTGAATTATATGCGACTGTCATGCATGTGAGAGGTTTAGCTAGCTATGAAACCAGGTTTAATCTACCATTTTTTACATTTGGAAATGCCTGTACCATGTCAGGAACATGACAGTTGTATTCCATTCGTTTGATGTTTTTGAGCTTTTGATTTTGCCATTTAAAAATGACTGTCCGTTTTGAATTTCCCTTGGAGTTCGGTATTTTTGTTATTTTACTTTTTAGGAACACACAAAAAAGGATATTCATGCGTGTGCTGTTTGCGAAACCGCATGTTATATGAACGTTAGTGCTTTATCAGTAAAAGTTTTGACAGGGCTGAATGTGTCATGGTCCGTGGTTTTACCCAATGTGGTTGTAGTGCTAAGACCAGATTTTACGCTAAACGATGTATTTGCAAAAAATCAGGAGAAATGAGAAACAGAACCTGCCATCAAAACATTTGATTAAATAACAAATAATTGTCAAGGTCAGTGTTTGTTGTTCAATACTTTCAATGGCTCAGTTTTTTTTTAACATTTCATTCTATGAAATAATATCAGGCATTTTGTAAAAATGCCTTTCAATTTTTGCAATGCCTAAATTTTTCTAGCATTTTACAGAATGCCTAAATTTAGAAAATACCTGTAACATATACATTAGTTTTATGAATATAACGTTTTAATCAGGTTCTCATAACTCTCTTTAGAGTGGCTTATGTATACGCTGTTGTTTACCTTTTATATATGTCTGTGTTTTATATATATATGTACCATTGTGAGATTGAATAAAGTATCTATCTTGTCTATTTGTCACGTCTATTTGTTTTGTCCACTCTATAAATATGATTTGCTTGGAGATTGATTTGTCGTTCGCTATGTTCATAAACATCCATTATTAAACAAATATACATCATTGTTGCCTATAAAAATATAATTCATAATTGACATAGTCAAATATCTAAAAGCTTTTCTTTCATTTTTACTGTTCGTAACCAACTGAGTAAAGTTTCAGTTTTGTCCGACTATTTATAATATATGGAAACAATCGATTCCGACGATAGATTGTGCAGACGATAGGGGATGTTAAATTAGAAAATGTTTTTAGTTTTCAAGGGAATTTATAAATCTTATTTTTTATATCTTATAAATACTAAATACTGAATATTCTGGCCTTGTAAAAACTGAAAATAAATAATCTTGTCCAAGACAGGATAACGAACATACTGAAACACGAATTGCAGTTACTTGCAGGAATAATTCTGAACAAAGTAGAAAATTTAATTTTCAGGTGGTTTTCCCTGACAAAAATCCTCTAGCCCACTCACCTTATAGAATATCAAAGGGTCGTCCCCTGATAAGACTGTAGTTTTAATTTCGCAAAAAATATTTAAATATTATTTATACGGACCTTGTCCTCTCTCATAGGTAATACCTGCCTCATATTAGAGAACATAGTCCTCATATTGACACAGCAATAAGACAAAAATTAAATTAAAATTAAAGTTAATACATTATTGAATCCAAAATAGTTAACGCTGTTGACTGAGGCTGCCATGTTGTAAAGCATAAAAGTTCCTGCAAATTTGAATAGATATCTTATTACCAAAGAGTATCACGAAAATAATACGGATTTGTCGTCTTTCACAAGTAACATGTCAAGGACGCGAAAAAACAGTGAATCCACTAGGTAGGTCCTATAGAGTGAATCGACCGGGATTGAAGGTTTGAGATTTCCACTGCAATTATCTAACTTACCCTTCATCTTTGAGCGAGAAAAGTTCACAAATTGACATGAGCAGATGATGGGCGATTAAAACCATTCCATATGTTTTCGGCATTTGTCAGTCACTAAAAAGTAAAATAACAAAAATACCGAACTCCAACGAAAATCCAAAACGTAAAGTCCCTTATCAAATGGCACCTCAAGTTCGATTCATGGAACTTTTAAGTAAATGTACGAATGTTTTCAGCGTATGTCCGGAGACACATATAACAGTGTTTTGTTCATTGTAATTAGTATCATATGTTATTTTATTCTATAAGTGATCTACTGTTTTATCGATCAAATTAAATGGCTTAATTCAAAATATTGTATAATGGAATAATTCAAACAAAGTTAAATTATTTTCATTATGAATTATCTACCTAAATTTTGTAAAATGTTAGGTATCCATCCCGCTATTGATCAAAAGATACCCACAATCAGCTAGATGACGTATGTACAAATTAATGTAACAATATTTAAGCAAATACAATTTAACTGTTAAAGTGCGATTCAGTAAGTACATGAGTGTTATAACAGTATGCATGGTCTATAACCATTGACATATACTGCTTATATATGAGAATGAATTGATTGATGCCGAAACTGCTTCGTTAAAACAGTGTAATGGACGTTAAAATCACATGCATCCTTCATTTTGTGTTTTCACTGCAATTTGGTAAGTCATCTTTTCAGTATACAATTTGATTTAATCCAGCTTCAAATTACTAAAAACTGAAAACCGAACTAAAATCAGGGAGTGCATTCATGTGCTCCGGAAGTGTTATCAATTCATGCATCACTAGTTGCACCCATCAAGTAAAATACGTTGGTAACTCGCATTTTTTGAGGTGATGAATACGGAAATAAGGAAACAAGTGTGGTCAAGGCAAGTATAAAATATCAGTTGTCACCTCTAACTCAGATATTCCATAACAGAACTGCATCAGCAAACACAAAAGAAAACAAATGTTAATAAAAACTAAAGTGGGTGATATTAATATCATATAAAATTAAAAAGATGGTATGATTGTCAATGAGACAACTCTCTACCAGAGTCAAAATGACATAGAAGTTAACAAATTTAGATCACCGTACGGCCTTTAACAATGAGTAAAACCCATACCGTATAGTAAGCTATAAAAGACCCCGAAATGACAAATGATTTATGTACAAAATAATAAACGAAAAAAAAACATCAACAAACGAAAACCACTGAATTACAGGCTCCTAACTTGGGACAGGCACATACAGAATGTGGCGGGGTAAAACATGTTTGCTGGCGCCAAACTCTCCCCCTAATCTGGGACAGTGGTGCAACAGTACAACAAAGGAACACACTATAAAAAAAAAAACAGTTCAAAAGGGCTTTACTCGTCAGATCGATACAAACCACCCAATACTCTTAACAAAACATAAAAGTCACAAAGTACAGATCTGAGAGTACTCGCAGTTACTGAAATATAGTTCAAAACCAAAAACAACTAATAAAAATTATACATCTAAGACTAAAATATCAAAAGTACACATCCAACATCCAATGAATTTAGAATAAAGACGTCATTAACAATCATAATTTTTTTTTATAGGTATCGACAGATTTTAGGACCGTAAAATTCATTTTCAAACAGATTTGGGGTATATGTTGTGACAATGTCCCCAATCCAATATAGGTACATGTAAAAAATGAATACAACACGTTATAAATTGCATGCGTCCGAAGCGCTAATATTCTTTACATAGAATTTAACTTGCACAATACCGCTACCAACATTATGAACACAAAGTTTATAAAAAAAAGATATAGATGATCCAAAATTCTGAATGCGGGAATAAAATGTGCTTTTGTCATCGTTTCTTATTACAAACCAGCGAAAATATCATTAACATTAATCAGAAGTCAATGAACCATTGTCAATCTATTGAACAAAACTATATCAGTGTCAGGGATTAGGTTGATGATGGTTGTATCCATTTCAAATTCATATAAAAGGTTGAAGTTTAAACTATAAACCCGTTTCTATTTTGATGTACACCGAATACAGATACAGGAAAAGCAATGAAATGTGTTATTATTGGTTTGCCTAAAGAATACGTTATGTTGTTTTTAAGGTTTGAGTAAAAGTAATTACATTTATCAACTGTTCAAAGTCGCCGAGAATTATGATAAAGGAAGAGATAGATGTAATAACCATGGGGAGACACCAGCATTTATCAAAAATAAAAACGATTTAAATAACGTTCGACAATATTTAAACAGCATAGGAGGGTAAGTAATAGTAAAACCATTGTATCGATTAATCACCATAACTGTGATAATTACCCTAGGGAATCATGGGTTTTGTTTGGCGAGTCGTTTATACAGATGTACAACTCAATTGATAAGGCATCAGACAAAAGAGCAAAGCTAACAATTTAATAAAATGGTGTATTTTGCAAATTTATCAATTTTAACCATGGAAATATGATATTGACAATATTATACTTCCATGGTTTAACTTACCGAAAGATATCTTCAAACAAGATCTACATTTCATATAACGATAGTTTACTTATTATAGTCAGTTTAAAATGAATTTTCAAAGGTAATGATACAATAGTGTCCTATATAAAGATAATTTCAAAGTTCACAATTTGTAATATAAGCGGACAGAAAGTCACAGGACAAAAAGTCACAGATAAAGGTAGCACTAGTATACTGCTGTTCAATAGTCATACATCGATTTAACTGAAACAAATCCGGGTAACAAACCTAAACCGAGGGAAACACATCAACTATAAGAGGAAATCAACGAAACAACATAAACCCTGAACTGCTACAAAAACAAACGCCAACATACATAGAAACGGACTATTTGATAACAGGACAGACAGTCACAAATTTGATAGGACAAAAAGTCACAAATAATTTGTTGACAATTGTTTGAATATATAAGAGAAATATCTTGAAATATTTACTTTTTTATTACATATATTCTTTTTACAGTTTAAGAAATTGTTCATTAGCCTTGATAAATGAAGATTAATTAAATTTCAATCATGCAAAGGATATATTTCTTGGCACCATGAAGCCGTTTAAGTACCAAGCCAATTTGACATTTTGTTTTCTTAACATTTATTTTATCATTATTGATATTGTTTGATAAATTTTGTTTACAAATTTTGTTTAAGTTCAAATTTTAGTTCAAGAAAAAAAAAAAATGTTTTTAAAAATAAGTGTTTTCTTATTCAAAGAAAATAATCTCAAAAACTGAATTGTGACTTTTTTGTCTGTGACTTTTTGTGCTGTGACTTTCTGACCTAAATTCGTTTGTAATACACACAGCATTTCAAAACATTAAAATCCACCAATACACTGTCCATTCCACAATTAATTGATATATCCCACAGATGATATTTTACACATTTAGTTATATTGTCCAAAGATATATTCACTGATGAGAATGTATTATCCTAGATACATGTAATACAGACTCTGATTATCCTTAATGTAATAGTACAGAATAATATTTAAAACTGGAACAAATTCTATTCTCCGAGTTTCTCTATATATACTGACCAAATAAAAAACTTCAAAAATTCTAATATAAGATAGTCTTAAGTTTAAATATGATGTAATAGAGATATTTAGGGAACCATATTATACTATTAGCGCCACATTAACTTTTTTTTATATTTCTTCCTCTTTTTTAGCGTTATAACGCGAAACAACGCAAAGGTACGCAAACATTTGTGTTACCTTATTTCTTATTTAAGTTTCAAGGAAAGCAGCTGTTATACACGGTGAATGATGCATGTATCAAATTTTGTCATTCTATGCACTTATCATAAAAATAAGGAGATGTGGTATGATTAGGGCAATGAGACAACTATGAACCAGAGTTCAAATGACGAAAATAAAAGCAAGGATAGGTCACCGAACGGCCTTTAACAATGAGCTTTAAAAGGCCCCAACATGAAAAATGTGAAAGGCAAGAGCGTTTAAATGCTGGATTGTTTAGCACATAATCATGGCATAATAATGAGCAGGAAGGCATTGCAAATAAAATTGAGAAAATTGAAGTTGTGCCGAAGAAAATTAAAAACCAACCCTGTTAATTTAGACGAATTTATATATACTTCCAAAGTAATCGCTCGTATGAGCCTTCTGCAAGATTATTTAGATCCAAACAAGCTATCCTTTCAAATGAATGTATAAGATAAAGATTTATAATAATAATAATAATAATAATAATAATAATAATAATAATAATAATCACATGTTGGTATGGGTAGGCGGGGCTTACGAAAGGTTAGTGAAAATTAACAAATGCCGCGTGTCCAATGAAATGAATGGATAATATAAGAAATTTGCATAAAGTATATTATTATTATTATGATTATTATGTATTCTACATTCAAATTGCTACTCATGCGTCATGTGTAGTTATCTTACTAGACTGAAATTTAAAACCCCTTGATTTTATGTCAAATAATCTTTATTGTATTCTGATATTTCAGCAAGCGCTTTCTTAAATCAACATTAAAAATGTTCACTTTAAATAATTCATTTTAAAGCGAAAGATCATTTTGTCTATTTGACATAATCATTTCACAATTTTATGAAAATTAGTTTGCGCATCTCTACTTTGCCACTTTCTGTTAATCAAAATATTCAAAATCATGTCCTTTCCCAGAAAATTGCTCATACCATATCTATTTTCATGTCAAATTTATATAATTTTGTGATACAAACATCATTCTTTCTTTGGGCATAATTGCCACACAAGTATTCTCTTTTTCCTATGTATCTTTATGTATGATAATGATTTGGCTAAGTGTTTTGGATGGCAAGACCGAGGAAAAATATTATTTGGTGTTTGTCTTTTGGCTTGAATTACAAATCTGTTGACACGACCACACCTCACTCGTGTACCAATAACGCGATCTTTGCGGCAGAGATTTAATAAGTATATTCTATAGTTGGCAAGTTGAATGAGAATATAAAGTACCTGTTCTGAGGAGTCGGGTGATGGCGGTTGATCTGGTCTGTTGTGATGTCCTGTATTTTTGGGGATTCCGGTTATCCTTTTTATAAATCACGTAATGCGTTTTCTTTTCGTACTCAATGTTATTCTCAATAAAACCGGAATAGATAAATAAAAAGGATTAGTAATAAATGGAATTGAAATTGAACTTAAATATGATAAATCTTGTGCTTTTGTTTTATATTATCAACTGAACTACGTAATCAAATGTGCTTTTGCGTGTATTTTTCTGAGTTAGTTCCGGACTTTTATAGCCTATATTAAATTTGATTATAACCCTTTTTTCAGTGCTCCGAACACCCACATGTTCATTGGTTTGATGTATGATAAAAAGGATGAAAAATTCAGATGGTTGGATAATGAAATTATTACGTGGGCAGCATGGGATAGTGGAGAACCTAATTGTATGCAGGGTACTAGCCCCCCAAGTTCTTGTCAGAGTAAAAAAGAAAACTGTGTACGCTTGACAGGTGGTTATAAATTGAGAACAGTTGATTGTAAATTCAAGTACTACATACTTTGTAGTAAAGGTAGGTTAGTCATTGTTAAGAAAGAAATTAAATACAAAATCCAAGGTTTACGTTTTAAATTTAAATATCATGATTAAGAAAAATCAATACGAGATTACTACGACGTAGCGGAATATCCACTCACACTATACGAATGAGGAATTAAATTTTGTGTTACATTGTGTGTCATTGTGATACGATAGCCAATAATATGGTAAAAGTCCAATAACTCCCATAAAAATTTTCAAATCAAAATGATGGTAAAATATTGCCAACTGCTCATGATGGCAAACAATCCTACCAAGTATGAGAGGTGTATGTCAAATAGTCCCAGTGGAGTTGCGTTTTCTAAATGACTATTTGTCACTACGGGGCGCCGAATGGGACTTGAACTTTTTGTAATCAAAATCAATACACAAAATTCAATTCTGTCATAACAAAATCATTTTTGTCTTACAAAACTATGTGATACAGACTTGTTTTATGAGAACTTCAATTTTGTAATGACAAAATTCTTTTTTGTAGACAAAAGGTATGCAAATATAAACTAATTTGCATACAAAATTGACTTTTGTTACCTGATATGGAAATTAAAACACAAAAGTCAATTTTGTGAGACAAAATTAAATTTGTACGAAATTAACATGTTGATTAAATTAGCATCCTGTGATTTTGTAATTAAAATTATTTTTTGTGTAGACAAAATAAGTTTTGTTAGACAGAAGTGAAAATTTAACACAAAATTGACTTTCGTGACACCAAATTGACCTTTGTGACGTGACAAAAATGACTTTTTTGACACAACATTGACTTTTGTGATTGACTTTTGTGACGTGACAAAAAGGATTTTTGTGACACAAAATTGACTTTTGTCAAATTTTCGCTTCTGTTTAACAAAACTCAATTTTGTCTACACAAAAATAATTCACAAAATCTCAGTTTTGGGTGCAAATTAGTTCACAGAATCCAAACTTAACTAATTTGCATACAAAATTGACTTTTGTCGCCCAATTTAAAAATTAGGTAACAAAAGTTAAATCTGTGATACAAAAGTGAATTTTGTCATGACAAAAGTAACTTTTGTCCACTAAAAGATAATTTTGTATGACAAAATTTAAATTTGTAGTATGCTACAAATTTTGTTAAACTGAACTCATTTTGTTGAACAAAACTCACTTTTGTCCGTACAAAATTGAATTTCGAGTACAAAACCACAAGAGTCCCGTTCGGCGCCCCGTAGTCACGTCTTGTCTGTATTTTTTTTAGATGTTTTTTTCTGCTTTCAAAAATTGTATCGATCTAATGAGTTAAGCTCTTTTCAACTGATATTTATAATTTGTTCTTATGTTGTGTTGTAACACCACTATCTCAGGTTAGGGGAGGGTTGCGCGCACACGAACATGTTTAACCCCGCCACATTCTTTGTGTGCCTGTCCCAAGTCAGGAGCCTGTGATTCAGTGCTTGTCGTTGGTTCATGTCTTTCATATTTGTTTTTCGTAAATTGTTTTGTTATAAATAAGGCCGTTAGTTTTCTCAATTTTTTAATGGTTTCATATTTTTGATGTCGGTGCCTTTTATAGCCGACTATACGTTATGGGTTTTTCTCATTGTTGAAGGCCGTACTGTTGCCTATAATTGCTTACATCCACTTCATTTGAACTTTAGTGGATAGTTGTCTCATTGGGAATCATACCACATCTTCTTATTTTTATATTTCAACTCTCCAAAAAATAATCAAAGTCCAATAACTTCTGTAAAAATGGTTGAATCAAAATGGTGCTACAATATGGTCAACTACACATGATGGCAAACAATCCCACCAAGTAAGATAGCTTTCTATAAAATCGTCTTAGAGGCCATACTTTCACAAGGTGTTATTGTATCACTGATGCTACTTAAGATATGGTCAAAGTCCCTAAACTCCTTAAAAATGTTGGAATCCAATTGACTTTACAATATGGTGAACTTCACAGTCATGATGGCAATCAAGGCTTCTATGCCCCCAATCTAATTGAAATACTGATCTCCGATTTTGTTATGCTGACGAGTAAGAGAGTTACGATAGTTCTGAATTTTAACTAGATTGATCAAGTCCCATAACTCTCGTCAAAATTGCTATAGCAGGGTTAAGAGAATATGTCGACAATTAATACTACCAAGTTTGCAAACCATATGCATCGAGTGGGTAAGCATTTCTTGCTATAAATGCAACAAACATCACACGATTTGAAAGCCATTTTCTATGTAGTAGTGTCAAAGCATGACAAGACCGTAAACTATGTCAGATGGAGGGATTTATGTCTCAAATAACGTTAGAAACTTCTTGACCCTAAAAAAGGTGAATTTTATCGGCATGGCGACCGTATAATTTATATAAGCTGTACGTAGTCAAGTAATGATTATAGTTTGTTCTTGTGCTGTGCTGTTGCACCACTGTCCAATTATTTTGTAAGTTGAGGGATGAGGGATCACAAATATGTTTAACCCGGAAACATTCTGTATGTGCCTGTCCCAAGACATGAGCCTGTAACTCAATGGTTTCGTTTGTTGCTGTCTTCATATTTGTATTTTTGTTTATTGTTTTAGCATAAATCACACCGTCGGTTTTTTAGTTTGAATTGTTTCCCTTTTTTCATGTCAGGCCTTTTATTATACGGTATGGGTTTTGCTCGTTGTTGAAGGCCGTACATACTAGTAGTCTTATATTTGTTTACATCTTCGTCTTTCGGTCTTTGGAGGATAGTTGTCTCATTGACAATCAGGCCACACCTCCTTATTTTTCATACCAAGGATCCGTTGATAGTGCACTTTAATTCAAACACTTTAACCTCGCTTTTTATATATGTGAAGTTTATATTTGTCAAATACTGTAAACCAACTAATTTTTGCGACTTTCGTGAGTAGGAAAATAACGCAAATATATTCTAGATCGTCGAGAATGTTTAAAATTTAAGAAAGTCGTCCATAATATAGATACATCAAGAAAATGAAAAAAAATCGCGAAAAAGGGCGGTGAAGTATCCTGCGAAAATAAGTGGGTGTATATATTGTACTACATAAAAAGATAACAGGAATTACCAAATATACAAGAACAACATGTCGCTTTGGTAATTTGGGGTGTATAAACGAACAGCCACGTCCGTCAAAATTGAAACGTTATATAGATGTAATTTTTTGGGAGAAAACAGTATTAAAAGAATTACCGAATTGAAAGGTAAATTGAAAAAAGGGAAAATCCATTTAACCTGACAAAATCAGTCACTCGATTATATCAACCAAAGGAACGAATGGAAAACATTTATCCTATTCCTGACTTGGTACACGCATGTTCCAAAGAAAATGGTGGATTTAACCAGGTTTTATATCTAGCTAAACCTCCCACGTGTATGACAGTTGTGATGTGTCACTAATCTCTAAGAGGTCAGTAGTTAGTTTGTTGCAAGGTAAAAATGTTTGCCCCTATCAAACGTACTCTTATTTCCTAGATGCAGTCTAAATTCCCAATCCTTCATCCCTGTCGGTGTACTTGATAGTACCTTCATATTGGATTTCTTAATTTGTTCTCGTCCTGAATATGCATGAAATATTTACAATTCAAATTGAAGCATACAACAGTCAACCAGTCAATCAACATCGAACTCATTTTTATCTTAGAATGAATTGGAAATTAACCAAATTGTATAAAAAGCTTATATAATCATATTAACTCAAATGTATCGTAATACTAGTCTCCTCGCTCATTTTTGTGACCCTGTGTTTTTGTAAATTTTCTATTGAAGATTACCTCATATCTGTTTTAGTTGTTATCGTTTTATATTCTAATCTTTCCATTTAGCTATTCCTACGACCACAACAACAAGTCGGTTATCAACAACCGTAACAACGACAGAAACAGAAACAAGCACTCGGGTAGAAACAACAACGCCTGTAGAAACAACGTCTCAAGGAACAACCAAATTACCAGAAACAACTACGTCATCTAAAACAACCGTGTTTTCAGAATTTATGACATCTTTAGAAACGACATCAACGGAATATGATTTCCTGTCTTTACGAGCAGAAATCGCTAGCTCACATTCTAAATTGTTGACAACATCGAACATAACTGACACGTCATCATCGCCCGTAATAACAACGCCAACAGCTATTGCAATGCAATGTATGTGTCCAAAAAGTACAACGTCAAGTAAATGGTTGTTCATTCAAGATATGAATCTAACAATATCAGAATTAAAAAAGATCGTTGAAGAAGACTTTGAAAAGAATATAAAACATGAAATTACTGTAAATACAAATACGTTATCTAAAACACTAAGACAAAAAACGTCTGCTCCAGATTATAGGAAGTCCTCCTCCTCGTTAGGCTGGCTTTCAATTACAATAATAACACTTCCAGTGGTTTTAATGGTATTGATGGACATTATCAACTTTTTTCAAAAAAGTGAAGATTAAATGAAATTATATTTTTAAATGAACAGATCAAGTAAACATAACGGATGCAATCGCATGAACTCCACAGGGTAAGCATCTCCTGCTAATCATGCATTATCTGCTATTCAAAATTTTACGATAGGTTATAAGACAAAATCGGTTAATACACAGGTCAGACGAATTTTATGGTATATTTTGTATGATCTAAAACCGCGATATCATGTCACTCCGAGCTGGGACACAAGACAAATCGTAACAGGCAACCTACTCGTGATGGTGAATGTTAAACTTGTGTAGTTTCGATTTCATTAAACTTGTCAACATACAGTGAACGCCAATGTCTATAACTCTTCAATTGCAATAGCCTAAACCAGTTGTGTTTAAACTGAAGATAGACTATCAAATATGTGCAACATCAATTTCTTAAAAGAATATAAAAAAAAAGAAAAGAAAAAAGTCTTGGAACATGCGCATTAAGACTACATACAAGGTTATGCAAAAATATATATGATTTAGAATCTGAAAACACTTATATGCTTCACAAATTTTGAATTATAGAACAAAAAAGTCTGACTTTCAGTTGGTAATTTACATTCTAACTAACTAAGTCTAGAGATTTCATACAGGTATTTTGAAAGTCAGTTAAATTTATATTATAACCAAAATAAAGACAATTTTTAGACCAATTCCTCTACCTTTCTTTTTTAACATGATCATCTCAAACTAAAATAGTTACAGAAAATATATATATTTCGTCTCAAATTAAGCTCTACAGTATTGGATCTGCTTTGGTAGCAAATGTTGTCCTTCCCGCAAGGCAGGCTTTGAGTTTGTGACATCGTCACAACTGCGCGTGTACTGTGTCCAGCGAATTAATTCACTCAGAAAACTAAACTATATAAAAAAATTTTTAATCGAGTGATTCGTGTATTCACATAAAATACTCCTAAGTATGTGAAATCTCTTAAGACTGACATCCTCCAACGGATTGCAAAAGATTATACTGGACGACTAACACAACAGGTAACACTTTCGTCTCGAATTTAGCCCATCAATGTTATTTCTGCAAAATTGCAATATCAAATTTTTGGTCTTAGCTCATCAAGATTTGAACCTTTTCTTCTGTTATATATTGGCAGATCCGTCTGAACTGTGTCCAGTATCCAAGATCACTCGTTCAACTATGCTAATAAAAATATTATAATAGTTTTTAATCGAATGATGCCTATCTTCGTCAGCTTTATCTAGGCTTGTAACATACAATATATTATATATATAAAGGGGCCTAACAAATTGTGGTGTTAGCCCTGTTTAACGCTCGGCTACCCGATGGAGTACGTTTGTCGTAAGGCCAACATTAAAAATATCTTTGTTTCCCCTTCCCGACTGAGGTTTTCATGGTATGGGTAGGTAGGTAGGCAAATTATTTTATTTTATTCCTTGATATGGTTTTCTATATTGAATTTGAACAAATTCAACAGGTTGGGCTCAAGTCAGGAAAAGTGGGGTTTCCCCTGTATTTAGTGTTCACCCAAGTTTTCTGGTGTTAAAAAAAAACCCAGTATACAGGGACTTCCTTTCTTTCCTATTCATTTTATGGTATGAAATCTACAAAAGCACATCTTTTACATGTTTTATGATAGCAAGTGTTTTTATTAGTTCAAAAATCAAGCTAATTTCAAGTCTAATTTGATGCATAACTCACAACAAAACAATTCCTAAGTTCACCAATTCATACCTTGATCATCTATTATGAGATGACAAACTGAAGATAAGTCAATCACTTGGGCATTAAAATTCAATGAATAAAAATTTTCAATAGAAGTGAACATAATTCAGTTATGGTCCGTTACACCTGGAGCATGCAGCTTGGTCAATTGATTCCTAAACAAAAGATTTATATTTTTTTGGAGTTCTAGAAAAAACAAGGATTCACTTATTCATGTTTTGTTATTCCTAGAATACTTTTAAGTATTTGCAAATTCTACTGATGCAGTTAAAACGTGCCCTTTTGTAAATTTCATGCCATAAATCGAAATTGAAAAAGGAAGTCCCTGTAAATTGTTAACACCAGAAAACTGGGGTGTTCCCTGAAGACAGGAAATACATGTATCCCACTTTTCCTGACTTGTGCTGTTCAAAGACTAAGTAGATAAATTTTAAAGCTTGATTCATACCATTTTTACTCAAAAGATTGTATCCTTCAAACAGAAACAGATGTTAAAGACCAAGCAAATCAAGATGCACTCAGTGGGTTGAAAGATGCATCAGTTTATTTTATTAATAAAGATCACCCTTGCAGACACACAAATCGTGTGGCAAGCCATTTCAGCATTTGTTTGTTTTTCTTGATTCCGAATCATTTAGACGCTTTAATACAAAAATGCCTTGAATTAAAACGCTTGTGGGCTACAGCATCGGAAAGGTATCACCAAAAACCAAAACAGCAAAAAAAAAATATTGGACAAGAATGGCCAATAAAATTTTTTGGGTCGCGGCGATTTTACCGGGTCGGTGGTGGGAGGGGAAACAAACAATATTTTATTTTTGGCCTAAAGTTGTCGCATATTTAGACGTATATGATAAATTAGTATTGATGAGACTGCATGGTTAATATTATCATTCATTACGAGACACCAACAGCTGATCTGCAAGCTATGCCATCTACTTGCAATAATACATCCATTATATCCATTTTACGTGACTCTGTATTTATGTATCTCTTTATACCTTGAACGACAAAATTATTTTATGTCTACCTGTGCGAATTTCAAACGCGCGATTTTACGCCAGTACTTAAAACCTTCCATCCTTTATAGGTGGATTTTACATAGATAAATAAAATCGTATGATATAAGCATAATGAGGATGTTAAATTTGATGTATGCCCTTTTGTGCTTCTTCGTAACATTTGTTTGTTTTATAGTGATTAAGATGATAACATATTGTTGACTGCTGTAACCCTATTTTGACATTTTACCAATTGTGTCTGTTTGTTTTGTTCACGCATCGTTGTCAATATAATGGAATTTGATACGACTGTCATACAAGTGAGAGGTTTGGCTAGCCATAAAACCAGGTTCAATCCACCATTTTCTAAATAAGAAAATGCCTGTACCAAGTCAGGAATATGACAGTTGTTATCCATTCGTTTGATGTGTTTGAACTTTTGATTTTGCCATTTGATTGAGGACTTTCCTTTTGAATTTTCCTCGGAGTTCAGTATTTTGTGATTTTACTTTTTCGTGAACTGTTACAAACCTAGAAAAATGTGACGAGGAAAGACATTTCTAACGCTTAATTTCAAAGGCTAGATGGCCAAATGGTCTAAGGCGCTGGGTATAGTACAGACGTCGTTGCCACGATATACCGTTGAGAGAAGAACAATAATTTGCTACTGCAAAGCAGATTTATCATTAGGCTAAATTTCAGACGAAGTACTATTATATAATTGTGGTTTATGACCTGTATAAACCTGGTTATCCAATAGAGAATGTCTGTTGTTCCGTGTTTTTTTGGAATTGCCTCAATCGTGTACGATAAAGACCAAATGTTTTTAGGGGAAAAAAACAACCACAAAAACAACCACAAAAAGAATAAACAAACTATAAAAATGGACGTTTTAGAGCATACATAGTTCTACCAAAGATTGGCCTAGAAAAAATTTAGTACAATTTAATTATTAATATGAACATTATTTTTCATGAACAAACTTTTATCGGAACCCCCTTCAAGCTTATTTAGTCAACCGAAGAGGTTAAAATTACAATTCTTTAATTGAATTTAAAGATTTGCTCTATCTTTTGAAATATGACGAGAGCGGCGATTGAATGTCGAACTTAATAACGGTTGATCATTTTCAGGAAATGTGATAAAGTAGTTCTCTTATAATTAGAGCTGGAAAAGATACCAAGGATCAATACAAAAACCATGAGATATAAGGCGAATGATATATTTTCTGAGTGTTGCGGAATATGTATGTAATTTAGACGATTTGAGTAGGAGATAAAATAATTGTCAAACAGAGTTATCAGACTTTAGTCATTGGCATTTTGAACCAACACCTTTACCTTACGCACATTGCAACTGGAAAATACAGTGATCGATGTATCCGTTTATTCACTGGTCTGCACTTTGTTTTTGAAATTATTCCCCTAAACTAAGACAGGATTTCAACCATACTTTCAGAAAACTTTAAGAACCTAATAGAAATGTCTGAATTCTACAAAATACTACAAATAAACTAACGATTGAACTTGAAGGGTTCTACAGATTCAGGTAGATCTGCTTCAAAACTTGACACACATTTAATATTGATAGTGTGGATCGATTGAGAATCAACATTTTATACAAAAGTGATGACTTTTTTTCCATTGTGAACTTTTAATTTTTATGTATTTATATTCCAGCAGCACATACATATGGAGTATACACTTCTCAGTTCATTCGATAAGATAAAGCCTGTGTTTCCCACCAGGATTTATTTTATAAAGGTTTGCTGATCACAGGGAAGCTACTGAAAAAAGGGTTCCTCGTGGTTAAGTTGCAGTCTTATCTTCGATAGTTTTTCGAACATATCATGTCTTTGTTGACCTTTATTGAATATCGATGTCACAGACGATTACTGGTGAATATGAAAATAAAGAGATGTGATATTATTACAAATGAGACAATTATCCACCAAAGACCAATTGACGATGATGTAAACAACTATATATATATATATATATAAATTATTCTATAATATGTTTTCCACTAGAACAGGTTTCTTACGAAATAAAGGGTATAGAATATTTGTTCCAACAGGAACAGATATTATGGCATTGTTAATAACATAATTTCCAGGGGAACTTCTGTGAGGCGGAACAAATTACGTTGACATTACATATTGGATCGCGGTTTACGAGGGTATCGTGTAGACCAATTTATAGTTGTCAGTACAGTTTTTATGTGAACTGTTAGCGGTTTACGGAGGGTATCGTGTAGACCAATTTATAGTTGTCAGTACAGTTTTTATGTGATCTGTTGTTTGTCATCAAGCCTTGTTTTGGTTTAAGATGTTGTGATGTCTGTCCCCATGCGATCTGTAATTTTAAATTGTTCCCTTGGTACCTTCTCAATTTTTTTAACAAACAAATCTCATCAATACATTGAGTTAACTGATGTGCCTGTTAGAAAATACAGTTTTTGCTCAACTATTAACAAGTAAAAATTATTCACCGATTAAAAACTGTTTGTTCTTCGATACATGTATGAAAGTTGTAATGAATACAACGGTCATTCTTAAATACAGTCACTTAGCACATACTTACAACTTCTCGTCCAATCATATTGCTTGAATTAGCCTTCTAATTTTCACAGTACATACTTTTTCCGTGTATTAAGTAACTACGCATGAATGAACACAAGGGTAAGATTTCATTGTATCGTAATCAAGATATTAAAACAAAAATTGCCACTGGCTATTTTTGAAATAAAATGCTGTGTTCCAAATTAAATTAAATAGTTTGTAATTAGTTTTCACATTGATTTTTAAATATCCTGCTATTAAAATCTTTGGATTTAAATAATGTTTTTGACGATTGCAAGTTTCTTTCATTTAAATAATAAATAATGAGTAACAAATATGGTTCTTTATACCTTGATTAGAGTACAACGCCATCTTATAATTGTGACAATTTATCATCCATGCAATTACTTTGTACACAAAAACAGTGTGTACCTTATATATATATATATACAATAACATGTTCCGATAAATCTTTTAGTTTTGCTTTGAAATAAAAAATATATAAACATAAACCCTAGTATCTTTGATCTATTGGCTTTTAATGACTATTCGCTAGACTATCTATGGTGACATACCAGGGACGGATGCAGTCATTTTAAAAGGGGAGTTCCAACCCAGGATAAAGGGGGGTTCCAACCTTATGTCCCTATTCAAAAGTATTGATCGTCCAAAAAGGGGGTTTACCAACCCCCGGAACCCCCCTCCCCCTTTTGGACCCATCACTGCATACTATCTATATGTTTTAAATTTATTATAAATTTTGTTTTACTGTGAAATTGAAAAATGTTTTCAAGACATGTAAAGCTTTCACTGCTATTTAATTATCGCCTGCTTTTGGTCAATTTATTTTGTCATCTTACCATGTAAAGAAGTACATGTGTAGTTAACCACCGCTTTATATCAATAAACATTCTTACACCAGCAGCTACCATCTTTTCGTTCTGGAGTCAAGGGCCTTTTGAAATCACATATTTTACAATGCTACTAGTGAGTAGATTTACAAAACTTCGTTAAAGAGATCCGTTTTACAAACACCTGTGATACAAGTAGTCAGCCAAAATAAACTATCAATAGACCAATTAAAAGATTACTCGAGTTGTAAATATGTGCTACATTGGATAATCTATGAAAAGGTATATACTATGAAATTAATTTCACAGTATATACCTTTTCATAGACTAACCTAGACTTAGTCTAAATCGAATAAAGGAACTCATTTTACTGAACACTATAACATAACTGCTTTGTATTTGTACACTCATTACTAAACAAATCTCACCGACAAACGCTTTTAAACATAGTGATATTTATAAAAGGTCGATTTATCCAGCTAAATGAATTTTCCAATCTATATTGGATTCAAATTTCAATCTATTCTACGGAAGCGTATTAGCGCCACACATTTTTTTTTCCTATCTTTGCGTTATAACGCAAACATTTGCGATATAACGCAAACCTTTGCGTTACAACGCAAACCTTTTGCGTTATAACGCAAACCTTTGCGTTACAACGCAAACATTTGCGTTACAACGCAAACCTTTGCGATATAACGCAAACCTTTGCGATATAACGCAAACCTTTGCGTTATAACGCAAACCTTTTGCGTTTAACGCAAACCTTTGCGTTGTAACGCAAACCTTTGCGATATAACGCAAACCTTTGCGTTGTAACGCAAACCTTTTGCGTTATAACGCAAACCTTTGCGTTATAACGCAAACATTTGCGTTATAACGCAAACATTTTGATTTCAATTATTCATTAAGTTTTGTATATGCCCGTCTGTCATTAAACTTCTGTTGTGATTTAGTTAAGAAAAGAACCATAAATACAAGGAAAAGTCATTATAATAAATATGCATAGGAATCAGAAAAGTATATAATTTAACAAGAAAATAGATATGTTATAGACATATTTTATTTGAAAGGCCAACATTTTAAAACTTTGATGAAGTAGATAAGAGCAAAATAATGTCATACAATTGTAAAACTGTCAAGGCAAATAGACAAAATGATCTTTCTGCTGTAAAATGAATAATTAAGAAAGATTTTTTTTATTTTTAATTTTGATGTAAGAAATCTTTTTTTTTAAATCTCAGAATATGATAAAGATTCTTTGATAAAAGTCATGAAATTTTCAATCTAGAATGGTAACTTGGTAGCAATTTAAATGGAGAGAACATAATTTTATTAATAAAACATCTTCATTTTATTCATTTATTACAAAAGGGTAGTTAACCAACCTTACACAATCCTCAAAGGAGAGCTTACTTTGGAAGTATATTTATATTCGGCTATAGCTATATTAGCAGAGTTGTTTTTTTTTCTTTCTTCGGTATAACTTTAATTTACTCAATTTTCATTGTAATATATGTATATATATTATCATGTATATCATTTTGGGGCATTTATAGCTTAATGTTCGGTGTGAGCCAATGCTCCGTGTTGAAGACCGCACTTTGAACTATAATGGTTTACTTTACAAATTATGACTTAGATGGAGAGTTTTCTCATCGGCACTCATACCACATATTCTCATATCTATTATCCTGCTCATTATTAGTTAAATAGTAAAGCATTTTACTTTGCAATGAGTACAAAGAAGATAAATTTTAATATATGCAGCCTCCTCCATTAATAACTGCTGCTTCCTTTGAATCTTAAATAAGAAATAAGATAATACAAATGTTTGCGTTATTTCGCAAAGGTTTGCGTTTAACGCAAAGGTTTGCGTTATAACGCAAAAGGTTTGCGTTGTAACGCAAAGGTTTGCGTTATATCGCAAAGGTTTGCGTTATAACGCAAAGGTTTGCGTTATAACGCAAAGGTTTGCGTTATAACGCAAAGATAGGGAAAAAAAAAAAATGTGTGGCGCTAATACGCTTCCGTACTATTCAGCTTTTTCTCATCTTGTCATTATTTTCTTATTTTTAAACAGTTTCTAAGGTATACTTATAGCTATTGATTGTTATTCAGTAAGAGCAATTGTGGTTTACTGCAATTTATCTTAAAAAGGATATTAGGAAGGGTGATGTTGAGAACGATAGACCCTAAAAGTACTCATTAGTTCATACATAAAATATCCCCTCAAAAGGAATAAAATAGTCTTTCATAGTATATAACAATAGATAACAGATATGACGCTCCACCCCACAAAAAAAATAATACACTAGAAAATACCCGCGAAATATACTTTGGTTCATAATTTGAAGATATATAGTTTTGGTGTAAGGCGATATTAAGATCTTAAATCTTTTTGAAGAGTGTCACAGACGAAATACCACCACTTCGTGCTCAGAACCACCCCCATATATGAGTGGGCTGAAAATTTTATGCATTAATACATGAATGGGGGGTCACATTCCAGCCGCACTTCTGTACCCATTTTTAACCGAAAACCGAAGTAATCGCGCATACCCCCGCCCCACCCTTTAGGGTATACTTTTTGCTGAGCAGACCATAATACTTGCAGACAAAGCTGAAATGATGACGGCATGTAAATTGCTAATTTCCCCAAAAATATTTCACAACATGCTCCGTTCCGCAGAACAATATTTTTGCACCCCCCCCCCCTCTCCCCAACATTAAATCCTGGATCCGCACCTGATTTCTGGTGTTTCCGTGCTCAGAACCACCAGTGGGCTGAAAATTTTATGCATTAATATATGAATGATCATGAATGGGGGTGGGTCACATTCCAGCCGCACTTCGATACCCTTTTTTAACCGAAAACTGAAGTAATCCCCCCACCCTTTTCATGTTGAATTGATGCGGTTCCCCGGAAGGAAAAGCTCTTGGCGTGTAAAAATCTGTTGTTAAATTGCTGAGAGCGTCAAGGGAATGTGTATCACAAAGTGTTTCAGTGTAAGGTCAATATTTACCGTATCTGCTACGAAATAAAATTTAATTTTGCCGGGCAGACGTGCAATGACGGAAAGGATGACAGCACGTAAATTGCAGAGCCGAACGTCGTGAAGGACGGTCGATCCGAACTGGCTTTTTTCCTATTTTAACCCCCAAATACCCCCCAAAAGATCTTAAGGGTTTGATAATAAACTACGCTGGTCATTACCCCTTAGTGGTATGAAACAATATTCGTGGATTATATGTGAAAGAAGAAAACGCGACCCCCAATTTCAACTCAATTTCATTTAGTAATATAGATAACTATACAGTACAATCAAAGGTTACTAACGAACAGTCCTTATAGCCTGACTTGGTACAGGTTAAAATTTTGTCTCCCAGGAAGAAAAGCTATAATTGACAAGAATGATCTGATTAAGGCAATTAAAGAATATATATTGTTAAGAGGTGGAGATCTGAACAGTTTTACAAATAATTCATCATATGTGTGGGTATGGCATGACCCTTCCAAGGTCAAACCCTTAAATGCACTGAAAAGGTCATGCAATGGCAAACAAGAAAATGCATGTTACTAGAGTGGACATGAAAATGTTCTAGTCAACTATCAATAGTACGCGACAAATCGTCTCGGGACGGTGCTCCCATATACCCATTATCTTAAACCAATTTTATTCGCGTAAATATGATGAAAAATGTAAACAAATAGAAAATATAGACCTCAGGCAATGCCGTCTTTATCTCAGTAATGGTTTCAAATAAAGCATTATAGATCATTTTACTTAAAGGAAAAGGACATTTAGTGTACCTTGGTTGCACGCTATAATAAAAAAATCAAAACATTAATCGACAAAGATTTAAACCCTCCCCAAAAGCAACTTTTAGAACAGAGGTTAATAGTCACTTATCAAACGCACTTTAAAATATTGATACCGTATTTTAAGCAATTTATTTTACAGAAATTCCAGTGAAAATGATAAAATAAGTGAAAACCAAAGCAATTGTCTGTGATTCAGTTGCTAATCACCATAAAACCAAATAACATATTTTATTTAGTGCTAAGGAAGTTTTGGCATAGTCAAATTACTGTAATCATGTACACGCTTTTGCTAATTAAACAGTCTTTCATAACAAGTCATACAGTTGCCCCAAATACCACCATCTGCAAAAAGATAGATTTTAGCTGTTCTACGTTAAGTCAATATTATGCAAACATGTTGAATTAAAAAATACATGCGGGATTCATGATTTTAGGGGAATTTGGGGAGCGAAACTTTGATATTCAATATGTATTTTAAATTTCCAACATGAGAAAAACTCTTCCGTCTTTTCTTGTTATTTTGTTTGTAATTTCACGATTAACAGTACATGTAAAAGAAATAACGGACTTTTTTATATATCTATGCATTATGTTAGTCCCCATAAACTAAATACATTAATAGATAATTACATACTTAGTAAATTGATTAAGGAAAAGTTTTAAATATTTTTCTTATACAAATTAGAAAGATTGTTTTTCTGGGTTGCTTCAACTGCATCGTGCAACGACGAATGAGGTTAAACAATTTTATACCAGACACTGCAAATGTTTTTATGCCTGTCCGAAGTAGGACACACTATCAAACTACGAAATTTTCATGTAAAAGGGTATGTTTCCGTTACATTAACTTAATACATTTAGTATCTAAATTTTGATTTGAAAATTCTAGCAATTCGCAATAATTCTAGTTATAATTAGACTTCCTAAGTAGTTGAAATATTAGTAGTATCAGTCAAGAACGAAATTACTGTGTAGTTGACACCTCAACAATTCAACCAATCAGCATCAAGAATGTTTTGTAAGATTAGGTAACCTCGGACCAGAGATATTGTATTATATGTCTCTGCTCGGACAAAACATATAACTTTTGATATTGCTGTTTACTACAGCTCCATGAAACAAATAAATTCGCATAATTGAAACTGAAAGATAAATACTTGGACCATTTTGTTCCAAACTTACTTGTCCATAATTTTGCACTCAAATCTTATAATGTTATCATTTAAGGCATTGAAAACAAGAGTGCTATTTTAGTAGATCATCTGTGATCATCTGAAAATTGGCACAAAAAAAAAGATAATATATGTACAATTAGAATGAAGTTATGCTTAAGCTACAATATAAAAAGATAATATTATAAGAAATGGAAATTTTGGTTGATTATATCATGTTTTTAATTGGTTTTGTGTCATATAAACCAACTTGTTTTCGTGGATATATTTTTGTTGCATTTAGCCCTCTATTTTGGACCTTGCAGCAATATTTTTGTAACGATTTTCTCACTTTATTTTCATACTACAGAAGAACGAGATTTATTATATTCGCGTTATTGTTCTGATTACGAAAAGTCGCGATTAAACATTTGAATTGCTAACTATTTAACTCTATTTGAATTTGTTTATCATGAATATAATCCCTTCATGTACAATGTTCATATGTGCATATTAAAGCTGCGAACTTCACTAAAATCCACCAAGTGATGTATGAGGAGTATTGCTCGTTAAAAAAAGTTTTTTTTCGACTAATGGATGGGCATATGAATTGAAAGAACACAGACAAATAGGTGTAGGGAGAAGATAATTTCTATATTTCCGCTAAACACAAACACACGTATACATATATATTACATCGATGTCTGAGTTTTAAGTTCTGTTGTGCTTAATTTCATTGATTCACCTCACTTTGAAAGAGATGGTTATCTTTTCGTTGATTTAAAGAAGGAAGAACGAGATGGTTATCTTTTCGTTGATTTAAAGAAGGAAGAACGAGATGGTTATCTTTTCGTTGATTTAAAGAAGGAGGAAGAAAACAAGCAGACAGTCTCAAACCATGGCCGAAGATACATAGATAACACCAGACAGTCTCAAACCATGGCCGAAGATACATAGATAACACCAGACAGTCTCAAACCATGGCCGAAGATACATAGATAACACCAGACAGTCTCAAACCATGGCCGAAGATACATAGATAACACGAACAAGAATGATCTGATTAAGGCAATTAAAGAATATATATTGTTAAGAGGTGGAGATCTGAACAGTTTTACAAATAATTCATCATATGTGTGGGTATGGCATGACCCTTCCAAGGTCAAACCCTTAAATGCACTGAAAAGGTCATGCAATGGCAAACAAGAAAATGCATGTTACTAGAGTGGACATGAAAATGTTCTAGTCAACTATCAATAGTACGCGACAAATCGTCTCGGGACGGTGCTCCCATATACCCATTATCTTAAACCAATTTTATTCGCGTAAATATGATGAAAAATGTAAACAAATAGAAAATATAGACCTCAGGCAATGCCCGTCTTTATCTCAGTAATGGTTTCAAATAAATCATTATAGATCATTTTACTTAAAAGGAAAAGGACATTTAGTGTACCTTGGTTGCACGCTATAATAAAAAAAATCAAAATATTAATCGACAAAGATTTAAACCCTCCCCCCAAAAACAACTTTTAGAACAGAGGTTAATAGTCACTTATCAAACGCACTTTAAGATATTTATACCGTATTTTAAGCAATATATTTTACAGAAATTCCAGTGAAAATGATAAAAATGAGTGAAAACCAAAGCAATTGTCTGTGATTCAATTGCTAATCACCATAAAACCAAATAACATATTTTATTTAGTGCTAAGGAAGTTTTTGGCATAGTCAAATTACTGTAATCATGTACACGCTTTTTGCTAATTAAACAGTCTTTCATAACAAGTCATACAGTTGCCCCAAATACCACCATCTGCAAAAAGATAGATTTTAGCTGTTCTACGTTAAGTCAATATTATGCAAACATGTTGAATTAAAAAATACATGCGGGATTCATGATTTTAGGGAATTTGGGGAGCGAAACTTTGATATTCAATATGTATTTTAAATTTCCAACATGAGAAAACTCTTCCGTCTTTTCTTGTTATTTTGTTTGTAATTTCACGATTAACAGTACATGTAAAAGAAATAACGGACTTTTTTATATATCTATGCATTATGTTAGTCCCCATAAACTAAATACATTAATAGATAATTACATACTTAGTAAATTGATTAAGGAAAAGTTTTAAATATTTTTCTTATACAAATTAGAAAGATTGTTTTTCTGGGTTGCTTCAACTGCATCGTGCAACGACGAATGAGGTTAAACAATTTTATACCAGACACTGCAAATGTTTTTTATGCCTGTCCGAAGTAGGACACACTATCAAACTACGAAATTTTCATGTAAAAAAGGGTATGTTTCCGTTACATTAACTTAATACATTTAGTATCTAAATTTTGATTTGAAAATTCTAGCAATTCGCAATAATTCTAGTTATAATTAGACTTCCTAAGTAGTTGAAATATTAGTAGTATCAGTCAAGAACGAAATTACTGTGTAGTTGACACCTCAACAATTCAACCAATCAGCATCAAGAATGTTTTGTAAGATTAGGTAACCTCGGACCAGAGATATTGTATTATATGTCTCTGCTCGGACAAAACATATAACTTTTGATATTGCTGTTTACTACAGCTCCATGAAACAAATAAATTCGCATAATTGAAACTGAAAGATAAATACTTGGACCATTTTTGTTCCAAACTTACTTGTCCATAATTTTGCACTCAAATCTTATAATGTTATCATTTAAGGCATTGAAAAACAAGAGTGCTATTTTAGTAGATCATCTGTGATCATCTGAAAATTGGCACCAAAAAAAAAAAAGATAATATATGTACAATTAGAATGAAGTTATGCTTAAGCTACAATATAAAAAGATAATATTATAAGAAATGGAAATTTTGGTTGATTATATCATGTTTTTAATTGGTTTTGTGTCATATAAACCAACTTGTTTTCGTGGATATATTTTGTTGCATTAAGCCCTCTATTTTGGACCTTGCAGCAATATTTTGTAACGATTTTCTCACTTTATTTTCATACTACAGAAGAACGAGGTTTATTATATTCGCGTTATTGTTCTGATTACGAAAAGTCGCGATTAAACATTTGAATTGCTAACCAGACAGTCTCAAACCATGGCCGAAGATACATAGATAACACCAGACAGTCTCAAACCATGGCCGAAGATACATAGATAACAAGCAGACAGTCTCAAACCATGGCCGAAGATACATAGATAACACCAGACAGTCTCAAACCATGGACGAAGATACATAGATAACACGATGACTAAATCGAAAAAGTATAACAGACAAACAACAGTACTCAAAACACTACACCGAAATGTACGAACACTTCCTAAAACCGGGGTGATCACAGTTGTTCAGAAGGGTATTCAATCTTTCACAATATTAATGTTCATTCATATTTAGAAAAAAAATATCATACAAGAACCAGAAAAGGGCATTTTGTTTAATTCTTGCGAAAATTGGGAATGTTCATTCTTGACCTTTGACCTTGATTTAACAAAAATTGCGCCGATAATAAGCTTTCGAATGATATATAATATAGCCGTATGTTATGTGGATGCATTAAAGTCCTTAACTGAGCGTCTTTTTGAAAAATATCACTTGCCTAAATGCAATATGGGGGACAATCACTGTATTTTTTTTTTTTTTAGTCATTTTAAGAAGGGTATTATGTTCTTTTTGTACGATGGTAATCATCTTTTTCGTTAAATTTTGCAAACCCAGTCTGATACCGCAGTGTTAAAGTCATTTGGTCTGTGGTGGATAGTTGTTTCATTTGCAACCAAACCCATACCAAATTTTCTTTTCCATCTTCAAATTGACTTTTTGGGATTGTTAAATGTGAATGCAAAATTATTAAAGTCTTGGAAAACATGATTTATTTGTTTGTTGTAATTGGTTTGGAACTTTTGTTTTTGTATAACTTTTTAGAAATGAAATTCTATTCATTTTTCTTTAAATTTGGATGATCCCTAAGATGTTGGATCATGTTTCTTTATAATATCACATAATTATTGTTTTGCGTACACGTTATTCAGATACAAACATGATTTAGCATGCATGAATATGATTTCAAAGCTTGTTTTTGTCTATCCTTCTTTTCCGTCCTTTCTGTTAAAGAAACAGAGTGGGACAAATACAGACAACAAATAAAAACAAGACGAAAGTGTTTGTTTATCATGTGGTCATCAGTGGGATGACCGATAACTCTTTAGGAAAAGATCATTTTCAATGTCGGTAAAAGAATATATAGTGATAACAGTGTGGCGAGACCATATTTTGGCGCGCTCAAGTCTCCTATTGACTGGGTTAAATTAGGTGAACGTTCGTTTTTATTAAAGACATTTAAACTATGGGGTCACCAAAGGTTCTCAACGCCTAAATCAAATAATTCGAAAAACTAGTACAGGAATAACCTTTGTGTTTTGATTAATATTGAATACTTAAACGTTCTTTACTTGCGTTTTTTTGTTATGTTTTGATAAACAATTTTTATGATATCGCACGTTCTTTAAACATAAAAATTAATTTAATTAGCTTAAAAAGTTACAATGTATGTGTTGGCTATTATCTTTTTCGGACGTCAAAGCGATTAACCCATTGCGGTTGTCTAATTTTTTCACTTAGTATCTTTTAACTTTTATCTTGTGTAAAATGTTATTTTAGAACGAATGCATGATCAACTTTCGAGAGTTGTGCAATTACAAAACATAGACAAAATATACTTTCGTACGGTCTTTTTAGTACTTGCAAGATATTGGACAGTAAAAAGCTATTTGGACCAAGCCTTGTGAAATTTGCATTTTACTTCACGAAATACTAGTAGGTATAATGTATAGTTTGGTGTATTTTGGAAACTGGAACTTTTCTGCTAACTACTATACTTGTGAAAAACCCTTGGTAGCAGAATGATTTTGCACCGACTATTCTTCCTTTTCTGAGTGTGTGTGTTGTTGTTTTTGTTTTTTTTTTTGTGAAAAAGGGGGGGGGGGGGTAGTGTTTTTTTCTCATGCACATACATGAACATTACCTTTTTAATTTAGTGTCGTATTTTTTTTTTCGTCCTTAACTTGGAATGTAAATCAATTAGTAGTTTGTTTCCTCTTTTTTCTGAAACAAAGTAATTTTTTTTCCTTTCCAATTCTTCTTTAGAATCAATTCATTTTTTTTAAACGGCCCAACTTACACACACACAATAATTGATGGCAGTTTATATATCAACTTCGTCCTTTTTAAGATCGCAATGAAAATGTGCATATAATACATGTATCATGCAGGAAATTAATTTTTAAAATGTGGTCGAAATTTGCTCGAAGCGGAAAAAAAGCAACAGCTTAATATGAATTGAAATTGAAATAATAGTTATAATTTACACAACGTTACTTTTTTCAATATAAACATTCAAAAATTATTATTTTTTTTCATTTTTTTTTTTTACAACATTTTTTTCAAAATACACATTGTGACTTCGAGATTGAGTACAACCATGAAAGCGCCTTTCCTTTTCTTTCTTCTGCTGTTAGTTTAACTCAGTTATTTTGTGTCATGAATTGGTATTGATGTCATGTTTTTAAATATGAAGAAAAGGGGATCCGGTTGTATGTCAATGAGACACAAACAAACGACAAAAAAAAAAAAAAAACGGGCAACATTCATTCTTCAACAATAAAATATGTTACAAGAAAATAAGTTTTGTCAAGTAATAGACCCAAATTCGTGAGATACAAGAATGATACATCAACGAGTACTGCAATTTAGTTTATGACTAACTATCTTTGGTCAAAGAGACAAAAAGGATCACACACACACGTAACAGTTTCCCCTTTACATAAAAGCATTTTATACAAACAGAAAAGTTTTTTTAATTAATTAGATATACATATAGATATATACATAGGTAGAGGCAGTTGAGTTGTGTAGTACTGGAATATCCAAGGTAAACTAATCATATCAGTTCTCTGTATGACTGAATGATTCAAATCATGATCCATGTGAAAAATATCCAGTTAAAACAATGATTTTTTTTTTTTCATCGTCCGGAACTCTTTTCTTTTCTCTTAAGATATTTTGTGAATTAACCCAATCGACTTAAAGTTTTTACAATGAAAATCCAAATGTGTAAATTAGAACGCCACAGCTGTCTTATGTGGAACTCTGATATTACGTTATATTGTTTTATTATTACTTGATCATTCATCATTTAGATCATTAGGTTTCTCGTTTAAATTGTTTAAATTTTACATTTCGGGACCTCTTATAGCTTACTACTGTGGATTCATATAATTTCGCGGGTATCAATTTTCGTGGATTAAGGAAAACTTGCATATTCGTGGATATGTGATTTCGTGGTTTTCCTAAAGTCTGCATATAATCATACAGCAAATTTGGAATTCTTTGAACATTTAAATTCGTGGTTTCCCTGTACCCACGAAATCCACGAAAATTGGTATCCAACGAATAATGATGAATCCACAGTATGTGGTATGGGTTTTGCTCATTGTTGAAGACCATACAGTCACAAATAGTTGTTAATTTCTACGTCATTTGGTATGTGGTTGAGAGTTGTCTCATTGGCAATCATATCACATTTTCTTATTTTTATATAAGTTTTTTTTTGCATTAAATATTACCGAATTAAACTGTTTTGACATGATAAATTTGTAAACCTCTGTCAATTGTTATAAAACTTGTATAGGAGTAATTCTTCAAGATCAAGATAAGGCATCTACAGAAAAAACATTTCTTTTTAAATTTTGTTATTACCGAAAAATGTACCGATAAATGTACAGTCAACATTACGCTTTTACACTGACATCAGCAATATCAGGCGAGACACAGGGTTCCGTGGAATCTTTTACGAATTTATTGTAATACTGCTTTCATTTGAGAACTAAGGAAAAAAACGGCAGGACCAAGTGGTTTGGGGATATCCCCCTTATGTCCGAAATACTGTTAATTTTTTAGTACGTTTTCTTATTTTTGTCTGCCGTTACCCTTTTTCATACCAAATAACTCTGAACAACAACTCGAAGTTTAATTTGAACTTTAACTCAATGGATAACCACATCGAGTAATGACAAAACTATATCAAGTCAATACGAAACCATATCGTGTAATATCGAAATATCATTAAGTAATGACTATTCCATATTGAGTTATATCAAAACATCATTACGTAAGGTCAAAACCATATAATGTAAAGACAAAATATCATCAAGTAATAATTTAACAATATAACGTAATATCAGAGTTCCACATAAGACAGCTGTGGCGTTCCATAATATGAGTAAATGTATTTTTCGATTATCTAAATTAGCTCTGAACATTTATTATTCTCTAAAATGAAACTGTTGTGTGTGCTGATATAAAGAATATTTCAAACAAACTAATATATAAGCGTTTATATAAAAACTACCGGGTTTGATAAAAAGAAGCCAAATTTGCGACAATGGGCTTCAGATTTAAGTTTTTCTTTTACGCATATGTTAGTGTCTGTTAAGTGGTTGCTTCCTTAGCTTTTCATTGATCAAATTTATTTCCGACTAAACGGGATCGGAATTTGTAGTAAAGAGACTTAGTTTTACCACTCAGATATTTTTATCAACCATGAAAACGGGATTTTAGCCACTAAAATGACAACGCAAATATATTCAAATTACATGCGATACAATTGTTTTATCATAATTGATGATCTGGTATGATTGAAAATTTAAGAATTATTTAATAGTAAAATAATTAAAGTAAATAAAATGTGAAATCCAAATGTTCATCTGCACTAATTCAAGTAGAAACAAGAAAACAAAATCAGCAGTTGCGTTATTCCCGTATTACAAAAGGTTATTATATTAAATTTTAATGAAATAACAAGTGTTATGGACTATTACTTATGGATAAATGTCTGTAGAAAATATTTTCATGCTTAAAAAATTCTACAGCTTCTCTCTGGTCTAATTTCATTAGTGTGTTTATTTTGTCTTTTTACTAGTGTTGTTAGATTGAACAGTTTTGCCGAACCAGTTACTCGGATAATATATCGGCCGATTAACCGATTAACCAGTAGGTACGTTGATGTTCAAAAGCCTTATCTACAGTACTTCACGAATGAATGGTTTTATGATACAATACTTTGACGTTTATAGTTGGGCATTATAAAGCTTGGCTTTTAGCTTTCCTCGTGAAGTTTTCTTTTACTTTACACAATAATGCAAACACTAACAAAATTATAGTTTAAATATATAATAAATTAATAATCAAAATTCTAAGTATGAACATTTTGTAAACAATAAATATGAAGTCCATCGATACTTTGAAAGAAGAAGAGTTAATCACATTTTTCCTAGGGTACATAGTTTTTGTTCAGGAATATTATCTGATGAATTACAGAGGAAGACAGTCGATTTCTAAGTTTAGTAACAATAAGTCCCGCGCATGAGAAAATTCGTTCTGACGGAACTGAGGTAGCTGGAATACTCAAATACTGTCTCGCTAGCACAGAGAGTCTTGGGAATTTACAACTATTTTCTTCCCACCACTCGAGTTGATTTGCATCTGGCACAGTACGTTCTTTGATGTACAACGACATTTCCGATCCATCTTGAAAGGACGCGTCTTCCTCGGTGTCAAACAGAAGAAAACTCCAAAGATCGTAACGTTGGACTTTCTGTTTCTTGGCAGGTTGCTTTTCAACTTCAGTTCCACTGCAGGCTTTAATGGAACATCGTCTAATTTTGACTCCAACATGTCAATCGCGACCTTTTTCTGTTCTGTGGTGAAAAAGTTAAGTGTTTTATATCTCGGATGAAGCAAGGAAGCAAGTGCATGGTGCAATTTCAATACGATACGGCACATTTTTCTGATGCAAAATTCACGTTTCTGGCATTGTCATGCACAGAACTCACAATTTTACCGTCCAGTTCAAACTCTGAAACTGTAGATTTTAGCCGTTCCGAAAGATTTTCGCCTGTATGGTGTTCAGGCATTTCACGCGTAACGAGCACATTTGACTGTAAAGTCCAGTTTTTGTCAATATGATGTTCTGTGACTGTTTAAAAGCTTTTTGTAGCATTCGATGTCCATGTATCAGCAGTAAGGGATACGCTGTCTACAAGATTTAACTCTTTAATCAAATTTTCTTTTTCGTCACTATATGACTTTTCTGTTCTGGATTTTATAGTATTTCTAGATGGAATTTTAAATTCTGGAGCTATTGTCGACATAAGTTTTGAGAATCCCTTTCCTTCAGACTAAGTAGACGAAAATCTTCTAGTTTTTACAATGTAAACACCTGACTACTTCTGTTTGACCTACAGGAACGTAATTATAAATATAACTTATAAACCTGAAGCTCAAAAGGAGCAAGAATTCTAAGCACAATTTCTGAAAAACTGCATTTAATACCTATAAAGTTTGATGGTAACCATCCTGGTTGGTTGTATTTATATCCGTCTGAAATTATACGTGCTCTCCATAACAACGTTATAACAGCACATTAGAAAACAAACACAAATATGTATTTAATGCGTAATTTCATGGTAAAAGCAAAAATTCCATTAGAAGAATTGAATGCCTTTTGGTGTTTTTAGCTCACCTGGCCAAAAGGGCTACTTGAGCTACTGCCATCACTTGACGTCCGTCGTCTGAAGTTATGCAACATTTATACGTGCTCTCCATGACAACGCTATAACAGCACATTAGAAAACAAACACAAATCTGTATTTAATGCGTAATTCATGGTAACAGCAAAAATTTCGTTAAAAGAGTTGAATGCCTTTTGGTGTTTTTAGCTCACCTGGCCAAAAAGGCTACTTGAGCTACTGCCATCACTTGGCGTCCGTCGTCTGAAATTATGCAACATTTATACGTGCTCTCCATGACAACGCTATAACAGCACATTAGAAAACAAACACAAATCTGTATTTAATGCGTAATTTCATGGTAACGGCAAAATTCCGTTAAAAGAATTGAATGCCGTTTGGTGTTTTTAGCTCACCTGTCTAAAAGGGCTACTTGAGCTACTGCCATCACTTGGCGTCCGTCGTCTGAAATTATGCAACATTTATATGTGCTCTCCATGACAACGCTATAACAGCACACTAGAAAACAAACACAAATCTGTATTTAATGCGTAATTTCATGGTAACAGCGAAAATTCCGTTAAAAGAATTGAATGCCTTTTGGTGTTTTTAGCTCACCTGGCCAAAAGGGCTACTTGAGCTACTGCCATCACTTGGCATCCGTCGTCCTCGAAAAGTTTTCAAAGGTCTTCTCCTCTGAAACTACTGATCGAATTTCAACCAAACTTTCAGTAAATGATCCTTATGGTATCTAGTATAAAGTTTGTGGTTTTATTTCGGTCAGTCAGCAAACATGGCCGCCATTGCATAACATAGAATATAAGGGTAAAATGCAGTTTTAAACGTATATCTCGTAAAATAAGATAGTTAGAGCAGAGCTGACAAAACTAAAATGATCAGCAGGTTTAGATCTATAAGTGAGGGAATTTTCAGTCAAATCAGACAATCCAATTTGGAGTTATTGCCCCTGAAATAATATTTTTTATGAAATTTCTCAGTTTTTGGTTGTTATCTTGAAAACCATTATAGATAAAAGGAAATTTTAAACAGCAAAATTTTTTTTTTTCAGAAACTATGATAGATAGACAGAAACATTAAACAGCAAAAATATTCAGCAAAGTAACCCCTACAAAAGGGTCAAAATGACAAAAATCGTCAATTGATATCTTATAGGCGTTATTGCCCTTGAAAGATTATTTTTACCATTTGTTTTTTTGTTTTTTGCAGAAACTATGATAGATGGAGAGAAATTTACTTGGCATAAATTTTCAGCAAAGTAAGACCTGCAAATAAGTCAAATAATCAAAACTGTCAAATTAACTCCTTATATTAAAGAGTTATTTCTCTTGAAATATGATTTTTCCCCCATTTTTTGGGGTTGTTTTTTGCAGAGAAACGTTAAAAGGTATACTTAAACACGCATTAATATACACAATGATTAAACAGAAAAATAATCATTGATGCAAGAGCTAACCCCCCCCAAAAAAAAAAAAATCCAGGTGAGCGATCCAGGCTCTTATGAACCTCTTGTTTAGGGTTGCTGTGTGTACTTCAGTCTTACACATCTATAAGATAACAAAAAGAAACATAAAATTTTATAAAAATGCTATGAGCAACTCCTACTGCACTGTGCCTAGCGCCCCAGATCAAAAAGGTAAGTCAAATTCACCTATATTCCTTCCACTCTCAGGGTCAAATTAAGAAAGTGTTAAGACTAAAACTCGCGTGAATTCGAATATTCATGAAATGTTTTAATGTATCGGGACTAAAAATATTGACAAGAAGATAAGTTCCATTTAAGTCCCAATGTTTCTTAGCCCTTACAGTTTTTAGGAATTTACCCTGGAGTTCGGTATTTTTGTTATACTTTGTAATTAAAGGTACTCACAGCCGGTGTGAATATTTTATTTGCATTTCATACACAAGCATTCTATTTTTGAAACAAACCTGAAACTGTATTTTACACCTCATATTTGAAAGCGAAAATATAACTAGTTATATATTCCCTTTATATCAGCAATATTTGAAATTCATTTATCATAAAAAAATTATACCAATCAATAATAAGG